>JAIUCV010000218.1:0-684820 GCA_026724425.1 Erythrophleum ivorense | reverse complement strand
CTATTAGATAAAAGGTTAACTTTATTGAAAAAAATTAAAACTAGAGAAAAGTCAAGTATAATTTAAAATTAAGAGAAATCTTAATTAACTAAATGTTTTTTAAAAATAGCATAATTTAATCAAAATAATATTAGAACATCTGCTATGGGATTCTTACAGACCCAATATTCTCATAAGTCCAAAACAATTTAAACCACATTGTCAAGACCTAAATAAATAGAAAAACTACACATAACCCTAAAAAGTTAGACAACAATGAACACAAATCAATAAACTACCAACTATAAAGACCGGTTCATTTACCATCTTTATAAAACATCACCTTACTTCAAGCATTATTATATATTAATGGCTACCGACAATTTTCCATTTTCCTCCAAGCTAATAGAGGAAAGCTCATATATTTCGTTATTATTAGGTAATCTAACGTATTGCAATTGAGGTAGGCTTCTTCATTTATCTTTTGCCATACTCTTGATACAATAAAATCCAAAGGTGGAGCCAAAAGAAGAAAATGAAGGGCCGTGGCAAACATGGGTGTATAAATAAATTAAAGTACATGGCCATGGCATGAAATAAACCCAACAATTAAAAATTTATATATGAGAGTATAAATATTGGGTGGGGGGTGGCATCCCATGTCCTCGCTCCCTCTCTCTATCCCTAACAACATTAAGGTTGATGAAATTTTTTGTAATATTTATTATTATTTAAAAATATTTATCATTTTTATTATTTTTTAAAATAGAAATTTAAAAATCATTTTTCATCTACAAAATTATTTATTTATTTATTTTTATTCTGTGTACTAAATGAATATATATATATATATATATACTATTTATTCATTATTGTTAAGCCCTTAGGTTGTATTTGGTATCACAGTAAGAACATTGATGGGAATGGAATTTTTCTAAAAGTTTAATTTATGTTATTAACTTAATTAATTTTAAACAATCTTATGTTGATGATATTGCTTAAAAATATTTCTATTGTAAACACTTTTTTTTCTAAAATTTTATGTGTTTGTGTTAGTAACATAAGTAATATTATGTAATATATAGTTTACACATTGTTATTATTAAATAAATATTGAACCATTATTTTAATTTACTCAATTCTTATATTATTTTAATTATTTTTATGGATATAATTAGAAAGTAAATCCGCACATCAAGTAATTGGTGTAATAACTGGCCACATTTGATATGATGAAAAGGAATAAAATAGAATAGACAAGAAAAAAATAGGCAAAATAGATGGGAAATGACACTCATATTTTTACTTTAAAAAAATAATAAAAATGGATAGATATTGTTGAGTAAAAAGAATAAAGATATAATAAGCATTTCTTTTTTTTTTGGGTACACAAAATTGTTATATATGAAAATAGAAAAAGAATAAGAATGTCAATGAAATAGAATAATTATATTTAATATGGTATGAAAAAAAATAAAAATATCACTCTATTTGTATATTTAGTTAGATAAAATAGTACAAGAATAAAAAAATAAAATAGTGTTAGATTGGAAAAAATAGCAATAACAACAATATAATGAATTTTGTGTAAATTAAGTATAATAATTAACTTCAATTTGCAAATTTGTGTAATGGAAATGGTTTCTTTCTTTAATATTGCAAAATGTAAACCAAATAGAATTATTCAATTTTTTTTCTTTTTCCTTCTACCTTTTCCTATCAAATGAAACATTAAAATGTGTCATCCCAATAAAATCTATTAAAATGCTATTAATACATCCATCTTTGTATCATGTAATTGCCATGTGCAATTATCAATGCTATGAGTAAATGACTATTTGGTATATAAAATGTTAGATATAAAAAAAAAAAGAAATGAAAAATAGAGTAGTGATCTTATGTTTTTAAGAATACATGTTTTCTAATTAAAACATAATTAATTATTTAGTTAATATTTTACTAAATAATTACTTACAGTATTAACTTATTTAATAATTAATAATTTTATAAGAATTAATTTGATTTTTGTGTAATTAATAAGTATGATTATAGTAATAAATCTATTCAGATAGGCAAAACATTTAATAATTAATTGTATCATAATTAGAGAATATATGTTCTAAAAAATACAAGATCATTACTCTAGAAAATGACACTCATGCCCCTAGGAAATAATATAAAAAAAAGACACTATTAAATATTGACAACAAAAAGGAATTCATTTTCTTTTGTACACCAATCAAGTCATTAAATTGCTTCAAATATATTAATTCCTCCGGCATAAATTATATATTGGAAACATGAATTTAGAATTCAAGAAGTTGCTCTAATGGATTATCTATTTTGTACTTAAATTTGGGTTTACATTTAGGTCAATTTTTATTTTTTAAAAATATTCTAAATTGATGAGGGATTGAGTTTTTAAAATGTTGGAATTGTTTGGCCACGTTTTTAAAAGGATACAAGCTACTTGTCTTTTAAAATTTTATTTAAGAAAATGAAGTGCTTGGCCAAATTTTTTTTAAATAAATAAATAAAAATACTTTTTAAGTGATAACAGAAGTAGTTTTTTTATATAAAAAAATATTAGAATTTCTCTATTAAAGAAAAATTATAAAAGAATTTTATCTTTTTGAAAACCATCATAGCCGTATTTTAAATTATTAATTACCATAATTACTTCTCACTTTTTAACATACCCATTTAAATACATGGTCTTTTTGCCAAATATAAATTACTTCATAGAGTTATTTTTTTAAGACAATTATACCCGCTCTCAAAATCATTAATTATCATAATTACTTTTATTTTTTTTTTCACTTACCCTTTTAAACGTATGCTTTTTTTTTTAATTTGACAATATATGAGTACTTTTTATAAGAGATTTCCCAGCGACAAAAACATTGATAAAAATGCTTATCAAATGATTTTTTAAGACAATCATACTCACTCTCAAAATCATTAATTATTATAATTACTTTTAACTTTTTTGCTTAACCTTTTAAATATATGCTTTTTTTTTCTTTTAGTAATTTGACAATACATGTAGAGTACTTTTTATAAGAGATTTCCTAAAGACAAAAACATTGATAAAAATGCTTATCAAATGATTTTTCTAAATACAAATTATTTCTTTTTCACAGCATTTTTTATGAAACTTTATTTTAAAAAATTATTTCAAAATAAATAAAAATCCATAGCAAGCCCAAATTGATTCTTAGTTTCAATTAAGGTACGAACAAACTTGAGAACTACTTTGACGTTATATATATATATATATATATATACACATTTATATTTATGTTGTAAATATATTTTCAATATCTTTACTGTGTAATGTGAGGGGTACAAACTTGTTGAAAAACATTTGTAAAATACTGCAATAAGAATTCCACACCCATAGTACGCGCACACACACACACATATATAAATATATATATATATATATATATATATATATAAGGTTGAATTTTAACTTCTATGCCCATTTTTGTTTGGGTAGAGAAAAAGGATCAAAGACGCCAATTATATATAGAGAGACACACACATACAAACACACACACACACATATAGGGTTGAATTTTAACTTCTGTGCTCATTTTTTTTTTGGTAGAGAAAAAGGATCAAAGATGCAAATTCATGAAATCTATCACACATTAAGGTCAAAATGTTTAAAATTATCTATATTTGTTATAGGCTAATTTTAATTATAAGGTAGCCTATTAGTGATTAAATTAGTAATAGGCCGGCTAGTCATTGTGATATGAACTAAACTCATGTGAAGAAAGATTTGGTGATAGATGGCCCAATGACAAGAGAAAGAATTAAGTGTTTACAAAGAGCAATTGGATTTCAATTTACTGAATTAGAAGCCCATAATGTTAGTGCATGTATTGAGGAAGCAAATGGAGTTTTAATCATGCTTATTCAAGTCTAAGTTGATGCTTAAAGAGCCTATTGAAGCTAGAGGACATGAATAGTATTTCAAATGCTCTGATACCAAATGATGCGAGATCAAGGGGTGGCCTAATCTTCACGGCGTAGGTTAAGTAAAATGATGGTTCAACACCTGACAGAAGCAAGTGGCCAACCAATGTTAGAGGAATGTTGACTTGCGACTTATACTGTACGCCCAACCACAAATACGATGAACCGACCCACACAATGACGCACCCGGGTCAAAGCACAAATTGGGGGCTTTTGTGAACTTGAAGTGCTATTCACGTCCTATAGCTTTAATAGATTTTTTAAGCATTAACTTGGACTTGAATAAGCATGATTAAGACTCTATTTGTTTCCTCAATGCATGCACTAACATTATAGACTTTTAATTCAACAAATTGAAGTCCAATTACTTTTTGTAGACGCTTAACTCTTCCTTTTGTCATTGGGCCATTTATCACTAAGTCCTTCTCCACATGAGTCTAATTCATATCACATTGCCTTAAAATAATTATGAAACCTATGAACATGGATAGATATGAACTACATCAAAATTGAAGAATACCATCTATTTGATTATTTCAGAAAATTAAATTCATGTATACCAAGTGTTCAAGCATTATCCGTTTCCTGTGAAGGTTTTGTTTTGTTTTTACATTATAATGACTATTTGGTTGGACACGCGTCAAATTTTTTAGACTATATACTGACTGAACAAAAAGGTTCAAAGACCCAAATGAAGTCTATCTCACATTAAGGTCGGAGTGCTTAGAATAATCTAATTATAAATAATAATAAAAAGTGCTTGGAATAATCTATATTTGGCATAAGCTATTTTTAATTAAAATTTTGTTTAATATGAGTGATTAAATTAGTAATAAGCCGGCTAATCATTGCTATAAAATAATTATGAAGCCTTTGAACATGGATAGAACTGAACTCATCAAAATTGAAGAATATCTTTTATTTAATTATTTTAGATAATTAAATTCATATATACCAAGTGTTCAAGTGTCATCTGTTTTCTTGTGTAGTTTTTTAAATTATTTTTTAAATAGTATATCAAAAATTTTGAAATCATATATTGGCTGAACATAAAACAAACAATAAAGAAACGAAAATCTTTTTAATAAAAATAAGTAAAAAATGAAAATCTTGTGATATTGGCTTTAAAGGTTCCTTTCAATGAAAATGATGTATTATAAATCGTCCCAATGGTGTTCATATTATATGTTTTTATAAATATACAATTTAAATCAATTTAGTATTTTAACATAATATCAAAACTTCAAGTTCAAAGGATCCCATTATGCATGATTGATGAAACGCGATAAAAATTTATATCATAATTTTTTATGAATATTTTCTCCTAAAATTTAATATGTTCAGAGATGGGGTTTATATCTTGTTGACTTTTCTTATTTAAATTGTTTTTCACATAATGCTCGGTTGTTTATTTTTTTCTTTTTCGTCAAAGCCCATATTTTTGTTGCTTGTATAGACCAAAATCCAAAATCGTTTCAATTTTTATCCATAAAGAGCATGTCACGCAAAATTAGTTCAAATGTCCTTTTTTTTTTTTTTCTATTCGTAGTTCTTCCACGTGTTGTTCCTGCGTTTTATTAATCAATTCTTCAAGTCAATTTATATATCTTTGCATTCATAATCCAATTTGCATGCATATATATTAAGCAAGTGTTTTTGTAATTAGGATTAAATCACAAGTTAAATTTTGTAATCATGTTCACTTTTCATTAAAAAAAATTTACCCAATTTATCAAGTAAGAGTAATAAAAATTAAAATTAAAAATAATTTTATATATGATAAAATAATGTTGTATTCTCACTTTAATTTGAATTTCAAAAAAGATAAATATTATTAAATAATTTGAATGGATTCTTTATTGTTTCAGCTGAGCAGATTTAAACTATATATATATATATACACACACATTTTTATATAATATAACACTGTAATTTATTATTAATATGATAGTAACTATGTAATGTTAAATCGTAACATAAAATTATGATTTTATCCTTGATATAACTATAAAGATAGTTGAGTAATTTTATTTTGTTTTTTAAAAATATATTGTGCAAAAAATTAACTTTATTTAAAAAAATAAAAATTAAAAAAACCTAGTATAAACTTGAAATTAAGAGAAGTATTAATTGACTAATTTTTTAAAATAGTATAAGTTAATCAAAATAATAATAAAGCATTTGTTATAAGAGTCTTATAGGCCCAATGTTTTCACAGATTTAAAATAATCTAATCTACATTGTCAAAATTCAAATAACTAAAAAAATTACATATAATTCTACAAAGCCAAATAACAGTTAGTATAGATCCTTAATTATAAACAAAAAAAATAAACCTTCAACTATAAGAGCTGACTTATTTATTGTCTCTATAAAACAATTATCTTATTTAAAGCATTACTATACATTAGCGGTTATAAACAACTCCTTTAAAATCTTCCTCTAAGCTAACTGAGGAAAGCTCGTGTATTTTATTATTACTAAGCAATATAATACACTCCGACTAAGTTAGGCTTTCTCATTAATCTTTTACCATACTCTTGACGCTCATAACATCCAGAGAGGGAGCCAAGAAAAGAAAAGGGAGGGCCATGGCATATATATGGGTGTAAAAAAAAAAAAATCTCTATATATATATATATATATATACAGTACATGGCCATGGCATGAAATAAAACCAACTATTGAAAAGTTACATGTGTGAGTATAAATAGTGAAAGAGGGGGGGATGGCATCCCATGTCCTCCTCCTCCTTGACAGCATTAAGGCTGGTTAATGTGAAGAGATGGGATTTTTTTTTTAATTTTTTTATAATATTTATTATTTAACAATAATTATCTTTTATTTTTTTTAAATAGGGATATGATAATTTTTTTATCTACAAAATTATCTTATTATTATTATTTAATTCTGTATATCAATTGAATATATACACACACATATACTATTTATTCACTATCATCAAGCCTTTAAATGAATTTACTCTGGCTTCATGCTATCCTTTTTTTTTTTAATTATTTTAATTCTCCTTTCCTTTTGTTATGTTCCGTACAAAGGCATAAGTGACCCCTGATTAAAATAAAAACCTTAGAGCAATTTGAGGTGTTTGGATTCTTTAAATTAGAGAATCCCCTCAAACATGTAGTAAAGTGTGAAAGAAGAGAGATATGAAAGAAAGTGCGGGTTTACTTTAAGGAAGAAAAAGAAAAAAAAGAGCACACAAAAGGACGCGTCCGGCTTCTCTCCCGTAGCGCGCGAACGTGATCTTCATCCAGTCCAGCGAATCCAAGCCGTCCGCTGCATCCGAGCCGTTCTTGTCATGCCACGTGTCCTGGAGTTCCAAATTTAATGAAACGCTGCGTTCTTCCTCCCGAACAACAGATCACAGCCGTCCCGTTTGTTGCTTTTGGATTGCGTCACGTAGCCTCCATCACCCCTTACACTGCATCTGAGGCAGGAACCCATGGCTTTGTTTTGTTCCTCACGGCCGGCTGGGAGGAGTCAAATGGCAATGGAGATTCAGCCAACATCTGGGTTCATTGAGCTGGAAGATGAGAAAGCGAGTAAAGTGAGAGAGGAGTAGCAATTGAGAGTATGAAATCCTCAAAGCAACTGTTATGGAGTATGGTAAAAACCTGGTGCGTTGAATCTCTTCGCTTCTGATTCGCAAATCTGCTAAGCAATGTAAGGCTCGATGGTATGAGTGGCTTGATCCTTTGATGCTTTTTTAGATTATTAATGTCTGTTGGTGCTGGTTTATGTATAATCTGAATAATGCTAAAGTTGGATATAAGATGGAACCATCCTGTTGTGTATCCCATGTTAGATTTTATTATGAGCTTGAAGAAATATTAGAATTCACACTACAACTCTAAAAATAAAATTAGAGATGGTGTGGCTTTGAAGTCATCAACGCAGCAATTCTAGGATTGAACTTGCACTTGGAGATGATGCTCTGTTTTCCCGCCAAATGCTTCGTTCTTCAGCAATATAACAGGGAGTAGGTTGACACAGCGACATGCTTCAGATGCAGCGTAAGGGGTGATGGAGGCTACGTGGCGCAATCCAAACGCAACAAACGGGACGGCTGTGATCTGTTGTTCGGGAGGAAGAACGCAGCGTTTCATTAAATTTGGAACTCCAGGACGCGTGGCATGACAAGAACGGCTCGGATGCAGCGGACGGCTTGGATTAGCTGGACTGGATGAAGATCACGTTCGCGCGCTACAGGAGAGAAGCCGAACGCCAAAAGGACACACAAATGTCTTTCCTCTACTTTACCTCTTTACATCATCCTTTAATTTCGAGAACCCAAACTCTAGTTTGAACGGTAAGCGTTTGTAGATGTGCAGGCTGAGGGGAAAGGTGACGCATATGCCAAACAGGACCGTTTGAATTAGGCCAGCCAATCGCAAGCTAGCTACCTCATTCTTCGTTGGAATCCAATACTCTTGATGTTGCTTAAAAGCAACCGGTACAGAGGAATCATATCTTCTCTCTGGTAATCTAGGTTGGTTTTTCTTTTTTAAAATAATCATTGAAAATATATACTTAAAATCATTTGCAAAAAAAATTAATTTTAAACGAAGTTCAATAACGCTTTTGATCATAATGACAAATAATATACACACACACACACGCTGGTGACATATATATATATATATATATATGCTGATAACACATAACTGGTTATGCAAATAAAATTTAACAACAAAGACTAAATTAATAAAATGATGAGAACTCAGTTATATTTTTTAAAAAAATTATAGAAATGAAATTAAAAATTAATTAATCTTATAGAAATTAAAAATATAGTTAAACTAAAAATAATAATTGAGATGCAGGAAATTAGTCTGGGAAGTCTCATCAAATGAACATAATACTTGCCTTAATTTTATCTTAATTAATCAACTTGGAAATAAGAACTCAGTTATATTTTTAAAAAAATTATAGGAATGAAATTAAAAATTAAGTAATATTATATAAATTAAAAATATAATTTAACTAAAAAAATAATTGAGATGCAGGAAATTAGCCGAGAAGCCTCATCAAATGAACATAATACTTTCCTTAATTTTATCGTAATTAATAAACTTGGAAATTTGGTTTCAAAAAACAATGGAAGAGTTAACTCCAACGGCGAACATTGATTTACTTCACCCATCCCATTTGAATTACATTATTGGGGTTATATCATAAATGTGACGTTGATGGCTCAGTCATGGAAATCAGGATTTAGGAGTGAAGCTGTTTGTGGGGGCATCTTTCGTAACACTGTCAGATATTTTTTTGGTGGGTTTTGATTTTTTTTAAAAAATTGTAATTTAAGATATGATATTTATATTAAAAAATTTTAAAATTTGAAATTATTTTAAAAAATTAAAAAATCTAAATTTTAAATTATATAAAAAATTATAATTCAGAATCTTAAATTAATATTTGTATCCTAAATTTCTTTAAAATAATTTCAAACTTTAACATTTTTCAATATCGATATTTTGATATTAAAGCTTTGAACTATAATTTTTTCTTTTTAACTTTTATATCACATTTATGTTTTATCTAAATTGATGTTATTAATTAAAAAAATTAAGAATTTCAAGTTAATCTGAGAGAGTAGGGAGGTGAGGTGGGGCTTGAAGCGGAATCAAAGATTGCTATTGTCAAAGATATAATAGTTATTCCGTACGGGGCACTAATGTGATCTGTCACTTTACACTTGTTTCGAGATCATTAACGGGACTGGGACGTACCGAGTGAAAATTGGAGGGTGAGTATTCAACATAGTTACAATGAAGGGAATGGAATTATTATGAACCATTTATTAGTTTATTTATTTTAATTTCATTTTTTTAAAATTTTAAAATTTAATTATTTAACTTTTAATTTATGTTATATATTTTTTATTATATCTATCAATGGAAATTTGAAATTAAAAAAAATCAAAGAATTATTTTTAGAATACTAAATTAATTAATTATTTTAAAACACTATTGGAGTATCAATTAAAAATTAAATGTCTAAATTGAAATAAATAAAAATCAAGAAATTAAATTATAATTAATTAATTAAGAGACCAAGATAATAATAAAATTAAAATTAATCAATCATGCCCGCCATAGTTGGCTGAGGATTAGAACCTGTGTTTGCCTACTTAGGGGAAAGAGTCGTAATCATTGACGACTCTGGCGGAAGAAATAGCATGACATAATTAACGACCCTAAAAAAAGAGAAAGGCAGCTAGCACCGTTGTGGACGAACACCGCCTAATATAAAGTGGAAAGAGAAAACAATAAAATTTAAATATGGCGTTTTATCCATCAATTCCACGGTATTGAATTTCTCAATTTTGGGAGAAATTATTTTTCACTAGATCTTTGTCTCCAATTATAATATCTTTGGATTTATAAAAAAATTACAATTGATTATCCTAATATATTAGTCATGTTACAATAATCTTCTAAAATCTAAATTAATACTAAATCTAACTAGTTAAACATATGTATTGCACATATATATTTTGTAGGCTAAATTATGCACAATCTTTTTGAACCTTAAGTAATGCGGATAGTTTTTTAATTTTCAAAACTTGACAATGATTTTTTTAAAAATTTGAAGTTTGTACAAATAATTTCTTATTATTAGTTAGTTCGCTATTTTATTAATAGAGTTTGACACATTAAAAAAATTATTTACACATTACTTAAAGTTTAAAGTGGTCATTTATAAATAACAAAAAGTTTAATTGAATTATTTGTACAAAAAATAAAATTTATGGAGGTTAATTGCTACTAATGTACCATAAGTTGTGAATAAAATAATAGATATCTAACAATATAAAAATTATTTGTATAAATTTAAATGTTAGGAATTCATTGTTAAATTTTAAAAATTATAAGAATTATTTGCACATGACTTAAAATTTAAAAAATATTACGTAATTTATTATTTTTCTTAATACTAGACCATGCAAAAAGTCTCTTTTACCCCTCTCTATTTGATTACGTGTCCTTTATTTTGGTTAGTTGGTTTGAAATTACAAAGAGAAAGGACATAAAAATAAGTATATTAGTTTTTAAAAAAATGCTGATCTTTCGATAAAGAGAAAAGTATGTGCAGTAATATAAGTTTAGTTCCGTTAAATTTAACGTGTTTGATTTAAACATCATTATAAAGGACTAATGGAAAAGGATGAGTCAAGAAAACCTTACAATATAAAGTAATTAAAAATAAAAGTGTTATACAAATTCCCTCCTAAATTTATCACATTCTCACTTCTCTCATAATGTTCATGTTGTCTCGAACAATAAAAGAATTTATTTTAAATGAAAAAAAAGTTGTAAGTGACATAAATAAATATAAAATAGAGCAAACATAAAAAGATCCGTTTTCATTCTCATGGGAGTCGATTTTGAAATCCTCTGCTCTACGAGTATATGCTTTTACTTTGTCAAATGGTATCATTTGGTCAAATATAGAAGCCCAGGCCTCTATTATATGTATACAGCTTCACGAGATAATTGGGACGGCGAAATTGATTATCGATAATGCACAATAAAAAGCACGCGTTTACCATGACTTCGCCTTATTTTGTTGCCCTTAATTATTTAACTTTCTACATTACAAAGAGTGAATGATATAGGGAATAGAAAACCACTAGATCATAACATTTTTAAAATAGGAACAGTTTAAACAATATGCTAAATTAATGTCCATTAAAAAAAGTTGACCAAAGAAAAATTCCATTAAACAAAGAAGATAAATCTAGAAACACATAATAGTAGAGTAAATCTTCTGTTTTTAGTAATCTCCAGTTTTAGATTCCACAGTATATTTTTTCATTTAATCCAAAGTAAAACATTATTATCAAGAGTAAATTTCATAAATTTCTTTTGAATTTTGTTAAAATTATAATTTTTTTAATTTTTAAAGAATACACAAATTTTTAAAAATAAAATGTAAATTACACTTATTTGCCTTGAGTTTTTTTTTAAATTACATACTTTTTTTTATTTTTGAAAAAATATTTGTGTATATTTTAAAAATAAAAAAATTCTATAATTTTAAAAAAACTCAAGATGTAATTTATTTTTTTATTTTAATAGAGGTTTGTATATAAATAAGATATTTGAGTAATTTGAGCAAAATTTAAAAAAATTGTTATATATTTTAAAAATAAATAAAAAGTATACATAATTTTAAAAAAGTTTTAAAGCATTTGTGTGATTTAATTTTTATTTTAAAAATATTTGTACATATTTTAAAATAAAAGAAAATTTTATGTAATTTTAATAAAATTTAAAAAATTTATATATGTTTTAAAAATAAAAAAAAATATAATATTAATTTATTTCTATTACTAAATATAGCTTTCCTTCGAAAATTGATCTGTCAAGAAAGGCTTTCGTCTCCGCCTCGCGGGCCCTACTAGTAATAATTATAAAACACTGCATATACCCTATTCCGTATCAAATCTCTGTACGGATTCATAGGTTCTTCCGATAACGCCCACCCTATAAATATAGCGCAATTCCGCCCTCTTCTCCGGTGAAACAATCGCCTATCAGCTATTCTCAGGTCTATCTGTCTGTCTAGAACTGTCTTCGTCTCTGTCTCTCTCTGCGATTCTCCTTCGCTCTGTGTATGGCAGTGAGATTGTTATCGAATGAGGTTTTCGATTTGTGCCTTGGCAAGCCTGCGCTTAGGTCCCTTTCTGTCACCGATACCGTAGCCGACGCGCTCTGCGTTTTGAAGAGGCTCGGCGATAGCTACATCAGCGTTTGGAGCTGCGACCACTTGTCGGAGTCCGGAGATTCGACGAATCGGAGAGTAGGAGGAGGAGGAGGAGGAGCGGCGGAGGATTGCCGATGCATCGGTAAGGTTTGCATGGTGGACATCGTCTGCTTCATTTGCCAACCGGATAATCTTTCGGCCCCTGCTAAGGCGCTTCAGTCCCCTGTTTCCGTTTTGATCTCGAAGTCATCCGGGTTCGTCAGGCATTTGGAACCCAATGCCAGGTTTGGTCGATTACGATTTCATGACCTTTCAATTCTTTTCAATTTGATAATCAAGAAGTTCGATGGATTTTCTTGAATTTCATGAATTTTTGTTTGTTTGGATAATTTTGTTTACGCGAGGACAGGTTTAATTCATAAATTTGGAAATTAATTATTGGGAATCATTTCGCGAATGCTTTTGTATAATGATTGCTTTGGCAAGAATCACTGCTTTTTAATTTGAAAAAAAAAATAAAAGAAAGAAAGAAATTTAGGGACACTCTGCATCTGGATTTTTTTTGGGGGGGGGGGGGGGGAGACTCTGCATCTGGATATAAATTTCGATTCTAAGTTCTACCGCAGCTCCGAATATATGTTTTGTTTCAAACGAAAGAAAAGAAAATAAAAATTACATTAAGCCAAATTTATTTAGTGGCCAAGTAAATACCTAGTATTGAATTGAAAGCGAGAGCATTTTCTATAAGATTCTACGATTATAATATCTAGGACACATGTGGCTCTTGGGGTTCTGAATTTGCGTGGTTTTGATTGGCTTTAAAAAAATTAAAATATCAAATTCTAATTAATTAAAAGATATCGAGAAGGGTTTTGATTTTTGATTTCCAATGGTGAATGGTCGCAACATTTGAAGCACATTCATAGCATTACGTTAGTCTCACTCTTTCAAAACCATAATTGTGTATATGAGAATGTTCGGAAAAATTTTAAATTATTTCTTGTGATTGTTTGTAGTTTACTAGAAGCCATAGATCTTATGCTTGAAGGGGCACAGAACCTGGTCATACCAATTCAAGATCCTAAAATCCCAAAGAAGAAGCTTCTTGAAAAGAAATCGTATTTGGACTCCACCTTCCACCACAATCACCGCAGGTACTGCTGGCTCACCCAAGAGGACGTGATTCGCTTTCTCCTCAATTCAATTCGGCTTTTTTCCCCCATACATAGCGAACCCACCAACTCCCTCGGCGTCATAGACACCCAAAACCTCTTAACTGTCAACTACGACGCCCCTGCATCCTCTGCTTTGGACCTCATCAGAGAGTCTCTCATTCACCAGAGCTCAGTTGCCATTGTTAATCCAGAGGGCCAGTTTATTGGTGAAATCTCACCCTTCAAGCTAAATTCCTGCGACGAGACAGTAGCAGCGGCGATAGCCACACTCTCTGCCGGCGACTTGATGGCGTATATTGACTGCGGTGGCCCACCAGAGGACCTGGTGCAGCTGGTGAAGGAGAGACTGGAAGAGCAGAATCTAGGGGGCGCTTTGGAGTTGATGGAGGAAGAATCAGGGCTGTCTTTGTCTTCTTGGTCATCCTTTACTTCAACTTCATCTGATGAAGATGGTTATAGTTCAACGAAGAATGGGAAGCATGGAGGGTACTCAGCAAGGGTGGTGAGGAGGTCAGAGGCCATTGTTTGCTATCCATGGAGCTCGTTGGTGGCTGTGATGATCCAGGCTCTTGCTCACCGTGTCAGCTACGTGTGGGTTGTGGAAGAAGATGGAAGCTTAACAGGGATTGTTACGTTTTCAGGCATGTTGAAAGTTTTCAGGGAACATTTCAAAGTCATGGGATAACAGGGTTTGAAAAGACACAGAGAAAAGAAAAAGAGAAGGAAAACAAACATGTATGCTGTAAACACCTACATAATCAAACTTCTCTTTTGGCCCTTTGTTTTACCCTTAACTCAAAAGACGTACTTGTAACATTTTGATTAAAAAAACTATTATGAATATTCACAATACACCTTTTTGTTTTCTTTTTAAGGATTAAAAAATGATGCATAGTAAAAAAATTTATTTTTATTTTTTACAGTTAAACTCTTTATTTTTTTCAGTCACAATTTTAGATATTTTATATCATCTATTATTGTTAAAAAGAAGAAAACCCTCTGAAACAGGCTAGTGTATGGCATGCAATAATTTCATTGTCTGTATACCATCCGTTTGCTTACATAATTAAACTCCTCTTTTGTCTTACTCGATTGACATAACATCCTGATTAAAAAAACTATTATAAATATTCACAATTCGCCTTAAAAGCATTGATACAAGTTTGCGAATATGATACCATATATGAAATATGGCAATTTGTAAAATTTTGAAATAAAGTTTAGAACTATATATATAATTATGTATGTTTAACAAGTTTACAAGTGAAAGATTAGATAACATTAAATTTTAAATCAATATTTTAAATATAAAATAAAATATTTATAGCGAGTAAACTATAAAATAAATTAAATTTTTGTTCGAATTAAATGTTAATTTTTATCTTTATTTATATTATCAAATTTTTTGATAAATTCTTAATTTATTTTGAAGCATATCCAAATATACTAATATATTTTGAAAGATTTCAAAACATATCTAAAACAAAAGGTTAATGATATAGATATTAAAATGTCATGCGTTTATCACATTGAATATAAATAGAAATGTTAAATGTATTGTTTTTAAAGGTGGGGGTTAGAAATTGGGAATTATAAATAGAAATGACCGAAAAAATAGAATTTTATATTTGTAGAACGAGGTATCCAAAAAGCACGTGGTGCAAAATTACAAGTTTGTCCTTAGGCTTCTCTCAATAAGTAGAAATTATGAGGACACAATGAGAATATGAATATAAAAAAATAGGAAATAATATATTTTGATTCTTATAATTTTATTCAATTTTTAATTTAATCCTTATCTTTATATTTTTGTTATATATGTGAATTAATATTATTTTATTATTTATATTTTTACTTCTTTTGTTAATATAAATTATTTAATTTATACTTATAAAAGACTCGGCATTGTTTGATCTATATAGTTAATCCTACTTAGTGAAAAAATGTATGTTATTATTGTTAGTATAAATTATATATAGTTAAAGTATTAAAATAATACATAATTTGTTATATCAATAACATTTAACAAAATGTCAAAAAAATTTTATTAGTAAGAATTAAATTAAAGAATTTGTAAATTGTAAATACACAATTACAAATTTTTAAATTATAAAAATCAAATTAAAAATTAAATAAAACTTTAAGAACCAAAAAGTATAATTGTCCCCAAAAAAATATCTACAGGCAGAGAAATACGAAAAACCAGGTAATGTCAATTTTCTTAACTACCCATCATAAAACATGAAAAAGTCATAAGTTTTGGACTTGAAACCAAATATTGACATATGTAACAGAGCTGAATATGCAAAAGGAAGGTAAGATGCAACATGAAATGCATAAGCACGCACGCTATCTGATAAATAGGATGCAATCAAACTGACATTCAAGTTGCTTACAAAAACTTTATAATATAAATAGTTGATGAACAAAAGCACTACAACTTGATATGTAAACAATCTCTTCTCTGCAATATATTTTTTTTTTTGGGAAGTCTTAAACGTTGACGCTCATCAGGTATGAAAGGCAGTAGAATGGGTGTATGCAGTATTCAGCATGGAAGACAATATCTGTAGAAAAGAAAGGCTTACAACTAAACAACCAAAGACAGTGCAGTGCTTACAACTAAACACATCCGTTTCAGGATGAGGAGTTCTTAAAGCTCCATGCAGCATGCAGAAGCTGTATAATTAGCAAAACAATTAAGTGCATGTTTGGAAACTCGGTGGTCGCCTTCAAAATCATGTTTTCTTTGAAGTAACAAAATATTGCTTCTACACATACACAAACGTAGTTTGTTACCGGGTTTCCAAACACATCATAATAGTCCCGTATAACAATCCATGTGGTCAAAGTTTATGAAGCTAAGCAGACAAAAATGATGGTCTAATTATGGTTAATAGATCTTAAGCTACAGGTAGTAGAGGCTTCACTCGTCCTTTTCTTTCTTGATTGTTTTCATCGACTTTGTGGTAGAAAATCGGAAAGTACTTATCTCAGTTAGTACAATACCTTAAGCCTCTGTTTTATCAGATATTCGCTTGGAAGAAGTGAATGAGCTTGATGATGAACAAAGACATGTCTCATTGTCGTCTCCTATGACAGAAGATAATTCCTACAAAAGCAATGAATGAATAATTTTGTAAAAGGTTGTAACTCATGAAATCAATAGAAGTTAGCTAGTTGTATAGGCGTTTGAGATCAAAGCATACAATATGATGTCCTTAGTTGATTCAACTGGAAATTTCGTAGACGTATCTATTGAACTACATTCTCCAACGACCTAAAAATGACATAGATGAAGTATTTGTTTTATTTGCAGTGAAATATAGAAAAAGATATTATAAAACATTGGTTCACATATTAATTTATAGTTAATGGTTTCAAAACAATAAATAAATAAATAAATAAATATATATATATATATATATATATATTGGTGCAGGGCAAAAGTTACTGTCTAATAATGAGTATACCTGATTTGATTTTGAGGGCAAGGTGAATTAACTGATAAGATCTTGTCGTTCACTTGATTTGAGGATTGTAAAGTATAATTAGTTCATTCAATATCAAATTGACATATTTCAAACTAGAAGAGAAAATTTTGACCAGCCAACAGATCCAACTCATTTGGGAAACAACATTCTCTTCTTGTTATTATAAAGCAATATGTTTAAATGAGAGAAAAACTTTATAATTTTCCATGGTCATATTTTGGTAATAATCATAACACTCGAATAAAATTATCACTAACACAAAGAGGTTTCATAACAAAGCAAGGGATATTTAAGAATTAAATTAACCCTTATCTCATCCATCCTCCTTATTAAATTGAATTTCAGAATACATGGAGGAGATAATGGCTTTATGAAAGGGCTCCACTGTTAAGGGACATAAAAAATAGTTAATACGGAAATGTTGCTATATGAACGAAAATAAAAGTTTAGAAATTACTTAATAAATTATATTTTTAATGCAAAATATTGTTTTTAAGATATTTTTATCATATTTTAATTTTAAGGGATAAGCATATATTTTAAAAAAGTAACCATATAATATAGACCTCTCTTTGACAAAACAAAGTAATTCAAACATAAATTTGTGACTTTTATAATTAAAAAAATACTAAAACCAAAAGCTACGGCAACATCAAAGAAGGACAAAAATCCGCTAAGACCACCATCCTTAAACCACACGTCCTTTTTCTCTAGCCAAGTATTCTGCTTCTCTTAAAGTCAAAGAAACTTTTGACTGTCTATTTAATAATTTTTGGACGAGTATATTAGATCAAACAAATAAAGTTGTGCAAATATATTAATGTGAATCTCATTAACAATCTTCACATAACTATTTTTCTTAGTATTAAATTCTAAATTTACGAAGTGACATATCTTTAAGGCTTAAATATAAAAAAAAAATTGATGTATTTATATTCGATTTTTACTTTGCTTCTTTCTTCGCTCTCAACTCTTTGGTGTTACGCCTCTTTATTAAAAAAAATTACTTGAATAAACATAATCTATTCAAAAATGTTCACATTAAGTATACAAAAACATTGATTCTACATAAACAAAGAAGATCTTGAAAAACATTTAGGCAATCAACAAGGCCCATGTACTCTTCTTGCTTCAAGATTATTGAAACCCATTAAATGGGCCCATCTTTGGGAAGTCCATAAGACAAAACCTTAAAACCAGCCTTTTAAGACGTGTGTGAATATGAACTTGGGCCTTCCCATGAAATTTTTAGGCCAAACTATGCTATTTGTACTGTAAGGTGTTCAATAGAGGCCTGTAAATCCACCACAACGATTATAACTGGGCGTGGGCCAAAAAATTAATTCAGAACTCAATTTTACCTCGTTATAGTCTTATACACCCGTTTCTTTAAATTTAACAATTAAAAGAAAAAAAATTCCATTAAGATGGTAAATATGAATGTGTGTGTGAAAATGGTTAAGTAAGATAAATTATAGTTAAAAAAAATAAAGCTTTATATACGCATTTATGATTACTATCTTTTTTTTTGTAATCGTTAGGGGGCTCTCAAAAATCACATGAATATTTACTTTATTTATGAAGTTCAAAATTTTGATAAAACAAAGCTTCCTAAAATCATGGCCCATTCAATGATATTGTTAGTTGTTCAGGATTTAAAACACTGAGAATAAAATTACAAATTTACCCAAAATTCATTTTTCAGTCCCTTATTAGCCAAGACAACATATTGGCCTTCACATTGTCATATATTCTGTCTTGACTCTTGGCTTACTGAGGACAAAAAAATGAGTTTTGATATATTATTGAGTTTTGATTTAGCAACGCTAAAGCCAAGTTGTTTCTAAGACAAAAAAATTGACTTTAAATTTGTCTAAATATGTATGAATTTGCACTGGTTTTGAGAACAGAAGAAACACAAATATATAAAAAGAAAAAAAAATACAAAATTACAATTGAGATCATAAAATAAAATTATTTACTTTATAGGAATTTATATTTCAAAGTTATTTTAAATAACCCAATAACCTAACATTTAAAGTATAATGATATGACTGTTCTTATATATATCTTTATCAACAAGACAGCATATGATGACATAATTTTAAGTGCATGGCTATGTACAATGTGCAGGAAAAAAAAATTCTATTAATAGAGAACTAAGATACTTTGTCAAAATTGAAGATATTAGATCTTCTTCTATACAAAAAGAGGTTCTATGAAAGAGAGAGTACCTTTAATGAATAGAACTCATTTGGGTAAGCTTTACTTTTTTTCTTGCAAGGCTCTTTAAAATTTAAATTGAAGATTGAGATAATCAAACAGAATAAAATACCCCTTATCCTAATTATCAATGTTATTAAAAATATTTTTGTTTTAATGCTTTAAATATTAAGTTCTTAAATTTTTAAAATAATTTTAAAATATAAAATTCTTTAAAATAATTAAATTTATTTGATGACATCCTATAATATTTTTTTCTGAAAAGAATGCAAAAGGAAACAAAAAATAATTACAATAAATTTTTTTTTCTAGAGCGTGTATATATATATATATTTATATATATAAATTGGAGAGGATTGAACAGAGAAATAAGGAAAGATAAGGGCAGTCGCATAGCAATAATATGATATATAATGGCACTTGGTGAGTATTATGAGGTGAGCTGGACACCACCTAATGCACTTGCCGCCAACCTAATCTTCTCTCTCAACCCACCTCATCCCCAAGATATTTTTTCTTCCTTTCCTTCTTTCTTTCATAGGCATAATCACTTGGAAAATGAACTCATTCCTCCACTTTTGACTTTGTTAACCTCTGTTTCACCTATCGTCCATATTATTATTTTACTTTTTATATTATTATTGAATAAAATAGTACTTTTACACAAAAAATTGGGTAGATTAATTTATAAAATATGAATACACCTAGTTGATTATAAGAATATGCATCAATATTTAGAGATAAATTTTATTAAAAAATTGTAATAGGCACATTTATTTATTTTTTTTATAATTGATATTTTTTAAAAATTCCAATTATGTTTAATTATTATCAATATCTTTTTTATTTTGTATAAACTAGCATATCTATGAGATATCTTTAGTTTATAAGGGCATAAAAATACTAAGAGCCCATTTGGTAGTAAAAAAAAAATAGTTCTTAATATTTTATAATATTTATTATATTTTTGTTATTATTATTCATCAATATCTATTCTTTTTTATTATTTGTTAAAAAAAATAAGAAAGTCATTATTTATTTATTTTATTTATTCTTTTATTTTTATTTTTATTCTTAACATTTTGGGTATCAAATAGGTCACAATAAAAATAGGTTTATTTCTTTTAGAATATATTCCATAAATAAAACTTTAAATCTACCAAATTAATGGC
Organism: Erythrophleum ivorense; assembly: GCA_026724425.1. Classification (NCBI taxonomy): domain Eukaryota; kingdom Viridiplantae; phylum Streptophyta; class Magnoliopsida; order Fabales; family Fabaceae; genus Erythrophleum; species Erythrophleum ivorense. The sequence continues at coordinate 664,057 of JAIUCV010000218.1, read as the reverse complement.
AAAGAAGTTTAAAAAAAAATCTCTAAAAAATATTAGATTTAAACAAAACTTGAAAATATCCTAGCTGTAAACAAAAAAATTCAATGAATCTGTCTTACATCTTTCCATAATTGTATTCTTCTTACTTCATCAATTAAAAAAAAAATACTCTTCTACCTATATAAAACGAATTAACCAAGAAAATTTTCTATTCACAACACCTAACTTCACAGTTGACCACGGATTCTTGATAATGTTAACATAATTTATGTTGTCCTTGGTGCCATTGGAACTCATGAAATTAATTTAATGATTAACTACCATAATTGAACTTTTTTATCTTAAATTTTTGGTAACGCCTTTTTTTTCTCCTTTATTCGTTTGTTAGTTTGTTACTGCTGTTATGATTGATTTTTCCCTCCCTATCTTTAAGCAAGTGGGGCTCTTTAATGTAGGACCTCTCCTTAATTAGAGGAACTTGGCTCCAATTAATGAGACATTTTGACTTGTTCTTTTATTCAAGAGGGGAAGGAATAAAAGAAAAGAATAATTGTGACAAAAGAAAAGAATAAAAAAATTAAACATGTAATATAACCTTGTGACTTGTTACTAATGCAATCCATGTATAGAAAATAATGTAATGCTAGGTTTGGTATGAAAGAATAATTTTTATAAGAATGAGAATAAGAATGAAAATAAACTTTAATGGAATGAAATCTTATAATTTATAATCATATTTGATATGAATGAAGAGTTATGAGAATGCATTCTATTTTATGGTTTGATTAGATGAAATCAATACAAAAATGGAAATGAATATTGAATAAATGATTATAATATCTCTAATAAAAAATATTAAAACATTTTTTATTTTAATGTGTATAAAATATTTTTAAATTTCTCATAATATAAAATAGTAAAAAATCCATTTATAAGTTTTTAATTTGTTGAATACATTTTTTGAATTATCAATAATAGAGACAAAATATTAAATTATTTAAAGGCATTTTTATCCAATAAAAATTCACTCCTTTCATTGGGCTAAATTTCATCAATTTTGAGATGGAACCTCCTTCCATCAAACATGATAATATCCTCTCCCTTATAAATAGAAATGGAATGAGAAATCTCCAACCAAACATGCATTTTGCCCCATTCCCTTTCTCTCTTTTTTCTTTCATAGTCTCAATTGCTGCAAACCAAACGAGACTTAAGAAATCCGTTTTTAGTAAAATTCTGTGTGGGACAAACTATTCTATTCTCCTCTTTATATAATGTAGCAGTGAGTAAACACAATTTATTAGCTTAAAATCATAGTTAAATTGTACCTTAGGTTTTCAAAAGTTACACAGAATTTTAAACGAAATGAACTATAACGCCTTTACACTCATCACAAAAAATGATGACAACATATGTAGCATTTAATTTATGGCATATTTAAATTTCATTAAATTTTGAACCATTTAGCAATTTTTTTTCTTGTTGACGTAAGATTTTGTGTACTTTTAAATCTAGTAGAAACATTTTTAAAAAAAAAAAGACTTTGAATCCTCTATAAGAAAGATAGTTTTATAAGACTTTACGTAAAAACTAAAGTGTTTTTAAATATATCGAAATATAACTGGGTTACAAGTGAAATTTGACTCAGTCCTAGTTAGTGATGAAGCCAATGAGCGAGAGCGTTGGCCTCCATCTCCCTTAATATTTGAGAAAGAATTTATATAACATTCACATATCTTGACATATTCTATATTTATTAAGTACTTATTGGTTTCAAGAATACATTTCTCCTTCTACCCTTGGTGGTATTAGAGTTCTCTTCTAAGTTTAGAGGATCTAAATTTAAATATTAGTAAGAGCCAAATTAATATTTAAAAAAGCTTTTACTAATTAAAAATAAAAATTAAGATAATACAACTATTTAGCAAATATATAATCTCTCTCTCTATATATATAAACTTTGAAAATATTTTTTTCCTTTCAATCATTATTCACAAGGCACAGCTATTAGCTGTGACTTATGAATATAGGAGTTAGATTAATGGAAAGGGTTGCTAGGTAAGTGGTTGATTGTTGGCTGTTGAGGCAACAAAATCATGCAAGCTATTTTATTTCTTTTTGTGGTATGCAATCAATCATTCACAATATATATATATATATATATATATAAAAGAGCGACCAAGAGGAAAGTGTGATGGTGGATCCTGTGGCTGCAACTATATATTGTTCAACATTTATGAATCCAGCTACTGAATAATTGTGCTGTAACTTTTGTGGTCCCAGATGCCCATGCATGGGGATAATCTTCTTATTTTTAAAAATGTTATTCTCAAAAAAGCAATAATTAATTCCTGAGTGTATCTCCTTCATTTTCTTTAATTTGAACCAGTTATATAAATTTTGATTATATATATATATATATATCGATTTCCCTATTTATTTTTGGGTATCAGCAAAAATAAATGATACGTGAGATCTGTTTGGTAACATACATATTTTAGAAATGGCCTGCATTTGAAGCATTGTTCACGTCGTGCTTACGTTAGATTCATAGTTAATTAGAGGTTTCTTTTTTCCCCTTTTTGACATGAAAGTGCAAAATTTGAATGGTTAATCTTTAGGTTTAGTTCAGTGATATTAAAATTGGAAAAAATTATCACATTATTCTTGAATGACATTAATTTAATTTGTGAAAATTTGTTATTAATTATCAATTAAGTCCTAATGACATCAATTAAGTCCTGAGTAAGAAATTATTACTATTAATTTAGTTCTTACAAGATTCTAATAACATCTATTTGGTCATAAATTAAGATTAAAATGATGTATTTATCAAACATAAAAACTAATTAATATTAATAACATTTTAAGGACTAAATTGATAGTGACATTATCTTTCAAAAGCTAAAATAATAATTTATTTTTAAAATTATTTTCAAAGCTAAAGGTTGTAAGTCACCAATAAATGATAATGCTTAATGATATTAAATTTTATTTTTATGTTTTCTTCTTCTTCTTCTTCTTCTTTACAAAAATTTACGTCAACCTAGCACAAGTTAATTCAATTGATAAAAGAAAAATTGATAAGGTCTTTATAGTCATATATGTCATATGGATTCAAATTTTTCAGGTGTGAGGTGTCTGTATTAATAGTCATCTTTCTATATATATAAAACTCACAATGCTCAACTTCTGAATGAGTTTTTGTTCTTTTTTTGATAAACTTTGCTCACCCTTAATTCCTCTACTAATAATGTCAAACATAGGTGCGATGAAATTAAAAAATTTAAATGTGGGAATAAAAAATAATTCAAATCGATTACTCATCATGACGACAATGTTAAGGTAATCTATTTATGACTATTATATTGATTTTTCAATTATACTTGCAGATTGTTGTATATTTAAATTTTGATTGATTAAGTTAATAAATAATAATCACATATATAATTATTATTTTTAGCTCGATTGCTACCTACGTGTTATTGCTTTTTAATAAGTTACGCTATCATATCTATAAAAGAATGTCTTTTATAAACTACTATTTTTTGTTCAAATAACATCATTATTAGCATGGAATAATGTGTGTGTGTGTGTGTGTTTATATATATATATGTAAAACAATATTCCAGCTTGATCACACACTCGTTGACAAATAATTAAGAATCACAAAGAAACATAATAATAATAATGTATCATAGTTTCTTATATATAGTACTATAAAATTAATGGAATATTTATGATGATTACATAAGCAAGGGTGCAGTTCAGAATAAATTAATTTCAAAATACTTATTTTATACTAAACTCACGTATATAACAATATGTTGACTTTACATAACTAATCGATTAATATTTTATATTTTCCAATTGTTTTGTTTAGTGTAATGTTTTAAGACTCGAATTAACTTAGGGGATAAAATTAATTGGACTATGATTTGTTTAAACAAATAATCTAAATTACTTTTAAATTTTGTATAAATGATTAATTTGAATTGACTCAACTAATATATATATATAGTTTCAATGTGGCCCAAAAAAAAAATTAAAAGTCAAGTTTGTCACACCTCAACCAAAAAAGTCACTGACGCAAAGAGCAAGATAAATCTCAAATCTATAAATCTAACAAATATTACCATTAATGAAAAGGTCTTATGATTATATAACACAACATTATTTTATCCAAATTATCATACTATCTCATTATATCAAAAGAAGTATCTTTAGTTTTTTATAAAAATTTTGGTAAAATTTTTCTTAAAATTTAAATATTTTAAATTTCTACAAACAATAAATAACTAGTAACAACAGTGAGAGAGAGCTTCACTTTTAACTACCAACAATTAAAATACCAAAAGAACAAAAAAAATCAAGAGGGATGAATCCTGTCTGTATCAAGTAAAGCTATATCTATAGTACTTTACAATCATTAAATCAAAATTTCTTTACAACAATACAATTTCGCGGTCAAAGATTCGGCATATAAGTACAATACCTCTGAACCTAAGATGATGGAGGTGAGTCGAATCCAACATCACTATCTGAAAAGTTGAAATTAAATAAATGAGTGGAAAACTCAATAAGAAAATAACAAAACACCAAAATAGAAAGTGACAAAAACCATAACCCAAATAGAAGCTAAGAAATGCAAAAATTAATTAACATAATGAAATAACAAAAATTTCCCATTGGCAAACCCATACATAAGTAGTTTCTAAAATGTCAAATTTATAAAATAATAGTTATAAGAGAAAGAGGGTTGGTTTTCGTAATTGGCTACACTCAATAGGCAGCTCATTTTCCACTTGCCTTTACATATTATGTTTGCATATAATTTTGAGGACGATTATACCTCGTTAACAACTCCTTACCCTTTCAAAGATAGTTATACCAAATAGGCAACTCATTTTCCCACCCAGACTTCCTTTCTCTTGTCCATGTGCACTTAGGCTATTTAATAGCACACCCATCTATGAATTTCCATCAAGCGTTCTGATTTTTCTATTGGGTCTAAATGGCTTATATCTAAAGTGCGTTACATGTAGGATGTTAATAATAATCAAGTACTTGTGCTTTATTTAGCTAAGGATTTGATTTGAGTAGAAACAATAGAATGTCCACTAAAGTAAATAAACAAATCAATAATCAATGAAACTAAATGTTCAAATAACTAATCCAAGATATTAGAATATACAACAAAATAAAAATGTACTACCTATATTTATATGTATGTTATATATATACATATATATATATGTATATATATAATTGTTAGTTTATAAACCTAATCTAAAGGTGAAGGCTACATTAGTTATAAAATCATACTTTTACTTATCAAGTAATGCAACCACCTTTATTAGGAAATACTTACCTTAGCTACATTAGCACAAGGTGCTAAACATCTATTTTAGCCATATCGTCATGTTATCAACTCAAGCACATATGAAATGGGCAAACTTAAGAGTCTATTTCTCTAAAACCATACATAAATTAATTAAATAAAATTTAACTACTATTATCATAAGCTCTTAGATGATGTAAGAACCCAATAAACAAATTATAATATATTATCTACTCACAGTGATGTTAAACACTAAGAGAACACTTGCTCCTCTTCGAAAGACTGATTCCCTTCAATGTCGATGTTTGCAGGCCTTCTTAACAACACCCATAATTAATTGAATTATTATGCAAGCTCAAACCAACAATTCTTAACATTTTATCTAACTCAATAATGGTCGATTAACTAAATCTCCATTTCATAATCTCACCCTTCAAGCATACAACTAATTGTACACTCAAATCTTTTCATTTAATTACCAATTTACAATTTAAGATCAAAGATTACTTCAATGAACCAAAAATTGAAGATTCACATATGGGAAACATGGGTTATGAGGCTTTATAAAAAAACCCCAACCTTAATGCTCCTATACAACAAGGCAAGAAAAGGGGAAAAGTTTCAACATTTTTGTCACTTTATAGAGGTTATGATAGACCAAAATGGAAGGGGAAAGACAAGGATAAAGGGAATTTATGATAAAAACAGAGAAAAATGGAGATGGAATAAAGGAGAGCTCACAATGAGCTGATAACACTTGCCTTCTTTCCGTGAACCTCATCATATAAACTGACGATAAGGAAGCTTGGGGAGGTTTGCATGATGCCGATGGTGGCTTCACGATGGGGGGAAATGATGGCAAATCCAAGAGAAGAGAGATACACGAGCACATGGAGGAAGGCTGAACAGTGAATAGGAAGAAATAAAGAACATAAGAAAAAATAAGAAAATAAGGGAGAAATAAAAGAACGGAAGAAAAATAATTAAAAGAAGGGAAAAGGAAGAAAAATATAAAAGAAAAAGATTTTTTTATATTATTATTATTATTATTATTATTATTTCTAGGTTATTACAAACTTGATTTTCAAAAAATCGACCAGGTCAAAATATTCTTGTTTTTTAAGAAACTTAAAATCTTAAAACTTATTCTACATAAATGATATTATGATTATACTATATCATGTTTATATATAGTTTGTATATTGATTTCTATTGAGTATTTTAGTTGAAAGACTTAAATTTAAACATAATATAACATGTGTAAAATATATTATAATTGATGAATTATTATTTTCCCAATGAAAGTGCTCCTCTTTACTTGAAAAATTGTGCATGGAGCAATACTAATAGCTTATACCATTTCAAAACATCACCTCATGTTAGCTAATATGTGCCCATTTTGTTCCACTAAACCTAAAACTTTGGGCTATATCCTCATACATTACAGCCTAACAAGAGTAGTTTGATTTACTTTACTTTTAATGATTAAAATAGATCTGCGCCAAATAACTAACATCAAGGTCTGGTTGTATGAATGGATGAGTCAATAAGGAACTGAAGATGATCACCTCCTTCATTAAAAAATCCATCATCATCACACTACACATGATCTATAACACAAAAAACAAAGTGGTTCATGAAAATTTAAAACTAGACCTACACAGAATTATTTCTAATGTAAAAGTAATGCTAAAGGGAGTTGACATGGTGTGGAATTCATAAAGCAGAACTAAAACTCTCTTAACCATGAAATTACAGGTTAAAGACCAAATACCCCAACTCAATTTCACAAACATAGATGGATCATCATATGGGAATTTATGAAGCAAAAGGAGGGGAATAACTTAGTTTTCAATTCCAATTTTGTTATTTTCTTAAATGGTTGCCTGATTAAAATCCTTAGAAGGAAAGACAAAATTAGAAGTAGTGATAAATTAGCCTTCTATAAAAGCATTAGGAAGATATACTTTGGTTGATCACCTTTGATGGTGCAGGATGACCAAGCCAACAAGATATGTACTTCATTTTCAACAACAAAAAATGGCTATCACTCATGAACCCGAAGATGATGAAATCAACAGATAATGCAACCATTTGGAAGGACATTGAGAGTACCCAATCATCTTTTAAAATCATTTACTCCAAACTATTATGCTAAGATGCCTCAACCAATCATGGATGGTCAATAGAAAACTCCTTTGACATGAAATGCCACCTTATGCATTACATTTTATTCCATTGTAGTATTTTTCATATATTTGAGCTCTTTACCAAAGAAAAAAAAAAGATGAATTATTATCTTTATATATTTATAATATCATTTGGCAAAATCATTGATTGAATTAATTGAACCAATTAACTCATAACCCTACACCTTCTACAAGTTAATGTCCAGACCAAGTTCTAAAACATTGCTTTAATGACAACTTAATAGGCTTCATATTTAATAGAGTAAATCATATTAATTTTTCTTAAAATTTAGTTAAATTGTACTTGGTATCTCTCTTATTTCAAAAATTATACTTAATTTCCCTTAACACATGTAAAAAAAATTGGTATGACAAATTAAATACTTATCAAGAATTATATGGTAGAAAATTATATTTTATATATGGAAAAGAAATTTAAATAGAAAATATGTTGATTAGAGAATTATGAATTGTTGTCTTAAAAACAAAGTGGATTTTCGGGCTTGAATTTGATTATTATTTTACGCTTCATTAAAAAATCAACCCATACAATATTTTTTTTATTAAATGGGAATAAATGTAGAAATACTAAATCATCTCATAATAAATCAAGAATTTTATTTTTCTTATCTTAAGACCCACTTGGTAATTTCTATATAAAGGGATTATTTTCACGTAACTTTTATGTAATATATATTTTACTTTTGTAATTATTATTCTCTAGTATTTCATGATCTTTTTATTATTTTTTTAAAGTAGGGGGTATAAAGGGTATTTTAATTTTCAAAATCACTTTTTTTGGTCCATTCTTTGCGTAATCACATTCTTTTTACATTGTGCGTACTAAAAGAGTCCTAAATTTTTTATACTTTATGATGCATATACAAGTAACTTATAGATCATGTTAATCCAATTATCTTTTTTTTTTCAATTTTCAAATAAAAAAAATGTTGAAAAGAAAAACAATGGATTTTTTTTAGACCATATAAAAGTCTTTTGAATTAGAGTTAGTTATTTTCTATTAATAAAGTTAACTTCCTATATAATTTGGTTTATTCTAAGAACAAAATTACTAAATTGGCTTGATTGTCATATTATAAATAAAATTGCCATTTTATGTTTAGAACTTGACATCAACTTAATTGCTTTAGTTATAATAATAATAATAATAATAATAATAATAATAATAATAATAATAATAATAATAATAATAAAATTACATTACCATGTTATACATAAAATTAACTTTTTTATAGAGAATATTTTGAAAAGAAGTTTTTGCAATATATATCAAAGTGTCAAGAGAATTGACATAATTTCAAAACAAAAAGGGTGTAAGGTATAATTTAATCAAACTTTATAGGAGATTAACGTAATTTCTTTATTAATTATTTAAAAAACTAAAAATATATGTCATTAAATATTTATTATATCATATATATAACAAAGGGTCAAGTCAATGGCATCTCTTTTTAATAATTTAGGTTTGATTCATTTAAGAAACACTTTAAAAGTCAAAATCTTACATGTAATAAGCTATCATAGGGGAATACTTTCTCAAAATCATTTCAGAAAAAATAATTCAACAAAGTTTGAGAATACTTTAATTGTAATAAATTTACAAAATAATTGTTATATTGTTAGCGCAAACAAATTAGTAACTAATGTCACAACTAGAAGGCATCAGTCAAACAAGTTAGCTTTGTTAAAAGAGTTAGTCAAAGAATAACAATAAAAAAAGTAGTCGATGAGAACATTGATTTAAGACCCATGACCTAACATCGCAGAAAACATGAAAACTAGGGTTGCATGGATTCTCAGCAAACAACTACTTCAACAAAAAGAGAAAGGCATGATCAACACAGCAGGGCCATTGAACATGCAAATGGGCAAAAATGGAGTCATGGACAAGCATGAAGACATGTTGAGTACAGAATAAGGCTTATAAATATGGCAAAAAGAGCTCAAAAGGCGACACACAAAAACCTCACTAAAAATTTGCATTATATTTTCTTTAGTTTTTAGTTATTTATTTGTTTTATTTACAACTTTTATGTATAGCTTTGTTTATTACTTTCTTATAATTTATTGCTGTCCAATTACTCTTCAGTACAATTATAATCAATTTTTTTAAGACATTTATGTCGTTGCTTCTTTAAATTTAAAGCTTGTATAAAGTTAGTTGATTAAATGCATATTTAGATGAGTGTTTGAAGGTAATAAACCACGGTTTATAGGAAAAAAATTATAATTTACAAGAAATAATAATAAATAATTTTTATACAAACGTAATTTTATATCGAAAATCTAAACATGGACTAATTTCATCAAATGTTCTTCATCTAATGCCTTCGTTTACTTCAATTATGCTATCCAAGACTCTCTTTCGCTATGCTTAGCTCCGTTTAGGACCTAGAGGACCCTACCTTTTAAGAAAGTTGTGTCTTGTCTCCACAAATAGTTCATAAAATAGAAACCGAAAATTGATTTTCATAATCGCCCAATAAGACAAGACATCGTCGACTGTTAATTGATTATATTCCAAAAAATCTTGCCAACACAAACAATAATGCTACTTAGCATTAGTATTTATATATACCAATGCAGATATAAGTAATTTTAATTAAGTTCAATAAAAAAATTTGGTTGAAACTACTAGAATTAAGCAATATGTTTTTATGTGATGTTAAGGACCTAATAACAGAATCATATGAATATTAAAAACCTGTATAAACAACGTTAAGTAGTAGTTGCTACATAACAACAAAGGGAGAAGTGCTACCTTTTGTTTATACTCTTAAAAAAAAAGGACACTTCATTAAAAAAATAATAATAATAAAGAACGATATCCATTGCATTGTGTCCTTTTCAATCAGTTCACTTACCAAAATTCCTCAGATTTATTGAAAATTCATTTGGCTTTATTATAATATAATATAATTTGAAGTTATAATAACTTTATGGGAACATTTTCCAATTGATTTTTTTATTATAATGTAAATGAAGGATTTTAATTTAATCATATGTCAATATATTAGTTTAAATTATTATTCAAATTAGCTAATACCAACTAGGTTTTTTGTTTTTTTTGGGCCAGCCATCTAGATTTAAAAAGTGTGATTCTTATAATTTTTTTGAATTCCTTAATTAATAAACATTACACTTGACATCTGTAATGGATTTTGATATTGTTTGATCTAAAAACTAGTTAGCTAAAAGACAATTAATTTTGGGCTTTATTTTGGTACAAAATTATTTTTAGACTTGAATGGGGCTGATCTACTTCCGGTGCCTGGAAATTTGAAAGATAGTTTTTATTTTATTTTTTGCTAAGTAGAAGTACGGCTTGGTATTTTGTTTTTCATTTTTATTTGATTTTTGATATATTATTTATTTCACCATTTAAGTGTTTACCTTTCGAAGTATGCTACTAAAACATAAATTATAATCTTCTTTTGAAAAGAATTATTACATGGCAATGACATGCAAAGAAATCTCCGTAATATATGATTTTTAATTAAGGTGATTTATGCTAACTTTTTATGAAGTTTAACTAAATTATATATATATTTTAAAAATTATATCTAACTTTCTTATAATATGTTTTCTGTAAATTAAAATTTTTTATTATATGCATTTTTTAAAATTAAACCATTTAATTGTCTTTTCTATCATATTATAAATAAAATTATGATCTCATGTTAAAATTTAATATCAATTTAATTATTTTACTTTTATATAAAAATAAAATCACATCTTATATTATGTAAAAATTTAATTTCTTTAAACAAAAATTAAAATTAAAAGGAAATGTTTCAATATTTGTCAAAATTTTAAATTCAAAATTTTGTGAAAAAAATTTAAATTCTATAATTGATTTAAATGAAGAAATTAAAAAAATTAGATGAAATAAATATAAAAAATTTAAATTTAAAAATTAGATGATAAATAAATATAAAAATAAAAATAATTCAATTCAATTTTTTTTAAAAATAATAAATCTAACAATTTATTTGAAATAAAAAAATTTAAATTTTTGAAAAAATAATCATAATAATAAATTATATATTTTAAAATTAATTAAAATAATTTTAATTATAATTAAAACTAAAAAATAAAAATTTTAATTTATACTTTTATAGATAATTTTAAATTTAATAATAAATATATTAAATTTAAATTTATTTTTTAAATAAATTAAAATATATAATAAATAAAACTTTAAGTATATGAGAAATATGTTTTGGCGGCCGGAACGTCTGAGTCATTTTTTTTTTTTTTGGGTCATATTAATGTCAAAAAACCCAAAATTGTCAATAGATTTGTTTACGCAGGCGAAAACTTTGAGTCAGGGGATGTGTAGCCATCATGGCTGCGTAGAGCGAAAGCTAAGTGGAAAACAAAAAGAAGAGAGAGAGAGAGTGTGTGGATAAGGGCGTCGTCTCACGGACTCACATTCGTGTATCTTTATTCACGCTTTCACTCTCTCTCCTCTCTCTATAATTTTTTCAATTTTCAACAAAACAATGTTATTTGACGTCCTGACGCTCTTCCTGCGTCCACGTGTCCTCCCAACCTCTCCGTCTTCGCTTTCAAGAACAGAATAGAAGCACCACGGAGCACCCCCTGTATCACAGTGTCAGACAGGGAAAGCCCACTACTGTTAGAGAGAGAGAGAGGCTAGAGAGAGAAGGCATAGGGTTTTTCGGCAACCCGGATGAAACTTGCTTCTGGGGTTTTGTGGGTGGGCGAGTCTGGTGCGTGAGTGATATCTCTGCGCGATTCTATTTTTTATAAGTGCTTTGATTTTTGATTGGGAAAAAAAACTCTGCTTTACGGGTTTTCTGGGAGATGTACATAGCTTCCATGCGAAAGTCTTTCAAGGACTCCTTAAAAGTGCTTGAAGCTGATATTCAGCATGCCAATACCCTGTAAGTTTTTTTTTTTGGGTGTTTTAATGATGATTCGTTTGATAAATTGTTTATCCTGTTTCGAATGCAAAGGTGATTAATGTTCTTACAAGGTTAGAAACCCTTCAAAATTTTCCTCCAATTTTTTATTTTGGGGTTTCGATTTTCTGGGTTCATCTATCTGTTCTCCCTTTTGGTCAACTAGACGCATTCAAGTAAAATAATAAACAAATTTTGCAGTTTTAATTCTTCTCTCAGTTCTCTGTCTCTCTTTGGTTGGAAAATTTAATACTTGAGAATGCTAAAGGCAAGCAAACCTACTGGAAGGTTGTTTTGGAAGTTTCCTTTGGGAACCCTGGTTCAGGCCGTTCGTTCAGTATCTTGGCGTACTGGATCGTGAATATAATCGGCCCCCTTACCTTTCATACTTTTGTGGCTTCGTATCGCCGCTTGTCAGAAGTGCACATTTGAAGATTCAGAGCCTGAATCTCTGCGTCCATGGGGCAACATCCTCTCGAGGGGCAATGGCTATGGGGTAGTCTTGGCATGGTTCCCATCTCATTTTGTGGTGGTGAGGGGTGAGGCTTCTAAACTAGATCCTAGGCCAATTGTCACTCCTGGGTGGTGGTTGCTTCTTTCTTTTTCTTCTTCTTCTTCTCCTCTCTCTCTCTCTCTCTAAAATATTTCTTCCACACCTTGTTTTAAGCCTGCTAATCCTAGTTGATTGTTTTGTTCTGAGTTTTGTTAGTGACCTTGCGAACTTGCTATATCGCTCCGTTTCATAAGTACATCTTCATCTATTTAGCGTACTATGGCTCTCATTACAGATGGAATTATGTGATTATGGCGAGGAGATACTTTTTTCAATGGCGTTACCTTTGATATACTTTATTTTTGTGTTCCTTATAATTTGTGTCACATTTTCTCCGTTGACATGGGATGCATGGTTCTCTGATTAATTTGGCTGGCTAACAAACACTGCATTGTCATCTTCTGCCGTATTGACAGGCTGCCTCCCTGTGGTTCTTCATACATTGTTTCAAATTTAAACTGTTTGTGATGAGTCTTTAGTGAAATTTTTATGGAGGATTTACAAATTTAGTCTTTGAAAGGCGTCTTATTAAAACACGCAATTACAAGTCTTTAGAGGAATGCCCTTTTTCCTTCTCTCCAGCCACTCGCCCTGGTTATATCAGTATAGAGATTAATATTTGACCATGCAATTGGATGTGTAGGGCATCAGATTTTCCGAGGGAGTATGATGGTGCATGCCTTCAGATGAGAATGTCATACAGTCCAGCTGCACACCTGTTTCTCTTTTTAGTGCAATGGACAGACTGTAATCTTGCAGGAGCTCTTGGACTGTTAAGAATTCTAATTTACAAGGTACTCTCTATTTGTTTTCCAAGTTTTCATATTGAAATTAGAGATTCGGACAATGTCACAATCTCGTGTCATGGTGAAGGTTTATGTGGATGGCACAACCACCATGTCTACACATGAAAGAAAAGCAAGTATTAGAGAATTCTATGGTATATATCTCTCTCTCTCTCTTAATCTGATAAGTTTGTTTGCATTTAGCCTCTGCTAGTTGCTGATCTCTAGAATTTCAACTCTGATCAGCGGTCATATATCCCTCTTTATTGCAACTTCAAAAAGGTGTCACTGATACAGAGGATAAAAAACAAAAGGCTGTATGCATGGAGCGATATCGAAGGAGAGATGATGAGGAACATAGGCAATCTTCAGATGTAGACATTGAAAGAGATGAGGAATGCGGTATATGCATGGAGATGAATAGTAAGATTGTGTTGCCCAACTGCAACCATGCCATGTGCTTGAAATGTTACCGTGAATGGTAATTCTACTCTCTCTCTCTCTCTCTCTCTCTCTGGCATTCTTTATCTTTTCACCATCATGACATCAAGAAATAAGAATTATGGTGCAAGTATAATGGCTTCTGCCGGGACAGGTTGCAAGTATTAGAATGGTGAGTCCTATGATAAGTAAACTGGCTGTAGATTCTGTGCATGGTTGTGGGTGTGATGTCATTACATGCACCATGCATACAAAGGTAAGGGTAGTCAATTGTGTTTTTTTTTTTTGGTTTTGACTTCGGTGATTGGGTTTGTTCATTTCATAATTCCTCTTATTGCTGCTTGATTGTGAATAACTTAAACAATAATAACTAGATAATAGGATTGAGGAAGTACTGAAGATACTGATTGCAACTGATATGGCAAGCATAAGTAGTTGTGTTTCTTGTGTGTATTCTCAATGCATTCTGGCTAATTAGCACATTAGTCTTGTATATTGTGATTTCAATTGGTATGGCAAGCATTAGTAGTTGTAAGATGGCTGTTATATTGTATGTTTAAATATTATCCTCTTGACTGTTGGTGCTTGAGTCAAGTATAGTTTGAATTTACTAATGCTAATTGTGATTATCTGCAGTTGTTAATAGTCCTTTTCCACTTGGTATTTTGGTGCGCCAAAGTGGCTCTTAAGACTGTACTCTGTTTAAGTATAAGTGACTGGAGTCTTTCGTTTTTCCTTCCCAAAAAGCAAATGGGAAGCAGTTGTTAATCTTATGCTGAGTTGGCGGACCATACAGGTGAGGACTTGATGGTGGGATCAATAGGTGCTCCCTGATGTTAATCTTGGACATGGAGTCTGAGCAGTCAAGGGGCTTGAATTCAATCTTTGGAAGAGAATGTATTTTGCGTCTATCACATCTGCTTGGGTGTGAAATATTGGTTATTTACGGATGGTTGATTGGTCTGTACTGTGAGTACTTCATGGCCTGATTGCAGGGTGTTTTTGAAGAGACCTTTGGTGACTTGCCACGTCTTGGGACATTTGGACTTTTTATGCTTAGGAAAATTGATTAAATTCCCCCTTTATCTGGATTGGGGGTGGTTTTATTTCTTGCATATCTAGATCATTAGTTTTGAACAAACTAGTGTTATGGTGATTATTGCATTGCTGCCCTTGCATGAAGTGTAATGCTTTTGGATGCAAAGAAGGCACTTGCTGAAATGAATTAGGTGTTGTCACTGTATTATTGCAATGATTAGTAAGAAAATTTTTTCTATTCTTGTTTGAAGCTATTGTGGTGTCTTCAACCTGATAATATTTTAAAGGTTTCATGACCAAAGAGACTAGAAGAGGAAAAAGGTTATGATTAAGTACAAGTTCCAGGAGTTAGGCTTAGGCATAAAAGTAGTTTTTGGATAACTAGAAGAGGAAAAAGGTTATGATTAAGTACAAGTTCCAGGAGTTAGGCCTTGGCATAAAAGTAGTTTTTGGATAACTTATGGCCATTTCTTTTGGATTCTGTGATCTTGTCAAGCAAACATGTCCCCTGCCTTGGGTTGTATTGGTAGTTTGTTGCTTTAATTTGAAGTGTATATATATATATATATATGAATTAGGCTACTGAGCTAGACAGTTATTCTTGAATTATTTAATTCAATTATTGATTCGAAAGGGGTGATAATGAACAGTCTAATTGAGATGACTTGCCGGTTATGCAAAGTGTGGCATGCTGGTATTCTGATTTCTAATTGGTTGGAGAAAAATGCACGTGGTTTTGGCTCCATTATGACACTTCGTTGTTTCACTTGTGAGCCATACATTTCTCAATGATTGATTGTGCATGAACCAGTGTGGCTATCGGTGAGTCAGCTGTTTTATTACGTAGGTTATTATACATGTTATCCCATATTATGAGAAACAACTTTTCGACATGTATTCTTTTGCCATGTTTGTAGCTACCCCAAATTTGTATTTAAAGGCCTTAACATTACGTATAGTAATGTGCTAAAACTTGTTTGAGATGCTTAGGTCTTGTATGACTCATTAGAAATTTGTCTCAATCTTGGTCTGACATGAATGACGATACTCTGGAGACTAGAGTTGTCTATCTGACTCTCGATGCACATGATGTAAACTTGGAATTAGTTGAAAAATGTAAGTTATTTGGTACACTTTGCAGGAGAACAAGGTCACAGTCATGCCCCTTCTGCCGGGACAGCCTCAAGAGAGTGAACTCTTGTGATCTCTGGGTATTCACCGATAGTAGGGATGTAGTAGATATGGCGACTGTGACGAGGGAGAATCTTAGAAGGCTTTTCCTGTACATAGATAAGTTGCCTTTGATTGTTCCAGACTCCCTTTTTGACCCTTATGACTCTCACCTAAGATAAGTGATTGCAGCCAACACTTGAATCTTACCGGCTCTGATGTTGCCTTGGATGAGTAGTTCCCTCTCAAATTAGCTACATAAAAGTCTGAAGTTGATCCAATTCCGGCCAAATTTAGTTTATATATAGAGTTGCAGTACTTGCTTCCCACTTCTACTGTCAGAAGTACCCAGCCCGAGTTGTTATTGTGGGTTGGTGGTGAAGTTTGAGAATGGTAAAATTGTATCTAGCTCATTTGTATATCCCTGTACAGACTGAATGAATTACTTAATTTGAAATTTGCACATTCTCTGGTATCCTCAGTGATTTAAATGTGGATTTCTTGAGGAACACTTCTCTTCCAAACATATCTGAACACTAGAATGTGTGGCAGAATATCAATTACTCTCACAGGTTATGTTGGGTTTGTGCATGGTCCTTTTTATTTGGTCTCCCTTCTTGCTTTTTTCATTTTGTGGCCAATATTTTTTTGGATACGTTTTGAGGGATTACAGAGGATACAGAAAGAGATTGAAAGGTTTTATTGAAACATTTTTTTAGGGTAATTAATAAAGAACGGATTAAGATGAAAGATTTTTAACCTTAAATTAATTTGAAGTCCTTTTTTGTGTGTATGCGTGTGTACGTACTTATGTGTGAAGTTTTTTTTTTTAAAGATTTTAGGGAAAAAAATTTACTGAAAGAGAATTATTATATAGTCACTTTTCTTCTTCTTTTTTGCCCTTTTAATTTTTTTTCTCTTATATAGTTCTCAAACATACAAGTGGATTTCAATATCAAATCATCAAAATTCTGATCAAATAATCAATGAATTGAAAATTTGACTTCTAATCATTCCTAAAGAGGTTTGTGTATGTATATTTTTTAACTTAAAAATTGAATTTGTGACAATTTGTAGTCATAAACTTTATTGTCATTACTTTAACACTCCGAGAGTCTTTTTCTCCTTTTTCTTACTGGTCTTATTCCTCCTGAGTAAAATTTGGATGATAGAAAAACTAGAAATCAACACAAATGGAAAATCATAAATGTTAAATTGCCGAAGTGAAAAAATTTGGCATATTTTTAATGATCAAAATATTACATGAGCCTTACCTCAAAGAAAGGGCAATCTCTTACTTTTTATTGCTATGGATATTTTATAGATTGAAATTGATCTAGTTAATATTATTAAGGTTAACTGTCACATAATTTTAAGGGAAGCTGATAACAATTGGTATAGAATCTTTAACTGTAAAAGGAAGCTAAATCGAAAAATTTTGAAGTGTTCATCACCTTACAAAAATATCGTTGTGTATTAACAAAGACATACCTTCTCCTTGTCCCTTACCTTATGGAAGAAGGAAAGAACGTGTATCTTGACTACTTTAAGCAACAATCATCTTCTTGCTTATATAAGCTGTCATTTTATTGTTTTGCTATCTTCTCAACGCCAAGTTTTGTTTTTCTCATGAAATTTAATTTCGATTAACATGTAATTTAATTTAAGAATATTTTGACCATAATTTTTTTTTTCTCTTTTAGGTACACTGTGCAGAATTATGTTGTTTAATTATTCTCAAAATGTAAAACGAGCTAATAACTGAAAATTTTGCTATACTTTTAGGGATCAAATTGTTAAATGATAATTTAGATCTCATTTTTTTTATTCTTACAAAATTTTGGTATATTTCTAGGAATTAAAACCTTAAATGAAAATTTGGATCTTCCCAAATTTTATTATTATTATTATTCTCTAAAATTGATGATATCAATTCTAAAAAGATAAAAAAATAATTTATTTGAATAATAAATCTCCCAATATATGCAAATTTTACACCGTACTTTATCTATTTAACATTGTACAAATTGAGTCGATGAGATCCATTAAATGAACCTGACCTGAAATAGGGGCAATAGGCCAAGTTGTGCGACTTCTTCCTCCTCAGGGTAGGCTGTGCAATGCTACGTCGTTTTGCTATTTTGCAAATGTGAAATGGGCTAACGGACAACAATTTGGGATATTGATTGAGCTGAAAACTATTCTAGCTATGGTTCTCTACTCAAAATCTAGTTGTCACCGAAGAACAGGGACCCCACGAAAATAACCCCTTTTCTCCTCTATTTGTAGGAGACTAATACTACTCGCTAATGGCCAAGGCCACCAGCTCTCCCATGTCCTTATTTGAGTAATAATTGATTGATTTCTGTTATTTTAAAATTAATTTTTATATGAAATTTCATAAAAAGTGCTGTTAAGGGATGAACAGTTTGTGTTTGATAAAATTATTAAAAAAGGTATATATTTAATAGAATAAAAATATTAGTGGTAATTATAGTTATTAATGATTTTGAGTGGGAGTGCTAAAAAATAATTTTTTACTTCTATTTTTCACTTTAAAGGATAAGTTTTATTTTTTTTTTTAATTTTTGTCTTCCTTCTTATAATGGAAAACTGCTTTCTCATTAGATAGAAGTATTTTATATTTTTTGGAAACTAGGCCAAACACGTTAAAAACTAAAATGAGTACTCTTTTTGAGGGAAAAAAAAAAGCAACTTCTTATTCTCCAAAAGTTTGGCTAACTAGATTTACATAAATATAAAATTTAAATTAATGGATAAGACCTCTTAAAATTTGGTTAAGTGTTATTATCGAGATTTCAATAAGAAACATATATTGCAAATTTGATTTTTTTAAAATACTTAATTGTGTGGGGTTGAGATGTAAAGAATATCCCTCAGGGTGGAATTTCAAGTCCTACGTCCAAAAAAAAAATGTGTATGTATATGAATATTTAAATAGAAAGCACGTTGTTTGAATATATCAAGTGTTTTTACTTGAAGCAGCCTTAAATAGGGCTTAATTACAAAATTAATACAAATTTTAAAATGCAGCAAAACACCATATTTAATTATGGACTTAAATGAGAGTACTAAACACATGATTTTGACTATGATAATAATATTTGGCTCAGCACAATGTTTGGATTTGCAAATCTTTTCTAGAGTTCTATAAATTATGAGATTTAACCTTTTAAATTTAGGAAGCATTTGGTTTATCATCTTGTCCCTGTCATCTTACATACCATAATATCTTGGATCTCAGGATTGGACGACATGGTATGCTGTGTTATGTGATAACAAGGTCACATCTGATATAACATCTGGTATCCTGCTGTAGGTAAAAGTGTATTACATGATGATAGATAAAAAAAATTCGGTCTCTCGTGTCACAGGATTGAGTGGGATAGTTTTTTTAATATTTATATTCTAATAAAAAAATTAATATCATTTTAAAAAATATTTTAATCATATTTTGATTTTAAAAAAATAGAGAGGACAGTTATATAATTTGAATATTTCTTAAGGAAGAAAGAGTAATATACTCTTTTTTGAAACCCAAAATTCTACCTAAAGATGTAAAAATAATACTCAAAGATTTTAAAAACCAAAATTCTTTTAAAATGTCAACCATTAAAGTTATTATTAGTATTTTTTGAAGTTATCATTTATGCTTTCTAAAGTTATAATTTGATTTTTTTTATATTACAAAGATGAATAGTAATAAATTCAAAATGCTCTTACAACATTAGTAAGATTAAGTTATAATTTTAAGAAATATGAATAATAACTTTGGTTTTTAATTCTTTAAAGGAATTTTAATTCTTAAAGTCTTTAAGTATTATTTATATAAAGTTAAAGTCCTTAGGTGAATCTTTTTTAATTACCACTTTTACCTTTATTATTATATGATAATTAAATATACAACAAAATTTATCTATAAAAAATTAACAGCATATAAAATATCATACTTAAATTATTAAAAAATTTTACATTGTATTTCATTTTTTTATATAAATAAAAGGAAATAAATTACACATAATTTTTTAAAAATATATTTCTATTCAAGTACTATAAATTTTTTAAGATGTAATTGATTTAAACTTAAAAATAGCGTATTGAAAATTCAAAAAGTAAGAAATATTAATTAATAAGTGTAGTTAAATATTCTCATTTTAAGTTACTAAAACATTTAAGATATTACTAATTGTCATATTAAATATAAGTATTATGAATACTATTGTATTTTATATAATAATATTTAATACAAAAAATATATGAGATAACAATATGCCAAATGTCTACTTGGTCTGAAATTTAGGTGCTATTTTGTTATATTTATCAAATTATAGTAAGTTTTTTTTTTCTAAAATAGTAGTTGTAATTGTGATTCAAATTTCCTTTCTTTTTTTTGGTACGAAAATAGTGATTTAAATTGTCATAAAAGTGGCATTGCTTTATTTTAAATCACACCATACTGTTCATCCAATTCTCAAAAAAAAAAAAAAAAAACCAAAAGAGTCACACCCCTGCCACCACACGTCCACACCAATGCCGTTTGGGAGTGCGTGTGTGTGACTGTGAGCTGTTGATGAATGAGAATCAATTTTAAACGCAAAGGAGGAGGAGGGAGAAGGGGACCTTAGGATCTAAATTTAGATATTTTTTTGTGTATATTCGTTTAGAGGGAGAAAGAGAGAGTAGAGGTGGTTTTGTTTTAGAGAGGGACAGGAGGGGGCAGAGAAGGCAGAGAGTGGTGCACATGGGGGGAGGGGAACGAAGAGAGGAGGAAGAAGGGGTCGTCTTGTCAACCGACTTCTACTGGTCGTACACCGACGAGCCCCACGCCTCGCGGCGACGGCAGATCCTCTCTAAGTACCCTCAGATTAAGGAGCTATTTGGCCCAGATCAGTGGGCTTTCCACAAGGTTTTCTTTTTTTTGTTCCTCTTGATTTGGTTCTATTAATTTATCCGTTCTTTGATGGTTGATGTGGATTCGATTCTATTGGGTATATTTTTAGAGATTTAGAGACAATGCGGGTGTTTTGCTGAATCTGATTCGATTGATTTATGCTTATATTTGGAATGTGGGTTGGTGTCGATTGTCGCTGTACTGGCCACATTGGTGTTTTTGGCGCTGATTTGACTTGTGGGTATGGATTTTGATATCGGTTTTATCCATTATGTTCATTTGTGTTGGGTTTCTTCTCGGATTTGTTTAGTGGATCATGAGAAGTTAATGCGGTTTTTTTTTTTGTTGGATAAATGCATTTATTTAACAATACCCTAGATGAAATTTAGTTTCCTATCTGTTTTCTTTTTCTAGTTTTTGGGTTGCCATTCTATTATATATTTTCAGCGCATTACCTTCGGTGTTCATTTGGATTTGTTTGCGGTTGAGTTGGTCTTTTCCAATATCATGTCCAGATTGGGACTTCCTGTTTGCTGTCGAAAATCTATTTAGAATGTTCTAGACTATTTTGAATATGATGCGGATTGCTGTTTATCTTGTTGAAAACTTGTATGTTAGATTTTGGTCTTTACATTTGATTCTCGTGGATTTCATATTTGACGTTTCTATGCATTTTGTTTATCTCGTAGCCTTTTCTTGCTTCTGAAATTGCCTATGTTGCAAAGACAAGTATCTTCACATTTCTGTGTTGTCTAACTCCACTTGTGGTTCCTTGACACACACACACACACACACACAGGCTCATTTGTTTAGTATTCCATTTTATTTCTTGACCAGCAATTCATGGAACTCGTGTTGAAAGGAGAGAGAGAGAGAGAGAGAGAGGCTCATTTGTTTAGTATTCCATTTTATTTCTTGACCAGCAATTCACGGATAACCTCGCGTTGAAAGTGAGGCACTGATAGAGCTACAGTTTAGTCTTCCCTAATCTCCTTGAAGATCTCTCTAGAAATTTGAAGTTGTATAAATCTCTATCAAAATTGTAATTGCCAGGTTTGAGTATCATTGAAGTCATGCTTTCCTTAATCTGGCCCTTTCTTGTACGGCCACCAGTGGTTCAAGAAAAAATGTTCACAAGGGAGTGTTGGCATTATATATTATGCTCTTACTATATGTTATTGCTTCAAATTTATGACACTATGGCCAATCATTTGCATATAATATTAAGATAAAGATTTGAAACATAATTTATTTGGATAGCTAACTTTTTAGCCTTCTGTAAACCTTTAACTATTGTAGTTATTGTTACACTGAGGATGTCTTTTCATGTATTTGAAATTGCGGTTTTGCAGATTACAGTAGTAGTTTTGCTTCAGCTTGGTACTGCTACTTTGCTACAAAATGCTGGCTGGCTGAAGATACTTCTGATAGCCTACTTTTTTGGTTCATTTCTTAACCACAATCTCTTCTTGGCCATCCATGAGCTCAGCCACAATCTTGCCTTCTCAACTCCAGTGTACAACCGTTGGCTGGGGATTTTTGCTAACCTCCCTATAGGTGTACCGATGTCTGTGACTTTCCAAAAGTATCACTTGGAGCACCACAGATTTCAAGGAGTAGACGGCATTGATATGGATATCCCTAGCCTCACTGAAGGACGTGTTGTGACAAATATTCTTGCAAAAGCCATATGGGTTATTTCACAGCTATTCTTTTATGCCCTTCGACCCCTGTTTCTTAAACCGAAACCTCCTGGTTGGTGGGAGTTCATCAACTTTGTTGTTCAGCTAGCCCTTGATGGAGCAATGGTTCATTATTTTGGCTGGAAATCCTTTGCCTATCTTATCCTCTCCACATTTGTTGGTGGCGGGATGCATCCGATGGCTGGTCACTTCATTTCAGAGCATTATGTCTTCAAAGCTGACCAAGAGACATATTCTTACTATGGCCCTTTGAATCTTCTCACTTGGCATGTGGGCTACCACAATGAGCACCATGATTTTCCAAGAATTCCCGGGAACAAGCTTCACAAGGTGAAGGAGATTGCTCCAGAGTATTACGAGGGCTTAGCATCATATAAATCTTGGAGCCAGGTCATTTACATGTATATTATGGACCGATCGGTTGGACCTTTTAGCCGAATTAAGAGAAAATTTCAGAAAACTGAATAGGTGCTCCTCCCATGCACATTGTTCTTTTTATATCCTTTCTTATCCCCTTCTTTTCTCCCTTGAATTTTTCTTTGTAGACTATATTTTGATGGTGTGATAATTATATGTAACATTCTAAAGCCATCAGACTGTATTGTCATTTTTCAGCCAAATAGCAAGTGATTTTTTTCTTATGCATTCCTCAATTGGTACCTCTTTTGAATTTCATTTTATTCCGAATGCCATCTCCCAAGATTTTCACTCTACGTATGTTCTCATGTATAATAGTTCAGTTCTGACTTTGTAACTCTTACTGACATATTCTCATGCTGTTCAGATTCTGATGTTCTCTGGACAAGTTCTTTACGCTTAATATTAATTAGAATAAATTAAACACAATTCTTTTGAGTTTTATTCCAAGTACATAGACTTATTTTTTATTTTTAAAATATATACAGATTTCTTTTAAACAAAAAATTACTTTATATTTTAATTTAATTTTTAATTTTTCGATCAAAATACCCTCTATTTATTTAAATATATTCTTTTTAAATTAAAAATATTTTAAACAGAAGATATTTTGGTAAAAAATTTTAAAATTAAATTAAAATATAAATTAACTTTTTGTTTTGAGAGAAATTTGTGTATATTTTTGAAAATAAAAGAAAAATTTATATAGTTTCAGCAAAATTCAAATGAGATTTATGTAATTTATTTTGTTAATTATGTATTTTCTGAATCACCGCCTAAATACCCCTAGTTTTTAACTCTAAACTTCTTAACCCCCATCCTAAACCAAAATTGTATGGTTGCCGCAACCAGATGTTCAATTTCTCTCCACTTCTGTTATATTACATCACATCAATGAATGCCTTCCACTAGGATCTTAAAATATGTATTTAAAGATTGAGACGGCAACACAACAAAATTAGGATAAGTGACCACCGGCAATAGCTCATATTGTCACTTACAGGTTGGGAATTTAGGTATTAAAAACCATGTATTTCGTATAGTCCACTTTTTGTGCTAAGAATATGCAATGTGTGCAAATGGCATGCATAAAAACTTGCTTGATGGCCTTTAAATGAAAATGTTGAGAATTTTTTTTTTTTGAGTAGATGGATTTATAAAATCATGATAAGATAATTAAGTGTATTAGAGATGAAATTTATTAAAAAGGATAATTGGCATTTTTACACATCTCTTTAATTGTTTAGTCTATCTAAAATTTTTTTGAAAATAAGTGAAGATAAAATCTCAAGACAGATTAGAACATCATTCATAACTTAAATTAATCACTCTTTACAGTATTTATTTGACTAGCTGTTTCTGCAACAACTGGGGCAACTAGCAGGAATGCTTCTTAAGTAATATCCTTTGGATCCCTTCATGCCATTTTCCTTTTTCAATTAGCCTGAAATCAAGTAGCCAACATCCATTTCTTTCTTGTACTGAAGTACCACTCACAGAATTCAAAATCCTCTTCTACCAAGTGTTAAGACAATAATATTATGATTAGGGAAAAGAAGATAGGGGAAAAAGAATCATTTTAGAATGATAAAATGGTTATAAATAATTGAATAAAAGAAGATAGGGGAAAAAATCATTTTAGAATGATAAAATGGTTATAAATAATTGAATACCTACATTCCAGCTGGTGTTGTTACTGGAGGTAAGCTGGGGGCCACCACCAACTGCATATTGTAGGGGTTGAGAAATATGCTTCAACAGGGGAAGCCTAGCCTGACCATAATCTTCATCACTATCATATTTAGGTCCTCGGTGTGGTCCAATAGCTCGTAAAGCCATGGCAAGTAAGATTGAAAGGCCCTACAGGTCAAGGACATGGAAAATTTTAGCACCATAAAATGAGCAAATTCAGCTAAATTAGCCATTTGTCAAAGGCTTATGCTTCTGAGCTGGTTCAATAATAAGTCATTAGGTGTGGTCTGGTGTGAAGGGGTGTAGATAGTTAAAGTAAAATTTTAGGGTTTGTTTGGGAGTTTTAAAAAGAGTGAGGTCAAGTGGGATGAGTAAAATAGGAAGAGAATCTTCATTTTAGTTGTTTGGAAGTTTAACGAATAAAAATATAATAACTCATTCCTTTATACTTGAAAATTACAAATACATTCAAGAATTTTGATTCAAGTGACACCTTCTTTGGACATTAGTATCAAAGGCCTTGATGTATGTGAATTTGATCTTTATTTCGCCCCTTTCCCTACACCTTACTTCAAGAACTTAATGCCTCCTTTGTAACCCAAAAAAAAAAAAAAAAATTACAAATGTCACTAATGGATTATGGTGAGTTTGAAGTGATTATCCTTATATATTTTCTTTTAATGAGCTGAGAGGGTAAAAGAATAGATGAAAAGAAAAATAAATAAAAAGAACTCAAACCATTTAAAACGTCTCAATTTGGAAGAGTGTAAAAATTGAAGTGTCATGTGAGTTAGGATAGGTTGGGAAAACATTCTAATTCCATTTAAATTCAAACCTATCACATTTCATCCTCCCAAACAAGTTCTTAGATTCAAACTTTTACTCTGTCGTATACTTAAAAAAAAAATCTTAAATTATTTATTATTTTTTGATCAATTTGTAAGTGATTCTTTTTCTTCCCATCTCAGAGTTAAGGTTAGTGAGCAATATTTGTACAGAAAAAGGGTATACTGAGACTGTGTACCTGTGCTGAGATGATCACTAGCCCTATCCACTTATAGATCTCCAAGTTTGAGGTCACAAAATCTTTGAAGCCGTCAAATTTTCCTGAGGGGTTCTCAGGTAAATCCTGAAAGGTGAGTAATAGCAGTTGAAGATCCAAAACAAGTTTAATTGAGAGTTCAAGGATTAATGCTGTTGAACACCAGAAATTAATAGCAGAATGAACACAAAGATTCTGAGTGGTAATGTCACCTTTTCCCAGTTAGAATTGAGGAGAATGTCTGCTGTCACTGCACCCTCCAACAGAAGAAGCAAAACCATGACTATCATGTGCTTTCTTTGATTCAAGGACTGTTGATTTAGAAGTTTGTGATTAGTTTGAAAGACTAGCAATTCCGGCAATTCTAGAGAATGGTAAGCTTCCATTCTTGAATATTAGGAATGGTTGAAGAAAAATAACCCTGAAAGCAATCCTAGTTTATAATAACTGAGACTTAACAATAATTGCTAAATAATTTTTTAATGTTGTGTTTTGAATCACTTTGCTACAGAAATTGTTGGATAGCATATGAGTATATGTTTGCAATGATTAGGTTCAATTTGCACATGTGGGACTAACATGTCAAATTGTAAAACTAAATCCTAACTATTACATAAACGCACTATATGGTTCTGTAGAATTTCTCCAATTTGCTATCCAATATTCATGTCTAAAATAATATTTATTAAAATGGCAGCTAATTAATTAAATGACTCTATATTTAATGAATTATTCATGGTTATTGACTTAAATATATGAGTTGAAATAGCCACAGACATAATAGAATCTTTGTAACCGAGTGGTTAGGGATTTGCTCCATGTAACTTATGCTTAACAACTTAAACTAACTTTTGAATTGAAGCGATTCTAGACATGCAACGAAGAAGAAGAAGGATACAGAAGAGAGGCAATAGTCATTAACGCTATCTGCAGCCATATGTCCTAGACAAGTTATCACACAAAAGAAAACACCAGTTCTCATTGAAGTGTAAGCAAACCTGTATAAGAAACACCTGAATGTCAATCATTTTTGAAAATCTCCGAAGCATTGAGCAAACTAGTATGGAGGAGTGAAATCTTCTGGAAAACGTCTTACCATGCTAATGATCACAGAAGCAAAATATAAATAAATACATAAATAAGAAAAACTGAGGAATAGAAGTGATTGGTTACCATGGAGTAGTAGAGGTCAAATCATAAGATGGGGAGGAGATATCAATTTCTCTTTGCCAAGGTCTAAGCAGCCAAAGACCACAAAGTATGAATGCCATACCTACCATTCCCATTACAGAATTAATGAGATTAGGCAATGACTTTAGGCAAGCCATTGCAGCTGCTACCATCTTCAACTGAATCTCGGTTATTGACTTAGTTTATGTGAGAGAGAGTTTTCACACAATTTTATATTATATGAAATTTTAGAGAAAGACAAACATGACAAATTGCTTGAAGGGGAACCATAAACTTTCTTTAAAAGTTTTTTTTTTTTGAATTAAGTGGGGACCAGAGACTGAAAACACGCAAACAAGCAGATTACAACGAGACGTATCTAGGGAGTGCAATCCCCTGGAGATCGTCGTTAAGAACACAACCTAATCAGGTGGGAATTAGATTGAGATTATGGCAACCCAGAGATACTGAGTATGCATATTTTGCGAGCCAGTCCGCTCCTCTGTTGGCTTCCCTAAAAAGTTTAGTTTTTAAGTTCTGCTATGAATACGTGTTCAACATGATTAAACCCATTCCTCATTGCCCAATGCATGTGATTCTGCCACAATTTCTTTGTGCCATCTTACAGAGGGCAAATAGCGGCACATGTAGTAAATTTCTCGAAATTGTATGTGCTTCCGTTTAGGAACAGCTTTAACTATTTACTAGTTTCCTTGATTTTTTTTTTAAGAATTACATATTACCTCCTAATCTCCTATCATCCTTTTAACTATAAAGTATACAAAATTTAAAACATAACACATTATTTTATTTAAATTATTATAAAACTAAAAACATTATATATGAACTAAAACTACCGTGCGTTTAAAAATTATGTTATTGTCATTCAATATCTTAAACAATAGAGAAAATTCAAAAGGATTATGAAATTTTAAGGTGTCAAGTGTGGCCCCAAAATAAAAAATTATGTGACAATTATGTAGCGTTAGATATTAGTTTTAATTTATTATAATATTTTTACTTTTTTCCAATAGTTTAGAGGATAACATTATGATATAAATTCATGTATTGATGTTGTGGCTAGGTATTCTTGGCATACAAGTTTATGAATATAACTACATTAACGGAGACCAATAGAACAGAGTTGCTGTGGTGTAGTGGTTATCACGTTAGTCTTACACACTAAAGGTCCCCAGTTCGATCCTGGGCAGCAACACTCTGTTTTGCTCTTTATTTTAAATTTAGCCTCAACTCACGATATGGCTTGCTGTGGGAGCTGGAGGTTGCTGCAATTTCCCCCCCCTACTTATTTACTGTTTTACTTGCAATGAGCCAATTACTTCTCTGAAAAAGTGAAATGCATAACTTCAAATACTGTAAATAAGTGACTCCATTATACTAGCCTCAATAAAAAAGATCAGCGTTTTAGCATATAATTTTCACTTTGTATGCTTTCCATTGCTTCAACTGTAACTCATTTTGAATTCTTTTCTCCATGACATTTTTCATTTCTCCCACATCATCCTGCATTTGTGTTACCTGCTCATTTACAATGATTTGATTGCTAACAATTGAATCCTTGCAAGATAGACCTTGAAAGATTCAAACTTGGAACCTTCTCTCAATAACATGTTACCAGATAATGCCATGCTTCAACCAAAAAGAAAAAAAAAAGGTCTGGGAGTGTTCAATAGATAAAAAAAAAAAAAAGATCAACTTGACCCCTTACTTTTTAGATAAACTTCAACTTCTGTATCTGGGCACACATTTGCCTTGAAACTTTTCTCTATTACATCATATTTTAAATTTTAATCAAATTGACACTAAAATCAACTTTGATTTAGCATTTCTTGCAACATGTAGCCATCATTTTGTGGAATTGACCCATTTGATCTTCTCAATGTCATCAATTGTACCCATTGGGCATTAATTTTGACCTAATGAACAAAATCTAATACTGGTGTAACTGCAGCAAAAAAAAGTCTGATAGTTTTAGCAAAAAACCCCATATGGAAAGAGTACTTGTAATTTTTTTAGAGTGGGGAATTGCTTCATATTATCCATGTTTAAAGTTACATGTGTATATATAACACCCACGTATATGCGTGAGTTACAACAATATCCTAAATATTCTGACTTGGTATCTACACATATAATAACTAATCCTATCATGTAGGGATTTTGGTACAAAAAAAAAAATAATAACAAAGAAATTCTAATAACTATACTTGTCAACACTCCCCTTAAGTTATGCATGGTGTACAGACATGCCTAACTTGCTCACATTCTTTATGAATGCTTTTATAGATACCCCTTTGGAAAGAATATCTGCAAGCTGTTTCTTTAACTTTAAGAATGGAAATTTAATGATCCCTTTGTCCAGGTTATCTCTTACTAAGTGCCTATCAACTTTGATATGCTTTGTCCTATTGTGTTGCATAAGATCCTTTGCGATCTCGATAGCAGCTGTGTTGTCACAATGAAGATTCATGGCCTCTTTATGTTCATAACCCAGTTCTGCTAAATACTTTTGACTTACAGTAGCTGACATGTTCCATTAGTCATTCCTCTATATTATGCTTTAGCGCTCGACCTCGTCATAACCTTTTGGAGTTTGCTTTTTCAAGATACTAGATTGCCATCTACAAACACAAGGTGCCCTAATATAGATTTTTGGGTTGTTTGATCTTCGGCCCAATCCGAGTTCGAGTAACCCTCTATCTGCAAATTTCTGCTCTTTGAAAATAGTACCCTTATCCTTGGACTTCTCTTCAAATATCGTAGTATGCGCATCACAGCCATTTTGTGTTCTTCACTAGGATTATGAGTAAATCTACTCACTACTCTAACTGTATATGCTATATCGGGCCTCGTATGTGTGAGGTAAATGAGTCTCTCGACTAGCCATTGATATTGTCTCTTATCAGTAAGTAGTTGGCCAAGATATATCTCTAACCAGTGGTTCATTTTGATGAGGGTCTTTGCTAGTTTGTACCCAAGCATGCTCGTTTCTGCAAGCAAGTCTATAATAAATTTATTTTGTGATAATAGAATGCCATCTTTCATTCGAGTTACTTCTACATCGAAGAAGCACCAAAGTTCTCTGAGGTCCTTCATCGCAAAGGTGGACGTCAAGTGCCCTTTTAATGCTTCTATTTCTTCTAAGTCATATCCTGTGAGTATCATGTCATCTACATATACAAGTGGTATAGCAACTTTGCCATTTAAGCGTTTGATAAATAACATATAGTCTGAATTGCTCTGTTTGTAACTAAAGTCTCACATTGTAGTTGTTAGTTTTTCAAACCACTTTCATGGTGACTGCTTCAATCCATATAGTGATTTCCGTAGCTTACATACCTGTCCCTGATTCATGCCCTTCAAACTTACTCCAAGAGGTAGTTCCATGTAAACCTTATCATTTACATCTCTATTTAGAAATGCATTTTTCACATCAAGTTGCTGTAGGGGCCATTCTCTATTAGCAGTAATTGAGAGGATAATTCATACTATATTCATCTTTGTTATTGGCGCAAAAATTGCATCATAATCGATTTCATACTTCTAAGTGTAACCTTTAGCTATGAGATGAGCTTTGTATCTATCTAGACTTCGATTAGCTTTCAACTTTAAAGTGAAGACCCATTTGCAACCCACTGTGGTTTTTCCCTTTGGAAGATCAACAGGATTCCATATACGATTCTTCTAAAGAGCTTCAAGTTCTACATTAATTGCCTCAACCCATTTAAGGTTGAGTAAGGCCTCTTGTATATTCAAAGGAATTGCTATGCCAGATACTTGAGTTGAGGCTAGTGCACATAGTTGGTCCTCTGAGAATAGATAATTACAAATTAGGTACTTTCCTTTTGCATGTAAGTTAGGCTCATATCTTTTTCTAGGTATTCTCTTTGTAGTACGTTGTGAGACTCGTTGTTGCTCACTTTCATCTACTGGTTTAGTTGTTACAATAGTAGGAATATCAATTTCTTCTTCATATACCTCCACCTGTGGTGATTCATGTGACTCATATAACGATTTCTCTGGATTAGTAGTTACTTGGATAGTGTTTGATGGATCTTGAACATTCTAGGGGAGATCCTTAGCATTTGATGTGGGTGTGGGCATGTTAGACAACCTTAGAGGCTCAATGCTATCATTCCACTGCACTTCAAGTTGTTCCTGTAGCTGGTCAAGCCTTCGAATCTCATTCTCGATTTCCACCAATGGGTTTTCATCTTGTGCCACTTTCTCCCCCTGAGCTAGAGGGTTCTTATAGTATGGATCCGATTCTACGAATGAGACATCTAATGTGGTATACAATTTTCTTGAGCTCAGATCATAACATCGAGAACCTTTTTGAAGGTTAGCGTATCCTACAACCACACACTTAATTGCACATAGGTCCAATTTGCTTTGAAGATTTTTGGGCACACGTATGTATGCAGTACAACCAAAAATGCGAGGTTCAAGATTCGAAACGTGTGGAATCGTCAAGAACATTTGTAACTTCTGGAGTGGAGTCTTAAAGTCCAATACACTTGAAAGAGTTCGATTCATCAAATAAGCAGCTAGTTTTATTACTTCACCCCAATAGGATAGTGGCATATTCATGCCAAACAACAATACTCATATAATCTCTATAATTTGCCTGTTTTTCTGTTCTACTAATCAATTTTGCTGTGGTGTATAGGAACAAGAAGTTTGGTGGTGAATTTCATGTTCTTTCAAGAAATCATTCATTGAAGTGTTGATAAATTTAGTTCAATTATTGAATTGTAGTATACTAATCTTCTTGTTAAACTGCATTTGTACCATTTTAACAAATTCCTTAAATGGGGAAGATGTATCACTTTTGTTACAAAGTAATGAAACCCAAACCATCCTTGTGCATTTATTAATAAATGTAATAAAATAACATGCATTCGATAAAGAGGGTATTCTTGTCGGACCCCAAATGTTAAAACAAATTACCATAAAGGGTTTATGACTTTTATTCGAACTTGGAGAATAAAAGAGTTTATAACTCTTTGCAAGTTCACATACTTCATAATGAAATTTAAAAACACTAGATTTCTTAAATAAATCAGGTCTTAACTTTTGAGGATACCTGAAAGATAGATGTCTCAGCCTCCTACGCCACAGCTGAATTTCATCTTCAGCTTTATTCTTAGTTATAACATTATTTACTTGACTTCTCACTTCGTTTGACAAGTTTCGAATATCTAAGACATACAGGTTGCCTCGCGCCATAGCCAAGTATCTTCCATCATATAATGTCCTGAAATACACAATAAGTAGGCCAAAATGTCACCGGACAAGATAAAGCAGAAGTAATTTGACTAACTGACATTAAGTTATGTGCAAGAGAAAGGACAAGTAAAACTTTTTTCAGTGTAATATCTTTTGAAAAGTGGCACGTTCCCTATCCTTCAATTTGTGATTTGCCTCCATTTGCAGTAACAATGTAAGGATGAGTATGAGGTTTAATATTGCTCATATTGCTTGATTTATTTGTCATATGATCCGTAGCTCTTGGATCAACAATCCAAGAATCATCCGACACAACAAGAATGTTTTTAACAAACTCACCTTACTGTACAACATTGGGCGAAGGCTTTAGAGCTTCAGGTTTGTTGAGAACGCCTCCAGTTTCCTCAGTTGAAATGTTTAGTGCCTCCGTGGGAATCTTTCTTCTAGCCTTTTTTGAGAAATCCCACCATTTGGGATAGCCAATGATTTCATAACACTTTTGTTTTGAATGTCCAATTTCACTGCAATGAGAGCAAACAAGAGAGTCAGACTTATGTGGTTTTCGTGGTGAATTCGAGTTTTGTTGGCCTTGCTTAGTTATCAGGACAGTGCTTTCCACTAGGGTTCGATTATTGTTCATTACTTGCCTTTGTTGATGCTCTTTTCGTATGCATGCGTATGTGCTTTCCAATTTTAGTTTCTAATCTCATTGTAGCATCTCACTACGTACTTGGTCGAATTCTGGGTTCAATCCGCTAAGAAAGATGTGGATGTGAAGACAGGTCATAGCGGAATGCATCTGCACTACACCTTTGATAGAGTCCATCTAGGTTTTAGTATGGTGATAAATTTCTTGGAAAATGGCAACAAGTTCATTGTAGTATATGGTTAAGGGTCTTCCGTTCTGCTTCATGTTGAAAGATTTCTAGTTCAACTCAAAGATGATGGTTTTATTGGAGCTATCATAGAAAGCCTGAGATAGAACTTCCTAAATTTCCTTTTCTATCAGTAGTCGAATAAAATGCTACATTAAGGTTAGACTCATGGCTTTAATAAGCCAACTTTTGACCATCTGGCTTTTCGTTATCCAAGTAGCATACGCATGGTCCTTAGGTCTAGGTTTCTTTATGTCTCCTGTCAGATTGCCTCCTTTATTTTGAACGTTAATCTGCATCTCCATAAGTTGAGACCAGAGAGTGTAATTGGTCTCATTGAGTATCAAGGTAATTGGAAATGGGGTGTTGTCTTGGTTTACAATGATGGAAGGAGTGGATGAAGAGGTTCTTGTAGCCATGGTTTAAGTTCAGTGACTGATACGTTAAATACGAGGGTTACAATGAGACATGATTCAAGGATGGGTTTTTGGGTTATAGCTTTGATACCATGTAAATTTTTAGAGTGGAGAATTGCTTCATATTATCTACATTTGAAGTTACATGTGTATATATAACACTTATGTATACACGTAAGTTACAACAATATCTTAAATATTTTGACTTGGTATCTACACATATCATAACTAATCCTATCACGTGGGGATTTTGGTACAACAGATAAAATAATAACAGAGAAATTCTAATAACTACACTTGTCAACAGTACTATTTTTCATATATTCCTTGTACACTGCTTTGCCTTTGTATATTGCCAGGATGCTTCAGATGATCTTGCCTGCTACTTTTGGCGGTGTAAGTAATCTCGGACATGCATATGCCCTTCAATCTTGACCACCATATGCATCTTTGCATCTTCCCATAACAAACCATTCCATTATCGGGCAGTCCCAAGAGCCATCAAATACATACTACCCACAAATGATACAAAGAATAAGATTTTATGAGGGATTATTAGATATATGAACTCAAAGGATACTAAATTTCTACCCAGGAAGGGAACTCATCGTAGTAATATGCTTCAGTCATCTCAACTCTATGTAGATCAGATCAGTGTTGCCAAAGGAGAGGAATAAGTAATCTACATTAACAAGACACGAAAAAGAAAACAAGGCAATAACAAACAAACTCATTAAAACTATAGAAACTAATGATAACGATAAGCAAAATGACAACACCTACAATTAGTGGCTATGACAGACAGAAGTTTGGAAAACTAATATCGATAGTTATACCATTATTCCATAATAATAATCAAAGAATTCCCTAAGGATAGCGACAAATTAAATAAACAAAGAAAACATGGAACATTGCCAATTTCACTTATGCTTCAAGAACCCTGTAAGTTCTGAACAAAAATTATTGTTTAGAAAAATAAGTGGAAGAAACAAAAGAAATAGGTGCTCCTTTGCAGTAGCGAAAGCTTACTAGATCCTTTTATATGTGTGCATCCAATCAGTATTGGCAGCGACAAGCCTCTCTTCATCTTGGATAACCTTTTCTTCCCTAATATGCCCCTAAAATATTTTACATCCTCATCATTTAACTTTGAATAGCGCTGGTTCCTATAAACCAACCCAACCAATGAACCATAACATTTATGCTGAACTCCACCTGGCCTTCCAATACATTTTTCTGTGTTTTCTACGTAACTGAAAATGGGGAAAAGCCTCTGCTTATAGCAAAAATTGTTGCATTGTAACTCAGCACAACTTTCATAGGAGAAACCCCTAGTGCCTGCCCCAAGCAAAAGGAATTAAGCATGCATGCAATGCAATGATTGGATGTGATTGAAAAAAAGGAAAATCAGAGAGAGAAGTGTTGGATTGTGAGAAGGAGGGATCGTTGGCGTTCCAAGAAGAATTTGGGTGAGTGTGTGATCAATCGGAATGAGGCTCTCGAATTCGAGTTGACCATTCTCAAGTTCAGCTACAGTATTCAATCTGTTACTCAAGAGTGAAGATAGTGAGAAGCCACTGGGCGTGATACCACCGGCCATAAGTGAACACGCAATGTTCAATCATCATCATTATCATTATATCAATAAAAGCCACATTCCGATTAAGTCTATATATCAATAAAAAGAAAAGGAAAGAACCATCAAACAAAATAACCAAAATTGGTACCGCTCCCAGGAGAAAAGGTTTGAAAATATGGGAGAAGATGACTGAATTTAAATCAATCGCAGATTTTGAAAAATGGATTGTAAATTTACCTACCTGCATTCTACCATTTAGTTCATGTGTGGATGTGGTTAGAATTCAAAATTGAGCCAAATGAGAAAGTGATTCTTTGGAATTCCAAAGTTGCGTCATATTTCTTCAGATTGTTTGGCCAGTCAAGATGAGGCTTCTTCACGAAGAACAGTTTCCTTAACGGTCAGATTTAGACGCATTAATGAGAACGTACTTCCAAGAAGCAATAACATAATAGGTATTTGGTTGTATGTATGGACGTGACATAAAAGTAAATGTAAAGGACATTTTTTTTAAGGTACACTCGTGTAATTAATAACTAGAATTTAATTTATAGATGCAAAGTTTAAATATAGTATAAATAGATTTCATATGTAGAATAAATCTTAATTATTTAATGTATAAATGATATAACACACCAAATAAATTAAGAATTAGTCAAAGAAAAGTCAGTTATGAGATGAGATGTTTAGGTGGATGTAATAAAAAGTAAAGAAACATAGAAAGCAAGTAGATAGAGATAGGAGAAATAAAAAATATTTTTATTTTATTTTTTATTTTTTAAAAATAATTTGATAATTAAAATAACAATTTAATAGATAAAATAATAATTATAAAAATATAATAAATATTATACAAATTATAAACAAAAAGTTTTGTCTTTATTTTTTTAAAAATAATTTAATAAATAAAATAATATTTATAAAGATATAATAAATATTATATAATTATATAAAAAAATATGTCTAGGTCTGCAACGAACCAAACATGGCCTTAATATTAAAAATTCGGACGTTTTCAATGACAGGTTTAATAACTCATGCAACTTATATGCACTTAACTCAGTACGGCGTGAATAGAGATTTGCTAAGTACTTTGTAATGATGGGGTGTTTAGTTGCTTAGTAATATGACAGTTGTTAAAAATGTATAGGACATGTTGCAGTTTTTAAATCTAACTGGCTTGCAAATGTGAAATTTAAAAATTTGACCCATGTATTTTCAAAGCATTAAATATATTAAATGTTTTAAGATGGAACAACTTTTATGTTTTACTATATAGATATAGATAGTATATAGGCCGGTTAGTGTTCTTGAAGAACCCAACCAGCAACTTGAATGATGGGGAATGGTTTTATTTGTTGTTATAAAAAATATTTTTTAATCAAATTTGCATTTAACAAAATTAATTATCTTTTTTTTTTTTACAAAGTGGTATATGAGATAGAATTCAATTGAATTGAACATAATGAGTTAATAAATCATATAACTACTGGGAAACTTAAGGGCCTGTTTGAAACTGTTTTTGTTTTAATGTTTTCAAAACATATGTTTTTAAGAACAAATTTTTGAGAACAAAAAAATTAAAAAATCTGTTTGAATCATTATTTTAAAAAGTAATTGTTTTCTATTTTTTACCTGATTCTGTAGAATAAAAATTACAAAACACTTAAAAAGTGTTCTGAGTTTTTTGTTTTTGAAAACAAAATTTTGTTTTTTTGTTTTTCAAACACTTCATTAAACACACATTATCAAACAGGTTTTTTTATTTTTTTGTTTTTGAAAACAAAAAAATTGTTCTACAGAACAGTTTCAAACAAACCCTAAAATTTCGAGCTATTTCAATCACTGGCCTCTCTTTCTTCAATTCCTCACGCCCCCCCCCCCCTCCGCCCCCAAGAAAAAAAGTCTTCATCAGCTTTGTTATTATGTCAGCGTGTACAGTTCCCTTATTGCATTTGCAAACATATTGTTTGTAAATTGGATTCTAAATTCCTTCAGTCCAGCGTATATACTGTATCATTTTTTTCCCTATATGATGTGATTGACAAGACGAATAACTGCTCCCAAGCATGGTATGGGAATGGCAGAAAGTTAATTAAAATTTTTGAAAATATCACTACATTTTTTATTCTGGAAAGTCCACATCTTGCCCGTCATGTTACCTTCCGTTTGTGGAGATGAGATGAGGTGGTTTGAGGGATAGATGGAATTCTCAAATATGGATATTGACAAAACGGAACACTCTGCGAAGTCCCCATTTTGCATGTAGAGGTTATTCTTCAAGCTTTAATCTTTTCTTCACCTAAATGCAATGATGCTTATTAAATCCTTACACGAATTTTTTTATCTCCCTTTTTTTCAGGTTTGGAAAGCTCTACAAGATGCAATGGCTCCTAATAAAACAAGTTCTTACTTGATTCGAGTATATCTCTTTGCAGTTAAGTCTATACGTTATTTATGGGATTGGATTTTTTTTTCCTCTCTTTATTTCTTGCTTATTCCTCGATTCCTAGCTATGATTCATTAACTCTTTTGGGGAAAAAGATTGCTGGGCCATTGTTTGTGACAACAAAGGAGAGGAGAGGGAGAGAGAGAGGGACGGAGAGAGAGAGAGAGAGAGGAAGGAAAAATAGACCTGATTGAAGCTAATGAGAATGGGCAGAAATTAAAGAAAGAGTAAAGCCAGTGATTAAAACAGCTCGAAATTTTGAGTTTCCCAAGAACAGTTGAACGATTCATTAACTCACTCCCTAATCTTCAATCCAATTAAATTCCATCACATTTATAGCCTGCCTTCTGAAAGTCCTCAACCCTACCCCCCCTTTTGTTCCTCCTCTCCTTATGAAAATTTTGATCGAAGTCGGTGTCACTGACACTAATTTTTTTAAAAATTTAAAAAAAAATGGAATGCCACCATCTTCCCAAAAAAATAGTTTGTGGATGAATACTTTTGTCCCATACTAAAAAAAACCGATAGACAGGACTGATAAATAAATAAATAAATAAATATATATATATATATATAATACTTCTCAGATAGAACATCCGCAGGAAAGTCAGTCTGTGTGTCCCTGGCTTATTTCAGACTCTTCCTTCAATATTTGATGTAATCCAGGAGCTGATTTTTCAGCATTTATATAAGTTCTTAGAAGAGAATCATCATCAAAATTGTAAGTCTTGAAAATCTTGCGAAGCTTCTCAACTCCATCAACTTTCTCTTCTTCATAATACTTCAGAAAAGCACTTACAACTTCTGGTGAAGGACTCCATTCATCATCCTTGACCTCTGAAAGAGCTGCCTCTAGGTGACACAGAGCAAGGTCTACCTTATGTTTCTCTAAGAAGAAGAGTATGAACATTTCATGAATCTTATAGAAAGGTCCTTTGCCCAGCCTCCTCCTGATGGCATCTTTAAACACCAATTCAGCTTCTTCACAGAGGCCCTGACTCAAGTAGGCACTTATAACAGCATTGACTAACCTTATATCATAGGTGGCACAACTAGATTCCCACTCCTTAAAGCATTTTGTTAAACCTTCAATATCATTAAGCCTACGAAGGGTCTGAAGCATCGTAAGATAGCTCATGTTGGTCACTGGAGAGACTGACTTGAGGGAATTCCATATCCTATGAACTTCACCTAGATTAGAAGTCCCTGCATAGAGGCTAAGTAAGTAATGGTAAGCATCACGCTGCTGGGGTGTCACCGCCTTTTCTACCATCTTAAGCGCAGATTCAGCTTTCTTAAAATGTTTAGCCTTTACATAGATAGCAGCAAGGTTGCTATAAGTCTGCCAATTGATTTTATGTTCGTCTTCTTTTCTCATCTCCTCATAGACTCTTTCTACGCCCTCAATATCATTTAACGACGCATAGCTATTCATCCAGACATGATATGTATAAGCAGCCATCGGAATTTTCCTCTGCTTCAGATCATCTATCAGTGGAGACACTCTCTCAGGTTCGCCCAGTCTCAGATATAGAGACATGAGATTATTGAAGGCCAGATTAGTGACATAATTGAGTTCATTCATCTTTTCAAAATGAGCCAATGCCTTGTCTGCCATCAAGTTCCTGCAATAGCAATTCAAAAGAGCTCCATATGTTAATTTGTTCTTAGCTTCAGGAGGAAGACCACTGAAATAATTCTCAGCAGCTACCACCCCTTTGGTTAAGGACACGAGATCTAAATATATTGCAAAGTCAACGTAGGAGAAGTTGATTCCCCTAAATTCCATCCATTCCATTATCTGCATTGAAAAAACAGATAAAATATTTATTATCTGAAAAAAATGCTGTTTAATTCAAATTTAAAGAAAGGAGAAAATCGAGGATATACACAACAGTCAGCTCAGAAAAAGGGGGGAAAAATTCAACTTTTCCACCCGGATAGTTATGTCTCAATGGTATCCCATGTACAAAGATCAAAATTACTTTTTCCGTCATTCAGTCATTGGCAGTCGTTTACTTTCAGGTTTTAATCTCCCAACATAAATCGAAAAAATAAATAATTTTGAAGCTCAAAAATGTTCACCACCGCCGACACTCCAAACTTTTCGTGAAAAACTCGGGCAATCCCACCATAATTCAGCTAATGATTTACAAGGGTACTCAGAGAGAAACATAACAAAAGCAGAAACCTGAAACGCATGCTGGAATTTACGATACTTTCGAAGCTCCTTGGCGCACTGTTGGAGTTCGTCTTTCCTGATGGCTTTGCCCTCTAGAATATACTGGTTTAACGTCTGCGACACGGTCCCTCCTGTCATATCCAGCGCCGATAATTTTCGATAAAGGCTTAAGTTATTCCCCAAATGATCGGCCTCCGCTTCCGTTAGCTTCGTCGCCGCCGTACAAATCTGCCTGAGTAGCCATCCTCTGCCGAAAATCAAACGGCTACAAATCATCTTCATCGGGTTTAGTTAGGGTTTATGGCAGCTGTCCGACTCGCCAAAACGCACCGCCTGGTGTCATTTTTTCCCTTTTATTTTTTTTTGGGGCCAGCTAACAAAAGGGGTACTAAATGACCTGTCAATCCGTTTTTGTGGATCCAATTTACACTTTGTTTGGTTTAAAGTTTGTCGGGCCCTCCCCTCTCCCTTGTTTGGTTTGAGAAAACTGCTTCCCTCATCCGGCTCCTTTCTAAAATTGGAGATTTTTGGAGGAAAGAAAAAATTATGCGTGTCATCTAACCAAATTATCTCCTGTAAAAAATTAATATTCCATCTTTGTCCGGCTAAAAGCAAGATACATACCTATTTCGCGTGTTTGCAGCTCCAATCTTCTGTTGTCGCTGCAACCTTTCTCTGCCTTTCTTCATCGCTCCAGACCCCGTCGCCTCCGAATCTCTATTCTCCATCGCCTTTAGATTTTTTGCCAGTTCCTTCCCGCTCCACTACCAGGTCTGGGTCTTCTCTTATCTTTTTTGTTTTTCTGGTTCTATTTCACTATTCTTATCATTTCATTGTCTTTCCAAGCTTGTGGCGTCCCAGAATTGAAGTCACTGTCACCT
Organism: Erythrophleum ivorense; assembly: GCA_026724425.1. NCBI lineage: Eukaryota > Viridiplantae > Streptophyta > Magnoliopsida > Fabales > Fabaceae > Erythrophleum > Erythrophleum ivorense. Next base: position 623,044 of record JAIUCV010000218.1, on the reverse strand, counting down.
TCGCCGTTGCCATCGTTGTCACCGTTGCTGTCGCTGTTGTTGTTTTACTCCCTGCTTACCACATTGAGGTGCGATTAGATCTATGATATATGTATATATATATTAAGCTTTGTTTCTCCTGGATGCAGCACAGAAATTTTTGCCTATGGAAATATGGTGCTGATCAAAATTTTTGCTTGTTCGATTGATTTTTCATTCTTAATCGAGTTGAAAATATGAAGTGCTGACTGAAATAATATTAGATCCATGAATTGTATTCCTTGCTCCAGCTCTCTGTTCGTGGAATATATATATGATATTTATATGTCATTGTTTTCTCGTGCTTATGGAAATTTTTTCTTGTTCTATTATTTTTCCAATATGAATCAAGCTTATAAAGGATGCAATGTTGACTAGAAATATTGTTGTTTTCCCTGCTTGTTCTATTGTTGTTGTCTTCTCTCTTCTTGCTGGCGCCTCTGTTCCATGTAGTGTTGATTATTCTGAATTTTTGAATTCTTGCTTCTGGTTTAAACTTTGCTGTGTTTCTCCTCTTTTTTGTTCATGTTTGACTAATTTGTAAGTAGGAAATGGTTTATACCTAGGCTGATATGTTACCTAGGCTGATTTAAAATGGAGTGAGTGTAATTATAATCGTATATAAAGACTGATTTGTTGCATGATTGGTTTTGATTAGATTCATTTTTTTTCATTCCTTTTTTAGATGGATTTGGTACTTCACTACATTTTATTGGTGTGCCGATGGTGGGAATTTCGCCGAAGAGTTATAGCCCTATTATTTTGTATTCTTGTATATTATTATCGTACTCGAATGTATAATAAAAAAAAAGCTATAGTATGAGTTCCAAGAAGGAAAGAATACGTGAAGAAATAATGAGTCGAATAACTAAAAGTGAAACAAGTCAAAATATCATTAGAATGGGTTATAGAGCTTTTATTACATTATGTGCTATGTTAGAAAGGGAGAGTGGATTACAACCTACACGATGGTCAAGTGTTGAAAAACAAGTTGCAAAAACTTTTTACATATTAACACATAAAGCCAAAATCCGTGAGGTAATCTTTTGGTTTCGACGTTCTGGTGAGACAATTAGTCGTCATCTCCATCAAGTGTTGAAAGCTATCCTTGAATTGGAAGGAAAATTCCTTGTACAACCTGATGGGTCAATAGTCCATTCTAAAATTCACAATAGTCATAAATTCTACCTATTTTTTAAGGATTGTGTTAGTGCCATAGACGGAACACATATACGTGTCAAAGTATCTCAAGCAGATGCTCTCCGATATTGTGGTAGGAAGGAATTCCCGACAAAAAATGTGTTAGCAGCATGCAATTTTGATTTAAAATTCACTTATGTCTTCATTGGTTGGGAAGACACCACATCTGACTCAAGAATTATTAAAAATGCATTAAGGCGGGAAGATAGGCTTAAAATTCCAGAAGGTAACTCTTTTAGTAATTGCTAGAATTATTCAAAGCATATAGGTGTTCAAATATGATAGTAATTATTTTTGTGGTTATAGGTAAATATTACCTTGTGGATGCTGGCTTCATGTTAATAAGTGGGCTTATTACTCCTTATAAATGTGTTCGATATCACTTAAAAGAATATTCAGCAAGAAATCCTCCTCAAAATCATAGGGAACTATTCAATCTTTGGCATTCATCCTTGCGAAATGCAATTAAAAGAGCCTTCGGTGTCTTAAAAAAAAGATTTGAAATTTTAGCCAATTCAGCTGAACCTACTTATGGAGTTAAGGCTCAATCATTGATTATTACTACTTGTTGTATTCTTCACAATTACTTAATGAGTATAGACCCCGATGAAGATCTTATAGCTGAAGTAGATGCTGAACTTGAAGGTCAAAATTTATCTGATGATAATAATCATGCTTTTGTCAATATAGCTAATCAAATGTGGCTATATTACCAAAATAGTCAATTGGAGTGATCTTATGTATTTGTATTATTATTTAATTTATTTATTTGATGTATTGAACTTTGATGTATCAATTTCAATTTGGATTTTCATGTACTTATATATTGAACTTTGATGTTTTCATTTCAATTTGGATTTTTATGTATTAATTCGATGTCTTTACCTTTGATGATTTCATTTATATATCATATTTCAAGAATTTTGATTCTATGCTCATTTCTATTATGCTAAAACCTATAAATATTATAGTATGCCGCCAACGAAGGGATCAACGGGAACCACTATTAAGAAATACTTGAATTGGACTAAATGTATGGATGATGCTCTTGTGGATGCTTTCATACATCAACATAATGAGGGCAACAAAGTTAATGGGACATTTACATCCGCAGCTTATAACAATATAGTCAAAGAATTGAGTGCTTTATTTGAAAAAAAACTTGACAAAGAAAAGATAAAGAATCGCTGGAAAACTTTAAAGAAGAACTTTTCTGAAGTGTATGATATTTTTAAGAATGGCATGAGTGGGTTTGCTTGGAACCCATCAACAAACTTGTGGGATGCGGAAGACCAAGTATGGGATGCTTTGATTGAGATTTGTTATCTACAATTAATGTGATTTGATAAATTTTTATAATTAAAGTTAGTTGTTGCTATATTTATTAATGTCATTCTTATCTTTTTAAGTCGAAGCCTAAAGCGGCAATATGGAGGAATACCCCAGTGTCAAATTATGAAAAGATGGTTATACTATATGGTAATGATAGAGCCACTGGAGAAGGGAGTGCAACAGTTTCTGAAATGAGAAAAAGGCGTCTATCAACTAGTGAAAAAGACTTTCATGACACTGTCAACTATATTGATCATCTTGTCTCATAAAATGAGGTTACATTAGAGAACTATGAAAATTATGTTGATGTTGATAATTTTTCAGTTCATGAACAATCACATGGGGATACAAGTGCTATAAGTAAGAGGAGAAGGAAAGAAGTTGAAGCCAAAAAAAAAGATATTGACAAGTTAGTAAATGTAATGAATAAGGTAGCTTCTGTATTTAGTGTTGCAAATGATGTAGTTCAACGTGGCAATAATATTTTACAATAGGTTTTAATCCCCAATGACCTAATGTTAGGGGAAGACATTTGGAATATGATTACTGATTGTGGATGTGATCCTGACAAATTGCTTGCCATTTATAATTCTCTTATAAGAGATAAAGAAAAGTATAAATCAGTTCTTCAATGTCTGCATGCAATGCGTAAGGCGATAATTATAGACTTGATCTTTGGTTCTTCTAAATGAATAGGATCATTAGCATGGACGATGATATTTTGGTGTATGCTTTATTTTTGAGCCTTTTTGCCACTATGGGGAACCAATACCATGGATGATGTATTTTGATGTCAACAATCTATTATATTTGATGACTATATATTTCTTTTTGTTTATAGTAATCTTGTTTTATACATTTTAGTGGTTTTTGTAGAAATTTCAAAGAAAAAAAATTCTAGCCATAGCAAATGGAAATGTAGATGTTCTTTTTAGGGGAACTAGAACTCTGTTGCTAATTGTTTTACATTGTGTGCTTATCGTTCAGGTATGTCGTTGATTTACCTAAAACAACAAACATATAGACAAAAAGTGATTTTTCCCTCTTGAAAATTATCTTTAAAGTCTTCTCCAGTAGCTAGAATGCTACATTTTGGTACAAGTAGTTTACGGAATTTTAATAGATTTGGCAAGTATGAATTGTAGCAGGCACATGCTGGATTCTGGAGAAAATGAATTTACTTTTGGAAAGGTAACAATATCTAATTTGGAAATGCAAAACACCAAAAGTTCTGTTAATTCCATTGTTTTGCAGTCCAATGAGGAACTAGTCACCAACTCTGTTCTAAATGTAATGTACTTTTGACTATTAGCTATTGTTTGATAGTGCATTTTGTTATTTATTTCTGATATCCGTCTTTAATCCATCATTTTTTAAATGCAGCCAATTGAGATAAGCTCTTCTTTTGAAGGTGAGAAAATTTTGTTTTGCTAATTTAACTTCCTTTATATAGCATATTTTTGTTTATTTAAGATTTCCTTATAAGAGAGGTAATTGGACTACATAAACTTTTTGATGCAGGATTATCTTTTCCTACCATTCCACAAGAATTTGTTTGTCCTCTTACTGGAAATCTGTTGGAAGAACCAGTCACTATAGAGACTGGTTAAACCTTTGAACGAGCGGCCCTTAAGTCATGGTTTGAAAAGGGACACAGAACATGTCCAGTGACAGGAGCTACTTTAGATTATGTAGCTATGCCACTAACCAACATTGTTTTGAAGCGTTTGATTCATAATTCGAAGTCAGAACATTTAAGTCAGCTCTTGGATTCCACTTCTCAAATCTTGAAAAATTCAAGGGAATCTAAGTTAAAACATAGGGATGAGATTGTTACTTTCAAATTTGAGAGTTTTTTTTAGTGTGTTAAATGAAGAGGACAAAATAACTTATGCCAGGCATCTCGTGTCTTTAGGAGTTTTAGCATTTCTTTTTAGGAGGTTTGAATTGGGAAATTTGGAAGAGAAAACACATGTGGTGGCATTCTTGCTAAATTTTATTGGAGCGGACTCTTGTTGCATGGATCAAATAGCAAGAGATATTGACAAAAAATGTCTTCTTGATCTTCTTCACAGCAAGGAGGTTATTCCAAGAACTAATGCAATATTATTGCTTACTAAACTTTTAGCGCTAAAAAGGTGAGTATAGTCAAATTATGATATTCAATGTCACTAAAGCTTCTTTGTTGTTTTCTGATTTAATGCAGCATAATGGTCATATCATTTTTATAAATAGAAATCACATTGAACTGGCCCTCTTTACTTGTTATTGGTGTAATACTATAATGTGTAACAATCCTTGGTCTGTTGTTCAAAAGGAAAAAGAAAGGATATGATGGTTGATCAGGAATAGTTCTTATCTGGCAAGAGTATTGTAAAAGTATAAGAAAATGCATTGGATGACATGAAAGAAGAAATTTGATGGTATTTTTTGGAGTTTAATTTTTTGAGAAATTACAAACACATTGCTAAATGTTGGCAAAGTTCTCTGGCTTGGAAGCCTAGTAATCATCCATGCCGCCTACATATTGTCTTCTAGTCATAAGTAGCATTTCAAAATAGTGAGTTGTTTTTTTCTTTCCTTGCATTCTATTTGATGTGTTGATGGGAGTAGTAAAAGCAGCATCAATTTCATATTCTTAAGTGCTTCGGGAATAACAAAATCAATATGAAAGTTAATTTAATTTCATAGGCTTCATATGTGTTTCAAGATTATATTAGTTATTGGATAAAATAAAATACTTACCTTGGCATGTACACATGGAAGTCCAATTATCAATTCCATCATGAACTCCAATTACTATGGATGAATGATGATATACTTGTGTTCTGGCGATATTAAATTGACACTCAAGCTTCTAGAAGTATCAAAGTGAATCAAATCCAGAAATAGTCTACTGTTATTATGCAGTTGTCGTTGCTTACACGAGTCACTTGATGTAGCATGCCTGATATTTTAACTAAAATTACAGGAAGACGAAGAAGAAAGAGCGAAGAGTGGTTGGTGAACTTGTTAGAATCAATAATCGGTGATGGGGAAAGCCCATTTTTGAAGTCAATTTCTAAATGTTTAGACTCTAGACACCCAGATTTGGTCAAGATGTGTTTAATAACTGTTGCATGGTTGAGCTCCTCACTTTCTATATGATGTAATGCTGGATTACACCTTACTGCCTTCTTAGCCATCATCTCTGAGATAAAGAAGTCCTGGAAAATGGGGAACTTGAACTCAAGACTCTTGCTTCTTTGTGCTTGCTTAATTTCAGTAAAATATCAGGTTTGACACCTTTCCCTTCTCAGCTTTAGCTATTTATTTATTTATTTTGCCAAATATGGAAACTATTGCACCTATTTTCTGTTTAGTCTATAATGCAGCTATTATTGGAACATGGGGTGGAAAGAAGAGTTAACATGATGGATAGATGCTAGTGCACTTCCATTAAGTATACATAATTTTATTCTATTTTTAATACGATATGACCTATATATTACAAAATGCAGAACACTTTTGATGACTATGGCAGAAGATATTGCTGCTCCTCTTCATAAACTCATTGACGTGACATGGATTGCAAAGCAATTGCATGCGATTGTTTCTGGGGAGGATTTGTAACATTGTAGGAATTGTATGCTACTCTCCTTATCCCCAAAGTTCTAACTTGGACATTGTCCAATTTTTAGCATGTGCGTGCCACGTCTGAAAACCCCTTAGTATTCTTAACATTGCATATCCCTGTCAACAACGACTGTATATATATTCCATTGACTTCGTTATGTTAAATCGGATGAATAAACCATTGGAGAAAAGTCAGACCCTCGGATTTGGGTCATTGACAATAACAGAAGAGTTTTCATAAGGTTGAGATATATAGAAATTTGTAATTTTTATTGACAGACAACTTTTTGGACAAATTGTATTTCAGTGTCCTTGAATATGCTGGACTAAATTCAGAACAGGTGTCACGTTGTATATTTGATCACGTTCCAATTTGACAAGTGACAAACTGACAATGTCTGGACACTTGAGATTGTAGACTTCTGGCTTCTTGTGTTTGGGTTATATTTCAATATAGTATTAATAGAAGAAAATAAAAAACCTCAGTGTGTTTCAGTTTGATAATGTGAGTGATTTTATAAAAATAATTTGCTTTGAGGATGAAACACCATTTACGTAGTTATCCTGTCCATGTTTTTTTACTTTTTTGGTTCCCCTTTTGGCGTCTAATTTACTCATGAAACAAGATATAGTTGGGAAGATTATATATTAAGTTCATAAAAGCAAGAAAGATCAGTCAACCAATTATAATCACCACTATAAATAGACCCTAAGCGATAAAATAAGCACACTGAAGTCCTCAAACCAATTTCATGAAATTCTGCAACTACGAACATTCAACATAATTTTTTATAAAAATAAAAAAATTGAATAAAAATAAAAAAATTATTTTTTATAATAAAATGCAAGAAAACGCCTTTTTTCTATAAAAATATCTTAAAATAAAAAAAAATTAATTCTAATATTATAAGAATATAATTGTCCACTTAATTTTATATCCCCTCTCCTCCCCTCCCTCCCTTACCCAAACAAAATTTTATTAAAACTCCTCCACTCTCCTCCAACTAAACCTAATAAAGTATCATTAAAATCCTTTCTCACCCCTCCATTAAAATCCACCAAACATTGAGTTAGTAAAAACTGTGAGAAGGCATAGCCTTTTTTTTTAAAGACTGTTAAAATAAAAAAATAAACCACTGGGGGATAATGCACAGGAAATTTTGGAATCCTTCGCCGCAGAGGATCCCAATCCTCGATCTGTTTTGCCGAAACGGGTTGTCTGCAATGCCATCTGCATCTCACTTTGGGATATTTTGAAGGACGCGGATCGTCTAAAGTGCGAGATGCGTGAAGTGCGTCTGCAGTGAGACGAACGGTGCGTTTTTGTTTAATGAATGGCAAAGCGGAAAATCCTTTGCTATCAATTTGGTATATTAATGTATATATTTTTTGTCAATCACTGCTCAATGATATATTGATGTCTTCTTAAAAATCTTTTAATATGTAGAATAGCAGATATTTGGATTTAATCTTATTTCTACATTCTTAACAGGAAAGAAAAAGCCTTCATTTTAAACCAAAAGTATTGTAATTGTTTTCTTCTATTAAACTGCAATAAAGAAAAAAGGCTTGAGATGAATATATAGGTGGAGAAGGTGATGATATCGATAAGAGATGATAAGAAGGTAATGGACTTGTAATTTATTTGTCGAAGTCTCATGAGCATCGATCGTTGGACGGCGTAGTTGTAGTTGTTGTTGTTAATAAGAAATTGCATCTTCATTATAAAGTGGAGAATTCAAATACTGCCCTCAATTTATAATTCATTGATAAATATTTTTTTGAATTAACAATTTCTGGATTTAAGCCCATTTTATTATTTCCCTGCTAATTCCGTTATTGGTGCTTCCATGTCAGACTGTTTTATTATTGACGTAGCACACAACTATTCATATATGAAAATAACATGTGGCCAGTATGTCAGATATTTTTTTAAAAAAATTGAAACTGCAAAACCCATATGATGCTTATTCAGCTTGGATATTTTAAATTTTTTTTGTAATTTTTCTTTTAAACGTCAAAAAGAAAAGGTATGGTTCAATGGAGTTGAAGCGTCATAACTTGGATGTTTTTAATCCAATTTGTTCTGTTAAGATAGAAGGCATGATTTCATCAGAACCTATTGTTGTAAGCGTTGTAAACAGATAAAGTTGCATTAGGAAGTGTTGGTTCAAAGGGCTGACTTTGCTTCTATAAACATTCAACAATTGCAACAACTCAATGACCTTCTCCTTGGTGCTTTCTCCCCAGCCCACCTGCAACAAGACCAAGAGTTTCTGAAACACTACAAGTTAACTGCTTCAACCAAAATCCATTCATCTTCCTTGTCATAGATCTTCCAGAGAAAAGAGACAGAAAAATCAGCTGCTAATAGCGAAAAGAGAGGGAAGGCATGGCACGTAAACAGGGACTGTGGCACTGAAAATATCAGCCATTGATTCAATCAATGGCAAAGGATTTGCCGCGTTACCACTCATTAAACCAAAACGCCCCGTTTCATCTCATTGCAAACCCACTTCACGCATTTCGCACTTAAGACGATCCGCGTCCTATTTTGAATCATTTGATCCATATAGTCATTTTCGGATTGTCTTATTGCGGTTAAGCAGTATTTGATTTGAAAAAATGTAAAAAGATAAAAAAGTTTAATTTTAAAGAAAAACCTTTTTATTGTAAAAATAAAAAATTATAACTTTTGAAAAAATATTATACTCTAAAAATATAATTATAAGAATAAAAAATTTAACTATAAAAAAAATATTTATTGTAAAGAATTTTAAATTTTAAAATCATATTATCTATACAGTTAAAATTTTTTGTTTTTACAATTAAAATTTTTTATTTCTTTATAATTTTTTTTCACCAAATATAAATCCAAACGCGATCCAAAAATTGTTACATGAATCAAATGGCTCAAAACATCCCAAAATGAGATGCACCTGACGTGCTCACTGTAGACGATCAATTCCTTGTTTGGCAACAAATTGGTAGTTCTATTCTCTAAATTTTCTTTTTAATTTTTTTTGTAAATTTCAAAGAAAGTGTGATAAAAGAGAATGAAAATATATATGAAATCTATTTTTTTTATTTTATTCACTCCTTATTTTTTCTTTTAAATTTAAAAAAAATTACGAAAAGAAAAAGAATTTAATAGATTCAGATTCTAAATCCACTCCACTTTCTAGCTTCTCCGCCATCGTTTCTCTACACTTAGGGCTCATTTGGTTTGCGGGAGAATTGAGTGATGGAGAGGGAAAGGGAGTGAGATTGAAGGAAAAGCCTGTTTGGTAGGCAGAAGACTTCTTTTCTGGGAGACAACATTCCCACTAATATGGGAGAGTCCATTCTTTTGTTTTGCAGTGGGAGAAAACTTTACTGAGTAGGGGAGAGCTTTACTGAATAGGAGAAAAAAAAGTTAAAATTATTTTATTCTTCTTCAAATATTTTTTTTCTATTAAAAGTAAATTAAAAATAAAATTTTAAATTAACATGTTATTTTATTATTTTTTATTATTATTGATAATTAAAAATAAAATATTTTATTATATTTTATAATTATTAAAAATATTTTAATTTTTTAATTCTCTTCTCATTTTATTTTTATGTCATTTTTATCTAACTAAATATAAAAAAAAAAGTAAAAATTTTTTTTTTTCATCATACTAAACATAACTATAGGGTACAAGGTTTTTTTTCATTCCCATTCCATCAAAACCTAACCCCTCCTACCAAACGAGCCCTTAAATTTTCCTTCTTGCGCATGATTGGGGTTGGGGGCAAAGAAAAAGAAATTGTGAAGCTGACGGGTTTTCTCTTTTGTCAAATAGTTAATTTATGCAATTTTTCTCCCTACTCGTCTACTGTTGTACTCGCTGTGAGCCAAAGACTTCGCTGAAAAACATGACAATCTAGTCAAATACCGTAAACAAGTGACTCCAACACTCCATTATACTAGCCTCAACAAAAATGATCAGCGTCTTGGCGCGTAATTTTCACTTTGTATGCTTTCCATTGCTTCAACTGTATCTCATTTCCCGTTCTTTCCTCCATGACAGTTTTCATTTCTCCCACATCATCCTGCACATGTTACTGCTCATTTATAAATATTTGATGGCTAACAATTGAATCCTTGCAAGGTAGACCCTGAGTTTGAACTTGGGGCTTGGAACCTTATCTCAAAAACATGTTACCAGGTAAGGCCCCGCTTCAACCAAAAAACCACCCAAAAAAGAAAGGTTTGAGAAGTTTTCAATAGATTAAGGAAAAAGAAACGATCAATCTGACACCTGGCTTTTCAGATAAAATTCAACTTCTGTATCTGCTACATATTTGCTCTGAAATTGTTTTCCTACATCGTATTTGAAATTTTAATCAAATTGACACTGAAATCAACTTTTGATTTAGCATTCCCTGCAACATCCAGCCGTCATCTTGAGTGACTGACCCATTTGATCTTCTCAATGTCATCAACCTTACCCATCGGGCATTAATTTTGACCTAATCAACAAATCCAATACCAGGGTAACTGCAGCAAATAAAAGTCCGATAATTTCAGCAAACAACCCCATCTGGAAAAAGTACAATTTTCCAGATGTTCCCTTGTACACTGCTTCTTCGCCTCTGTATATTGCCAAGATGCTTCAGATGATCTTGCCTGCTACTTTTGGCGGCGTAAATAATCTCGGACATATGTATGCATCTTCTTTGGATCTTCCCATAAAAAACCATTCCATTCTCGGGCACAGTCACAAGCACCTTCAAATACATCCTGCCCACAAATGATATAAAGAATAAGATTTTTTTTAGGGATTATTAAATATTTGAACTCAAAGGATGCTAAATTTCTACCCTGGAAGGGAACTCATCATAATAATATGCTTCAGTCATCTCAACTCTATTTAGATCAGATTCCCAAAGCCTAATCTGTCACACCAGTACCCTGTCAGACATCAGAAAATAAAGACTAATACTGGAATTATTGTATCCATCCTACTCAAGAAAAACTCAAAAAAAAAAAGAAAATCCATGGAAGTTATAGAACTAAGTTATCTAATCCTACAATCAATCTCCATTACTGAAAATCAAAACCTGATCTATGACATTTTCGGGTACAGATGGTATTCTCTCTGCAACGCGAGGATGAGCATTCTGCTGAAGGAAACTGATTATCTGCAAAAAAAATGTACGGGGTTATCTGCAAAGAGATTAATAAAACAACTTCTTGAAGTCAACTCAAACAAACAGTAATTCCTTGGGGAGTACGGTGAAAGTGCAGAAAGTGGGTGTATAACCACAATTGAAACTGTGTTTCCCACATGTCCCCACCATTACAATGTACTGCATTTTATTGGGGTGCCAAATGAGTTTTGAAGGCACGTCAATCCCCATGTTAGCGGCTGTTAACATATGTCTCACACACGTAGAACAAGCTCCTCACAAATAATATGATATTTAAGTATTTGACCCTGTTTAAGATTTACCATGAACCAAACCAAAAAAAAAAAAACTTTATCATGTTCCCTGAGCAAAACCTTGATTACAACTGGGTCCATATGAAATTCTAGGTTTCCTTCTGGATTACTGGTATAGGTAACTTGGGGAATACACAAACTAATATTTTACTGGATACAACTGAGATACACCCCAAAAAACAAAAAGGCAAAAATAAAGAGATATTAAAGAATGCTAAAAGCTTTTTGCTTGGTACAAGGTATACCTGGCTCCAGAAGTATACAAAAGTGAAAAGGAAGAACATTTATCACCCAAACTGTTCATCAGTGAAGGCTCAACCAAGTTAATGGAGGTGGGCAGAAAGGGTTGAGGAGGCAGGTCACCACTTCAAGCCAAATAATGACTAGCTTACTACTTTACCTTCGCAGAATTATGTGTGAGTTTACAAAACTGAAACAGAGGGCAAAATGTCCAGAGGCCAAAGGGGCACGGCATAGTAAGAAAATATACCTTCTTATCCATGGTGAGTACGCAAGTTTTGTAATTTAAAGGAGACATGACACAAGGAAATTTCTATACTTGCCTGCTCTGCTGTAATGCCATTTTCGAAAGCATTATACAAGCTTTCTTTTGTAATAGCTCCAACAATAAGATTTGGAAGTTGATACTCTACACTGCATTATCACAAAAGTATTTCAATAACAGAAATGGATGAAGAAAAACAAGAACACCTGTGTTCAAGACCAATAAAGAATAATCTAGAGTTCTACTATAGTCTATAGGTGAGTGTATGAATTTTTTTCCTTCACATTTACAGACAGTGTTATGAAATGAATTAAGAATATTTCAGCTATTTGACAACATTAAGGACATTTCACAAACAACTTCTGGTAAGAGCAAGAGCAACGTCAAAAAGCCATCAAAAGGTCCAAGAGAGAGAAGGGATTAAGGAGGGGGGGATAAAGGCTTTATTTAACAAAATGTGGTTTAGGAGGAATTAAGCCGGTGGGACAACACCAATTCAAGAGAAAGTCTATATGAAAAGATGTCAATAATTAGGGCATTAAATGCTTCCATCTTTTAAAAATATTTATGCTACTTAAGTCAAAATGTTTTTAGCAAAAAATTTTAAAAAATGTTCTGATGTTGCATATAACATGCAAAATAATGGACTGTACTAAGAATTAGGTTGTTCCCAAAATTTCAGCAAAAGAAAATACAACCTTCATTTAATAAGAAAGCCCATAATTGATAATTTCCAGTTCATACGTCATACAACCCACTAAGTCCTCATGTTTCAACACAAACCATTGCTAACAACAACAACAACAAAACTAGACAGCGTTTAGGAGAAAAATTGACAGATAGAAAGTAACATTTCATAAACTGTTTGGTGGCATACCATGAGAAAAGTCGCAATATTTCACAGTGTAATTTTGAAGTTGAGTAAGCATAAACCCGAAAATTGGTTTCCACCACCACAAACCCCTGAAGGAATTAAAAAGAATGTACTTTTCATTTATTTATGTTCAAATTTTAACCAAAATTTCTTGTAGGTAATTCAGGAAAACTTAAAAACCCCCAATAAACACAAATCTTCTTGGTAAATGCATGTCGGAGATGAACCAACCAAAAATTTCATAAATGTACAACACAAATTAGTGAAAATTTGGAATTTCCTTTTTAGATCAGTGGAACTTTTATGTGAAGGAGAGAATGAATAAAAAGGGGAGGAATAAGTTATCTGCCATTAACAAGGAACAAAAAAGAAAACAAGGCAATAACAAACAAACTCATTAATAAAAATAGAGCTCCCTAACTCTCCATATCTGTTAAGGAGACTCTCTAAAGGAAACCATGTATTGAAACAAGGTGATTTCAAGAATTTTCTATATAGCAAATTCATTAGAATTAAGAATTTACAAGGAGCAACCTGCTTTCTAGATGATGAATCAGCCAAGCTCACTGAAAGATTGGTAGCCAATTTAGTGGGTATAAACCAACTTTCTTTCCTGCCCTATAGAATTGTCAACAAAATAAGGGAAGAAAGAAGACAGATTTATAAATAAATACACAAGTTAAAATCAGCATGAAACTCATCATCTTGTGCATCAAAATAAGCACAGAAATCTTATAATCTGTTGTACTTTGACTAATCCAAGGCCTGCAAGGTCCTTAATTGTGTTCCTCTGGAAATCAGTCAGTGTGTTCATATTATATGCCTAATGCATAGGAAACAATCAACTGCGTCAAAGTCACATGGCATTTAAATGTAAATATACTTACAGTTTTAGTAGTTTTAGTAAGACATAAATATTGAGAAAAAGAAATGAGAAGGTCTGATCAACACTTCAGCAGAAAAGTTAATACACAACAATGCAAGTTATTATTCCCACAGACCAATGAAACTGTCTTACCTCTCCTATTACATGAAAACTAAGCTCCAGCAAAAATGAGATCAAGTCAGCTGCATCAACACCTCGTGCCTGCACAGAATGGATGATATAGAGCCGGTAGGAAACAAATGACAAAAACATCAGAAATATAAAATTAGAGCTGAAAAGCAATTTCTTGCCACCAATAGGACTGGTTTTTAAACTATCAAATTATTTCATTATTCAATACGTTGGAATTAGAGATATATTCTCTGATGAGTAAACATTGCACCTCCCATTGTTCTCGAGCATAAGCCTCAAGATTTATTTAAGTAAACTTATATAATACGTAAAGCAGAATGTTTATATCATATCACCTAAACTAATTGATTGCCATATAAAATATTGTACATGCTAAGAGCAGCAAGAAAACTACTTAAGCTAACTCAGCATGGACAGAAAAATAACATAAATTGATGTGCAACTCACCCATTTACTAACAGCTTCTGAAGACTTCTCTGAAATGTTGGATTGAGTTTGTAACTCTTTTCACTTTTCCTGTCAATAAGAGGGAAAAAAAAATGAAGTTAAAATAGAATTTGCTTTATTGAAAATTCTTGAGAGGGCCAAACAGAAAGGCGTGTAAAAGGTAAGTGGAAATTTTAAAAATAGGGTATTATCATAATTGATATAATATAAGCTAGCAACTATCAAAAGCATGGGTGATTGAAGTTTCCATCCAGCTAAAAAATCAGATAGAAATTGACCTGAGAATAGCTTCGCAGATGAACCCATTTTCATAGAGCTTATCAAGCTTCATAGCAGGCATTGAAGCCACCATGTCCATAAAATTCTTTGCAATGATCCTAACCTCTGGCATTCTGACACCAATCCCTTATTATTCTCTTCTTCCTCTGTTTTTATCGGATTCTGATTAACGCTGTTGTTGCGCAGAGCTTAAAGAATCAAGATAAATATCTGAAATCTCAGTTCTTTGCATAATTGCAGAGCATCCACTCTGAGCAACTCATAGCTCCAACTTGTGCCAGGGATGTTTTGCCGCTTGCCTTGCTTACTCCCATCGAATGACTGAACTGAAAGATACAACAGTGGGATGGATGGAATGGAATTAATATGTAACTTTTGATTCTTTTTTTCTTTTTCTTATTTGATCTTAAAATTTTTCAGCCTAACACAAACTGCTTTCTTTTTAAATAATCAGTTGTGTAAATTATAATCCCAAGCATAAATGACAAAATTGTAAAGATGATATTCATCCAATAATAAATGCAAAAGAATTCGTTTAATAATTAATTAAATATGGAGAAAAACTTGTTTTCTTCAAGTTACTTATTTAAGTTAAAAAATATTCCAGGGATTAATCTTTTTTTTGGGGGGTATCTTTTAATGCAAAGGAAAACTCTTTACTAATGCTCTTCAGAACTCAAAACATCAACAAGCTCCAAATGAAATTCCTCAAGCCACACATGGCCATAAGATATATACAAACTAATTTTGTAATCAAGTGGACTGCTCAAAAGTTACAACTGGATGGGTTCAAGTCCTCTATACATCTTTGAAATGTAATTTGAATTGTCTAAATTTTATATGGACGGTTCAGATTTTATATTTTTATTTTTTTAATTAAAATAATTAATTTTTTAAAAATTTATAATTAAAAGATTATATTTGAACAAACGTATAAAGAGAAGGGATACAGAGAATTTGTCAATTTGTTTTCCAACTGGATTGCTTCCCGTTATTACACTGTGCAGTAGGTGATGATGAGAAACAGGTGGGCCCCAATTAAATAGGACCCGCACCGCTCTTGCTCTCTCACTCTTACTGCACCGTACAATAACAGAAGAAGATTCTATCCCAATTACTGTATTAGTTGAACAGGGAGTCCAAGAGAGTGCACAGTGTGAAGGTGGAGCATACAATCTTTAGATTCTCTATTAATGAACCAAATCCAGTAAGGTCCTCTTGAAGTTCATCAGGGTAAGTTGAATACCCTTTTTGTCAATTTACTCAAAGAAGACAAAAATATAACTTATGTAACCAAAATGAATTACAATTGTCATCTTAAAAAATAGTATATAATCAAACTGAATATATTAGTTTTTATTAAGAAATATTCTTTTCATTAAAAAAATATTTTTTAATAGATATAATTGAAGTTTGTACATTTATATACCTTTTTGGTAATAATTTTTTTTATGCAATTATACTCACTTCAATAATGATTAAATTTATAATATAACTAAGGTTTATTATTATCTTCTCTTATATACTAATATGGCTAAAAAATTGTTTCATGTTTCATGGTCTTCCAAAAACAATCCTCATATGTAGCAAATTTTGGTCTTTAAAAAATTCTCCTCTTCAGTATTTTTTTTTCTTCAGTATACCCAACTTAGTTTTAAAATACATATCATGCACTAACTGCGCAATAGCTGCTGGACCAGACTTAGGTACAGTTTTTATTTTTATTTTCAGATTTTTTAATAAAAATATGACATGTATAAAAAAGAATTCTTTGAAAAACTGAATCATGTGATGCTAAACTATAAAAACCAAACACTTATCGCTAAAAACTATACATTTGTTTTTTCTTTGTGAAAAACCTAATGACAAAAATATAAAAACTGTATCTAAATTTTCTCCATGCTGCCACACACACATTTACCCTTCTTATAACATCTATTAACATGATAATTGCCACACATGCATGCTCTACTCTCTTAGCGCATATCAAGCAATTAGTTTTTTTTTTTTTTCTAATTTAACGTAAAAGTATCCTTAGACCAGTTTGAGCATTAGTCGAGACTTAATCCCTCCCCAAGTGATCTAAAATGGAGCTGTAAAATAGGCTAGGCCCTTACAATATGTTTGTGAGTTTAGGAGGAAATCAAATGGAATAACTTTTAATGGAATGGAAGGGAATGGCAAAGAGAAGAAGGGAAAGTCATGTGCCATTCCATTGTTTGGAAGTTTAATACGGGAGTAGAGGGAGTCCTTTTACCATTGTTTGGAAGTTACAATAAAAATAAATGGAATAAAATATCTTATAAATTATTTTTTCCAATATTAGCCTCACAACTAAGAAAACAAACTCATCCACAAGAGTATGATTCTAACAAGCTTTTAACCAATAATACTTTTGGTCCTAACTAGCAAGGTGTCACCTAGCAAAACCTCAATTCTGCGTAACAACTAAAATGCTTTATAAGGCAGACATAAGTTGTTCATACACACTGGTTAGAGTAATTAACATTGAGTAGGGGCCTTCAGGTGAACTAAAAATAATTTTGGTTGAATACCCTTTGCAAGTATGGATTCGGAGTTGGACCTAACTTATGAATCCATAAAATGCATTCTTAAGAAAGTCTAAATGCATGAAAGAAAACGCATTTCTTCATTACTAAGAATAAGGACCTTTACTAGTTATTATGTCATGCAAAATATTGCAATTACATTAATTAGTAAGGAAACACATGTATAACCACAATCAAATGATAGGCAAACTAGTTTTTTAGACATTAGCATTAATTAGAATAGTCTTTTGCAATCCTTTTCGTCACTGAACCAGTTCAATTTTGTTTTCTTTTACTACAGCCTGCAGTCAATAAGCTATGTATAGAAATATATATCAGTGAAAGACACTATTATCTACTTCTACTTCAGTACTTAAATCAAAATAGCTGCGAGTTTCAGGTGCAAATAACTAGGACTTTCAAGTAAATAAAAACTAAAGAGCAATTTTCTAAAGGATATAGAACTACGACTTTTCAACCCAGTCAAGATAGTAACTACATAAAATACAGTCTCTTTCAAGCATTTCTTCAAAAACTGTTGCATTGTAACTCAGCACAACTTCCATAGGAGAAACCCCTAGTGCCTGTCCCAAGCAACAGGAATTCTAATAAGCATGCATGCAATGCAATGATTGGATGTGATTGAAAAAAAGGAAAATTACAGAGAGAAGTGTTGGACTGTGAGAAGGAGGGATTGTTGGCATTCCAAGAAGAATTTGGCTGCGTGTGTGATCAATCGGAATGAAGCTCTCCAATTCGAGTTGACCATTCTCAAGTTCAGCTACAGTATTCAGTCTGTTACTCAAAAGTGAAGATACTGAGAAGCCACCGGACGTGATATCACCGGCCATAAGTGAACACGCAATGCTCAATCATCATCATTATCATTGTATCAATAAAAGCCACAGTCCGATTAAGTCTATATATCAATAAAAAGAAAAGGAAAGACCCATCAAACAAAATAACCAAAATTGGTACCGCTCCCAGAGAGAAAAAGTTCGAAAATATGGGAGAAGATTACTGAATTTAAATCAATCGCAGATTTTGAAAAATGGATTGTAAATTAACCTACCTGCATTCTACCATTTAGTTCATGTGTGGATGTGGTTAGAATTCAAACTTGAGCCAGATGGGAAAATGATTCATTGGAATTCCAAAGTTGCTTCATATTGCTTCAGATTGTTTGGCCAGTCAAGATGAGGTTTCTTGAGGAAGAACAGTTTCCTTAACGGTCCGATTTAGACGCATTAATGAGAAAGTACTGTTCCAAGAAGCAATAACAGAATGGACGTGGCACATGAAGTAATTGTAAAGAGAAGAGTCTTTTGGTTAGACAAAATAAAAGGAGAGGAAATATAAAAAGTAATTGATGGAAATAAATGGGCTAAGTAATAATTTTTATGTTCTTATTTTTTAAAAAATAATTTGATAATTAAAATAATAATTTGATAAATAAAATAATAATTACAAAAAATATAATAAATATTATATAACTATATAAGAAAAATATATTTTAAGTCTGCACAAATCAAACCTACCTTTAATATTAAAAATTCGCACGTTTCCTATGACAGGTTTAATAATTCATGCAACGCTGAGATGTGCACTTAACTCAGTGCGGTGTGAATACAGATTTGCTGACTGCTTTATATTATGATGTGTTTAGTTGCTTAGTAATATGGCAGTTGTCAACAATTTATAGGACATGTTGGAGTTTTTAAATCTAACTGGCTTGCAAATGCGAAGTTTAAAAACTTGACCCTCTGTTCTCAAAGCATTAAATGTATTAAATGTTTTAAGATGGAACAACTTTTATGTATTGTATAGATATAGACAGTACATGGGCCCGGTTAGTGTTCTTGAAGAACCCAACCAGCAACTTGGGTGATGGAGAATGGTTTTATTTGTTGTCATAAAAAATATTTTTTAATCAAATTTACATTTAACATAAGTATTTATTCAATTTTTTTGGGGGGAAAGTCGGCAATACTATCATCAACTTCTCTATTTTTTTGTTTTAATTTTTAAAAAAATTGGTGTTAGTGGCATTGATTTCTATGAAAATCAATGGCATTGTCATTGATTTTCATAACACTGTATTTGGATAGGGAAAGAGAAAAGTGATAACACTGTATTTGGATAGGGGAAGAGAAAAGTGAAGGGAGGGAAAAGTGAAAAAAAAAATATTTTTTTTCATATATTTAAATCGATAAAGAGAAAATGAAGAGAAAAAAACATATAAATCTAATATAATAATAATACTGTTATTGTCTAATATTAACAATTTTTATCAATAATTAAAATATTTTTTAAAAATATGTTTTAAATATAAATTAATTATTCTAAATTTATACATATATATTTTTTTAAAAAAATAATAATAAAAGAAATGAAATTGAATTTAAAAGAATGTTCAAATAATAAAAAAATTAATATATATTATTTTAATGTATATTAATTAGTTTAAATTTAATAAATATAAATATAATAAATATTTTTTAATTATATTTATATATTATATATAATATATTATTAAATTACTATATATATTAATATATCAACATTATATATATATATATATATATATATAAAACGTTGCTTGGAGGCAACGCATATATATACATGTGTGTGTGTGTGTTACACAATTGGCAATGCATTGTGCAATCCGACTGACTGAATGGTAATTGGATTGTCGATTGTTATTTAATCGGAGGTATTCGATTGCAATATAGTTAGACATTTTATATATATATATATATATATATATATATATAATTTATTAATTTTAATATTATAAAATAAGTTATTATTTTGTAAAAATGTTTATTAATTAATTTTATTATAAAATTTTAAATAAAATAATTAATTAATTAAAATATTAAAAATTTTAATGACGCTGTACATTTTTATTATTATTCTTTTTAATAAATCATATATATATAATTTATTTATTTTAATATTAAAAAATGTGTTATTATTTTGTAAAATATATTTTATTATTAATTAATTATATAATAAAATTTTAAATAAATAATTATACTATCAATTAATTAATTAATTAATTAAAATGCTAAAATTTTGTTATTGGATTCTGAATCACATTGCATAGAGTTTTCCTCTCAAAATCTATTCATTTTTGTAGGGAAAGTTTTTTGGTAGGACTCACGCTCATTTTTGTCTTAACTTTTCTCTCATCTTGTTTTTTCTCTTACATACAAATAAGGTAAAATTTATTTATTTTTTTCTTTTTTTCCTCTCTTACTTTTCACCCCATCCAAACATATCATAAGAAAAGCTATAAAAAGGAAGGTGGGGTTGATGAGTTTCAGAAGGAAGGCTGTAAATGAGATAGAATTCAATTGAATTGAACATGGTGAGTTAATAAATCATATAATTATTCATGGAAAACTCAAAACATCAAGCTATTTCAATCACTGGCCTCTCTTTCTTCAATCCCCCTCCGGGAAAAAATATATATATATATATATATATCTTCATGAGCTTCAACCCGGTCTATTTGTTATTAATCAATTATTACTTTTGTATATAAAAAAATCTTTAAAATTTGATTTAATATAAAATATAAGAAATAACCCACTAATATTTTGTGTATTAATTATAATATTTCAATTATATCTTTTATTAAATGAGTCTTTTAAATTATAAATAGTTGCTGTTATTAATTTAAAAAAAAGCACACACATTAAATAGAGATATTTTAAAAAATAATTTTTATTTAAGATAAAATAAAAAAAATTAATTATTTTTAACTAATTTTTTTAAATTAATTATTTATTTTTTATATATTAGATTTAAATTGATCATGATTTCCCCACACCTAGACTGAAAGCTATTATGTCAGCGTGTACAATTCCCTTATGGCATTTGTAAACATATTTTGTGGAAAAAATCCTCTCCATGACTCTCTTTCCATTACCTTTTTAATAAAATCTGGATCGTTTAAATCTTAATCTGGATGGTCTAATTTTTTTTTTAATTTTTCTAAACTTAAAAAATAATTTTTAAAAAACTCACAATTAAAAAACTGATTTTATTTCATATCATATTCTCTTTTAAAAAATTATTTTTTTGAAAATAAAAAAAATTAGATCCATACCGTACAAATTAACTTAGACAATTTAAATTTGACACTACAGAGAACAACGGAAAGAGCATGGGAAAAGATCCGAATTCATATTTTGTTCGTTGATTGGATTCTAAATTCCTTCAGTCCAGCATATATATTGTATCCTTTTATTTTTTTTCTATATAAAGTGATTGACAAGACGTGTACTGTTCCCAAGCATGGTATGGGATATGGGAATAGCAGAGAGTTAATTAAAATTTTTGAAAATATCACCACATGTTTTTATTCTGGGAAGTCCACATTTTGCCCATTATGTTACTCTCCGTTTGTGGACATGAGGTTTGAGGGATGGACGGAATTCTCAACTATGGATATTGACAAGACGGAAGACTCTGAGAAGTCCCCATTTTGCCCATGCAGATGTTGTTCTTCAGGCTAATCTTTTCTTCACCTAAATCCTCGTGCAGTGATGCTTATTAATTCTTTACACGAAATTTATCTCCTTTCTTTTTTTTTTTTTTCTTCTGGAAAGCTCTAGAAGATGCGATGGCTCCTAATAAAACAAATTCTTACTTGATTGGAGCATACCTCTTGGAAGTCAAGTTTATACGTCATTTATGGGATTGGATTTTTCTTTTTCCTCTTGATTCCCAGCTATGATTCATCAACTCTTTTGAGGAAAAAGATTGCTGGGCAATTGTTTGTGACAACAAAGGAGAAGAGAGAGAGAGAGAGAGAGAGGAAAAATAAACCTGATTGAAGCTGATGAAAATGGGCAGAAAATAAAGAAAGAGCCAGGCCAGTGATTAAAATAAAAAAAAATTATAATTTAGGTTCAAGTTCCATAAAATTTATAATAAAAAATTTTAAAAATAAAAATTACTTTTAAAGATTACAATTATTATCATATTTTAAAAAATTTATCATTAATTTTAAAAAAATTTATTATTACATATAAAAAATATTAATTTTTTATATCTAATAATAAATCTTTTAAATTCAATAATAAAATTTTTAAAATTTAATAGTAATTATAATTTTAAAAAATAAATTTAAAATTTAAAATTTTTTTATTATAAATTTTACAAAACCTTGATCCTGTAATTTTTCCTTAAAATAGCTCGAAATTTTGAGTTTCCCGAGATCAGTGATTAACTCGCTCCCTAATCTTCAATCCAATTAAATTCCACCAAAATTTATAGCCTCCCTTCTGAAAGTCCTCAACCCTAAACACCCTTTTGCTCCTCTCCCTATGAAAATTTTCATAGAAGTCGGTGTCACTGACTAAGAAAACCGATAGAGAACTATAGCCAAAAGACAGGAATATATATATATAATACTTCTCAGAGTGAACCTCCGCAGGCAAGTCAGTGTGTGTGTCCCTGGCTTATTTCAGACTCTTCCTTCAATATTTGATGTAATTCAGGAGTTGATTTTTCAATATTTACTCGTTTGGTATATAAAAAATTAAATATAAAAATTAAAAAAATTATAAATAAAAAATACCCATAAATATAAAAATTAAATAATAATTATTAAAAATATTAAATAATAATTATAAGAATAAAATTAACATTTTGCCAAACTTTCCCTCTCCCTTTCTTTTTTCCTCCCCTTTCCTCTGCTACCAACGGACTGTTAAGTTCTTAGAAGAGAATCATCATCAAAATTGTAAGTCTTGAAAATCTTGCGAAGCTTCTCAACTCCATCAACTTTCTCTTCTTCATAATACTTCAGAAAAGCACTTACAACTTCTGGTGAAGGACTCCATGCATCATCCTTGACTTCTGAAAGAGCTGCCTCTAGATGACACAGAGCAAGGTCTACCTTATGTTTCTCTAAGAAGAAGAATATGAACATTTCATGAATCTTATAGAAAGGTCCTTTGCCCGGCATCTTCCTGATGGCATCTTTAAACACCAATTCAGCTTCTTCACAGAGGCCCTGACTCAAGTAGGCACTTACAACAGCATTGACTAACCTTATATCATAGGTGGCACAACTAGATTCCCACTCCTTAAAGCATTTTGTTAAACCTTCAATATCATTAAGCCTACGAAGGGTCTGAAGCATCGTAAGATAGCTCATGTTGGTCACTGGAGAGACTGACTTGAGGGAATTCCATATCCTATGAACTTCACCTAGATTAGAAGTCCCTGCATAGAGGCTAAGTAAGTAATGGTAAGCATCACGCTGCTGGGGTGTCACCGCCTTTTCTACCATCTTAAGCGCAGATTCAGCTTTCTTAAAATGTTTAGCCTTTACATAGATAGCAGCAAGGTTGCTATAAGTCCGCCAATTGATTTTATCTTCGTCTTCTTTTCTCATCTCCTCATAGACTCTTTCTACGCCCTCAATATCATTTAACGACGCATAGCTATTCATCCAGACATGATATGTATAAGCAGCCATCGGAATTTTCCTCTGCTTCAGATCATCTATCAGTGGAGGCACTTTCTCAGGTTCGCCCAGTCTCACATATAGAGACATGAGATTACCGAAGGCCAGATCAGTGACATAATTGAGTTCATTCATCTTTTCAAAATGAGCCAATGCCTTGTCTGCCATCAAGTCCCTGCAATAGCAATTCAAAAGAGCTCCATATGTTGATTTGTTCTTAGCCTCAGGAGGAAGACCACTGAAATAATTCTCAGCAGCTACCACCCCTTTGGTTAGGGACACGAGATCTAAATATACTGCAAAGTCAACGTAGGAGAAGTTGATTCTCCTAAATTCCATCCATTCCATTATCTGCATTGAAAAAACAGATAAAAGATTTATTATCTGAAAAAAATGCTGTTTAATTCAAATTTAAAGAAAGGAGAAAATCCAGGATATACACAACAATCAGCGCAGAAAAGAGAGGGGGGGGGGGGGGAGTTCAACTTTTCCACCGGTTTAGTTATGTCTCAATGATATCCCATGTACAAAGATCAAAATTACTTTTTTCCGTCATTCAGTCATTGGCAGTCATTTACTTTCAGGTTTTGATCTCCCAACATAAATCGAAAAAATAAATAATTTTAAAGCTAAAATATGGTCACCACTGCCGCCACTTCAAACTTTTCGTGAAAAACTCGGGCAATCCCACAATAATTCAGTTAATCATTTACAAAGTAACTCGGAGAGATAACATAGCAAAAGCAGAAACCTCGAGCGCACGCTGGAATTTACGATTCTTTCGAAGCCGCTTGGCGCACAGTTGGAGTTCGTCTTTCCTGATGGCTTTGGCCTCTAGAATATACTGGTTTAGCGTCTGCGACACGGTCCCTCCTGTCAGATCCAGCGCCGATAATCTTCGATAAAGCCTTAACTTATTCCCCGAATGATCGGCCTCCGCTTCCGCTAGCTTCGTCGCCGCCATACAAATCCGCCTGAGTAGCCATCCTCTGCCGGAAATCAGACGGCTACAAATCATCTTCATCGGATCTAGTTAGGGTTTATGGCAGCTGTCCGACTCGCCAAAACGCGCCCCCCTCGCGTCATTTTTCCCCTCTTACGCTTCGGAAGGTTATTGGTGGTAGAACCGTCCGACTGTTTTACAAGTTTTTTTTAAATTTTAAATATGTATAATTTATTAATTTATATTAAAAAATATATTATTAATATATAAAAATATTTATTAAATATTATTTATAAATTATTATTTTAATAAAATAAATATAATTATTTATTTTAAAATTTTATAAATATTATATATTAAAAATATTATATATATATATTTTTTGTTGAGTTTTTTTTTTTTGTAATTTTTTCAAATATAAAAAAAAATTTTGTATAAATCTCATGATACTTTTTCCTTCAACTTTTGTCTTCTCTTCTTTGGCCAACCAAAAAAAAATTATATTTTCTCTTCTCTCCTTTTTTTTTTTTTCCTCACTTTTCCTCCCATCTAAACATAACATTACTGTGCATATTGTTCCGATCCTTCTTTTTCTGTTTTTAAATTTTTTTTTTTGGGCCAACCAACAAAAAGGGTACTTGTTGACTTGTCCATCCATTTTTGTGGATCCATTTTGTAAAAACTGTGTGGAAGCATAATTAAAAAAATTGTGAAAATAAAACAATAAAAATAAAAAACTGAGGTACACAAAGTAAATTTTAGATCCTTTGCTGCAGAGGATCCCAATCCTTGATCTGTTCCGCCGAAACGGGTTGTCTGCAGTGCTATCTGCATCTCATTTTGGGATATTTTGAATCATTTCATTCGTATAGTCATGTTTGGTTCAGCATTGGGAGGTGAAAAAATCATGTTTGCAACCAACCAAATATAAAAGCAACAAATTCTTTCTTTGGCCAAATCATGTTTTGAAGGAAAAAAACACTAATCCAAATGCACTAATAGTTATTTTTGGATCATCTGATTGCGGTTGAGTAGTATTTGGCTAAAAAAAAATGTGAAGAGATAAAAAAATTTAATTTTAAATAAAGTTTTTTATTGTAAGAACAAAAAATTATAACTTTGAAAAAATATTATACTCTAAAAATATAATTATAAGAATAAAAAATTTAATTATAAAAAAATATTTATGGTAAAAAACTTTAAAGTCATTTTATTTATACAGTTAAAATTTTTAGTTTTTACAATTAAATTTTTTTTATATCCAAAATTTTTATTTTTACAGTTAAAAATTTTATTTTCTCTATACTTTTTTTTTCACCAAATACAAATCCAAAAGCGATCCAAAAATTGTTACATGAATCAAATGGCTCAAAACATCCCAAAATGAGATGCACTTGACGTGCTAACTGTAGATAATCGATTTCCTTTTTTGGCAACAAATTGGTAGTTCTATTTTCTAAATTTTTTTATTATTTTTTTTTTGTAAATTTCAAAGAAAGTGCAATAAAACAGAATGAAAATATATATGAAATCTATTTTTTTATTTTACCCACTCCTTATTTTTTTCTCTTAAATTTGAAAAAAATTACGGAAAAAAAAGAATTTAAATGATTCAGATTCTAAATCCACTCCACTTTCTAGCTCTTCGCCTTCGATTTTATACACTTAAATTTTCCTTCTTGCGCATGACTGGGGCTGGGAGGAAAGAAAAAGAAATTGTGAAGCTGACGGGTTTTCTCTTTTGTCAAATAGTTAATTTATGCAATTTTTCTCCCTACTTGTCTACTGTTGTATTAGCTGTGAGCCAACGACTTCTCTGAAAAGCATGACAACAAATACCGTAAATAAGTGACTCCAACACTCCATTATACTAGCCTCGATAAAAATGATCAGCGTCTTGGCAAGTAATTTTCTCTTTGTACGCTTTCCATTGCTTCAACTGTCTCATTTCGCGTTCTTTTCTTCATGACATTTTTCATTTCTCCCACATCATCCTGCACTTGTGTTACTGCTCATTTATAAAGATTTGATTGCTAACAATTGAATCCTTGCAAGGTAGACCCTGAATTTGAACTTGGAGCTTGGAACCTTATCACAAAAACATGTTACCAGGTAAGGCCACGCTTCAACCAGAAAAAAAAAAAAAAAAAAGATTTTGAGTAGTTTTCAGAGGATTAAGGGGAAAAAAAAAAAGATCAATGTGACTTCTGGCTTTTCAGATAAAATTCATCTTCTGTATCTGCTACATACTTGCTCTGAAATTTCCTTCTTACATCAGATTTGAAATTTTAATCAAATTGTCCTCCTACATATTTGCTCTGCAACATCTAGCCATCATCTTGAGGAACTGACCCATTTGATCTTCTCAATGTCATCAACCTTACCCATCGGGCATTAATTGTGATCTAATCAACAAATCCAATACCAGGGTAACTGCAGCAAATAAAAGTCCGATAATTTCAGCAAACAACCCCATCTGGAAAAGTACTATTTTCCAGATGTTCCTTTGTATATTGCTTCTTTGCCTCTGTATATCGCCAAGATACTTCAGATGATCTCGCCTGCTACTTTTGGCGGCGTAAATAATCTCGGACATATGTATGCACCTCCGTCTTGACCACCATATGCATCTTCTTTGAATCTTCCCATAACAAACCATTCCATTCTCGGGCACAGTCACAAGCACCTTCAAATACATCCTGCCCACAAATGATACAAAGAATAAGATTTCTTTTAGGGATTATTAAATATTTGAACTCTAAAGGATGCTAAATTTCTACCCTGGAAGGGAACTCATCGTAATAATATGCTTCAGTCATCTCAACTCTATTTAGATCAGATTCCCAAAGCCTGATCTGTCACACCAGTACCCTATCAGACATCAGAAAATAAAGACTAATACTGCAATCATTGCAATCCATCCTACTCAAGAAAAACACAATATATATATATATATATATATCCATGGAAGTTATAGAACTAAGTTATCTAATCCTACAATCAATCTCCATTATTGAAAATCAAAACCTGATCTGTGACATTTTCGGGTACACATGGTATTCTCTCCGAAACACGAGGATGAGCATTCTGCTGAAGGAAACTGATTATCTGCAAAAAATATGTACGGGGTTATCTGCAAAGAGATGAATAAAACTTCCTGAAGTCAACTCAAACAAACAGTAATTCCTTGGGGAGTACGGTGAAAGTGCGGAAAGTGGCTGTATAACCACAATTGAAACTGTGTTTCCCACATGTCCCCACCATTACAATGTACTGCATTCTATTGGGGTGCCAAATTAGTTTTGAAGGCATGTCAATACCCGTGTTAGTGGCTGTCAACATATGTCTCACACACGTAGAACATGCTCCTCACAAATAATGTGATATTTGAGTATTTGACCCTGTTTAAGCTTTACCACGAACCTCTCCAACCCCCCCCCCCCAAAAAAAAAAACAACAAAAACAACAATTTTATCATGTTCCTGAGCAAAACCTTGATTACAACTGGGTCCATATGAAATTCTAGGTTTCCTTCTGGAACACTGGTAAAGGTAACTTAAGGAATACACAAACTAATACTTTACTGGATACAACTGAGATACTCACCGAAAAAAGAAAAAAGGCAAAAATAAAGAGATATTAAAGAATGCTAAAAGCTTTTTGCTTGGTGCAAGGTATACATGGCTCCAGATGTGTACAAAAGTGAAAAAGAAGAATATTTATCACCCAAAAAAAAAAATGTTCATCAGTGAAGGCTCAATCAAGTTAACGGAGGTGGGCAGAAAGGGTTGAGGAGGCAGGGCACCACGTCAAGCCAAAAAATGACCAGCTTACTACTTTACCTTCACAGAATTATGTGAAGGTTTACAAAACTGAAACAGAGGGCAAAATCTCCAGAGGCCAAAGGGGCACGGCATAGTAAGAAAATATACCTTCTTATCCTTGGTGAGTACGCAAGTTTTGTAATTTAAGGGAGATATGACACAAGGAAATTTCTATACTTGCCTGCTCTGCTGTAATGCCATTTTCAAAAGCATTATACAAGCTTTCTTTTGTAATAGCTCCAACAATAAGATTTGGAAGTTGATACTCTACACTGCATTATCACAAAAGTATTTCAATAACAGAAATGGATGAAGAAAAACAAGAACACCTGTGTTCAAGACCAATAAAGAATAATCTAGAGTTCTACTATAGTCTATAGGTGAATGTATGAATTTTTTTCCTTCACATTTCCAGACAGTGTTATGAAATGAATTAAGAGTAATTCAGCTATTTGACAACATTAAGGATATTCCACAAACAACTTCTGGTAAGAGCAAGAAGAGCAACGTCAAAAAGCCATCAAAAGGTCCAAGAGAGAGAAGGGATTAAGGAGGGGGGATAAAGGCTTTATTTAACAAAATGTGGTTTAAGGGGGAATTAAGCCAGCTGGACATCACCAATTCAGGAGAAAGTCTATATGAAAGGATGTCAATAATTAGGGCATTAAATGCTTCCATCTTCTAAAAATATTTATGCTACTTAAGTCATAATGTTTTTAGCAAAAAATTTAAAAAAATATTCTAATGTTGCATATAACATGCAAAATAATGGACTGTACTAAGAATTAGGTTGTTCCCAAAATTTCAGCAAAAGAAAATACAACCTTCATTTAATAAGAAAGCCCATAATTGATAATTTCCAGTTAATACGTGATACAACCCACTAAGTCCTCATGTTTCAGCACACACCATTGCTATCAACTACAACAACAAAACTAGACAGCGTTTAGGAGAAAAGTTGACAGATAGAAAGTAACATTTTATAGAGTGTTTGGTGGCATACCATGAGAAAAGCCGCAATATTTCACAGTGCAATTTTGAAGTTGAGTAAGCATAAACCCGAAAATTGGTTTCCACCACCACAAACCCCTGAAAGAATTAAAAACAATATACTTTTCATTTATTTATGTTCAAATTTTTACCGAAATTTCCTGTAGGTAATTCAGGAAAACTTAAAATCCCCAATAAACACAAATCTTCTTGGTAAATGCATGTCGGAGATGAACCAACCAAAAATTTCATAAATGTACAACACAAAATAGTGAAATTTTGGAATTTCCTTTTTAGATCAGTGGAACTTTTATGTGAAGGAAAGAATGAATACAAAGGAGAGGAATACGTTATCTGCCATTAACAAGGAACAAAAAAGAAAACAAGGCAATAACAAACAAACTCATTAATACAAATAGAGCTCCCTAACTCTCCATATCTGTTAAGGAGACTCTCTAAAGGAAACCATGTATTAAAACAAGGTGATTTCAAGAATTTTCTATAGAGCAAATTCATTAGAATTAAGAGAATTTACAAGGAGCAACCTGCTTCCTAGATGATGAATCAGCCAAGCTCACTGAAAGATTGGTAGCCAATTTAGTAGGTATAAACCAACTTTCTTTCCTGCCCTATAGAATTATCAACAAAATAAGGGAAGAAAGAAGACAGATTTATGAATAAATACACAAGTTAAAATCAGCATGAAAATCATCGTCTTGTGCATCAAAATAAGCACAGAAATCTTACAACCTGTTGTAATTTGACTAATCCAAGGTCTGCAAGGTCCTTAATTGTGTTCCTCTGGAAATCAGTCAGTGTGTTTATATTATATGCCTAATGCAGAGGAAATAATCAACGGCATTAAAGTCACATGGCATTTAAATGCAAATATACTTACAGTTTTAGCAGTTTTAGTAAGACATAAATATTGAGAAAAAGAAATGAGAAGGTCTGATCAACACTTCAGCAGAAAAGTTAACACACAACAATGCAAGTTATTATTCCACAGACCAATGAGACTGTCTTACCTCTCCTATTACATGAAAACTAAGCTCCAGCAAAAATGAGATCAAGTCAGCTGCATCAACACCTCGTGCCTGCACAGAATGGTTGATATAGAGCCGGTAGGAGACAAATGACAAAAACATCAGAAATATAAAATTAGAACTGAAAAGCAATTTCTTGCCACCAATAGGACTGGTTTTTGAACTATCAAATTATCTCACTATTCAATACCTCGGAATTAGTGATATATTCTCTGATGATGTACCAAAGCTGTGCATTTGTATCCATAAGCTGTAATACACAAGGATAACACACTTCATTAAGGAGAACACATGTCATTAAGTGCAAAAAGATTATAAATCATTTGACACATACCAAAAATTGAAAACCACTTTCAGTTAACCTCGGAGCTTCTTTGTCTCTAAATTGGTACACACACAGAATGTAAAATAATGTTAGCAACACCCCCATATGTTTGATAAAGTGTTAGATATGAGAAATATACTGCTAAGTAAACAAAACCTTTGTCTCATAAGACGCCGCTGGAAAACTTTCATCAAAGAAGAGCTGATGTTTGAGGGCCTTTCAACTTGATTTGAGCTTATAAGTTGCAACAAGAAGCACTAATTTATCACAGAATCAAGTCACTGAAGAGTTCGGGCTAATTTTAGTCATATAATTAAATAATCAGGGGCTGAAGATTAATTGTATCACATTATTATAGTGACTACTGTAACAAAACGATAGCAAGAACGAATATTTAAATAGATGTAAGAGATTGGAATCAAAGGCTTAAACATTGCACCTCCCATTGTTCTCGAGCATAAGCCTCAAGATCTTCTAAGCTTGGAAGCCTCACAGTTATATTAGAAGGCATTGGTTCCCTTGGCAAAGTTCCGCTGCCATATTAATCACAATGTCATATTCCCAGCTAAAGCAAATCTTGAATCCATAACTTGACTGCACTATATATATATATATATATTAAGTAATTCCTGTCCTCAACATATTCAGGAGTGGAAAAGGGACCATAAACAATCATTTAATTTCATGGGGACAACCTACCATCTATTTAAGTAAACTTATATAATACATAAAGCAGAATGGTTATATCATATCACCTAAACTAATTGATTGCCATATAAAATATTGTACATGCTAAGAGCAGCAAGAAAACTAGTTAAACTAGCTCAGCAGCATGGACAGGAAAACAACATCAATTGATGTGCAACTCACCCATTTACTAACAGCTTCTGAAGACTTCTCTGAAATGTTGGATTGAGTTTGTAACTCTTTTCACTTTTCCTGTCAATAAGAAGGGGAAAAAAGACTTAAGTAAATGTAATCAGGCTAGGCCCCAAATTTTTTATACAGCGTTCCTGAACTCTGGTAACATTTTAAAGCTTGATGACAGTATCTAGTGCAAAGACATATAAATATTTTAAGAATAATAGATGCAATCAAGAGAAGTGGATTATACATTGATATGAATTCACCACAATTTGGAAGAATATTAAAAAAAGAACGAGCAAGCAATATTTTGTGCTTATAGTCTTATACTATTAAGTAATTGGTAACTTTACTTAAGCAAGTATTGCAGTAGATCTTTATTCTCCATTGCAGTAAAACAAACTTCCATAGAACTTGTATTCTCCATTGAGCTAAAAGCCTAAAACAAACTTCAATCCTAATATCACAAAGATCTTTAAATACACTCTGATGTGCTAAAAGGATGTTCATACTAAGGGATTGCATTCTCCCAATTAATTTCCTTGCTGTGTCTCGATGACTGTCATTGGAATGAAACGAATCACTCTGAACCGTACAGAAACATAAACTTAAACACTCCAGTTTTGTTAATTTTCAGTCGAGTGTAAAATTTAGAGAGTGGACAAATATGTACCTATCAACAGTTTCAATAAAAACTCTCAGTTGAACCAATCTATCTATGGCCACTTTATGCTTTGAACTTCCATCTGGAAGCACCCACTCCTCCATTGATTTAGCTGTCACTTGAACATCAATATGAAGCATCTGCAAGACATATTTCTTGGCCAGAGGTGGCAGAGACCTGATATTTTAAAAGATATCTAGGTAAAGACACAAAGTTATACTCAAGAAACTCTAACAAATGCTATCCAGTTAGCCTTAATTGTGAATATGTACCAAACAACCCAAGGTGAGTTCACAATAAAGGTATCATGAAGTTAATGATCTTTTGCATTTCAGAAAGCACACAATCTTGAAAATCTAACACAGAATCTTGAGAGGGCGAAATATAAAGGCATGTAAAAGGTAAGTGAAAATTTTAAAAATTGGGTATTATCATAATTGATATAATATTAGCTTGAAGTTTCCATCCTGCAAAAAAAATTAGATAGAAATTGACCTGAGAATAGCTTCACAGATGAACCCATTTTCATAGAGCTTATCAAGCTTCATGGCAGGCATTGAAGCCACCATGTCCATAAAATTCTTTGCAATGATCCTAACCTCTGGCATTCTGACACCAATCCCTTATTATTCTCTTCTTCCTCTGTTTTTATCGGATTCTGATTAACGCTGTTGTTGCGCAGAGCTTAAAGAATCAAGATAAATATCTGAAATCTCAGTTCTTTGCATAATTGCAGAGCATCCACTCTGAGCAACTCATAACTCCAACTTGTGCCAGGGATGTTTTGCTGCTTGCCTTGCTTACTCCCATCGAATGACTGAACTGAAAGATACAACAGTGGGATGGATGGAATGGAATTAATATGTAACTTTTGATTCTTTTTTTCTTTTTCTTATTTGATCTTAAAATTTTTCAGCCTAACACAAACTTCTTTCTTTTTAAATGATTAGTTGTGTAAATTATAATCCCAAGCATAAATGACAAAATTGTAAAGATGATATTCATCCAATAATAAATGCAAAAGAATTCGTTTAATAATTAATTAAATATGGAGAAAAACTTGTTTTCTTCAAGTTACTTATTTAAGTTAAAAAATATTCCAGGGATTAAATTAATGTATATTTTATTTTTCATGGATAAATCTCCTTTTTGTTTTTTTGGGTTTCTTTTTATGCAAAGGAAACCTCTTTATTAATGCTCTTCAAAGCTCAAAAGATCAACAAGCACCAAATGAAATTCCTCAAGCCACACTATCAGATATATACAACCTAATTTTGTAATCAAGTGGACTGCTGAGAAGTCACAACTGGATTGCTTCCAGTTACTACACTGTGTAGTAGCTGATGATGAGAAAGAGGTGGGCCCCACTTAAATAGGCCCACACCCCCCTTGTTCTCTCACTCTAACTGCACTGTACAATAACAGAAGAAGACTCTATCCCAATTACTCTATTAGTTGAACTAGGAGTCCAAGAAAGTGCAGAGTGTGAAGGTAGAGCATACAATCCTTAGATTCTCTATTAATGAACCAAATCCAGTAAGGTCCTCTTGAAGTTCATCAGGGGAAGTTGAATACCCTTTTCTTTAACTTACTCAAGAACAAAAATATAACCTAGCTAACCAAAATGAATTGCAATTGTCATCTTAAAAAATAGTATATAATCAAACTGAATATATGAGTTTTTGTTAAGAAATATTTTTTTCATTAAAAAAAAATATTTTTTGATAGAAATAATTGAAGTTTGTACATTTATATACCTTTTAGATAATAAA
Organism: Erythrophleum ivorense; assembly: GCA_026724425.1. Classification (NCBI taxonomy): domain Eukaryota; kingdom Viridiplantae; phylum Streptophyta; class Magnoliopsida; order Fabales; family Fabaceae; genus Erythrophleum; species Erythrophleum ivorense. The sequence goes on along the minus strand of JAIUCV010000218.1, from coordinate 588,821 downwards.
TTTTTTTATACAATTACACTTATTTCAATAAGTGAGAAAAGGCCTGTTATTGTCGTTGTTATTGTTGTTATACTCACTTCAATAATGTTAAAATTTATAATCTAACTAAGGTTCATTATTATCTTCTCTTCTATACTAATATGGCTAAAAAAGTGTTTCATGTTTTATGGTCTTCCAAAAACAATCCTCATACAAAGCAAATTTTGGCCTTCAAAAAAACTCTCCTCTTGAGTTTTTTTTTTTCCTTCGGAATACCCAACTTAGTTTTGAAATTATAAAATACATATCATGCATTAACTGTGTAATAGCTGCTGGACCAGACTTAGGTACAGTTTTTATCTTTATTTTCATGTTCTCTAATAAAAATATGACATGTATAAAAGAGAATTCTTTGAAAAACTCAATCATGTAATGCTAAACTATAAAAACCAAACACTTATAGCTAAAAACTACACATGTATTGTCTTTTTATTGAAAAATCTAATAACAAAAATATAAAAACTGTATCTAAATTTTCTCGATGCTGCCACACACATATTTACCCTTCTTATAACATCTATTAACATGATGATTGCCACACATGCATTCTCTACTCTCTTAGTGCATATCAATCCATTAGTTTTTTTTTTTTTTCAATGAGGTAAAAGTATCCTTAGACCAGTTTGAGCATTCGTCTGAGACTTGATCTTAATCTCTCCCCAAGTGATCTAAAATAGAGCTGTAAAATAGGCTAGGCCCTTACAATATGTTTGGGGGTTTAGGAGGAAATCAAATGGAATAACTTTTAATTGAATGGAAGGGAATCGCAAAGAGAAGAAGGGAAAGTCATGTGCCATTCCATTGTTTAGAAGTTTAATAGGGGAGTAGAGGAAGTCTTTTTACCATTGTTTGGAGGTTACAATAAAAATAATGGAATGAAATATCTTATAAATTATTTTTTCCAATATTACCCTCACAACTAAGAAAACAAACTCATCCACAATGAAGGTGATTCTAACAAGCTTTTAACCAATAATACTTTTGGTCCTAACTAGCGAGGTGTCACCTAGCAAAACCTCAATTCTGCATAACAACTAAAATGCTTTATATGGCAGACATAAGTTGTTCATACACACTGGTTAGAGTTATTAACATTGAGTAGGGCCTTCAGGTGAAATAAAAATAATTTTGATTGAATACCCTTTGCAAGTATGGATTCGGAGTTAGACCTAACTTATGAATCCATAATATGCATTCTTAAGAAAGTCTAAATGCATGAAAGAAAACGCATTTCTTCATTACTAAGAATGAGGACCCCTACTAGTTACTATGTCTTGCAAAATATTGCAATTACATTAATTAGTAAGGAAACACATGTATAACCACAATCAAATGATAAGCAAAATAATTGTTTAGACATTAGCATTAATTAGAATAGCCTTTTGCAATCCTTTCGTCACTGAGCCAGTTCAATTTTGTTTTCTTTTACTACAGCCTACAGTTAATAAGCTATGTATAGAAATATATATCAGTGAAAGTCTCTACTATCTACTTCTACTTCAGTAGTTAAATCAAAATAGCTGCGAGTTTCAGGTGCAAATAACTAAAACTTTCAAGCAAATAAAAACTAAAGAACAATTTTCTAAAGGATATAGAACTACGACTTTTCAACCCAGTCAAGATGGTAACTACATGAATTTCAAGCATTTCTTCAAACTCCTATCCTTCCAAGCCAAAATCGCCACTTTTCACACGAGCATTCCCCATTGTAAGATATGGGTTCTAAGACGCATGTATAAAATTACCAAAGGGAAATTTTAATCATATGCAAAAACAAAACAAAAAAATCATGGTTCTAATCCGCTATATGCTGATTAAATTCCACTTACAGAGAGATTTTAAGCTGTAAACAAAGGGATTTCACCCAATGATAATGAAGGCTCTGGGTCTTCGACAATGGAGACTCGAAGGTCTTCGATTTGATAAGCGATAAACAGCAATGGGTGCTTGGTTGAGGGATAGAAGAAGTCGAAACAAAATCGAGTGAGAGAAGATGTGTTGGAGAAGGGAATTCGACGACAGTTACAGAATATGGGTGCTTCCCCGAAGAAACACTTGGAAGACGATGGTGCTTCGACGACGGTGACCGAACTCGACCTCAGAAACAAGACCCAAAGCACCACGATGAGCCCCAGTGACAAAAAGACTGCAATTGTAATTGCTTAAAAATATTTCCTCCGATTGACCCCTTTTTCTCCGAGCTCCCTAATTTGAAAGGGGAAAAAACACAGGAGAATTTTTAGATACGGAAGCTTTTGGTGTTCTTATTTTATTTGTCCTTCTATTTTATTTTAGAAAATTTTCTCAAACAAGATTTTATTTAAACTAGGTACCTCCCCCGTGCAACACACACAAATATTGGAATGAACTGTAGAAAAAAGATGACAATAAAAGAAAAAAAAAGCACAGAGCACAAGCCAAAAATCTACCTTGCGGCTTAGACAGAATTTATATTATAAATAATATTCATTCCATGCTTGTTATTTTATATTTTACTATCCATCTAAATATAATAGCTTCTAATAGAATGAAATAAAATGATATGTGCTATTTTATTTTTAAAATTTTAATAAAAGAAAAGAGATAATTATTAATAGAATTAAATTAGTTATAAATGATTTTTTTAATATTATCTTTGTGATTAAAATATGACCAGCTTTTAGTTATATGAGACATATTTGGAATTGCACCATCTAGTCTTTTCTAAACTTTTAATTTGGAGGGATAAAAAAATTAAGATTTTGAGTGACAATGAGGTGTATTTAAGTTATTTTTTTCATCATTTTACTAGTTTTGCACCTATGCAATGCACGGGTTTAGATTTTTAAAATTTTTTAGAGATGTAAATTATAAGAAGAGAGTTATATATTTATAATTTTAATAGTTATGATATATAATCAATATATAAAAACTAAGACACAAACTAAGATACAAAATGTAATATAATTATAAGCTAAAAACTAAGATACAAAATGTAATATGTATATTTTAATAAACTAAGAATATTAAACTATTGATTATAACAACTTCATAAGAATAAAAAAAATCATATTATATCACAATCTATTATAAAAATAGTTCTTTACACTTTAAAAAATGAGAGTCAAATGACATAAAATAATTAGTTTAGCTTTTGTAGAACTTCTTTGTATACAACATTAGATGTGGAATTACATGAATTCTCATTTTTATCACAAATTAAAATTTTAAGTTCTTTTTTTTTCTTAACTCGAGAAATAGCTACATACAATTGTCTATAAGAAAAAACTAGACGTGCTAAATCCAATCCAACATTGTTCAAAGGCTGATATTAACTCTTATTTATCGTCATTACGAAGCTTATTAATATGGGAAATTGCCTACGTTGAAACTTAAAAGGCATCCTCATGTTAAAAGGAGTTATAAGCATGCGAGGAATTAACACCTTGTTATCGACAACATTGCTAATAACCTTTGCTTCTAATACATGAAAACCCAATTTAGTCATCAACAATCGTGTACCCTTGCACAAACTTGAAGACTTATCGATATTCCTTAGCAAAATAATTGGAGTGCCAATCTTCAATTTAATAACATGATTTAGTAGTCCAGATCCTTTTATAGTGTTTAAGAATTCTTAAGTACACAAATCCTCATGACCAATACTATTTGAATATATCTTGCAAATAGTGTCAGAACTTAGATATACCCTTTCTTCACTAGAAAGCATCTCTAACATGAAATCATTAATGATATCTACCATATCAAGTGTAGGAGCCAAAATAGCTCTCTCTTAAAAATACTTCATGTCATCCATGTGTTAATAACAATTGATATACTGTCAACAATGCTCTTAATAGGATCAAAAGTATCCTTTACAAGAAATTCATCTGGTATTTCTATGCTTTCTTCACCATCATTCTAATACTCAACTTTCCCATTCCCAACTTTTAGTATCTACTCAATAAATAGCTAATATTCATTAGCTGCATTACTTGAAAAACATGTATGAAGTCTCATGTTTTAAGTCAATGTCAATACTTTGCAAATTTGCCACAAATAAGAAGAATTAATTGTGTGATGCTCACTGAATAAAGACACCGCAAGTGTACGGGTCGTAGACGTAGTACGTGATGAATCAAGGTCGTTCCCTCAGAGAATTAGCATAATTAGTGATTAGGTATTAGAGTTCTCATGTTCATTTTAGTTAAACAATCAATTTGCAATTGGGTTTTATGAAAATTACTTTAAATGTAGTTGACAGTATTAAACGATGGTTGTATTTGAAAGCATGCAATTAAAAACACCCTAGGAATTTTAATCCCCTTTATCTCTAATGTCAATCGTTCCCCTTTCAATTAAACGGCCTAATGCAAGTTTTAGAGTCAAGGTCTAATTAAGTGCAATTGTCTTTCGATCCAATTGAACCCCTATATCCACTCACTTTTGATGTCTCAAGGAGTGGTTAATACTTAATTAAGCGCAGACCTTATTTCGACTACCTAGGACCCTTGAGTATATCTCTATCTCAAGTGTAAATTAGATTATATCCAATCCTAAGTTGTTTAACTAATGGTCTATAAGCAATTCCCTTCTTTCAAAGGTTAATTACCCAATCCACAATCAAACTAAAGGAGGCCACACAATAGAATGAACTAAAATTCAGATTAAACACTAAAATTCTCAATAATCCGCATAATCAACAAGGAAAACAATCTCTAAAGACTAAAGGTTCATAAAATTCCTAAGGGTTACAAACTCTAGCCGCTCATGGCTTGAATTCCACAGACAAATTCAGCAAATATATTAACTATCATCAACTAGAAGGGAAGATGGAGTAGAAACACCTAATCGGAAGGATAATTGATAGAGTTGATGGATTCCCGATCAAATTGAAGTTACTCCAACACCCTTTATGCGTTTTCTTCTTCTCCTAGTCGGCCAGACGTTTTCCCTCTGCTGAATGATGTAAACTGTAACAACCCAGAAAAAGAAAATAGAAAAGAAAAGGAAAAGAAAAGAGAAGCTGAAAAATTTTCGAAGAGCTGAGAATTTTCTAAGTCTTCTCGCCATAGCGAGATATGGAATCGCCATAGCGAGAATGCCTCCTCGCCGTAGCGAGTATGTTCCTAGCTATAGCGAGTGCGGCATTCCATATAGAAACCAGTGAGTTGCTCGCCGTAGCGAAATTGTTTCTAGCTATAGCGAGTGCGGCATTCCATATAGAGATCAGGGAGTTGCTCGCCGTAGCGACGCCATAGCGAAGGTAGAGGTCTGGAACAGACACGATCTCGCCATAGCGACGCCATAGCGAAGGTCGAGAATAGACACGATCTCGCCGTAGCGACGCCATAGCGAAGACAAAAGTCTGGAACAGACACGAGCTCGCCGTAGCGAGGTCACTAACTCGCTGTAGCGAGAGCGGTCCAGAAAAGCGAGAAAAAGAGAATTTGACTTTTTAAAGACTTCCAAATCTCTTCTTTCTTCTTCTAACCGACTCTAACTCGTCTTAGGAGAGAGAAAAGGGCGGAGGAGAGAGAGAGAAGCTGAAGAGAAGAGGAAAGCACAAGAAAGGTATGAATTTCATGGCTCCCTCTTAGTAAGTTGCCTTCTCCCCTTTTTCCCTCCTTTTCACGGTTTAAATGGTAGAAAATGGTTAGGGTTGAGTCTGGTTCAGAGGAGATAGAGTGGGAAACCATTCTTGAGAGAGATTAGAAGTAGATAGTCTTCTCTTTCTTGCTTTTCCCTTTTCTTATGAGTTGAGAAAGGGAGGGATAGTTCATAGACCCTAGAGTGAGAAAGAAACCTAGAGTGAGAAGCTCAGTAGAGCTGCTTAGAAGTGATCCCTAGCTTAAGAATTGAGTAGTAAAGTATTAATTCCATGCTTTTGTGTGGTTAGGCTCAAGAGGAACTCTCTCATCTAGAAGTTGTTGTGAAAACCAACAAGGGAGGAGTCAAGTGTCAGAGCAAATTGAGAATAGTTAGCAAAGGTAGTTCTCTCCACTTTCTCTCATGCATAATTGTGTGTTTACATTGTCTTGCTTGTGTGTACGAATGATATGAGCTATGAGAAGTGTGTTAGCATGATTATGTGATATGATTGAGATGATGTTTTAAATGATTGTTTGGTTTGCTTGAGGAAATGGAAAAGCCAATAACCCTGAAGCCAAGGTGAGGATGAGCCGAAGCCCTAAATTGGTTGAGCCATGTCTCCCAAAAGTGAGGTTGACTCCCAAAGAGTAAGGGTGAGTCTAAGTACCTCTAAAAGTATGGGAAGGCAAATCCAAAAGCCATAAGGGAAGGGGTGAGGCCGATCCAAGTACTCAGCGAACTCATGAATGTTATCCATGGCCATTTCACATGTTTAAACGTTTTCTATCATGTTTTACATGCTAACATGCCATACATGCTTAATGAGACTTGTTGCATGCAATATATGTATGTTTGAATGAGAGTTGAACTACTGAGATTCTTCGAATCTCACCCTCCCTCTCCACCATCCAACCATGTCAGGTGGCCCAAGTGAGATAAGAGATGGGAGCAACCACCAACAAGCATGAGGCTAGGGATAGAGATGAAGAAAGGTGTATAGTTCTGTACTACATTATATATGTAACTTGTACATGAGATGTAAATAATGTATATGATGTAGCATGTACAAATATTGTAAGCCAATGTATGTATTAATGATGAATGTATGAGAATGAGCTTTATGACGAATGAAATAGCATGGTTGAATGAGAAAGAGCCAATGGCAGCTTAGTAGATAAGGGTGCATAAGTGGGCATGGGATAGTGAGTTTCCCCAATCTAAGTTATTAGACACTTGAGGCATGATTGATAGCTCCTATAGAAGCTTTCTCATGTGCTCAAAGAGTCATAGAAATAGAAAACTTAAGATGGGACCCCATTAGCCACACTTTTGGCCAAGAAAAGGCCATTTTGCACATGATGTCATAGAATAGCCATATGACCTCTTCTAGCCGTGAGATTTGACATGGAACTAGAGTATGTTTAGAGCTTTCTGGGAAGCTAGAGTTCATTTCATTTAGAGGTCTATAGCATTTTCTATGAGCATTCAAAGTTGACATCAGAAATTCGGATTTAGAAAAATCACTGTTCATTTGGTCAGATTTGAAATCATGTCATCTGAGGGGCAAACGTAGTCCAATGGCTACGAAATTTTATAGACAGAAACTAGATGGTCACAGGGACTTGTAGGAACTGGAAGCACCTCATTTAGAGGTCCAGAGAGGAAGTTATGCAATTTCGAAGTTCCTGCCCAGAATCAGACCCCCAACCAGACCCGAGGTACTGTTTCATCGGTTTCCGGGGAATTGGCTTGGTGGACTGATCTGGAGATATTTTTCTCCTCTAGATAACATCCACATCTTTCCATAGAGATAGAGTTTATGAGCATTGGATTTTTGTGGAATTAGTTAGACATTTTCAAAGTCCATATCAGTAAACTGTGACAGCAAAGAAGCCCCCTCTGACCAGTGAACTATTTCGATGTCAAACGCAGAATGAGTGAGAGATTGAGACTTCTAAGTATTTTTAGCATGAAGTAGACGTCTCAAACTTTCTAGAATGACCCAGATCATGCAGATACGATTTTTCTGCATTTAGTTATGAAATTCCAAAGTTAGCCCAGAGATGAAGCAAAATCTGCCCATAGCGAAACTGCATGTCTCCAATCCCTTTTTGCTTTCCATGAGCTTAAAGCATATGTTTGGGATTGCAATAAGTCTCAATAGGGTAATTGAGCATGAGGATGACTAGAGAGAGCTCAACCGGTCCATATTACTTCTAAGTGGCGCTCTACCCACACATAGTGCCATAGAAAAGCAAAGCAGAGGTAGAGAGTTTGTCTCCCTTATGAGTTCCACACCGCCCATACGGGCTAGAGGGCACGTTGGGTATGAGCTAGAGGTTAAGGTGTCACATAAACCCTAGCTTTCTTGCATCTATTTTAGCTTGCTAATCCAAACTGTGCGTTTCAGGGTCCGATCTCGCTATGGCAAGGAGTACCTCTCGCTATAGCGAGAGCTCATAAGTTCCTAAATTTCTACTATTCTCGCTACTGCTTCGCTATGGCGAGCTTCTCCCTGGAATTTGTATGCCTCGCGACTTCGCTATGGCAAAGTACCTTCCTCGCTATAGGGAGAATATATCCTCGCTACAGCGAATTAAGTTCTAGCTGTAGCGAAGGGACTTGTTCCACTTGTACTTTTTCACTTCTCAGTTTCCCTCTCTCTTCTCAATTCTTTCTTCCTTCTTCTATTTTTCCTGAAATTGAAATCAATCATAGAGTAAAGCTCAAACTGATAAAGATATTACAATAAAATACTTTCTTTATTTTGTTTGATTGAATCAATTTTAATCCTATTAATCACTAGGAAAGTACTTTGCCTCCCTAATTTATTCTCAAATGTATTCTTTTTTCATCCTAAATTAGGGAGTCATCATTGTGGCATGTACAATGTCCTGTTTGCTACCTTTTAGTATGGTTGGTAATATCTATCTAAAATCTCCTCCCAGAACCACCACTTTAGCTCTACAAGGTTCATCCATACTATTTTGGTTTGAAAACCGTAATATGTCTCGAAGGCTTTTATCTAATGCCTCAAAACAAAATCTATGAGCAATAGGAGCCTTATCCCAAATTATAAGTTTTGCTTTCACCAATAGTTCAACTAATGGCGTGCCTTACTTGATATTACATGTAGAATCTTCATTTATCTCTAATATGCTAAGAGTGAGTTGTTCTTCCTCCTGGAAGCAACTGAGCAACTATACCACTTAAAGCAACATTGAGTACAATATCTCCTTTCAAATGTATTGCAATAGATAAAGTTTTCCATATGAATGTCTTTCTTGTTCCTGCATATCCATAGACAAAAAAGAAGCTGCCTTGCTCAAATGCTACACAAACATTATCGTATCATACACACTATATTGCTCTTCATTTAAACATGATATTAACCTTGAATGTTTGGCCATCAACTCTTTTCTATTATAATAGAGCTTATCTAGCATCAACCTATTATTCAAATCTATCAAATCAAAGTCTATAAGAATAGACATTGATGGGAAATCATTCAGACTACATCCACTTATTTGCAACAATCTTTTAATGTCATACAAAGCATATTTTTTTTGTTTCTTCACCAATGAGTTGCAAATCTTTATAACATTAGAAAAAAATGTTATAACCAAAGAAGTAATTTTTAAAAAGTATAGCTTAAACATAATAACATATATATCTAATAAATTAACAAAACTAATGAAATTATTTTTTAATTTAGAATAAGTATATATATAAAGAACTTACCATTATATTGTAATAATCTTCTCTAACGATATAAGATATCTTCTTATAAGTATTCCCAGGTTTTATTCCACACATCCTCTAGTAAATTGATACTATTAGATAGAAGTAAAGTAACAAAAAGAACTCTCAATTGATAACCTAAAACCCAAAAACCTACTTCCTTTATAGCTTCAACATATTCATTGTCATCATCAAGAAGACCCATAGCATAGCATGTTCATTTGAAAGTATCATATAATACTCCATCCACAATTCGTATATCTTTATAATATGTTGCTCCTTTAACAAAATTCAACAATATACGCAGGAAATACAACTCACTACTACCAGGATGAATGTAATACATTCTTCCAATTGCAAAACCTCTTTTTCTTGGCACCCATTTTTTAACATCACCTTTCCAAACAAATCGCATAGGAAAATCGACATACATTAGATTTTGGCTTCTTCATCCTATGCATTCACTTCCATCCATGCCAAGAACATAGATTTTTTTACCATCAATCTATTTCAAAACTGAATCTAATGGCTCATTATCCTCAAAATAAATGCTTTCTTCATCCGAAAAGGTGAAAATTCAATCTTTCTATTGGAGGATCTCTAAAACTAAAATCATATCCAAAGGTTTTCCAAGCAACTCTACATGGAGAAACATATCTACAATCATAGTATCTTTTGATCTCATCAACAATTTGCCCAAATTCATACTCTTCTATACTTTCATAAAATGTAGTTGTTACTCAATCATGGCCTTTTTTATGTACTTAAACAAATACTTGATCAATCTTTATTGGTTACACCATTCTCCATTAATATGAGTCCCATAATTTAGTAGAAGTTAAGGATTATAAGAAACAATGTACTAATTGTCTAATGGAATACCATTTTTTACCACTGTGACTCCACTATCTCTACATTTGTACATTGGATTTCCTTTCTCATTTATTGAAGTTTTGTCATTGAACTTTTTTGAAAAATAATTTGAATAACCACCATCAACCATGTAAGAAGAGGCAAGATTTGCTACTCCACAAGGTCCATGAATCATAAGATTCTTAACAACATTATGAATTATGAAGCTTAGGAAATTCATTAGGATCAAAAATTTTAGCAGTTATTATTTTGTCTATGTCATCAATAATTGGATATTTGTGATTTAGATGCAAAAACAATAATGCAAGCACATGGAGCAACCCTCTTTTTTAAAATTCCACGATGTAGAGGGCTACAAATATAGAAAAATCACAAAATTTAAAAAAATATTTTATATAAAAATAAATAAAATTTAATAACCAGTAAATACATACTAGCTCTAACTTTGTGAAAATTAACCATGTCTTAGATCATGCGTTAATTAATCCAACTTAATTTTGAATATCCTACAGAGGATGTCAAGATGATCCTTTAGTAGTATATTTCATTTTCGAACAAAGTGTACAACTTCAAGCCATTTAGGATTACAAGTAAAAGTAATGAACAAATATGGATATCCTGCCCACTTGCAAGTCGACATCACATCTTGCTAATTTTGAATCATATATCGAGCACCACTAGTGAAAGAAAAAGGAAGTATTACTCTCTTTCCTTGAAAAGCTGAATTGGTTTCTCCTCGCAAAATTGCATCAACTAGTCCTTTGTACAAATCTGCTCTTGAGTTTTTTTTTTCAATGTGAATGAATATATGATAACCTTTTAGATTCAATCATTATATAAGCATTAACCAAGAATTGTTGAAACAACTTTCTAGAAAGTAATATAGTCACAACATCTGTTTTTCTATCTTGGATATATGCAAAATATTCACACATAGATACCCGTCCCCTCTTTCTAGAAGAAAGATTTCCATCTTAGCTCAATTCAATATTATCTTTATATCCATCTTGTCCAAAAGGAAACGAATATTGCAATGCTAAAAAAGAAGGGTGAGTTTCACTTACACGTTGCAGAGCACATTTTGTGTCTCCACAATTACATCTCTCTTAATATTTGATGTTTCAAAATCTCCAACTATAAGAGCAACAAACCTCTAAACATTAGGGCAAATTGTATTGTCTTGAATCCTTGCCTTTTTTCCTTATCAATCGTAATTTAATATTATTACAATCCTTATACATGATTTTATCCCTTGCCATTCTAAAAGACTTGACTAACACATTCTTCTCATCCAACATTAATTTTAAATCATCGACAACTGAAGAATCATATAAATTATTTAGATCAGCACTTGTCTTAACAAAATAAGAGATAAAACACATATAAGATATATAATCATAATAGGTATAATGCTAATTATTTTGTAGTTATATTTTATAAAACTATTTTACAACATTATTACAGGAGAAAAAAGTTTACTTAACAACATTGATTTAATTGGTTACTTCATTATCAGTATGATGAATTTAAAGTTGAGTAAATTTGGGTCTGGAACTTGATTGAGGCAACAAACTACCAATTCGATGATAGTTCTGGCCATTTAGTCTGGAAACATAAGGACCTCGACCTCAATTAACTGAATTGTCAATTTTTCCTCATAATGAAGTGAATGAGAACATCATGTTGTAACCTCTAATGTTCTTCTAAAAATCTTTACTCCTACTATCCAAGCCATGCAATAAATTATTAAGAATACATTGAGGCACAAGAACTATTAGCAAAATAAATTTCATTTGTGAACAACAAATTGAAAACATTGGCTTTCTTGGATATTGATAAGGGTGTTCAAAAGTTTGATTTAGTTGGATTCAGTTTTGAACCAAAATCAAACTAAATCGATATTGTGGGTTTAGCATTTTCTTGAATTTTATCCATTTTAACTTCTAATTAGTTTGGTTCGATTTTTGTTTGGTTTGGTTTAGTCCAATTTGATTTGTGCTTTTTTTTTACCTAAAAGTGATTTGATTTTTTTTAAAAAAATTATTTTTTATAATATGTAAAAGTTGACTTCTAATATGATGCATCTCTTAACATTATAACTAATAATAATGTTGAAATAATTAATTATTATATATTATTTAAAAAAAGTATTCCTCATAATCATATTTAATTATTCTACAATTATAATTAAATATCATATGTAAAGATAATAAAATAATAACATTTTCAATATACCTTATTTGATAAACTCATCTAAATGTAAATAAAGTTAAAAAAACAACTATTATTTTTATTGATAAAAAGCTTATACATAATTTGGATTTAGTTAATAAAAATGAAAAATAATAATAATTAGTCCTGTTTGACAAAATCGAAAACCAAATCAAACTAATCGATTTTATAATATCCAGAATCGATTTTAGTTTTTTTTAATCAGTCTAATTTGATTTTTATCAGTTTGGTTTAATTTAATTGGTTTGAATCGGTTTTGAATACCTTAGATGCTAATCCTTTTTTGTTCTTTCTTTATACCACATTTCAGCTTTGCAAAATTGACATTCATATACAAGTTCACCAATGTCCCAATAATCTATGTGATTGAAATGATCTTAATATTAGCCTATTATTTGTTAATATAAACTAATAATTTCAACTATTATTAGAAATACAAACCTTCATTGTTAATCAAACCTATTTCTTCACTGAAATTATTTTCTTCATCTACAACCCGAAAAAGATATGCTTTAGAAACAAAAACCATTTCCAATATGATTATTTTTTTCAAATTAAGAAAGAATAAAAAAAGTATATCCATAATATAATTACCATCTTTATTAGTATTTCAATCTTCATTGCCTATTAGCTCATATGAACTACCAATACCTAGAACATAAAAATGTAAATCATAACAATATACATTTTAAACAAAAATAATTGAAATATGATAAGAAAAAATAAAGAAATACATATATATACATAATATAATTACCATCTTTACCAAGATTTAGATCTTCATTTCTTTGTAGCTCATAAGAACTATCAATACCTAAAACATAAAAATATAAAACATAACAATATAAATTCTAAATAGACACAATTGAAATTCGAAAAGATTAAAAAAAACAAATAACTACACTTATTGACATAATTTCTTTCATTTGGCAATGGAATTGATTGACATCCTTCGTAACTTTTTTTTATATTTGTGACAATGCTATCACACACTATACTGCCACCAATATTATTTCTATTTGTTATATCTACTAAGCATCTTCGACTTTCATAATTTATTTTCACCTTTTTTTAAGTCTCATGCAAATAATTTCCCAAGGCATTAATTAACATGATCTTTGTTAGTTGAATTAGAATAGCAAGTCTCATCATTGGAATGTAAGTCTACTTGATCAAAAACAAAAACAAAAGAAAAAACACATAACGTTACCAAAATATGTAAAAGATATAGGTTTGGTTAACCCATCAATTTTTAAAATAAGATACCTTTATGAAATATCAAAGGCCTTAAGCGTTTTTTACTGATAATAGACTTATGCTTCCTTCTATGAATAAAAGCTATATCTTTTTTCCTTGTGAAGATTTATAGTATTCCTTCAACAATAATTATTGTAATTTATTAAAATGAATAATAACACAGCAAAATAATTTTCTCACGAATGTATTGCTTAGTGTCTTAAATGTCAAATTAGAAATAAGTAAACTAATAATACATATAACATTTGAGAACAAAAAATATTAAGCATTTTGATTTCATTACTAATTCAATACGGATAACACATATAAGAAGTGAAAAAAGAAAAACAATAGTGACTAACTTAAATCTCACACTTATGACCATGTTTTGTTTCCTTGCATAGTGGTGCAAATGCTTCATAAACCAATTTCTTGAGGTTTTACATTTCAAAGACAATAGAAGAATGCTTTAAACATGTATAAACAAAGACTTTTCAAATGGCAACTTTAATCATAAACTCTTGAGTATTTTTCCTTATTTTCAAGTATGATAAAATGGAGTCAACATAAAAGATGCAAAAGTAGAACATTATATTAAATAAAATAGCTACTAAAAAGTTGAGAAATTAGCTAATACCTGATCAATCTCTGAAGACAAAGACGAAGGAACAAACTTATGGAGTACAAACCAATGACTTGGTGGAGTGGTTAACATATGTTAAGTTGTTAATACTAGAACCTACTAAGGGTTTTCAACTAACAAATATTTTTAGTAAGAAGTTAAAGGAAAATCATCAAGATGGTGTCCTCAAGTAAGGTGATGGATATACTCATCTTTTATTTTACATTTGGACAATCAAAGGGTTTCTTATTAGGGATAATCCAACATGAATCCCTGTGAGAGCAATGTGACTTGTATAGATGTTGTGGGCACCAACTAACACCTAATCATGAAAGTCATATTAAAAGGAGGAAAACATAAATGACTATCATAAAGAGGCTTCTATATATACTATTTATTAGCCAAACAATTTCTTTAGATAAGTTACATCCCACTAAAAGATATTGAAAAATTTAGTGGATAGTATTTTTGATCAAGTTTATTAAGCAATAAGATTGAACCATCTATGGAAGAGCACACTTTTTGGAAAATTCAAGGCTTTACACATGCATTGTTGTATTAAAAGATGTCTTAAGATGGGATACATCAAGCAAATTATATTAAGAACCTCAATGGATAATATTCTTGATCAATTAATTAATTAGACCATTATAAAACAACAAACAGGGTTAATAATTTCTTGACTGCATATTATCTGGCCCATTGTATATATGTAATTAATTAATAATAAGTGATTGATTTGAATAATATCACAAAATTATTATTTATTATTAATATTATTTTATATGTTTAATATTAATTTATTAAATTTTTATATTTTATATATTTCATATTTCATGTTATTATATACTTATAATATTATTTTATAATATTATAAATATGTTGCAATCACATTGAGTTACTTCTTCTAGGTGCTATTTGGATGCATTCTTGTAATGACATATATTTCCATCAATTTTCATATTATTATATAGCTAGGCATCTACGATTCAATATATATATATATTATAGTAACAATGAATAGAGGGGTAAAAGTTCTAAATTCTAATACACAACATATATACATTTGTGTGTGTGTGTGTGTGTGTGTTTATCTATATATGTATGGTGTATACACATATACATGGGCTCTTGGAATGCTAAATGCGGAAAGGAATAATACCTTCAATTTAGAACAAAGAAATTTTTTTAATATGTTGGTCAAATTAAATATATTATTTCAATGTGCATTTTAATTTTAGTTGCTTTATTGTTAACCCAATTTTATCAATATCAAGGTAGAAAGGTGATATAATATACTCACATAGTTGCATGATTCTAGTTCAAAGAACATCTCTACTTGGCAACCACAAAGGAATGCTTTTTGAAACTCATTGGTCAACAAACGTTCAAACATTTACTTTTCAGATAAGAAGAAACTTCAAATGTAAAGACTTGGTAGGATTCCAAGAAATTTACTTACACACACAACTAGAAAATATGTGTGAGATTTCATATTTCATATTATTATATATTTATAATATTATTTTAGAATGCTTTTCCATATATGTTTGTCTAAGCATCATATAAAGATATGCCATTTATCATTAAGAAATGGATTATGCACTCCAATCAAAATAATTATCAAATTATCACAATAACATACATAATAATAGATTATAATATAGTGTTTATCAATAGATCAACATGACTATAGGAATCAATCAGTTCAAACACCCAATACAGCAAAATAAAACATCTATATCAAAACAAACTACTAAATTGATCTATAACAACTCAACAATAATATTATCTATTTTTTAGTCTTCACAATCATTTTAGTAGTGAAGAATTGAATATTCTTGTCATCAGCAACTATAGACTCTAGTTTCTCACCCTAATTTGCAAAACCACCAATGGACATAAAGGATTTAAGATTATTGTCAACATTTCCAATATCATAAGCATCCATATTACATCTTGCACCAATAGAACCTTGCACATGGTAACAAAAAGATAGTGTTAAACTTATATATATATATATATATATATATAATTGCATAACATAGAAAAATATGATTAAAAGAAAAATTTTTACAAAATAAACTACTTACTTTATCTTCACCTGTAATACCCTGCTCAACCTCTGTTGCATCAATCATCTTAGATTGACTTGGAATCTAATTTTATGAGAATGTAAATGAGATTATCAATCAATCAGCATAACAAATCTATTACTAATATATAAACTAAGAAATGCATTAACAACATACTCACCTATGATGAATCAAAAGTAGACACAAATGATTCTATCATAAAAGTATCGGGAGTTAACTTTTTGACTGTATACATAGGAACAACCTCACATAAATTCTTTTTTAATACTTCAACCTTGAATAAAACTTTTTGTCCCATCAACTCATCAAACTTCTTAGGCAGTTCATTACAATTCTCAAACTATTAAAAAAAATATTGATTTTAAGACCTTAAAATTAGAAAAATGCACAAGGTACTATATATGCTTAATATGTTAAATAAATTAATTAGCTTATCAAAATCTTTTTTTAATCACTCGTACTAACTTGAAGTAAATACTTATCTTCCCTTTCAAACATTATAAAAGAAGCATGGCCAATTTCATCGATCACTCTTATTTACACCTTATACCTAACCATAAACGATAAATCACAAATTTGATCATTAACTATTTATTAATAATAATTTGAAAAATATTTAATAACATTAAAAAAGTTAAAACACATAGTTAAAAAAAGGGATAATACTTACATGGGAACTACATCATAAGCCCTCTTGTAACATTTTAGATAATAAAGCAGACCACCTTCTAGCATCATACTCCTATCACATCTTTTACACGCATTGTAATACTAATGTCCTTCATTCTCAACAGCAGCTTTAGTGGCCAGACACACATAGACACCACTCTAGATATAAATGAATAAGACATTAATACTAACTTCTTATTTTAGAAAATGGATAACTTTGCTTTAATTAAAAACAAACCTCCTTGCTTGATCTGATCTCATCAATATTTCTTCATTCAGATAGGACAGCAAACTTTTTGTAAGGTATGGTTACATTTGAAGAAGATATATGACTTGGAGTGGACCTAAAATTGGTATCATTCACTATCAACCTACATAAATTTACTCCAAATCATTGTTCAGAGTAGATGGAATCATAGAAACCTTGAAAAAATACAAAAAACAAATACTCACTTATTTTTAAAATCATTAATCTCTTGAAGATTAACATTCACTAAAATTCTTATAGCATACATTTTGCTTGATATTGATCTAAGAGCTGATATCATATTATAATTGATAACAAAAATTTAATGAGTAGACCTATTAATAAATAAGTATAAAGAGAAAATATATCAAAGCTACATCAAATAGAGTAATATTTTGATATCATTCATAAAATAGCACTGACCAACAAAAAAAATTGAGAACTTAATTGATTTATCATCATACGAACATCTAACACACTTGCAACTAAATCTCAGAGTCTTCAATTTTACATGAGCTAATGTAATAATACCTTAGAGATAAAAATTTCACACCCAGAAGTATCTAAATAGGGAGAAAACAATGTTTACTTATGATAATAAATAATATAATCTCCATACTTGGGTAATTTTTGATTTTGCACCACTATATTATCATAACCACAGGTCTTTCATTTATGTTTTTCATCATTTTTTATGCTTCCTTTACATACTTAGCCCATAAGGTACAACAAAGTCTATTATTCTTATATTGGTGGAGAAAATTCATTAAGTAATAAACTTGACTGAATTTTATTATATGAAATCTAAAAAAAAAAATGACAATATACTCAAGATTCTCCAAGTGCAAGATGATTTTCCTTCTCTTCACTCCATCCATGCAATCCTCCTCATTATCTTCGATTTCATACTTTAACAATAACATTTGCGTCAAACATAATATCATAAAGATTAAAAATTGAATATGTTGGGAGAATTTTCTTTTTCAAATAGATGGAAGTATTATCGACTAAGAATTTATAATTAGTGACATTGTTTTGTACATCTTCAAATGAAACAAACTTAAATCCATATCAATCAATGGTGTCGTTATCATCACATGCATATATATAAGTTAAAGATTGGAAACTAATTTTATATGCATGAGAAGTCACACAATACTTTTCTATGTTCTACCCTATCCCAAAATTACTAGGCATGTACAATATATCCTCTTTAATCAAATCCTCAAACTTAGGAAAGAAGACTCTTTTAAGAGAGGCTTGGATATGGCCCTCCTATATAAATAAAGAGCAATGTCAGGATTTGAAGCCATGTTATATGGATCCTCAAAACATAAAATAAGATTTAAAAATCTAAAACAACAAAATATACATTACTCACATCTCCATCCATAAGTATCATCTCTAGAGAACTAATGTCATTCTCATCTACATATATGGACATATACCATTTTTGAGCAACCCTAACTCTTATCTTCCAAGAAGCCTTAAGAGGACTAATTTCAAAGATTGAATCCAAATGATGTGCCATCAAACAAACATAGAAAGAACCAAACAATTCAAAATGGTAAAAACCCAACAAATAGTTTAACTGTAAAATATTGAATATCACCATAGGTATTTATATTTATAGACACCAAGTAAGACCAATTATGGAAAAAAAAAAGCACATCCTTTGAATACTCAATAGATGAAAAACTTTGAGTAGACACAACTACTCAAACCACATATTGAATTGAATTGAATTAATTTCGTCATTGAAAAACAAATCGCCACACATCCTTGGAGGAATATAGCTGCAGCAAAAACCTATACTCCTATCCAATTGTTAGCTAGTTTAAATTAAATTATCCAAGTTAAGAAATTAGGATATAAGAAAGTGTGACTTTTCATTTCCAATGCTTTCTCTTTAACACCTTAACCAACTAGTATCCCTAAACATTAATACAAGGGGACTAATAAAAAAGATTGAACGACATAGCACTAAGGAGCACTTCTTAAAGATATAGGTAGATGATTTTTATTATTTCCAATTGGATTGTTGATTTTGAACATTAATTGGAAACTAAAAGAAAAAGTTATCAAGGTGACACCTATCCCTGTGACCAACTTTTAGAAGAACTTTAGTGTGTATATATATAGATGCTATTTTGAAAAAAAATCTTTTAAATAAGAGTTTATCCCAAATTAATTATTCTATTTCTTACCCTTTTATTCTTTACTAAACATAATATTAAGGTCAATTTATTCAACCCTAAAAAAATAAATAATGACTAATTAGTAAAATGACATTTCATTTTTAAATAAAAGCTTTTTGGAACTAAGCCTTATTAGGGTGAGGTTAACTAGCCCTTGAGACCAATTTTTTTTCTCTCTCTTTGTAAGACATTATAATTTTGTTTTAATTGGAAAAATGAAAGGCAAAAAAGTTATTTTGCTATAAAAACTTTCTTAATTAACAAATATATATGCATAATTTTTTATTAAAAGTTATTGATTCTTTTCACCTCTTACAATAAACTAGTAAATATATTTTTATATAAAGTAAAATAAATAGTATCATGTGGCTTAGTCCAATTTCACTTTAATTATTTATGGTTTATAAATTTGCAATTGAGTGGTATTGGCACCTTGTGGTATCATTCTATAAATTTTGCTACGAATCCATTGGCTAATTAGAATTCCACATTTGAACTATACAACTTAATACTATTTAAATTTTGTCTTTAATGCCTTATTTCTAATGAAATTTCTGATTTAGTTAAAAGAGTTTGAAGATTATTTTTTTAAGATCAAATTTGACTATATTAGAGTAATTTAGGAATAAATTTTGGACAAATTGAAGAAATTTTTTCGTTACATAATGTGTATGTGCTATTTTTAGTAAAAGAATTAATGAAATGATATTATTAGCTCTTTAAATTTCAATGAACTAATGTGTTAATGATTTAAATCTCAAATTAGTTGGCTGTAAATCTTTAGCTCACAAAATATTAAAATGAAATCAAGCCAAATCACATAGTAACAAATTGTAATTTACCCTTTTATACATAGACACACCAAATATATTGTATTAACATATTAAATGAAAAGTATCTAAAGTTTAGTAAGACTGACTCTTAAAATTAAACTTTTAGAACTAGTCTTAAACTTTAAAAAAGTCAGGCAAGTTAACAAAATTGATCCCATTTTCAAAAATAAAAAGCTTAGGTTGACCCTATATAGTCATAGAATCAATTAAGGTTGAAATGACTCAAATTGACAACTATAAATTTAAAAATATACTCTTTACTAATATTTTAAATTATTCTACCTTACTCATTATAATAATCTACTTTATAAATGAATCATTACAGTGTATTGTAGATTAATCACCTTTTTTACTAAAATGATATGGGTTATAAAATTAATCTATATGAAAATATGAGTTTAAAAAACTCCAGGCTTAAAACAAAAAATGTTATTTTAATTTTCAATAACAAATGAATATAAGGGAACAAATGATCAATAATAAAACTATAGCAGAGAAAAAGTACTAAAGTCAAAATACCATGAATCAAAGTCGTTAAATATGATTAAATTAAGAAATATAAATAATTAATAAGAAATTTTAGATTTTTTTTGTTAAAAAAAGAGACATTAGATTCGAATTCATACTCCTTTATGTTAAAAAAAAATTAATGCAAATCAAATTAAAGTTAATTACTTAATTTGCTTTTTCTATGTAAAAATCACATTAAAAAGGATTAGACTTATGTATAATTTTTTTTATTTTTTTATTAGATTATTCGATTAAAATATGACAAGTATATAATTTTTTGATAATATCATAACAAATATATATTTTAGTTGAAAAATTATATATTGGCCTTTAAAAACATATATACATGTTATGTTATTATTGCAAAGTAAATTAAAAGCTCTAACTAAAAATAAACTTAAGATAAAAGCTTAAGATAAATTTCTATAATGAAAATTTTATTGAAGCAACTTCTTAAAGATTTACAATTAAATTCCTTTAGCTAAATAGCTTTTTGCTCCTAGAGAGAGGGCTTTCAAAGATATTCTAGTAAAGGATTTTTTGCTCTACTCTGTGATTGAATAGAAAGGGCTTTATATAAACAACCTTACAAACTTAATTTTGATACATTTCATTTTCATTTGCATTTCATTTTACTTTTTAGATATTAGTACAATTATTTAGCTATCTTCATTTCTCTTTAATCTTTAATGCTACTGACTCCTTTTGTTTCCACTTGCCACTTTCTATTGTGTTGAGATTCCTTCTATTGGATTAATGATGACTTTTGGCTATATTATTGTTGACACCACAACGAAATGCCCCCTGTTTCTATAAGTTAGCTAAACTTTTGATCAAAATCTAATCCAAAACAAGCATCCTTGTTTTGCTGCAAATCATCTGGCTCTTGAGTTAAAGAATCTGCATCTAAAGAAAAGGCTATCTATGAAGTTATCTCTTGGTCTTCTTTGCAAAATTAACTAGATCTTGTATGGCTACTAATTCTGCCATTATCTTGCTTTTGTTGGCTAAAAATGGAGATGGATCTTCAATTATGATCCTGGCTATATTTGACTTAATCTATATATTGACTTGACTTATATCTGTAAATTTCTAATTGTATTTCTTCCACTACTTGACTTTAAATCTTTTGGCTAAACAATTTAGGGTTGGGCAAGTAAGAACCCCGGTTAAAATTGTGAACGTCCAACTCATTACCCAAGGAATTTTGAAGTGATAAAAGAAACAAAATGGCTTCCCTACTTCTTTATAATCTGTGGCTACTTTAAAGCCTTAAATCCTGCTTTAACTGCTTTTGAAAGAATTTTCTATAATGATCCAAAGATGTAGAACCATTTTAAAAACTAGTTTGAGAAGTATTTGGACACTTTCTGCTAAACTATATGAACCAAGAATGTTCATAGTTTCTATAGTAAAATACATTGTACCAGGCTTCCCTATCTTGGTGGTTATAGTTCAAACCATGGTAATTAATTAAAAACTTCTTAATTATATGATAATTCATATATTTTCTATATTTTTCCCATTAATTTTGGACTTTTTATTTATGAATTGATGACACTTTGAAGTCTAATTAAATATTATTTAGTTTAGGAAATAAAATCTCATCTTTTGGACTTTTAGTGAATAACTTGGATATTTTAATGATTTTTATTTCCTAGATGATAATTGTGTTCCATGGGCCATTGATTTTGTCTTATTTTGACTTAGGGCTTTTCATGAAAAAAGAAGCAAATTCATCATTCACACCTGGTTTTCTTCAAGTTCTCTTAACCATCCACTAGGTAAAACATGAAGAAGCAGCTCATTACATCCACATAATCACATACACAATCATCCACATGCATCCACACACGAGCCTTTTCTCTATTCTAATCCATGTAGCTCTCAATTGCACTCCATGAAGGCACAGATTGCACAAGGAAATAAACCTCTAGTTCACATTGATTTACACACTCACACGTGATGAAGAGAAGGGAGAAGGTAGCAGTGCCATGTAGCTTGCTTCATTTGAGTCATCAGGTCCAGCATCTTCATCCTTACATGGAGGCACATACACACGTCCAGGATAAATCACCCACACTCCATTCCCCTCACTTGAGTAGCCACCTACTCACATGAAGCCATAAACTCTTACACGTTGTAACACAACTTACACATACACTCGAGCTGCTATATCTCTCTTCCATGCACTTTCATCCATTCACATACGATCCATCATTCATCATCCAATTCATTCCATTCACAGAACACCATGCACTCCATCTCATTACATTGTCATGGCTCTTTCATCTGCATAAACACACATCATCAAACACGTAAGCATTAAGAAACACACTCTCACACACACAGTGCTGCAACTTATTCCATTCACAATCACCCACTTAATTTACTCTCACACCAGTTCACAATCACATGCACTGGTCTAGCACACACATTTGCACGCTCAGGTTTTTCAAGGAGAATGAGAAGCATGGGGAGATTATGAAAGGGAGCCACGAGTTTGTGTAGTAGGGGAGAAATGCAACTACGTGAGAAGAGGCAGTCTTAGGTTCACCATAAACATGAGCAACAACTTATGCAAGAGCGGCCCGGGTTGATGGTTTAAATAAAGGAAGCTACATCGATAGCTGATCATGTGACACACAAAAAGAAGAAGAAAGCTCATAAGAGAAGGAATAAATGAAGCTATGAGCAAAACATGAGGAAGAATGCTCTCAGATGAAGGGAAAGAGCTCTTATCTATAGGTTTGGAAATGGAAGATGAGTAGAAGTTATGTGGAAGAGAGAATGTAAGGCAGTAGGGAATGAATTTATGTGATAATTAAAAAATACACATGCAAATTTTGACGTGGTGGAATAAAAGAAAACACGTAGGGCAGTAGGAGAATTAAGAAGCCAAATCAACAAATGAATGGCACAGGTTTTGAAAAGAAAAAAAAAGACATGTCAGCTGGCTAAAGAAGGGGGATTTACAAATATAACGTGAGAGCTCTGGGTTTTGGGGAAGCAGCTCCTGGACGTGAAATTGGTGAAAGAGAAATTCATTGATCAATCAAGCAATGGTCGTAGCTTCTTTGATTCATTTTCTTCCATTCATCCCCTCCATGATAGCTTAAAATTCCCTGGGTAGCTAGCTGAAGATGGGACTTCCATTTATGAAGATTTGAGCTCCAAGATTGCATCTTCAAATTAGATAAACTCTCTTCTCTCTATCATTTACTGTCCACATTAATTTCTTTGTTAATTTGACTAGGTTTAGCTTGTTAATTAGAGAATTTAGTGGCTGAATGCATTGGATTAATTTGCTTTATGATTTAATTGTAATCTCACATTTGGATATTGATTTTGATGCCTAAGTGTTTGTAGAAAATCCAAAACTAATGGCTATCCAATTTGCTAGTCAATTTCTCTTATTTTTAGGCAAATTAGTGTAATGGTTATTGAATTAAGTGGCTGGACTTTTGTGTGATTATTGTACTTGAGGAATTCATTAATCTAATTAGTTAATTAGCATCTTTAAGTGGATTGTTTAACTACTTTAATGAGCACTTAGGTTCTGTTTTGGTGAGTTCTTATTCCTAACTCAAGTGATTAATTGTTTAAGGTTTTTTGAATCATTAGTGATGTCTTGGATGGTAATTTAAGAATCTTTATGAAGAATACACTAAGAAGCTAGAGTTTAAATCCAATTTTGGTACATTAAAAAGGGAGTAAAGATAATTGAATTCTAAAAAGCCCATATAAAGGCTAGTCACCACATCTTTCTTAATTATTAACATCTTCTAGTCTTAAGTTCGTAATTATTGTTATTTTCTTTAATCCAATTAGAATTTAGTATTTCAAAAACCCCCTAAATATTTCTTACTTAATATCACTAACCCCTTGTTTAGTTTGAGGGGAGGGGAGGGGAGGGGAGGGGAGGGATTTTCCTCCCCTCCCCTTGTTTGGTTTGCATAATTGGAGGGGAGGGGAGGGAAAATTTCATTAAACTTTCCCTCCCCTCCCCCTCTCCCCCTCCCCTCCAATTTGGGGGGATTGGAAGGAAAAGCTATATTTTGGACTAAAATGCCCCTATATTTATTTATTTAGTTTTATTTATTTATAAATTTTTTTAAATAATTATAATTATAAATAATTTCTAATATTTATTTAATTTAGTAATAAAAATATTAAATTTTTAAAAATAAAAAAATAATTAATTATATTATTATTACTTTTAAAACATACAAGGGTAAAATAGTCTACCTATTATTATTTTCCCTCCCTTCCCCTCCTGAACCAAACAATATATCATTAAAATCCCTCCCCTCCCCTCCCCTCAGTTGAACCAAACATAGCCTAAGAGAACTTTTTCACAAATAGTTAGAAGTAAAAACTCCTTAGGAAATGATCTAGGTTGTACCATTAATTACAAATCCTTAATCAACCTAGTTTTATTTGAGGTTGCATGACACAACTGTCATTATAAAAGGATATTGTTTCCATGAACTGTAAGTTAATATTCTATTGATCTTTATTTGTAAGTGACTAATCAAGGCTAAATTGGAATCAATCAAGACTAGCTCATAGTGTTTGTAATCTTTCTTAAAATAATAAGGTATACAATTTTTTGACTCTTCACCTATTTTTTTTTTTGGAAATAATGCTTTAATGGTATTTTGAATATTATTCCTATATTCTTCCTTTTCTAAAAGGCACACATGTAGGGCATAATCTTTAGTTATATATTGTGGTTCTTCCTCTATAGCTGGGGTTTTGATTAATGCCTATTTAAAAGTTTGTGTCTGGGATTGTCCCTAAACCCATAGCAAGAATTCTTAAACGTTCAAACTATGCAACCTCATCACAGTTACAAAGGAAGAACCACAATATATAATTAAAGATTATGCTCTACATGTATACCTTTTAGAAAAAGGAAAAGTGTAGAAGCAACCAAAGAATGATGTTAGAGCCTTAGATTTTCTTAAACTGGTAAAGTTATATTATATCTATTTTATTTTATTTTAAGCTGTTTGTTTTCCTACTCTGGTGGCAACGTTGACAAACCTATAAAGGTGGTCTTGATAGTAAGAATAAGTCCGTTGGTTTAGCCAAGTGGTGTTCCCATCAAATCCAGAGTAAGAGAATACCCGAATTAGAATAGAATAAAATAAATATAGCGTAATGAGCTAGTTTAGGAAGATAATAAATTTAGATAGTGGAGGAAGTAGAAGTTTAAGCTAGAAAAGCTATAATGTTACATCAAATAAAAGGAGAATGTAGTCATATAGAAGATAATGCCATTAAGGAGATAAATGAGGATCAAATATTAAATGAAGGAGAAATAAGTAGTTATAATCTACAATAACAGTTAACAAATTAGTCTATGATGACCTTTAAAACAGAAGACGTATATAGAAAAACTACATTTGATTTTTTTATATGTAACATAAATAATAGAAAGGGAAGTAGGAATAAAGAGAGATAGATAGTTACATTCATGATATCAGAAGAAACTATAAAGAAGTATAAAAAAAGATGCACTTGGATGCATATAGGATTAATTCAAATAGTAGTGAAGCCATGCTTTAGGTTAGGATTAAATAAGCAATTCCTAATAAGTTTGAGATGGAAGATAATAAGAAAATTTTAAAGAATCTATAGCAGGAGTTATACAGACAAATCTTCATGGAGGACTAGTCTATTTTAACTACTTTCCTAATTATCCAATAAATATAAAAGATCTTAATGTCAGAAACGAGTTAGTAATGGAAATAAGATCTGGCAATAGTTAAGAAAAAGGAACAACTTTAATATTAATATAATATAGAATAACTTTTAAAATGACAAAAACACATCAAAATTTTAAAGCTATAAAAGAATCTCCAAAAGGAGAAACAATGCTTATAGAAATAGGAGATTTATCTAGAACAACATTATTAGTATTAAAACTATTAAAACATGAAGAGATAGAATTTCCTACTAATTGGAAGTTTCTAAAACTATAAAGGAGTTAGAAATAAAAGACATAGAAGGAATAGCAAAGGGATATATATCCTTAATAATGCTTAAAAGATCATTATCATATATTGGATCTATAGGGTTTAGATAGTCAACTTATTGTATAGAAGCAAGAAATTCTATAGATAATTCAAGCATAGGACATAAGCTTGAAAGGGTAAATTTTGAACCACATATCCCACAACTAATATATGAACATGACAGTAAAAACTTGGAAACACAATCTGAAATAGATAGAGAATTTCGGCCTTCAGATTAGAGGTGTACATGGGCAGGGCCTGGTCAAGGCGATGCTTGGCTCGAAACCCAGCCCGATTAGGGTCTTGGGCGTATTTTTATGCCCGTGGCCAGGCCCAACCCGGAGAAACCCGATTTTAGGGCCGGTTAGGGCGGCTCAGGGAGGTCCTAATAAGTAGAGCTGTACATGGGTAGGATCAAATTGAACATCTAATATGTCTGATACCTAACCCGATTAAGACATGAAACTTATTTTTATACCCGTGGCCTTACTCAACTCTAATAAGTCTGATTTGTGTTGGGATAGGGCGAGTTAGGGCTGCTCAAACTATTTTTTTTTAATGAGTTGATACTTGTAATATAAAAATATTTTTACACAAACTTATAGGCATATATTTCAAAACAATGGACTTTTAGAACTCTTATATTTGTATCAGTAATAAAAAAATAGTCTAGTATTATCAAGTAAAATATAAGATATACTAACATAATTAATCTTAGGTAAATATATATTTTTTCATTATTTAACAAAAAAAATATCAGTAAGGATTCACATCAATGATAAAAATAATTAAGAAGTAAAGAATATTTGCGTAAGTAATAAAATTGCAGTATGCAGAGATAATTAAATGAAATAAAAAAAATAAGATAACAAGATATTAATAACTAAAAAAAAAGTAACTATTAGGGCGAGTTGGGCGGAACATACTTTCGCTTGTGGCCCGACCCGGCTCGAAATAGTCTTGTTTAAAGTTATGCCCATTTATACTTTTAGCCTGGCCCAACCCAGCCCGATTAGACCGGGCTAAGGCGGGCCCCTAGGGCCAATCGGGCTGTGAACACCCCTACTTCAGATTGTCATTCTTTAAATCAATCGCTAAGAGTAATAAGAAAAGAGAATTATGAAATAAATAAAGATTTATTAAAAAAAATTTATGTTAAAAATATATGATAAAGAAAGAGAATGGTTCTTCTCCAACTTTACAAAAGAATAACAAGTACAAATCAGGGAAAAATAGTGATGAGACTTAGAAAAGACATATATTTCTTTAAATGATTAAAAGTATATATATATACCCAATAATAAGATATTCAATCCTTTTGCAGAAAATCATCATTCAATAAAAATAATAGTTAAAACTAGAAATTGGAATTGTAAAATTAATACAGTAGTTATTGCAACATATCCACCTATAGAAGAAATGAGTGTAAAAATATGAGGTGAATAAGTGATAACATCATCACTAAAGATAATAAATCCTTAAGAAAATAAAGGCATATAAAAAATACAAAAACAAAATAATTTCTCTAATCAAATTTTACACACTATAAGCCAACAATTAGATAAAATAGAAAGTAAACTAGATGAAAAATATATTTAAAAGGCTCCCTTAGAAGAAAAGCAATTAGATTAACAAAAACCCATATTTAGATATAAAGCCATACCTCTAGAAGAAGTAAAAAGAATTATATTAGGAAAAATAGATATGAAAGAAGACTAAGGAACAAAAAATATTTTAAAAGAAATAAATAAAAAATTAGAAAAACTAAATACAGGAAATAAAGCAAAAAATGTAGTAAAAATTAATACCATAAAAAGTTAGAATAACAATTTAAAGATAATAAAGACATAGCTTTATATAAAATAAAGAGAAATAACCATAATAATTATTATAATATAAGAAAAATTATGACCCAAAGCTAACTATGTGAGATTTGCAATTTGAAGAAGAAAAATACATTATGGCCATTTCATCATATGATGGAAGGTCTATCTATGAATGGAATATAGATGAGTATAGTGAATATGAAATAATGAATGTAATTCAAGCAATGATAATGGTAGTAGCTACCTATAAAATAAAAAACAATAATAATAATAATACATTTGACATATTAATACAAGAATTTATAGGAAGTTTAAAATGATGGTGAGAAAATATATTGACTAAATTAGATAAACTAGAGATAAGATCTTTTCACTAAAGTAAAGTAAATACACAGGGACAAAAAGAAAAATATTTAGATAATACAACTCAATTAGCATATGAAATAATTAAATCTTTTGTAGGAGAACCTATAAGAACACAAGAGAGATATTTGGAATAATTAATGAATTTAATATGCCCAACCTTAGCAGATTTTAAATGATACAAGGATGATTTTATTCCCAAAATATTTCAAAGACAAGATGAAAATTCAAACTTTTGGAAAGAAAAACTTGTTTCAAAATTAGTTAAACTATCCATATAAAGAGTAAAAGATGAAATCAGATGTAGACAAAATGGAGCAATAAATTATAGTCTAATGACTTATAGACATATAATTATAAACACAGTAAGACTAAGATTGTGTAATGAGATGAATATACAAAGAAAAATGTATTTAGATATAAAATAGGAAAAATTAGAATTAGAAACTTTTTGTGAACAATATGGATTTAAAAAAATAAAGGCTCCTTCTAAGAAAAAAAAAGAAAATCAAATTTTAAAATTGAATCATTTTACAAAAGAAATAAGAAAAATAGTAGATATTAGGGCAAACCCAAGAGAAGTTTTAAAAGTAAAACAAATAAGAAGAAAAATAAGAAAAATATGTTGAAATAAAATTCAACATATAAGGCCACTCATGTAAATATTAAAAATGTGTAGCCATTATTTAATTAAAATTTAATAAAGTGATTTGATTTAGAATTAAAGTTTTAAGGGTATAATTGTCATAGAAATTATGTATAGAGACCAAAGTGATATTTATAATTTAGTGAGAAGCTAAATTATAAGTATCACAAATTATATTTATAAATAGGGGGCGTGGTCCCTATATTAAACGTATATTAGAAATGCTTTTCTTCTTCCCTTTCATAGAGAACATTAAGAAATCTCATACCATGATAGTCTAGAAGATCAACCTGGTGAATCTTGTATTACATCTCTTGCTATAGATTTAGGTATGCTTACACATTCAATCTCTCTTGTTCTCTTTAATTGTTATGGGATTTGAATTCATGTTTAGGGCTTTGGTTGATTAAATTTTGTAGTTAGAATATGAATTTGGATAAATTCAAAATAACCAAATTTAACAATTAATATTAGAGTCATCCCATAATCAATTTTTTAAAATTTAGAAAAAATTAAGAATTTAAAGGTAAATTTTGGTTTTTATGATTACCATGATTTTAGGGTTGTTTAATGTTTAGTTAAAATTTTGGATGAATTTATTGTTTTAATTCATCATCATGGTTATCAAATTACAATGAAGGATAAGGATTATGCAATTTCAAATGCATAATTATGGAGTTTTGGTAATTAGCATTCATCTTTCTCAACTTGAAATTTTTAGATTTTAAAAAAATATATTTAGATTGGATTTTTTTTATAAATGGCTGATGGTAATGGGTGTTGATCATCGTGCATTGCGAAATATGATTATTATTAGATATTGGGAGATGCATGCTTGACTCTTTTATAATGAAGCCACTCGATGCTCCATGCATTCAGATGTTAAAGCTAGAAAGGTGACTCACCATCATTCCAATCATATATTTAGAATATTAAATTACAATAAATAATGTTAAGTCTAACCCCTTAACTTCTAGCTCATACCCATCATACTTTATATACTCATATATACATACTAAGCATACAAGGAAGATCATTTACTCTACCTTGTGTTCCTTTTACATGGCATTATGCATGGGTAGATATTCACTTTAGTGTCACATGGACCGGGTGAGCTCTTTCTATGCATATTCATGTTTATTTACACTATTAAGACCTATTTCAATCCCAAAAATATGTTTTAAACTCATGGAAAGTAAAAAGGGATATGAGACATGCAATTTCGTTTTTGGCAGATTTGGCTTCATTTCTGGGCTGAGTTTGAAAATTTATAACTAAATCCAGAAAAATCATAAACACATGATCTCAGTCATTCTAGAAAGCTTAAGACGTCTAATTCATGTTAAAAATATGTAGAAGTCTCAATATCTCACATATCATGCGTTTGACATCCGAAATCGTCCACTGGTCAGAGGGGGTTCTGTTACTGTCACAGTTTACTGATATGGAATTTGGAAATGTCTAACTAATTCCACAAAAATCCAATGCTTACAAATGAGATCACTATGGAAATATGTGGATGTTAGCTAGAGAAAAAAAATATTTCCAGATCAGTTCATCAAGCCAAACTCCCGGAAACCGATGGAACAGTACCTCGGGTCTGGTAGGATGACTGATTATGGGCTGGAACTTCGAAATTGCATATCTTCCTCTCTAGACCTCTAAATGAGGTGTTTCTAGTTCCTACAAGTCACTGTGACTATCTAGTTTCTGTGTGTAAAATTTCGTAGCCATTGGACTACGTTTTCCCCTCGGATGACATGGTTTCTAAACTAACCAAATGAACAGTATTTTCTGAAATCCGAATTTCTGATGCCAACTTTGAAAAATCGTAGAAAATGCTATAGACCTCCAAATGACTTGATCTTTAGCTTCCCAAAAATATCTAACCAAGATCTAATCACATGTTAAATTTCAAAGCAAGAGGAGGTCATCTGGTTAACTCTTGACATCAAGTGCAAAAAGCCACTTTATTGGCTAAAAATGGGGCTCATGGGGTCCAATCTTAGTTCTTCTACCTCTATGACTCTTTGAGCACATGAGAACGGATCTATAGGGGCCATCAATCATGGCTCAAGTGTCTAGCAACCAAGATTGAGGAAACTCACAACCCCATGCCCACTTATGCACTCATATGGCCTATACTAACATTGAGCTTTTCACAATCAAAGCTTGCCTCTTCATTCAAAATGAATCTCATTCTCATATATACATCATCAATACATTGACTTGAAAACATTCATAGAGGCTACATCATATACATTATTAATTTACATCTCTTGTCTCATATACAACATATTTACAAGAAGCTCTTTGCAAGTCTTCATTAGTCTCCCTAGCTTCATGCTTGGTGGCTCCTATCCCTAGTCTCACTTGGTCCACCTAGCATGTTGGGATGGTGGAAAGGGAGGGTGAGATTCAAAGAATCTCAATAGCTCATCTCTCATTCAATCATATATATATAGCATACAAACAAGTCTCATTGTGCATGTACGGCATGTTAGCATATAAAACCACAATGAAAGCATTTGCAACGTGTGAATTGGCCATGCATAAAAGAAAAACATTCTCAACATGTGAGTAGGCCATACATAACATTTTAAAAGCTTGCCAAGTACATGAATTAGCCTCACCCACTCACTTATGAATTTTGGACTTGCCTCACCCATTCTTAAGAGGTTCTTGGACTCAACCTTTACTCTTTGGGAGTCAACCTCACTTTTGGGAGACTCTTTACTTTGTCTCAACCAACTTGAGGGTTTGGCTCATTCTCACCATGGCTAAAGGGTTATTGGCCTTTCAATTCCTCAAGCAACCCAAAACAATCACATAAATCATCATTTCAATTCATAGTGTATCATCATGCTAACACACTCCTTATGGCTCACATCATACATACACACAAGTAAGACAATGTAAACACACAATTATGCATGAAAGAAGGTGGAGAGAGCTACCTTGTTGGCTAGTCACAACTTTCTCTTTCAACTTGTCTCCTCCCTTGTGGGTTTCACAACTACTTCTAGATGGGAGAACTTCTCTTGAGCCTAACCCTACAAGAAGCATGGGATTAATTCCTTAACACTTGATTCATAAGCTAGGGATCTCTTTCTAGCAACCCTACTAAGCATATCAAGCTAGGGTTCTTTCTCTCACTAGAATTCATTAACTATCCTCTCTCTTTTCTCAAACTCTCAAACTCTTAAGAAGAAAAGCAAGAAAGAGAAGACTACATGACTTCTAACCTCCCTCAAGAGTGATTTCCCACTCTCCCTCTTCTGACCCAAGCTCAAGACCTAATTATTCTAACAATCAAAACCGTGGAAAGAGAGGGTAAGGGGAGAAGAGTAACATACTAAGAGAAAAGCCATGGAAATCCTTACCTTTCTTGTTCTTCCTTCCTCTTCTAAGCTTCTCTCTCTCTCCTCCACCCTTTTCTCTCTCTTAGAGTGAGGTTAAGTCGGTTACAGAGTGAAAGAAGGAGTTGGGACGCTTTAAAAAGTCAAATTCTCTCTTTTCACGCTTTTTCGGACTAACCCTCGCTATAGCGAGCCATAACCCTCGCTACGGCGAGCTCGAATAAGTCTCAAACCTCTGCCTTCGCTACAGCGTACGCTACAGCGAGCAACTCCCTGGTTTTTGTATGGGGTGCCCGAACTCGCTATAGCTAGAAGGTAGTCTCGCTATAGCTAGACCATTTCTCGCTATAGCGAACAGGTACATTCGCTATAACCGGGCTGTAGCTAGCAGACTTAGAAAATTTTCAGCTTTCAAAAATTTTCAGCTTTTCTTTTCTTTCTTTTTTCTTTTGTCTTTTCTTTTCTTCTTCTTTCTTTTTCTTGGTTGTTACATAAAGTATATATGAAAAGAGAATAATACATTTCAGTTTCATGTGCTACTACAAGTTTCCTTCTAAAACATCTGAGGAAACCATCGTTGTCAGTTGTTTCCTTGCTGTTTTAATTTCTAATGGTTGTAATTTTATGCATTTTCAATTAATTATTTAAAAAAATTCCAAATTAAGATGACATCATGATGATGTCATATTCCATAAATACCTAAGGAATAGGTACATCCAGAATGCCAAAAGTTAAAACTAGAGAGATTCAAATTAGAATGATGTCATCATGACATCATAATCATAAAAAAAACTTAAAGGAAACTAGCAGCATTGGAGATATATACAACAAATGATATATATATCTTGTATTAAAATAATGTAATATATTAAAATTATATATTATAATTAGTTGTTATAATATATCTTTAAGACAAATTTTGGTATTATTTTTATAATAATTAAATTCAAATAATTGCATTACATAATATTTTTTATTCTCCTAAGGATTATGTCCATTATTTTAAAGGGATTAATTGACACAAAATGTCACCAAAGTGACCTCTTTGTGAGGATTGTTTTAATGAAAAATAATAAATATTATGTGTATGCGTAATATCATGCAAGTGCCTTAACTAGCCCAAAGAAATGTTGATACTTGGTTGAATTATACATGCACCTGCACTAATAAATATGTGACAATATAAGGTTTTACATGCAAATAATAATTTGATCTAAAGATAATTTTATTATTTGGCTGTAATTATTGTTAATATTTAATCGTTACAATAAGATTGCCATTTAGAATTAATATTCCTGTCCAAAGACTTAATATAACATTGTTCCAATATCTTGTCATAAATTTTAATTATTTGAATTTATTACTACAAGTTAATATTTGTTATGTGTATACTCATTGAGTTGTATTATTTTCTTTTAATTGTTGTTTCATCTATATCTACCAATTTAAGTTTTATTCCAATTTTGAATGGGATCAATTTCAATGAATGGAAATAAAACATAAAGATTGGGTTAGGTTGCATGGATCTAGACCTTACATTAAGGACCAAGCAACCTCCTTCTCTTACAATTGCAAGTTCCTCTAATGAACAAAGGTACTATAAGAAGTGGGATTGCTCTAATTGTATGAGTCTAATGATTATTAAGTGTAGCATTACAGAATCTTTTAAGGGTGCAGTGTCTAAATAAATTATTGATGCTAATAATTTACTTGCTGAAATTGAAAAATGCTTTGCAACAAGTGATCAGGCAGAAACAAGCATACTTTTGCAACGCTTAATTTCCATGAAGTATAAAGAAAAAGAAAATATTAGAAAATATATCATGAAAATATCTCATATGGCAGTAAAGCTTAAGGAACTCAAGCTTCAACAATTTAAAGATCTAGTGGTGCATCTAATTTTAATCTCTCTCCTTATGCAATTCAATCAATTTAAAGTTAGTTATAACTGCCAAAAAGAGAAATAGACTCTTAATGACCTCATTTCTTATCATGTGCAAGAAGAAGAGAGATAAGCATGATAGCACTGAAAGTGCTAATGTGGCAACCACCTCTGAAGGCAAAGGTAAAAATAGAAAGAGATATGAAGCTGCTAAGTGTCCAAATCAAAAGAAACTTGTCCATAGCAAGGATAAGTGCTTCTTTTATAAGAAAACTAGATATCAAAAGAAGGATTTTACTAAGTAGCATGCATGGCATGTTAAGAAAGGTACATCCCTTACTTTGGTTTGTTCTAAGATTAATTTAGCTTCAATATCTAGAAACACTTGTAATTAGATTTTGGTGTTATTACTCACATAAGTGTTTCTATGTAGGATTGCTTGAACTATCAAAAGTCAATTGATGTTGAAAAACACATTTATGTGGGAGATGGCAAGTTGTAGATGCAGAAGCAATTAGTCACTTTAAGTTGCTATTAGAAATTGACTATTATTTGGATTTAATAGATATTTTTGTTGTACTATCTTTTAGACAAAATTTAGTTTCTATTTTTGTATTGGACAAATCAAGATATTCTTATTCATTTAGAAACATTAAATTTGTATTATTTATTAATTCAAATATTGTTGGAACTAGTTCTCTAATATTTAGTGATAATTTGTGTTCACTTGACACAATTGCATCTTATCAAGAAACTTTGCATGCTTCATCATGTAGTACTAAACGAAAAATTAAGCAAGAAAATTCAGGGTCATTATAACACAAGTGATTAAGTTACATTTCTAAACCAAGAACTGAACACCTTGTGTCTAATAGTATTTTGAATGATATAGACTTTACTGATTTTGACATTTGTATCGACTGTATCAAAGGAAAACAAACCAAAGTTAATCGAATGGGTGCCTATAGAAGTTTAGAAGTCTTGGAATTAATACATACAGATATTTGTGAACCATTTTCTAAGTCGTCATGGAATGGTCAACAATACTTTATATCATTCATAGATGACTACTCCAAATATGGGTATCTATATTTGATTCATGAAAAATCAAAGGCCTAAGACATGTTCAAAATCTTTAAAGCTAAAGTTGAGAATTAAATTAACAAAAGAATTAAGAGTATTAGATCTGATGGTGGTGATGAATATTTTGGCAGATATAACAGTTCAGGTGAATAACATCCAGGACTATTTGCTAGATTCTTAGAGGAATCAGGAATAATCTCTCAATACACCATGCCAGGATCATCTAACAAGAGTGGTGTAGTTGAGAGGCAAAACTAAACTTTTCAAGATATGGTGAGGAGTATGACAAGTCATTCTACCCTGCCAAAGTCACTTTAAAAAGAAGCACTCAAGATAACAGCCTATATTTTAAATAGAGTACTAACTAAATCAACTACCAAAATACCTTATGAGCTTTGGATAAACCAAAAACCTAGTCTTAAGCATCTTCATATTTGGGGATGCCTAGTTGAAGCACAGCCTTATAGGTCTTATAAAAAGAAGATAGACTCCAATATAGTTAGTGATTACTTTATTGGTTACTCTGAATGTTTTAGGGGCTTTAAGTTTTATAGTTAAAACCATATTTAATATGATAATTGCATGATTTTTCGAGGATGTTGAGTTTAGGAGGAGAAATAAGGTTAAGGATGTTATCTTTAAGGAAGAAGTGGTTTCAATTCTTAAACTAATTCCTACATTACTTTTGACAATATTTAGGTTTCTATGCCTGTTATTGTTCAAGAAGTGAATCTGGAACCCCAACAAGATAATGTTGATCCAACTCCCATTCAAGATGAGATAACTATTCCTATAAAAAAAATTTAATAGCCTCAACAACTGATACCCTTGCATAGATCCATTAAAGAAAATAAAAATGCAATTTTAGATGACTTTATTGTGTTCTTTCAAAAACATGATGGAAATAATGGTATGATAGATGATAATCCAATCAATATCTATCAAGCCATGTAAGGCCCCAATTCTTAAAAGTGGATTGAAGCAATGGATAAAGAGTATAAATCCATGCAAGATAATAAAGTTTAGGAACTTGTCTCATTACCAGAAGGTGTGAAACCTATTAGTTGCAAATGGATATTTAAAATCAAGTAGGATGCAAATAATAATGTGGAGAGATATAAAGCTCATCTTATGGTAAAGGGCTTTACTCAAAAGGAAAGGATCAACTATAATGAGACTTTCTTTACGGTTTCCATGAAAGACTCTTTTAGCACAATCACGGTCTTAGTTGTACATTTTTCCTTTAAGCATAATCAGATGGGTGTCAAAATAGCTTATCTCAATGGTAACATCAATTAAATAATCTATATGTTGCAGCCATAAAACTTTGAGTTAGGAGGCCTAAAGAAGATGGTTTGTAAGTTAATGAAATCCATTTATGGACTCAAACAAGTTTCCCGATAATGGTACTATAAATTTTGTCAAGTGATTATCTTATTTGGTTTTCAGATAAACATTGTTGATAATTATATGTATCAAAAGTTTAGTGGGAGTAAGTTCATATTCCTGGTTTTATGTGTGATGATATATTGCTTGCCACTAATGATATGAGTATACTAAATGAAACTAAGATATTTTTATTAAAGAATTTTGAGATAAAAAATCTTAGTGAAGCCTCTTTTGTGTTAGGAATCCAAATACATCGACATTGTACTCAAGGTATTCTTACATTATCACAAAAGAGCTATATTAATAAAGTCCTCAGTAGATTTAGCATACAAGATTGCAAACCAGGTAATACCCCTGTTGCTAAAGGCGACAAGTTTAATATCAATCAATACCCTAAAAATAACCTTGAAATCAAATAAATGCAAAAAATTCCCTATGCATTAACAGTTAGGAGTCTAATGTATGCTCAGGTCTGTGCACGTCAAAATATTGTGTACATTATTAGTATGCTAGGTAGATATTTAAATAGTTCTGGAATGAATTATTGGAAAGCAATCAAACAGGTTATATGTTATTTAAAAAGAATAAAGAATTACATGCTCACACATCATAGATCATATCAATGGGAGATCATAGGGTATTTTGATTATGACTTTATTGGATGCTAAAATAGTAGGTGACCATATCAGGCTATATTTTTTTATGAGATGTAGAGTCATTTCCTAAAAAAGTGTT
Source organism: Erythrophleum ivorense (assembly GCA_026724425.1). NCBI lineage: Eukaryota > Viridiplantae > Streptophyta > Magnoliopsida > Fabales > Fabaceae > Erythrophleum > Erythrophleum ivorense. Next base: position 550,648 of record JAIUCV010000218.1, on the reverse strand, counting down.
AAATAGACACTATAGCTTCTTCCACCATAGAAGTAGAATTTGTAGCATGTTGTGAGGTATCTAACCATGCAATATGGCTACAAAACTTAGTTACTAAGCTAAACATTTTGAGAAACATGGAAAGACCACTAAAGTTATATTGTAATAATAGATCAACAGTTCTATATTCCAATAACAATAAGAATTCGTCTAAGTCAAAGCACATAGATATTAAGTTCCTATTCTGAAAGAAATAGTACAAAGTGAACATATATCTATTGAACACATTGGGACAAAATCCATGATAGCAGATCCACTTAAGAAAGATGTATCACCTATTATTTTTAATGAACATACTACTAGTATGAGTGTTATCATGTATGAGGATACCTTAACATAATGAGAGTTTATATTTCTTGTTTAATATAAGATATTTGTACATCGAGATGTTTATGTGATGAGACATGAAATTATTCAGTATTCAGTTATTATGTTTCACCTGTCACATTATATTAAAGTATTTACTCACTAAAGTAAATCCTACTTAGAAAATAGACATACAAAGATCACATTACATGTAATTTTTCATGTTACACATCTTTGATTGATCTATATCATTTGATTTTATTTGTGTATATGACTATTATTAGGTTTAGTCATGATAAATGTGACGAAAACCTCTTGACCATATTATTTATACCTTGTATATATAATGGCAGAATTTTTTTACTCATAAGGATGAACACATTTTTTATAAGGTTTACATATGTGGCCCAATAGGAGATTGTTGGAATAAAATTCAACATATAGGGCCACTCATGTAAATATTAAAAATGTGTAGCCATTATTTAATTAAGCCAAAATAAATTAATTTAATTTGGAATTAAAGTTTTAATGCTTAGGAGTATAATTGTCATAGAAATTTATATATAGAGACCAAAGTGATATTTATAATTTGATGAGGGGGTAGATTATAAATATCACAAATTATATTTATAAATAAGAGTCGTAGTTCCCAGATTGAACGTACGTTAGAAATGCTCTCTCTTTCCCTTTCACAGAGAACATTAAAAAATCTCATACGATGACAATTTAAAAGATCAACTCAGCAAATCCTGTATCACATCTTTGGCCATGGATTTACTTACGCTTTTGTATTTAGTCTCTCTTGTTTTCTTGGATTATTATAGGATTTGAATTCATATTTAGGACTTTGGTTGATTGAATGTTGTGGTTAGAATATGAATTTAGGTAAATTTAAAATAACCAAATCCAATAAGATATAGTTTGTTATAAATGTTGTCAATTTGGTCATTATTATAATAAATACAAAACAAAAAAGAAAATTAAAGAATAAATTAAAGAATTGAAAATAAGTGAAGGAAACAAGCAAAATCTTCTTAATGTATTGATAAATGAAGATTTTACTTTAGAATATGAAGTGGAAAGCATTTCAAAAAGTAAAGAAGATCATATTACCAACACAAACATATCTACTACAGATTCAAAAGAATGCCTAGATATAGGTATATGTAATTGTCAAGATTGCAAAGAAAATAATATTAATGTAATATCTAAAGAAAATATTTAGTTTCTAGTAGAAATAATAGATAAGATTAAGGATGAAGATATAAAATGACAATATCTATTAAAAATAAAAGATATATTAGATAAAATTGACAAAAATGAAGAAAGATTGTCTATAACAATGAAAGATATATTAAGTAGATTTGAAAAAAAAAACCTTTAATAGGAATAAAAGAATTAAAACAAAAAATAAAAAATATCAAAGTAGAAATTAAAGAATTAAAAGAAAAGAAGTCTACAAGGAACTAGAAGTATTAGAAATTAAGGCAAAATTAGAAGAAATAGAAAGAAAAATTTTCTAAGAAGAAAATGAAAAGATAGAGGAAATCCCTAAATTAGAAGAGATATCTCAAGAAAGAATTATACAAAGAATACAGAAAATAATTTATCAAAAGTAGGGGCATACATGAGTAAGGCCAGACCGAGTATCTAATTAGCCCAAATCCCAACCCAATTAAGATATTAGGCTTATTTTTATGCTTGAGACATGGCCTACCTTAGAGAAGTTTGAGTTTATGTTGAGTCAGGATGAGTTAGAGTAGGCCAAGCTAACCCTAACAAGCCCAAAAATATGTTTGTCTTGATAAACAGCAAATTAGTTATTCAAGAATCAAAAACCAATTCTAAATAAAAATAAAGGCACGCAAAACAAAAGTTAATACTCATAAATATAGTTAATATATATATATATATATATATATTTGAACAACGCACTCATCAACTATTCAATTCTAAACTAAAATTCAAAAGACAAATTACTAAAAATATTATAAAGATTTAAAACAATAACATACCTGAAAACAAAAGTAATCTTCCATTATTACTTTGCCAAAATTAATATTCCTATCAAAGTGTACATTTTCAAAATTTCCTATAAATATCAAATTAACCATTAGAGAAACTAAAATACTAAAGCTATAAAAATAAAAATGACTAAAAATATAAAAAAGAATAAAACATTAACTAACCTCACAAGACCAATAATTATTTACTATTACTTCGACAATAATCATCTCTATTTAAGTGCTTATTACTATCATTTTTTACAATCACCAAATCAACTAATTAAGAATCAAATAAAAGGAAAACAAAATTCTTGAACACATAACCAAAATAAAAGAAAAGGATTCTTTTACACATCAATATGCAAATTCTTTTAATAAAATAGAAAAATAGAATGTGTAAATTGCAAATTAGATAAAAAATAAATAAAAGCACATCAATATTTAGTAACATTTGTTCCACCTAAAGCCTTTGTAAAAAATAACATAATAGAAAATTAGAAAGTTGAACTTATAAGTAAAAAATGCATTATAGCTAAATTTATTCTCAAAGTATAGAGTTTACTTGATTTAATCATATTCTTAGACTTCTCTTATTGATCAAAGTCATAATCATTAAAATTGAACACTTAAGATGATAGCCAATTTAGTGCAAATAAGTGCTTCAGTCATCTTTGGTGATAATAAACTTATAAATGCATCAAGCACATGCCTACCAATGCTAAAAGCAAATTCAGAAGCCACAATGAATACTGGCACAGCTAACATATCACATGCAATTATAGAAAGTACTTTATATTTTCTAACATTATCTTTCCACCATGCCAAGATATCAAAAGATCCCTTTTCCTCAACTAAGTTAACTGAAAGATACTTACCTAACTCTGTTTTTTGGTTACAAGTAAATTTCAATTTCTTTAATGCAAGCTACTTGTTTTTGGGATCAACATATGCTTGTATCCTCTCTACTACATCACTTTTATCAGATCCATTGCAATCTTTATTTTTCACTTGATTCATTAACAACCCCCATAAAATATTGCTCATATAGACGATGCAAGACATCTTTGATCTTTCTTTTCATGGTTGCACACACATCATGATTAAGATATATATAATTAAAAGCAGTATTCACATATGCAAGTTTATATCTGGGGTCCAATACCACCCCTATTATCAATAAATGGTTCATGTTTTTAGGCTTTCTCTAATACTTATCATACTTCCTCTACATATTCTTAGCCATATCCTTAACAAAAGTGTCAATAAATGCAGTATTTTCTTGTAACATAGTCTGGATATGAGCAATTGTATGGAAGTATGGATTTGATGTCACAAATTGTCTACTGAATTTCAATATAATATTATAAAAGACTTTTAAAAAGTCTTTAAACATAGGAGTATTACTCTAATCATATGCCATAGGAGGACCAATTCAATTATCATCTTCCTCAGTGTATGTATTTAGGTATGATATCCATCTTCCATTCGCTCAAATACTTTTTGAAACTTCATAGCATGCTCCAACATCATATAGGTGGAATTCCACCTAGTCGTAACATCTAGACACAAAAGGCCTTTAGACTCTATTTTTTTCTTTTCAACAAAACTCTTGAATTTTTGTAACCTTACAGGAGAAGATCTAATATATCTAACAACATTCCAAATGATAGAGATAGAGTCATGCAAATCCTTCAACTATCATTCACTACCAAGTTTAAAATATGAGTACAATACCTCACATGTAGATAATACTCTTCACATATAAAACCATTCCAATTTTTTAATCATTTTTTCAAGTATGCCATTGCGGTGTCATTAAAACTTGCATTATCAATAGTTAAAGTGAATACTTTTTCAATACCTCATTCTAACAAGCACTTCTCAATTATCTTTTCTATGGTTTTTAACTATACAAAATTTTAAAATATGTTTTTGTAATCTCTATTGTTCATCAATATAATGAGCTGTTAAGCATATGTAGTTAAAATTTTGAATTGGTGACCAAGTATCTGTAATGAGACATATATAGGCACATGATTTCTTTAACAAATCTTTCAACTTCTTAGATTCTTTATAATAGAGTTTTAGCCAATCATTAACAACCATCACTCTAGATGGAACTAGAAATCTAGGTTCCAGATGATTTAATAACTCTCGAAACTCATTTTTTTCTACAACTCGAAAGGGCATCTTATCACATATTACAAACTTAGCTTGAGCTTTTCGACATTCATCTAGACTATATGTATGCTAAAAGACCAAAGTTCTTACAACTCTCCAGCATTGTCTCCCTCAAAAAGTTAGGTGTATGCTAAAATGGGTTAATTTTTTGTCTTATAAGAGTTCTTAGTACATGCTATCAGATACCTATTCAATGAATTTGTTCCATGTTGTGTTGGGTGACAAGCATAAAAAGCCTTACAATATCTACATACAACTCTATATTCCCTTCCAGTTTCATCCAATGGAAGTTTTTCTAAAATGCTCCCAAACACTAGACTTGGTTACATAGGGTTTTCTCTTTCTACTTATATTTGTAGAATGTGTAACAGTAGAGGCAACAATAGTAGCAACATGTGAAAGCTAAAAAGTGTTGGGTGGAAATATTAGGAGGTTAGGATTGAGGCTGAGATTGGGATTGACCTTGAGTTTGTTTAGTACTCTGGTCTACCATTGGTACTTTTGTCCCTACAATAGTTATTCAAATTCAAATGATAATTAAATAATTTAATCAAATGTAAATTAAATAACATATGGCCAACTAATAAAGGATAACTAAATCAAATCAAGGCCTTGACACTAAAAATATAATGAAGAAAATCTATTGTTTTATTGCCCAAAAACCAATATGCATCAATAACTTCTGTAAATGTGGCCAATCAAATGAATGAAACAAATTAGACATGAAGATGATCAAATAACCATCCATAAAACCAACATGTCCTCAAATTAGAACAACTTGACTTGAATTATTTTGCTAAATAACTTTATAAGCTGAGTTTCTCACTGTTAGATTAAAACCTATCTTGAATATCATACTCATAAAATTTTACATTAATCCAAAGTTGTTTTGTATCTCATCAATATATATTATAAAATTAAATGTACAATATATTTTTAAATATTAGAAACTAGTACTAAACTATCTAGGTATGAGGCAAATGGATCACCCTTTATTTAGTTTGAAGCATGTTGTAAATAATCATGTATTCTATATTAATCACATTCCATGTATTTTGCACAGAGATCTTTCATATAACAATTTCAGCATCAGGAATCTAGGGCCTTCAGCTTATGAATTATAAAAAGTGTAAGAATGATTAAGTCTATATGAAATTTTCTTTCTTATATTTCAATTTATCTTACAGAAGCTAGCTCAATTCTTGAAGTTTTCTTATTTTCTATAGGAATTTGTTTGCAAGCTTTTCAAAGGGAAATAACTCATAAGTTCTTAGTTATTTTTCCTGTGCTTTTGAATGTCTACTTTTTTATAAAGAAGGAAAAAAAAGATCTTTATTAGAGAGAAAGAGAACAGAACTACAAAAGAGGAGGATTAGACAAACCTTGTAAAAAGAGAAAAAATGCAAAAAAAAAAAAAGAACAAAGAATGAAGGAAAGAAACATGAACCAAGACGAAACACATTTGGATCCAGTTCTTAAGACTTAATATCCTCCTAATTTCAATAAAACCAAAGATGAAGAGCTGTTTGATTAAGAACTTATATGTAATAATGATTTTTTAAATTGTTAAATTTTGGCACCCTCATGAAGAGAAATTAGAATGAACTTGTGAAAGATGATTCCATGCAAGTTATTGAGGATGATGAGGTGTGCTAGTTTATGTGATTTTCTTTTCTTATTTCCTTTTTTATTTGATATTCATTCTAAATAATAATATGCAAGTATTGAAATGCTGATTTGTTTTGCAGCCTTCACTGTTCTTTCAGTCCCTTCTTCACCAGCTTAACAAGGGGTGGGGTTTCCATCTATCATACAGTCATTACATGTTCCCTTTTATACTAGCATAATATATGATTTGCATCAAAGCATGAATAATAAATCAGAAAAGCCAAAAAGCAAGTTGAAACCTAAGAACTATCAACTTAACAGCCAAATCAAAAAAGCCAAATTAGAAAAGCCAATAACCTTATTTGTTGAATAAGAGAGCAATCAGCATTGTAGCTAAAATTGAGCTGCCAAATTATTTTTATAGCCTTTTAATTGATGAGGTAAATAGAGAAGCAGAATTAAGGAAAAAAAAAGAGTGCACATTCTGAGCTTACAATCACCAAATCACTATAATTTTAGTTTCTTCTTTTAAATCTAATTGTCCTATCTACTATAACAAAAAGAAGGCAAGGCATATATCATGGATGGGAAAGAAGATCTCATATAGAGCAACAAGAAGGCTTCAAAAGGGATCTAGCATTGAGGGTCGCGTGACTACTAGTTGCAATAGTTGCAACTTGCAAGAAACTGGGTAGAACATATCAAAATGCATCCACAATAACAGATCAAAAGGAGAATTAATAAGTGAAGAATAGATCAGCATAGAACCATAAGAATAGAGTGACTATCGTATGAATCCATGACCGTGGTTACCTGTGGTACTCTGTGCCATACGTGGTCTATACTGTGTTTGGCAATCTAGGACTGAAAGAAGCATAATGATGTGGTTGTGGCTCGGTCTTGGTAACAGTAGTTGATGGATGAACAAATAAAAAGAAGAGTTGAAGATGATGAGTGTGAGGGGCTGAAGGCAGATAACTACTGGGTTTAGCTTAGCTAGATAGATGCCAAAGCAGCTAAGTAGGAGACGCTGAAGCTATTTGATGGGTTAAGCTATAGGGACTATGCAGCTCATAAAAACAAATTTTTTTAATGTATATATATTGATCGAGGCTGGGCATACATTGTTTAAAAGCTCTGCCTGTGGCCTAGCTCAACCTAGTATCTAAACATCAAATTTTTTTAAAGTTTTACCTATTTTATTTTTGACCCGACCCAATTAAGCCGGGTTAAATTAGACCCAATGGGTCATGAACACCTCTGATCAAAAGTGGTATTGTCAAATAAATTTAGTAGTAAATAATGAATATTCAAAAAACTTAATAACACTAATAGATTCAGAAGCATATATGAATTACATACAAGATGGATTAATACTTATCATGTATTATGAAAAAATATTGAAAAGTTTATTGGCAGCTAATAATTCAAAATCAAACATACAATATAAATTATCTAATGCTCATATATATAATAGGGGATATGCTTCAAAAACATCTTTATATTAGTAAAAGATTTAAATGAACCAGTTATATTATGGACACTTTTTTTTTTACAGCAAATTATGCCATTTAAAGTAACCCTAATAGGAATAACAACCAAAGTTTTAGAAAAGAAAATAATTTTTGAATGGATATGATTACCAATAATTAAACAAATAAATTTATTAAAATTGGATTCTATTTATAGGATAAATCAAATAAAAAGAAAACAAAGCCATATTAATTATCTTCAAAAGGAATTACATTACAAAAGAATAGAAAAACAAATAAATAATAATATACAAAAAAGAATAGAAGGGATCAAAGAAAAATTTTAAAAAGAAATATGTTCTAATCACCCACATCTTTTTGGAATAGAAAAAATATATATAGTAGAATTACTACATGAAGAGGATTTTAAAGAAAAAAATATACCAATGAAAGTTAGACCAATATAAATGAATGAGGAATTAATAAAATATTATAAAAATATAACAATTATTAGATAAAAATTTTATTAGGCCAAGCAAATCCCCTTAGAGTTGCCTAACCTTTTATGTATAAAATCACAGAAATAGAAAGTGGGGCATCGAGATTGGTAATAAATTATAAATCCTTAAATAAAGTCTTAAAATGGATAAGGTACCCAATACTTAATAGGAAAGATTTAATAAGAAGAGTAGCTAATGCAGTAATATTTTCAAGGTTTAACATGAAATTAGGATACTATAAGATATAGATAAAAGGAGAAGATAGATATAAAATTGCTTTTACAATACTATTCGGACATTATGAATGGAATATAATGCCTTTCAGATTGAAGAATGCACTTTTAGAATTTCAATAAATAATGAATGAAATATTTGATCCACATATCAAGTTCACTATAGTTTATAGATGATGTATTAGTATTCTCAAATTCAATTGGGCAACACCTTAGATATTTATAAGAATTCTATAAAATAATAAAGAGAAATGGATTAGTGGTTTTAGCTACAAAAATGAAATTATTTCAAATAAAGATAAAATTTTTAGGAATGAAAATATATCAAAGAACGATAACTCCAACCAGTAAAGTTATAGAATTTAGTGACAAACTCTCAAATCAAATTAAAGATAAAAATTAATTACAAATATTTTTAGGATGTTTGAACTATGTGGTAGATTTTATTCTTAATCTTAAGATAGAGTTACAATCTTTACTTAAGAGACTAAAGAAAATCCCAATAGATTGGACCCCAGAGCTAACAGTTATAATTAGAAAAGTTAAAAGGCAAGTTAAAGAGCTACCTTATTTAGGTATACTAGACCATAAAGCCATTAAAATAGTCGAAACAAATGCTTCAGATGTAAAATTTGGAGGATACAAAAGCAGAGGAGAAAAAGGAGAGAACAAATTATAAGATATCATTCAAGAGTATAGACAAATACCTAATAGAAAGATTCCACCATTAAAAAGGAAGTTTTATCAATAGTTTCATGTATTTCAAAATTTCAAGATGATTTAATAAATAAAAATTGTTTATTACAAATAGATTGTAAAGCCGCAAAAAAAGTTTTACAAAAAAATGTAAAATATTCAGTTTCCAAATAAATTTTCGCATGATGGCAAGCGATTTTATCATGTTTTGATTTTGAAATCAAATTCATAAAAAAAAAAAGAATTCTTTACTTGAATTTTTTATAAGATAATTTTTACAAGCAAAACTTTTTCAAAATGAGTTATATTTGAGAAGGCTTTTCCTCCCAAGGGAAAAAGGGAGATAAAAGGAATAATTATACAACAATGATATTATCAACTCTTTAAATTTCAACGCACCAATGTGTTAATGATTTAAATCTTAAATCAATTAGTTGCAAAACTTTAGCTCACAGAATATTAAAATGAAATCAAGTCGAATCACATAGTAACAAATTGTAATTTATCCTTATATATAGAGACACACCAAATGTATTGTATTAGCATATTAAACGAAAAGTACCTAAAGTTTAGTAAGACAAACTCTTAGAGTTAAAATTTTAAAACTAATCTTAAACTCTTACAAAGTCAAGCAGGTTAACAAAATTGATCCCATTTTCAAAAATAAGAAGGTTGGATTGACCCTCTACTATCATAAAATCAATTAAGGTTGAAATGACTCAAATTGACAACTATAAACTTGAAGGTATACTTTTTACTAATATTTTAAATTGTTCTACCTCACTCATTATAATAATCTACTTGCTAAATGAATCATTGTAGTGTTTTGTAGATTAATGACCTTTTTCCTAAAATTATATGGTTTATAAAATCAATCTATTTGAAAATATCAAGTTTAAAAAACTCCAGGCTCAAAACAAAAAATGTGATTTTAATTTTCAACAACAAATGTAGACAGGGGAACAAATGATCAATAATAAACTATGGCAAAACAGAGAAAAAGTATTAACCATGAATCAAAGTTATTAAGTGTAATTAAATAAAGAAATCTAAATAGTTAATAAGAAATTTTAGATTTTTATGTTAAAAAAAAAGAGACATTAGATACAAATTCATACTCCATCATGTTAAAAAAATTAATCCGAATTAAGTTACAAGTTAATCACTTAATTTGCTTTCTCCATGTAAAAATCACATTAAAAAGGATTAGATTTATGTATAATTTTTCTTATATTTTTATTATTAAATTATTTAATTAAAATATGATAAACATGTAATTTTTTAATAATATCATAATAAGTATATAATTTAATTAAGAAATTATATGCATATTATGTTATTATTAAAAATATATAAATTTATTATATTTTAATGAAAGAATCTAATATTAAAATATAAAAGGCATAAAGGAGGTACTGAAAACCACTCTCCATGCGTTGAGAGAATGCCGAGTTGCTTGACCTACTCGGAATATGCTGGTGATCGGAGAGAAACGCATCACTTTCTCATTAATAACCTCACACTGTGGCTTGCTTCTAACCTACAAGATGATTCGAGGGGTATTGCCTAGATTCCTTGGAGAGTCATTTTTGGAGGAGGATGTTGGTTGCTTTGGAAAAGAAGGAATGAGGTTATTTTCAATAGCAAGGATCCGTCTGAGTCAAGCTTTATACACAAAATATCTTTGCTGAAAAGATTTACAGTGCAGGGACTAATGCAGTAAGGACGGTCTCTGATGACGCTGCTTCTGAGAGCATTAGATGGTGGTGACCTCCAATCTTGATGGGTCAAGCAAAGGAATCCAGTTCTAGCGGAACGTGCCAGCATTTTTCGAAATTCAGATAGAAGTTGGACGAGTCTTTAGAAATATGGGTTGGTGTTTGTCTATGCAACCAGATATCTTGAGCTTGCCTGCAAGGAAGGGTTCTTAAAGTGCATTTGGATTAGATTCACTCACTCTGATGAAAGCTAATAATGATCCTTTCTGTAATATGGGTACTTCTAACAAAGTTGTGAAGCTAATTAAAATTACTCTAACAAAGAAATAGGAAGTTACGATATCACATATTTTTTGCGAAGCAAATAGGTATACGGACATCCTTGCCAACTACAACTTAAATTTTCTTATGGGGCTTTATATTTGAAGTTTTATTCTCTCTTTTCTTAATTTGTCTGTTAAGACATATCTAATAAAATTTATTTTACCTTGTAAATTTAGCTTCTTTTTTTTTTAAAGCTTTGAGCCTCGTCCATTTACCCCATATATATGTATATAAAATTAATTGCATAATGCATATAAGTTGTTTCCCATTAGAAATTGCGAAACAAAAAAATAAATTGGCCAAATCACATAAAATTTTAAAAAAGGGTGGCCAATGACAATGGTGAAGTTTTACAAAATTTATATATATATTATTCAATTTCGATATTATACTTCCACATCTCTTAGAATTTTAAAGTTACTTAGCCCACTGAATTAACTGAATACATACATATATTTTTAAATTGTTTTTAATTAGACCAACAATTATTTTTAAAAACTAAAGCAAAAAATTTTATAATATTATTGAATAAAAATAATCTTTTGTTATATTTTGTAGACATATATTTTAAAAAATGAATAGTCATAAATTTTTATACTTCATTAAATAATTTTTTTTATTTTAAAATATTATTTTAAAATATTCATAAATTTATTATGATTTATTAGTGATAATATTTTTTTTAATATATCATTATTATGCATGAATGAATATTAAGTAAATATAAATTTATAATTTTATGTGTAAGTAACGGAATTGTAAATCTTTCTTTGTACATTATTTATTTAAATTTAAATTTATTTAGAGATTTAAAAGAGAAAATTAGGATATTATTAATTAATTAATCTTATCTAACTTATTTCAAAAATCTGAAAAAAAAAATTATTTAAATAATATACGACAAAAAGATAAACTTTTTAAAATAACATATAAAAACTTGTTTGGCCCTGCTGGCTCCGCCCCCGGCCGACAGCACGCACGTGGTCCACAAGGACAGCGTCGTATAGGGGCTAATTTTCTTCAATGGGCCGAATTTATGGCTAAGTAAAATATGATGATTAGTAATCCGATGTCGAGTATCTATGGCATAAGCTGTCCCTGCTCCGCTGCTTTCTGCACAAGCCATAATTAAAGAGAGCAAAGCGGTCACTACTCCACTGTGAACTTCATCACAGATAGAAATGGATTATCTTCTCTGGAAGCTATTGCCTCTGTTAGCACTTCTCGTCTCCTTCGTAATCTTTTTTAACTTACAGGATTCCTACAGGGTCCACTTGTTTCATCTGAAAAAGGTCCACTATCTATTTATCTTCTTTTCCCTCCTTTGATTCATTCGTATACACTCTCTCTTCAACGTTGGTTATCTTACTTTTTGCTTGAAATTTATAGCCTTTGACCAAAATCGTGGCTTTTTAAAGTGTAGTGAACTTGCGATCTTCCCTATTTAGCTGTTTTGACAAGTTAACTTTTGAATTTTTTGTCATCATTTGTTACTACCATGGTCAAAAAGTGTGGAATTAAGTGTTGGGTTTCTCTATATTAGAGGTAGAATGTGGATTTTGTTGTTTTGGGGTTGAATGATGTTATTGTTTATGTGACAGCCACTCGCTGATGAGTGCAGCTTTCTTCCTTATCGCCACTACTGGATATCCAGCAAGCGTATTGTGACCCCGCAAGGGGTTATTTCTGGCTCAGGTTATTGTTTTACCCTTGATCACGTGAATTTTCTTTTGGTCTTTATATTTTGATTTTTAGCTTATACCTTAAAGTTTTTAAGGCTGTGTATTAGAATATGTATATATATATATATATATATTATATTTTCCATAGTGCTAGAGCAGGGAGAAATATATGTCTTATGACAAGAATATGTGTTTTTAATCAATACTCAGGGTTTCACTATGTGGTCAGTAACCTTTATGCTTTTGTCCGATGGATTTATAGTGATAAATCATAATTCTGTATTTTTTTTTTTTTAAAGATGCCCTATTAAGAGCGAAAGAAGAATACAGGATATGAAGATAAGTGGTCTTCCAAAAGAAAAGATAAAAGGGGGGAAAGTAAGTAGAGAGAGAATTTGTTCGAACGTCCTGTGCTGTCCCTCTGTATATCTAATAAATGAACTCCCTTAAAGAACCCATGAGCGGAAATCTACATATATAGAAGCAAGGAAACTGTGCTACCTCTTAGAAGATGCACAGCTAAGGACCTCTGGCTTAAAATTCGCTTAAAATTCTAGCATTCTGCTCTAATCAAATTCAAGCAGAACGTACACAAATCTGCAACATTTTTCTCTTGTTTGTTCTACCAAAACCTTAAAATAAAGTAGAGAAAAAAATACTCGAAAGTTGGATGAACAAAATCCAATGTTCACCCAGAATCATAAATAACTTTCCATTTAACTTCCTAGCAAAAATCACAATGCAAAAAGAGATGGAAAGCTATATCCAAACTTATCCAGCATATAGCATTAATGTTGAGGGATAATGTGGCCTGCAGACTTGTAAATTTGTAAATTTTCACAGATCTTTTTGGGTTAATCCTTTTAAGTATCACAACCGTTTTGGGGAAGACCATGGTTACCCTTGACTAACTATTGTTATTATAACACTGAAGCTTTCACTGGATTATGATTATTTACTTATGTTGATTGATTTTCTTTGCAAAATTGTTCAATTAAACAGTGGAGATAAATGAGGGGAAGATAGTGTCTATTGTTAAAGAAGATTCTAAACATGGAAATTCTATGCAGCAAGAGGTAATTGACTATGGAGACGCTGTGGTCCAGCCTGGCTTAATTGATGCGTAAGATGCACAAATCATCTCCTCATGGATTATTTCTTTTTATTCAGTTCTAGTATATACACAGTGTAAATTATACAATGATGAATGCTCATTGATTTATTATGACAATAGTTCTAAATATCAAGGAAGAGGAAGTGTGGAGGAAATTGTTGAAACCTGTAGGGCTGAATGTCAACATAAAAATTTCTTCTTACACATCTAGACCTTATTGGGGGATACAAAATAAGTCTGGCTTGTCAAACGTTCTTACATATTACATGTTTCCACTCATTGATCACAAGCTAGAAAAGCTTATATAACATGGAATTATATGGAAAACATAGTTCTCATGCTGTTTAGTGTTGTTTCAAATTTTCAATAATGTTTATGGCATTCATTAGAAGTGGAATTTGTAAAATATAATCAGATTGAACTTGAGATTCTTCCCGAATTATACTCTCTGTTACTCTGCTTGTTGCTTACGTAATTTCTGGGATTTAGTTTCCTCAGTATTGGAATTTATCATAAAGATTGCCTACTGTGGTTAAAAATGAGGCATTACATGGTCACAAGATGTGTGTGAGCAATTTGAAAGGTGGAATGACTATATGTGCAGGTGTTTTCATAAGTATATTTGAATGGTGAATGCTCACTGAGTGGATCATAAGTATATTTGTAGGAGCTGAAAAGAGGATGCACTTCCCACTAGATGGAATTTCTTCTTTCTTATTTATTTTTATTATTATTTTGCTCTGCAATAACTTGGGCTTCATGAACAAAAGAGATGAAGGAAGAGTGTTTTTATATCCCTGCTCTATTTATCTTCTACACAAAAAAGTACTAGAACTATCCAGCACTAACCACAATCTAGTTGAAAGAAAAGGAATTAGAAACTAGTATCTGACAGCATAATCTATTGATGATGGAAATGTTATTTATACTTTTGATTCTACACCAGGCTGTTGCTACAGCCAGTCTACCATTAAGGGAGATGGGATTGTTTTGTTCGATTCAGTACAAAATAAGTACTGATAATGTGTGACAATGATGGAAATCAACACCAAAATAAAACTGAAATGCTCCTCTGTATAGAATCACCAAGAACAAAAGAGAGAATCCTATCACATTTGAGGGAATGGATAAGGATCCGATTATAAAGCAACACAACTGGAGCACAGAAACAGCAAAATAAAGTAAATGAAGCTATAAAACAGTGGCAGTAGTCATACAGCAGGAAAACAGAGGAAAAGGAAATACTCTCCTAGCTTTCAAGAGGCTAGAGAGTCTCCCACCAAGCCAAATTTTTCCTTCCTCTCTCTCTGACCCCTCATTCCACAATATATTCCCTACTAACGGCCTTACTCTCTCTCTCCCTTGCACCTCACAACCCATGTGAGTTAGTTAACACTGTTATTTCCCTTTTCTACCCCTCTGGCCAGCTCATCAGGAATTATCACAGCTTGAGTCTCTTTTCCCATCCTTCTTCTCTCATACATCTTCAATACCATAGGCTCAATAGCTTCAGGTCCATCAGACATAAATATCAAACAGCTAACTTTTGTGGTTAACTTGTTTTTACTAGTGAGGGAAACAAATTGTATTGTGAGAGAATTAGGAATACTTATTAAGTCAAGCATGGACTCTTTCCTTAAAATCAGTGGAATCTTAGGTACCTGTTGCTTCTATCTTCTTATGATTTCAGAATATTACCTCAAGGGACCTTGCTGTGATTTACTTCAATTAAAGATATAATTTCTTTGAAAGTCAGTCTTCTTTTCTTCTTCTCCTTCATTGTATAAATTTTACTTTTGGCAGGCATGTACATCTTGATGATCCAGGAAGAACTGAATGGGAAGG
This sequence comes from Erythrophleum ivorense, assembly GCA_026724425.1. Taxonomy (NCBI): domain Eukaryota; kingdom Viridiplantae; phylum Streptophyta; class Magnoliopsida; order Fabales; family Fabaceae; genus Erythrophleum; species Erythrophleum ivorense. Next base: position 534,924 of record JAIUCV010000218.1, on the reverse strand, counting down.
ATTTCTTACTGGGACTAGAGCTGCTGCTGCTGGTGTGCAGATGTCCTTCCTCTATTAAGGCTTGTTCCTATGCTTCTTAAAGAACATCTAGATGACAAACTTAGCACTAAGAAAAAAAATTTTAGACAACTTATATGATATTATGTCATTATGAGTCCTCAACTAATGCTAATGGACTTCTTCAATAGTTTTTTCCCCTATGTTCTTGAATGGGAGTGGTCATCTGGAATGAGGCTATTATTGTTACTGTTTCTTGACTGTTCATTTTTTCTTGTTCCATTAATATGTATAACTTAGACCTATGCTCACAATCTGTTTCAAAAGGTGGCGTAACAACAGTGATTGACATGCCTCTAAATAATCACCCGACAACTGTGTCTAAGGAAACACTGAAACTCAAGGTATGTTTGATTGAGCAGTTGTATATGTCTCATTTTTTTAAATAATTAATAAGAACATACACTGAAGTAAAAGCATTTTATCACTTATTTTATGATGAATCCATTCATATAAAAAACAGAGAAGGAGACACAATTCCTTCTAAATACATCAATTTACATCTTTAAGGTGTTTAATATTCTAATATCTGGTAAAGCTGTCTATTGTGGTATTGAATTTAGATCCCTAGTGATTAACTGTTAAATTTCTGTGCTTTTTCTTTCCTTAACATTGTGTTCCATTTCTTGTTTACAGCTTGAGGCTGCTAAGAAGAAACTCTATGTTGATGTTGGTATGATCGACAAACTATATTTTGGCATACAATCAATGGAGTTTCTGAAAAAGTTTGGCATTGACAGGTTTTTGGGGAGGTCTAATCCCTGAAAATGCACTTAATACGAGTATTTTGGAAGGTCTCCTAAGCGCCGGAGTTCTTGGTGTCAAGGTAACAATCAAAAACCTATTCATTATTAATGTAATTCTGTTTAGAGGCCAAGGATATGTTCATAATGTTTAATAGTATTATTTAGGAAAAGTTGAATCTTACATTAGGCACTTTATCCAGCATTAGTTTAAGGTTTACTGTAATTTTGAGAATCTTTGGAATCTGGACATGTCTAGAGTCTGCCTCTTGTTATATATGTTTGAAATGGTTCTTTGTTATCATGCTGGGGATGCCTGAACTACTTTGCTTATCTTTCTTCTCATTCACCATTTATTCTCCCCCCAACCCCACAAAAGTCGTTGGGATTGGTTTATGTTTTATTGGGAAGCTGTCACATGCTCTTTGATTTTGGCATTTAACATTATTGCTTCAAATTTAAAAATATGTCAAGTGACACAGCTTCCCTCTCTACTGTAAGGTTGCACCTCTCCTTTTATTCAAATACAATACATTAGTGATATTTGCACTGCTGTTTTCCTTGCCTTTTTAAATAAGTAAGCTAATGGCTGCTATATTTTGGTCTGACGCATTTTTATTTTTTGTGTTTGTACTTTGTAGTCTTTCATGTGTCCTTCAGGAATTGATGACTTTCCTATGACAACTATTGATCACATCAAGGTATGTTTCTTTCAAAATGATAAAAGTAATAGAAGTAGAGTATAATTTACATTAATTCATTGTAATTTTTCATATTTCTTTGCTTTCTCTGTTCCATTTACCACATTAATTGTGTTATGAGATTGCGGCTTTGTTTGATATGCAGTGGTCTGCTTGCACAGGCACTTACCGTTGTGTCATCAATAATTCTCCTACGTAGTAGTATGGAGTTCCTTTTCCTTTGTTGGATTAACACATTTGTTGTGGTAATTTGCTTGTTAGGAGGGACTGCCTGTGTTGGCCAAATATAGAAGACCTTTACTAGTGCATGCTGAGATTCAACTAAATTCCGGAAATGTTTTGGAACATGATGGTGATCCAAGTGCTTACTCAACCTATCTCAAGACTAGGCCACCTTCATGGTAAGACATCAGTTATGGCCTTGCTCTTTGAAGAAATAAGCTTGGTATTGGACTAAAAATATATTCCACAATACATTTTTTACTATAGACATTAAATTGGTTATGTTCTTACTTAAACAGATAAGCCTATCCTTAATATTCATGATTTATAGTAGCTCCTTTTTTGGACAAACATGATTAGTTTAGATTTGAACTTCAAATGTTTATAGCTTTGTGATTAAGGCCTAGGCCCAAATTTGTCATGAGCTCCCTCCTGTGAGAAACTGTCTGCAGTTGTACAGCTCAGCTCTTAATTGAGTAAAAGTTGCACTCCAATGAACAGCAAGAGGTGTTTCTAGGGGATGGGAAGAGGAGAACTACTCTTACTGTTGAGATTTTACATTGCAAAAAAGATGCCTATGACCTAGTTCAGGATATATTGTTGAATATTCTATCTTTGAATGATAAACTACTAATATGAATGAAATATCTGTTGAGTTTGTTTTTTCCATGATGCAAGTCCATGAAAAATTTTGGATGAGCATAATATCATATCTTTTCTATTGGCTTACTGCCCATTAAATTTTTGGCTAAATCACTAATCTTCCTCTTCACTTCCAAAACAGGGAGCAGGCAGCTATTAGAGAACTTGTAGGTGTCACAAAGGATACTAGAAGTGGTGGTCCTTTAGAAGGAGCGCATGTTCATATTGTTCACTTGTCTGATTCAAGTGCCTCCTTGGATCTGATTAAGGTAACGTGTTTTTTTTCATGTAGATATACCTGTTCCAATGATGATGAAGTTCTTTTGGGGTGTGTAGTTCTTAAAGTTAACTGAAGTTAGTAGTAGTTTTATATTAAACTGACTCATTAAAATGCGCTTTCTGTATATTTAGTGAACCATACTAATTGAATGCCATTACTTAATTAAAGTTTCAGTAGATGTTGTGATCTTAACTCTTGAGCTTGGTGTATATATATATATATATATATTGCCATTCTACTTTTATGAAAAGCCCCCAAAATAGCTTTTATACCAACTGGATAAGAGAGAGGAAAAATAGAAAATTGAAAAATTAAAAACAGTGTAGAGAGAGAGAGAGAGAGAGAGAGAGGGATAATATGGTAAAATAATGCCAGTAACTTAATTCTTCTTCAAGACTCTGAAATTGCATCCCAGGTAATTTGAATGGTATATTAGACCTCCAAATCAAATAATATATCGCACAGAACATTTTAGAATGATACGAAATCTTAATATTAATAAATAGAACAGGATGCAGTCTTCAATCTTTGCTTTGCCATTCAGAAAGTTCCAAAAATATCCTTATTAAATTTTAGTGTTTTTTGAATATCAATATTAATAAAAATTATGGGGTTATAAAATTAACAAGATTCTTATTAAATAAATGGAGATTATAATAAAATTATGGGGTTCTTAACTACACACATGTATGTGTGCCACTATCTAGTAATTAAAAGTTAAAATCCCATTAACAGCTATAACATCGATAATCACTAACATAAATGTCAGTCTATTTCTTCATCATAATTGGTATTCCCTAAATGGACCCAACAATATCCCAGTTCACAGATAAATAACCTTTTTACCCATTAAATTTTGTTTGTCATGCTCCTTTTTCTTGTTACAAGCACTTGGCAAACTACTTCTCTCACTGTAGGAGAGTGCCATTGTTATACATTAATATTCTGCAGGAAGCAAAACGTAATGGTGACAGCATTAGTGTTGAGACTTGCCCACATTACTTAGCTTTCTGGTCTGAAGAGATACAAGATGGAGATACACGTTTTAAGTGTTCCCCACCTATTCGTGATGCATCCAATAGAGAAAAATTATGGGAGGCTTTGTTGGTAACTCATTCTCCACAAAGCAAATTAATATCATACATTAGTTATCTATGATCTCATTAGTCTTATCTGTTTTATTCTTCATTTTAGGAAGGACACATTGACTTTTTAACTTCTGATCATTCACCGACACTGCCAGAACTCAAGCTTCTTGATGAGGGTGACTTCTTGAAGGCTTGGGGTGGCATATCGTCTTTGCAGGTTAGTGATTTTATCTGTTTATCAATAAGTAGAAGTTAGATTGTTATAACTCTTTTCATACAGCAATACTAAAAATCAATTGGAGATCCACAAATTGGTAGTTGAATGAATAAAATGTTTACCCGTATGCATTTTAAATAAAATCTAAAGGGTGTCTGCGCTTCACTACACAATATGGTATTCATCATGTCATCAACGAAAAATGTTCAACTGATATTTTTTTATTTGTACTTTTAAGTGTGAGCTGTGCATATTTAGCATGATCTTTTGGATCTTTGTGCATGATTTTGAAATTGATGATCAGAAAAGTGGATATTTATGCTATTAGAATGTTGTAATATTAATTCAGTGAATGGAAATTATATATAAATGTCCAACATTTGTATTTGCATCCATGGATTAGAACCAACCTTTCTTAATTATTTATCTATACTTTGGCTTGGTTGTTGTTTATTTATTTATTAATTCATTAATATGATTCAGTATTTTCAACCATGCTACAGCATATCTTTTTCATTTTTTTGGTTGGAGAGGGGCAAAAAATATAAATGCCTTAAAGTTATAAGCCAGCTTTCTGTTTTTTGTTCTGTTTTTCTCAGAGAATAACTTATCCTTCTTACTTGTAACATCGTTCTTTCTTTATAATAAAATCGCTCTTTGTTTCAAAACAACAAAGTTCAAACCATAAATATTGGGCCAACATAAAGATCCTTAAGGCGGTGATGGGGGGTTTATGCTAGATTTTTATCAGAAAGCCACAAGCTAATTTCCTTGTATCAGCTGAATTTGAGTTATTATCTTTCAAATATAACTTCTATTATTGGTCTGAAGTACTTACTGACCGATGCTCTATTGGGAAACATGTAGTTTGTTCTTCCAATAACATGGTCATATGGGCAAAAATACGGAGTAACTCTGGAACAACTATCATTATGGTGGAGCAGGAGACCTGCAGCATTTGCTGGATTAGATTCAAAGGTGATATGATTGTAGTTTCCTTCTTTGCCTCAGACCTGATATACTATAAATAATAATAGCTTTTCTTTTGCCTCTGATTCAGTACGTGCTCCATAAAAGAAAATGATTTTGATCTGTTTTTGACCAAGGATAGTGCTTCCTAATTATATAGTTTTCATTCCTATTGGAGATAATTACAGCATTATTCCCTTGAAGCAAGAAGTTTTAAATATACAAGGAAAAGAAGAAGCAAAACCTTGTGCTTTTTACCTCAGCTGCAGGATTGACTAAGATAGCAGCCCAGGAGAAGGTCCATTCACTGTTACTAGAAGATACTTTAATAAAATGAAAATAATGCTCTACAAGTTAAGAAGAAAAGAATTGTGATGGAACCCAAACAAATATTCAATGAGAAGTAACAGGATTTAGGGAATAATGATAGCAGAACAGAGGCAAATGCACCAGTATGGCAGGATTGCTTTTACGCAGAAACAGAAACTAATGCAGAAAAATAGAAAACCCTCTCTAGTTATTCGAGTTGATAAAAATCTCACAAAACCTCTTTAAAATTATTCCATAACCATTCACTCTGATTCCTCTTTCTTTTTAAACCTCTCTTAGTAACAGAATTGCCAAAACCTACTCATCCTAAAAGTAACACGTGTTCCACATCCTTCCAAACCGTTTCCAGCCATACCTTGCTGTTCCTTCCAGATTTTTTCCTTCCCAATTAGGGGTTCCATCATGTTGTCTTTGATACAATTTCTTAGAAATTTAGCTGAAAAAGCCTCACGGTAAAGCATTTAAAGATTTATACGTGAGATTGTTTGGTCAACCCATGCGCTCTCCTAGAAATATATTGCAGGTTCAAGTCAGACTAAATTTCCATTTATGTTATAGGGGGCCATTGCAGTTGGAAACCATGCAGATATTGTAGTGTGGCAACCGGAGACGGAGTTCATCCTGAATGACAAGTATCCTGTTTTTATTAAACATCCTGTGAGTTTCAATTCTTCTCTTCCTGTTACTAAACTCATTTTTTTCCCGTTTCAGTTATAATATTTTCGAACTTTTATATGGTGGCTTTTTCTTGCTAGAACATTAGTACATTTGCCTTTCTAGTATGAAAATTGCGTATATGTAGTTGGAGAAGTAAGGGTTGAGGAAACAAGGTCTTTGATTCTGTTCTAGTATCTTTTATTTTTTTGTTAAGTCCTTTTTCACTTTACCTTGTACATATTTAGTTATTTCATATGATTATTCATGTTACAAAGTGTCGAGGGCCATTTCAACTAAAAAACCGAACCTGTGAAACACAAACGCGCATAAATAGTTTTATTATAATCTTTAACATTTCTTTTTACATGAAAACTCATTAGGCTTGAAGTGTGTGGACAAAGCGAAGGCTTGAATTTAATTTTAATTAAGGAAATGGGGGATTAAACTCCTGAGTACTTGATTATAGAAGTTCTAATTATGTGAAAGACCATGTTAACTCAAAAGATTAAGTTCCTGAGTAAAAGCCTATGAATAATTTTATTATAATCTTTAAAATAAAATTTATTTTTGTAAATGCCTTTGTGAATCTTATCCAAGAGATTAGCTTAACTCTACATAGCAGTTGTTATCATTACTATTATTAATCTTTTTATTACTTCTCAAATGATCCTTTTATATGCAGAGCATCTCTGCCTATATGGGAAAAAGGCTATCCGGAAAAGTGTTGGCGACTTTTGTCAGAGGAAACCTGGTCTTCAAGGATGGCAAGCATGCTCCTGCAGCCTGTGGTGTTCCAATCCTTGCTACATGAAAACTGATCCAAGAACTCATCCCATCTTCTTTTTCTCCTTTGAAGAGTCACTTATGGTTATCATCATCTTGGTTCATGCTGTGGACATAGTTCTAGCAGATATGGCTTGCCTCGAGGCATCATGAGAAATATCGAGGAGATAAAACTTGGGTAAAATTATTTACAGTTTCACAATCTTCAATCAAACAATGACATGTGGAGGAATTTCTTTTTCAAGAGTCTATTATATGATAGGGGATGTTAAAAAAAAATCAAATATTTTGATTTCATTAAAGAACTGGATAACACATACATAAAACTTGGACGAGAGGTTTGTATCATCCTATGCTAGCAAGAAGGTCCCGCAATCGAATTGTACGTGGGTCTGGATCCGGGAATAGATTTAGGATTAAATTAATGGAGAGGGAAAATTAGAAAAAGTTAATATGTTGATGTATATAAAATTTTTAAACTAAGTATATATGTAGTATATGTTTTTGTAATTTATCAAAGTTAAATATAATATTTTTTTTCATATTATAAAATTTATTAATAATTGAATATGTGTCAATTTTTTTAGTAATTTTTCTTTTAATATAAATAATAAGCAATCTGGGAAAAATTCATCTTTCACCCTATTTTTAAGCTTATATTTTATGGTGTATAACAATATAGAACATTTTTTTCATTTGATTCTTAGTCTTTAAAATGTGAGGTCTAATACTAATAGAGAAAAAGTAGGAGTGTATGAGATTTACACTTTTCAATCTATCTCTTTTAAGGATGATATTTTACTTGCCACTGATAAGAGAGGATCTGGATTATTTTTCTTTCACGTACCGTTGCATGAAAGCACAATGTCTTGGCCAAATTTTAGGAAATATGACGAGAAATAGGAACAAGATGAAATACGGACTCTTGTTATTCTCATATTTGATTTAGTAATTGAAAGGTACTTTTTAAAAAATTATTATTATTATTCTAAAAAAATGAATAAAGTTAAAATTCAAAGATGTGAAAGTTCTTTAATCTTTAATATCCTATGTCTCGAGGAATTATAAATTTCACAAAACATTTAGAAAATAATGATACTAAATATGTCAAGATAAATGTGGCCCAAAAAAAAAAGTCAAAGATGAAGATAATAATGTCTGAGGCTAGATTGCATTCAATTTGAATAGATTTAAGCTGTTTTTTGGTCAACCCCAAATATATTAATTCGTTATATATATGAAATGTTAAAAAAAATTCTGGACAGAATCTTGAGCAAAATATAGATAAATATATTTATTTAAATGGGTAAGGAAAAAAGTATACGCACATTAATATATATAGAGAGAGACACACACACATATATCATTAAATTATATTTGATATCTTTTTTCTTTTAAAAATATTATTAAATTTTTCTGACATCTAATTTTTCTTTCATATATCAGGAGAGTTAGATGCTGTTTTTGAAACAAAAATAAATTAAGCACAAAAAATTGAAAGAAATAATTTAATTAATAAAAAGAGATAATATATTTCTTTAATAACTTTTAGTTTAGATTTTTTTAAAAAATTATTGTAAGATTAAAATCTTTTTTTTTCAATAAGATTAAAATCTTAAATACATCAAATAAGTGTAAAAGAATAAACCTTGAAATCATTTAAAAAAAATAACATCAACAAAATTCAAAAGTATTTTAGTCTTAATAATTTAAAAAAGATTAGATTTATATGTAATTTTTTATATTTTTATGATCAAATTTTTTAATTAAAATATAATAAATATATAATTCTTTAATAATAATATAATAAATGTATAATTTAATTAAAAATTATATAATTATTTATAATAACTATACATTTATTATAATATTATTAAAAAATTATACATTTATTTCATTTTAATTAAAAAAATTTGATAGCAAATTGTATATGGGTCTTTTCAACGTAAAAAGATTCCGAGGAGAAAATAAACGGTTGTTTCTCTACATGCTTTCATAACGGACTTAACCGAAGCTGATGCACGGCGCGACAGAACGACATCGTTTAATCATCCGATTCGAAATGGCCACGAAGCTGAAGTCTCATCCTATCTACAAACCTCAAGAGTCACAAGCACACAAATATGCCGTGGCCGAGGAGACTCAGAGCGAGTTCGACTCGGAGAAACTCGGCGGTGACGGTCGGGTCAACTCGCCTTCCCTCCCTCTCGCTGCAAATCATCCAATGGAACTCAGCAAGCTCTTCATTTCCGTGAAGAAACCCCCAAACCTCTTCGCCAAACCCAGCTTCGCGTTCTCCAACTCGGCCGAGTCGAACTCAATCCTAGAACGAGTCACACTGTCTCACACCCTCCAAGCCGAGACTCTCAAGACCCTGGAATGGAACTCCATCTGCAAGAAGCTCTCGAAGTTCACGTCGACCTCCATGGGCTTCTCCGTCACGCAAAACGCACAAGTGCCCTTCGGCCGGACCCAGAAGGAGAGCCAGAAACTTCTCGATCAGACTTCCGCAGCAAGGCTGGTTTCTCAGCCGATGGACTTTTCGGGTATAGATGACTTGACGGAGATTGTCAATGTTGCAGTTTCGGGTCAGCTGTTGACGATCAGGGAGCTCTGTACAGTTCGCCGCACGCTGCGTGCCGCGAGAGAGATGTTCGATAAGTTGCAGGAGTTGAATTCAGATGTTAATTGTCCAGAAAGGTGTGGTTTTGGTTTCTTAGCTAAAAATTTGTCCTAGTCTGTCAGTTTTGATAAAATTGTTTGGTTTGGGATTTAAATTTCAATAATACAATTGAAATTCTAAAACCAAAACTAACTTAAAAGATGAAGAATCCAAGATAGATCATGTAACTTGAGGTGACTTGAGAATATATTTTTGTGCTCAGCCCGGAATTTGAGAATCAGGGAGGTTTTTATCCATGAGGATTTCTGTTTTTTAGAATTTCTTTTAAAGATGTTTGTATTCCAAGTTTTGTGTTTAGGTTTTGGGATTACAGTCTATGTCACCTTTTAGAATGATAGATATTGAAGAGTCTCTGTGAATTGACATATTCGGCTATTATTGTAGATGATATCACTTTTATATGTTGATTCTGAGAAGCAAAGCTTCATTTGGTGATTTTGATGTACCTGTTTAGATCAAGTTCTTCCAATAACTAAGCAGTGTAGTCCATATTTATTTGGCAGAAGCTGTCCAATTTTTAAGCATCACATTCGGACAGTTGGCGTATCACTTCATAAGACTAATACTTGTTCTACTAAGTGTCGATGAGTAGGATGAGAGGTAGAAGCCAACATCTTGAGAAGGTTTAGAGAGATATGTTTCAATATATCTGTCATTACTTAGATTGACGTTTTCTGCAGAAAGGTTTTTATCACTCTTTTATGTTCTCAAATCTGTGTTGCATCCATTTCAAGATGGGTGATAAGAAGTAAAGGTATAGACTTGCCTGGCTGGCCTGGTGCTCCCCGGCCATGTTAGGCTGAGCCGACCAGGGCCCCAAAAAAAGAAAAAGACACCATAGGCTAAGCGTTGGGCTAGGCTGCCAAACCAATAAAGCCCAACAAGACCCAGTGGTGAATATAAAAAATTAAAAAATTTTAGGGATTTAAATGAAAGAAAATTTTATTTTAAGGGCTATTTTATAATTTTAGCTAAAAATTTTTAAATATATTTTATAAATTATAAATAGCCAAAGAGTCAAATCCTATCCCAAGATCCTCTTGAATATGATTATCATATTTAAAGAAGAGAAAACAATGTAAAAAACATATATTTTTTTAATTTGAAAGCAAAAAATTCAAATTTAAAATATTAAACAACTTTTTTGGAAGAAAATAGCCAAGAAACTTACATTCAGTGGTTCCATCACATCCGTATCAAAAAGATACCCAAAATAAAAAAAGAAAAAAAGAAAAATCACCCCAATCAAACTATCAAGCTTTTAAGTTATTATATTTTAAAGTTTTAATATTCATATATGCATTTTCTCCCTGTATCTTTCCCCAACCCCATTTTTTTTCATATTTATTGCATAGATCTCAAAATAAAACGTATCAAAATAAGTGGTTATACACCCAAAATAGTCAAATATATATAAAGACATGAACTTTTAAATTTTCAAAGTTAAAAAAAAAATTGGCCATTTTGGCCTATGGGCTTGGCCACTACTGGGCCATGTCCAGGCCAAGCCATGAGCCAACAAAAATTTGCTCGCATTCAACTAAGGTGGGCTTTGGGCCAAGCCAACACCCAACCCAGTTTGGTCAATATGCACCCCTAACAAGAAGTTTTCTGTCAATAGCTTTTTCTCAACATTCAAGGCAGTTCTTAGTGCAATTCAGATTATAAGCAGTTCCTTTGATGCGTTTTCTCTAGGTATTCTGTTTTTCCTTAACAAAGTGTGGAGCATAGATCATATGGTAATGGATTCTCATGTCTCAGTAAGGCCTTAAAAGAAAGTTTTATCTCAAAGGTGCTCTTACATATGGAGTATAATTCTCTTATTTGACTTGTTCTCTGGGCTTAACTGCTTCATGCTGGAAATTTCAAGGTAGTGATCTGAATCAATATTTTAATCAATGCAATCATTTCCAATCAGGTACTTGCCCCTACTTGAAATATTGCAGAATTGTGATTTCCTAGTGGAGTTAGAGCATAAAATAGAGTTTTGCATGGACTGCAATTTTTCTGTAATTCTTGATAGAGCAAGTGAAGACCTGGAGATCATTAGATCAGAAAGAAAGAGGAACATGGAAATTTTAGATTCTTTGTTAAAAGAAGTATCACTTCAAATTTTTAAGGCTGGGGGAATTGACAAACCGTTAATTACCCAGCGTCGATCTAGGATGTGCGTGGGTATCAAGGCTTCTCATAGATATCTGCTACCAGATGGTGTAATTCTGAATGTTAGCAGTTCTGGGGCAACATATTTTATGGAACCCAAAGATGCAATAGATCTGAACAACATGGAAGTAAGGCTTTCAAACTCTGAGAAGGCTGAGGAAAGAGCAATTTTGAGCTTGCTTGCATCTGAAATAGCAAATTCAGAAAAGAAAATAAAGTATTTATTGGATAGAATTCTTGAGGTTGATCTTGCTTTCGCAAGGGCTGCCTATGCTCAATGGATGAATGGGAAATGTCCAGTTTTCAGTTTAGGGAATTTTGAAGACGGTGATTATAATGAAGAGGATGAAACTTTAATAGTAGACATTAATGGTCTGCAACATCCATTACTTTTGGAGTCCTCTCTAGAAAGATTTTCCCACAATCTTGATCTGAGATCTGGAAATGCTGCTGAGTTGGGTAATAAAAATGAAGTAACGGCTTCTAAAAATTTGTCACAAGCCATAGATGACTTTCTTGTACCGGTTGACTTTAAAATTGGTCATGGAACCACTGTGGTGGTGATATCAGGACCTAATACTGGAGGGAAAACTGCTTCCATGAAAAATTTGGGCCTGACATCACTCATGTCAAAGGCTGGAATGCATTTGCCTGCCAAGAGCTGTCCCAAACTTCCTTGGTTTGACCTCATCTTGGCAGATATTGGAGATCACCAGGTAATTTGTGGACTTATTTATTGCCAATAAGAACTTTTCCCTGGCATCCTGTAGCTGTTTTATTTGTTTTCTGATTCTTTTCTTTTTGTGGTTTTTTCCGGTTGAAGTCCCTGGAACAAAATCTCTCAACTTTTAGTGGGCATATCTCACGTATCTGTAAAATTTTGGAAGTGGCCTCAAAACAGTCACTTGTTCTCATTGATGAAATTGGCTGTGGAACTGATCCTTCTGAAGGTGTAGCTCTCTCTGCTAGTATCTTGCAATATCTGAAGGATCGTGTAAACTTGGCTGTTGTGACTACTCACTATGCGGATCTAAGCTGTCTAAAAGACAGGGATACCCGTTTTGACAATGCAGCAATGGAATTTTCCCTAGAAACATTACAACCTACTTATAGGATTTTATGGGGATGTACTGGTGATTCAAATGCATTAAGTATAGCTAAATCTATTGGCTTTGATAATAATATAATTGAATGTGCAAAAAAATGGGTAGAGAAGTTAAAGCCAGAACAGCAACAAGAGCGGAGAGGAATGTTGTATCACTCACTACAGGAGGAAAGAAACCGATTAAAAGCTCAGGCTGAAAGGGCTGCATCCATTCGAGGAGAAATTTTGAACATATACTATGAGGTACATTCTAGATGTTTTGGCAGCAATTTTGTTCTGTACTTCTTCATTCTAGCTTCTTTCCCTTGGTTTACAGAGCACCAACATGGACAATGTTCCTTGTCAATTTTATCTGAAATTTACATCCTTATTAATTAAAAATGAATTATATTAAAATAAAATAAGTAAACAAATGGAGCACCTTTGACTTGGTATCTCAGTTGGGAATTCTTCCTTTCATAACTGTTACTCCTGATGCTCATACTCGGACATTATCCAGCTGGCTGTATCAGTAAATCATTTTCCAGTTTCTTAATGGTAATCCTTCTCCGCAGAACTCAGCTGCCACAACTTCGTTTTGGAAGGATAGAGCACCTTCTAAGTTTAAGGTTTTGGCTTTTGTTTGGATTACAATACTTAATAAGATTTGCAGTAATTATCTGTTAACAGCCTCGCGCGTGTGTGGTGCCCTTAACAATTGTGATATATGTCATAGATGCCCTAAGAAAAATAGCTATTTTTTCTTGCATTATGAGGTAACTAGGCAGGTGTGGAGTAAGTTTTTTGTGCTGTTTGGAGAGCATTGGATAGATATGCCTGATTCGAAGGTCCTATTTTCTACCTCTTTCTGAGGTTTTGGGGTTAAAAGGAGAATAAGATGTCTTGGAATTGTGCTGTTGGCGATGGTGTTTGGAGTATTTGGATGGAGCAAATTGTCGTCATTTTCTTTCTTCCTTCACCTCTTTTTTTTGGGCAGGCTTTTTTTCTTAGCCTTTCTGTCATTCTCTGGGTTTCAGGTGATAGGTTTTTTGAGGGAGTCCTTTTGTCTATTATGCAAAGGAACTGTACAAATACAAAAATAAATACATTGGATTTTACCATACAAAAAATGTTCACAATGCCTAATTGTTGGGAAAATTTTGTTCACCAATTGAATTCTTTAACATTTGCCAGTAGACTTTGATTGTAAGTCATTGTATTTGGAGCTGTTCATTTCATTTCTGTTTTCTCCTTCTCTTACTTTCACCCTTCTTTATGAAATGTGTTTGTGAAGATCCAAGAGGAGGCAGAAGATCTTGATAGACGTGAGATGGCTCTTATGGCAAAGGGAACTCAGCAGGTCGAACAAGAGCTATTGGATGCAAAATCCCAGATGGAAACTGTGGTACAAAAGTTTGAAAAACAACTCAGAACTGCTGGTCATGATCAATTGAATTTATTAATTAAGGAATCTGAATCCGCAATTGCCTCCATTGTAAAAGCTCATGCTCCTTCTTCCAATTTTCCTGTTAATGAAGCTGATCAGACTTCATATACACCGCAATTTGGAGAGCAAGTCCACGTTGAAGGACTGAGAGGGAAATTAGCCACAGTGGTGGAACAGCCTGGGGATGATGAGAAGATCCTGGTACAGTATGGTAAAGTGAAGGTCCGTGTGAAGAAAAGTAGCATCAGAGCTATTCATTCTGATGTAAAGAATGCTACATCTAGTTCTGTTTCACATCAGGGGAGGCAGGTATGTGCTATAAGTACTTGAAAAAGTTTAGATTTTAGCTAGTTATGTAATTAATTGATATACTTGTTCCTTAAGAAGAGTAATTGGATCAACGTTAAAATAAAGAAACCCTTTAGAACATGGAAAAAGCTAGCTGGCATGGGGATGATCGATGAGGCCTGAAGTAAATCATGTCAATATCATCCTCTGACACATTGACATTGTGGTATTGATTCATGTAAATATAAAATATTCATCAGGTTTTTGTTTCCATCCAACTTCGCCTCAGTACTGAAGTTTTGCTGTTTGCATGGGCCATTTTCGTCTTATTTGAATAGAAAATATTTCCATTATGTGTCAATTGAGAAGTTATGATATCATATCAATTTTACTCGCATATCATTTTACCCACATTGTTGTTATCCTTGATGCCTACTTAGAAAAATTCTAACATTAAGAGTTTGACATAATGGACACATTAGAATACAAAAGTATTTTTACGGTAGGCATCTTTGGTTGAACTGATTGGCCCTCCCATGGATTTCTTGTGTCGTTGTACTGAATTAATTGATTTCATACCCAGCCATTATTTCTGGTGACTTTTTCCCATCAGCACAAATAATGTCATTGTACAACTTGTTTCTACACTAATACTTTGATCAGAATGATTTGTAACATTATTTGACAACTTTAGTCTTACATGATTGGAAATTTCTCCACACAAATATGGATTTATTATTTATTTGTTTCTTCTAAAATACAGAAGCCTGCACTGATGTGCTTGGCTTGGCATAATCAGGCCTCAAGGTTGGTGCTGGAATCAATCTTAAGTATGTATGTCAACTTTAGCAAGTAGCCTTAATTTCTGTTCGCAACTTCTCTCTCTCTCTCTCTCTCTGTTTTTTTTGGGGCGGAGGGGGGGATGTTGTGGGGATGTGGTGGGGAAATTGTTCAATGGCTGATAATTATTGGTCTCTCTTGAAATGATGAACCTTAACATCTGGATCAATTATTGTAGAATCGGCAGAATAGAGAATCCCGGAGTAATTTACAGACCATCAACAATGAAGAGCCGTCTTATGGTCCAGTGGTGCAGACGTCTAAGAATACAGTGGACTTACGAGGTATGCGAGTGGAAGAAGCTTCTATGCAGCTTGAGATGGCAATTAATGCAAGTCGTCCATATTCAGTTCTCTTTGTTATACACGGGATGGGTACTGGTGCAATTAAAGAGCGTGCACATGAAATACTGAGAAATCATGCTAGAGTTACTAATCACGAGCCAGAAAGTCCAATGAATTATGGTTGTACTGTTGCTTATATCAAGTGAGTCAACCTGCATTTTCATATCTGCACCAGGTTGATTCCTCCTGGAGAAATTTTTAAGTAGAACTGATCTTAGAAAAATTAGTAGATTGAATCAATTATGCATAGACATGTAAGCATTTAACAACAAGTGTCAGTAAAATGTATATTGATATGCCTATTTGTCTCTTAATAATTGGTTTGGTTTATCAATCTGTTTTGAACTGACTTTACCTTCAGAATTTTTCGGTCTTCCTCTTTAGTGGTTTGCCTGTCTCTGCTCTGCCACCCCCCATTCCTTGCATCATCAATCAGTTGCCTGGTTTGATACATGTACGTAGAACTGATTTGATATAACTACCCTGGAGTTTGTGATTGAAGCAATTGCACTGCATTGATTTTTGCACTAAGCTGTGGTTTGTTGCAATGATCACACCGTGTCTTTTTTGGTTTTTTTCTGTCTATTATCTATTCTTGAAGCTTTAGGACCTCAAACAACCAGGACTGATGAATCAGTAATGCTAAACTACTTTGTAACCCTTGAGTCAGCCTTTTCCTTCCTTCTTCCCTTTCACCACAGAGAACACTTTCCCAAGGGAAGTAAGTAGGCGAATACTCATGATTCTCCCCCTTATTTCTTCAAAATTGGATTTCAAGCTCAAGAGAAATTTGTAAATCATTTTTCTCTTGGTGATCTGCCTAAAATATGCTGCATCCAGTACAAGACCAAGTATGGTTCTTGTACATATCTAATTGTCGCCAATGATGGGAGAAAACAGTGTAATATTGAGTTACAGCTAGTTTACCTTGTCTGAAATCATGAAGGAAGGCTTCTACTTCGAACAAAGTAGCTGTATTCTCCACGTATGAATAGGTACCTCTTGCAGCTTCCTAAATTTCATTAACTGTTAGACACAGGAGAAAATTCTCTACCTATCTCATTGGTCATGGGGTTTATTAACCATAACATAAGCATGTTGTTCTCTGCCATCCAGATTTTGTACTTCTGATCACTGATGCTTGGAGGAGAGGCTGTGCCAAAAAGATACTCCTCCTTCCTTTTGCCTCTCACATACATAAAAGCACCAAGACCAGTGCAGATAATTATGCCCAGTAATCAGGATGGGAGTGGTTCCGCTGCCTCTATGAGCATCTGTGTGGCGTTGGTGTTTGGCTCTGTCGAGGCGCCAAGCTTTTGGGTATTCAAGGCCATGGATTGGCCAAATTTAGTCATGGGACTGCTCTGGCTGTTGCCAGCTTTGATACCCAAGTTAAATTCTTTACAGTTATATATAATAAGGAGAGTAATACAAAAGCGTAAAAAATATATATGAAACTGACTGACTTTATGTGTTTTTTTTTTATTTCTTTTCACCTATACCATATGCAATTAATTTATGATTATAGAGGATTTAAACTCTTTTGATACCATGAAGAAATTGAGATTATAATAGACTGTGATTGCTTGCATTCCATAGAAAAACTAAGGTACAAATAGGGGAGAGATGGCAACAGTTGACCTGCCTTTCCATCCCATGAAATCAGGACATTTAAAATCAAATGATAACAGTAGGTATGGCGGAGATACAAGAGACAACTACATAGGAAACAATCTTTTTGACTAAAACACTAACTAAAGCCAATATAGTCTGATAAACACGTGATTTTCTAAAACACTAACTAAAGCCAATATAGTCTGATAAACACGTGATTTTCTAATACTAGAAAATCACGTGACATCCTGATTTATTTTCATCTCTTTTTATTTTGGGTGTATCATGCAATATTTAGATGCTTTAATTGTTCGTTTTTTGAGGTATCATTTTCTCCAGTTTAATGAATATACAAGTGTTGTTTTCATGTTTTGGTTTTGATGTTAGATGTTTATCTTTTTTCAATGTGACAAAGAGATTTAAAATTAAAATTCACTTTGTTTGTTTCAATAATTTAAAAATATCATTTTTAATGTTTGAATGTTTCTTTTAACAAAATAAACGCATTAAACTATTTTCCATGCACGACATAAATACTAAATTTATTGTTATAAACGTTAAAAAAAATAAAACTTGATTTCAATCTAGATAAGCACTTTTGAAAGAAAACAAAAATTGAGAGACATAGTGGACAATCACTACAAAATAGAAACTCTACATTACCTAAAATAAGGAACACATAAGAAATATATAGCTAATCCATCAATCTGTGAATAAGAATTTATTAAAGTGAGTATATCACTCAATTTTACAACTTAAAACACTGTTAAATGTTACTAAGTTGTTATATGACTAATTCTATAAAGCATATATAATTTTAAGTTTTTTTTCCACTTAAAATATCTATTTAGATGAATTCTTATTGATTTATTATTTTATTATATTTTTAAAAAGAATAAAAAACATAATTGTATTATGAAAAATTAGAATAGACCAATTAAACACAAAACTAAAACCTTTAGTGGTGTTATCTTGCATAATACGAATCCTTTAAAGAGAGGACCTATGAAATGCATCTAAATCTTTCATCGGTATTTGTTTTCTTCTATAAAAAAAATTATGTTAAAAAATGTGCCTTCGGATGCGTTATTTGGCAAAGAAATAATAAAAAAAATATTACATGAAAAGTAATAAAGCAAAAAGTAATTGTCCCAGAGATAACAAAAAATTGAATTCGGATGCAAACCCATCGAATTTCACTGCAACGTTCGCTCCACAAAGCATCAGCACAATCAACGAGGCAATTAATGAATTCGGACCCTGGAGGAGGGTCATTGATCAGTCATTACGCGGGTAAAAGATGAAGATAGAAATTACTGTTTTCGAGACATGTGACAAGTTATGATTAGTTCTAATAGATTTTAATAAATTTTGATTGATCAAAAAATAAAATAATATATAATATTATAATAAAATTACAAAAACACCCTTTGTAATTTGGCTATAAATTGGGCATGAGATTTTTTATTTGCTTTATTTCTTTTACCTCAGTCTCCCTCCCTTCTTGCAAAGTCTTTGAAAAATATATGTGAAAATTATTGTGTGTTTTCTTTTTTAATTTTAGTCTTGCTCCAGAGCAAGGAAGAAGAACTCTCAAAATTATCAGCATTTCATACAAAAATCAAGGTAAGTTAGAATAAACTAAAATATATTTATAATTTTATTTTTCATGTAATATTTTTTTAGTAACAAGAGAGAAATGTAAGTCTATTGATACATGTTTATTATAATAATAATATTTGTTGTATCATAAAATGTATATATTTTCAATAATTTTTTTTGCAATAATGGATAATTGCATATGAATAATTGTTTGTTTATTTGTTCTAATTTTTTTAATTATTGTTGTGATTTTTTTTTTTTTGCATGATAATGGAAACTAGTCATAGAAAAAGAAAAGAAAGAGGAGAAAATTAGTAAATAAGTAAAAATGAAAAGAAAAATATTATGAAATAAACGTATTTATAACTATAAAGATATTAAAAAGTAGGGTTGGAATTAAAAAAATAAAATAAAATGGCTAAAAAAATGGAAGTAATTATTAGAACAAAAAATTCTGTAGAGAAAGAAAATATGAAATGATAATTATTTGAAATAAATTAAATGAGAAAGGAGAGAAAATTTTATATGGTTGGAAAAAAAAAGAATATTTTATATTAGTAAGAAAATGGACTTATATAGATGAAAAAATATTTTTTTTTATTTCAATGCGTAAGGTACAAAGAAAGAAGGAAAAAATTTAAATATTTAATGAATAATTGTGAAATATTTTATATTAAAATAAAATAAATAAATTTATATAGTTGAAAAAAATAAAAATATATGCTTCAGTAATTATTTAAAAAATTGATATTATCTTTGCTTTATATTAATATTAATAATAACAAAAATAATATTAGAGAAAAATAATTTAAATAGTTCAAAAAGAAGTGCAAAATTTTTAATTTTAATAGTGAAAAAATAAAATATCTAAGAAAATGAGAAGGAATGATTAGAACTAAAATGTTTGGTAGAGAGAAAAAATATGAAATGAAAATTAGGTGAAACAAATAAAATGAGGAAGAAGAGAAAACTTTATATGGTTGGAAAAAAATAAGAATATTTTATATTAGTAAGAAAAGGGATTTATATAGATGTAAAAAAGAAATATATTTATTTCAATGCGTAAGATACAAAGAAAGAAGGAAAAAATTTAAATATTTGATGAATAATTGTGAAATATTTTATATTAAAATAAAAGAAATAAATTTATATAGTTGAAAAAAATAAAAATATATGCTTCAGTAATTATTTAAAAATTTGATATTATCTTTGTTTTATATTAATATTAATAATAACAAAAATAATAGTAAAGGAAAATAATTTAAATAATTCAGAAAGAAGTGAAAAATTTTTAATTTCAATAGTGAAAAAATAAAATATCTAAGAAAATGAGAAGGAATGATTAGAACTAAAATGTTTGGTAGAGAGAAAAAATATGTAATGAAAATTAGGTGAAACAAATAAAATGAGGAAGAAGAGAAAACTTTATATGGTTGGAAAGAAATAGGAATATTTTATATTAGTAGGAAAAGGGATTTATATAAATGTAAAAGAGAAATATATTTTATTTCAATGTGTAAGGTACAAAAAAAGAAGGAAATGTTTTAAATATTTGATAAATAATTGTGAAATATTGTATATTGTTAGGAGAAAATAGAAACATATGCTTCAGTAATTATTTAAAAAATTGGTATTATCTTAGATTTATATTAATATTAATAATAACAAAAATAACATTAAAGGAAAATAATTTAAATAGTTCAAAAAGAAGTGCAAAATTTTTAACTTTAATAGTGAACAAATAATATGTCTAAGAAAACTAGAAAGAATGATTAGAACTAAAATATTTGGTAGAGAGAAAAAATATGAAATAAGAATTTGGTGAAATAAATTAAATGAGAAAGAAGAGAAAACTTTATATGGTTGAAAAAATAATAGGAATATTTTATATTAGTAGGAAAAGGAATTTATATAGAGGTAAAAAGAAACATATTTTATTTTAATGCGTAAACTACACAAGAAAAAGGAAAAAATATAAATATTTGATAAATAATTGTGAAATATTTTATATAATTAGGGAAAAATAAAAATAAATGCTTCAGTAGTTATTTAGAAAAAATTATATTAGATATTTTTTATATTGATATTAATAATAACAACAATAACATTAGAGAAAAAAATTTAAATAATTAAAAAATAAGTACAAACTTTTTATTTTACTAGTAAAAAAATAATTAAGAAGTATGCATGATTTTGAAAAATAAATTTATGTGTATTAGAAGTATGCGTGATTTAAAAAGTAATCAATATGAAAAAAAATGTGCAATTGTAAAAGATAATATAATGTGTTGATTCGATAAAGTATACTACAAGTATAATTATTTAGAGTATATTTATAATTAGAATATTTAAGGGGAACAAAATGACCAGAAGAAATGAAATTATTTGTATTTATGCAAATGGAAGAATTTTATGACAGTGCACAGGATGCGACATGTCATTGTGCAATGTCAAAATATATAACAGTTAGCACTTATATCATATTAGAAGAGTTGAAACAAGCTGTTAGTCAAAAGCTACGCCTTCCTACCAACCAAATTGTATATAATTTGGTATATAGGCTCCCAACGACAATAAATCTAACATGGTATCAAGTGATTATGTTGGAAGATGATGGTGATGTGCAGAGAATGTGACAATCACACTCACGTTTTCCATCACAATTGAATTCAGTTGAGATATATGCAAACATTTCAAGTATTAACCCATATTTTAGCATTGAATTTCAGGCAAACCCAGTGAATGAAGTGCTGCCTTCACCTAATCTGTTTTATTAATCAACAACTTATCAAATAGTGTCAATAGCGGGTAGTTTGCACCCGAGTTCCTTTTATCTAGCAATTGGGTATGACGCATCTCTTTCTCCACCGAACTCAGAAGAAAATGTATTAGAAGACTTTGAAAATGAAGATGAATACGATGTAGACTTGACCCTGATTACAACAATGACAATGAAGATGATAACAGTGAGACCGATGACGATGATAATGATGGGTATGACAGTGAGGGTGTTGATGATGAAGTCGTTGATGTTGAACCAGTGTCTCAATATGTTAACCCTGCAGCTGTGTTCTTTCAGCAAGGTAATTTGGCCTTAATACAAGGTGATAAATTCGAAGATATGGGAAATCAAACACAATTGAACAATCAAGAGCTATCAGTTGGATTAAGATATTCAAATCAAAAAGCGCTACAACTTGCTTTAAAACTCTATTATGTGAGGGCACACCATAATTTTAAAAAATATTTGACAAGTAAAAAGTATGAAGAATGTCGATGCGTGAATTATGGCAAGAATTGTAGATGGCAGGTCAGAGCATATAAGAAAAGCAAAAGGAATGGTTCATTCTGGCAGATTACGAGATATGGGGGTTCACATACATGTTTGTTTTCAGTCCTATCACAAAATCATCTAAAATTAAATTATGATATTATCTTATCGTGTATTGGGGCAATGGTGACGAAGACCCCTGATGTTCCTATCAGTCAAATAATCGAGCGGATGAAGAGCATGTTTGGTTACACTATCTCTTATAGAAAAGTATAGAGAGCAAAACATAAAGTTGCCGCTATTAATTTTGGTAATTGGAAGAGTTCCTATGCTACATTACTTAGATGGATGGCTGCAGTACAACAGTCCATGCCCAGCTCGTATGTTGAATTTGTGATGAATCAAGTTTCAGAGAGTACCTCTACTAGTGAGCCAGTTGCAGTATTTAAGAGGGTATTTTAGGCGTTTAAACCTTACATAGATACATTTGAGTATCTTAAACCAATGATTCAAGTTGATGCACCTTCTTATATGAAAAATACAATGGGACATTATTAATGGCAATGGCACATAATGGTGACCGTCATATTGTTCCCCTCACCTTTGTGGTTGTTGAAGGGGAGACGCAATCAGCATGGACATAGTTCTTATATAATTTACGCAGATGAGTTGTACCTAGGCAGCATGGTATTTGTTTGATATCAGATAGACATCCATCGATTTTATCTACTGTTAATAATTCATAAACAGGTTGGCAGCCACCCTATGGGTATCATATTTTTTGTCTTCGTTATGTAGCAAGCAACCTTCAAACGTATTATAGGTCATCTAATTTAAAACAAAAGCTAAAAAATATTAGTATATTTTTTCTCTTTATCTAGTTATATATGTCATAGACGATTAGCAAATAATAATAGACATGTTAATCATGTTACATAGGTTATGCATATGAGTATCGGTATGTTGATGAGAAGCTAGCTGAAATAGCGATCATACATGAAGAAGCAGCCGCATAGATTGTTGAAATACCCAAAGAATAATGAATTCGTGCATATGACGTAGATGGTCAACGATACGGCCACATGCTAATGAACCTAGCAGAGTGCATGAATAGTATCTTGAAGGGGGTCAAATCCTTACCTATATCAGGCATAGCGAAAGCAACATATTATCGGGTCAGCTAATATTTTGTCCAATGCTCCTAACAAATCAATGCTTAACTAAATGTAGGTCAAGTTTACTCTCAAACTATGATGAAGAGGATCACGGTCAATGTGCAGCGCTCCTATTTGTGTGTTATGTGCATGTTCAATCGGGAAGCTGCATTGTTTGAGGTCAAGGAGCCATATAACCAAATGAATCGCTAATATAACTGTTGCTGTAAGATTAATTTAATTGAGCGCATATGTGATTGCAGTAAATTTCAAGTAGAGAAATACCCGTGCCAGCATGCTTTTGCGGCATGTGCTACTACAGCTCTTGAGCTATTTCAGTATGTAGACCTTGTATTTACACTGAAAATAATGCATAATGTATATAGTAATATATTCCAACCCATTGGAGGATAAGAATATTGGTCATAACCTAGTGGTCCAAAGTTAATTCCTGATCCATCAATGCTTTGAGAGTGAGGTCGACCTTGTTCGACTTGTTATCGAAATGAAATGGATTTCAGAGTCTCGTCACAATCAGGTAGAAGTAGCCTCTGCAGACAAATTGGTCATAATCATTTCTCATGCCCACATCGCAATGTTGCCCTTCAATAGTATATTAATAAAAGTTGTAATTATTTATAAATATGACAAATGACTCATTCTTTATGTGTTCGTTAACTTGACCCTTATTGTATGTACATTTATGCTGGTAACTTAAAATAGAATTGAATATCTTTTTTGTATGATAAGTTATTTTTTATTAATCATTTATGTTTTTTTAGATAAATATTGAGCTAATTGTGTTATTTTTGCCTATAGCTACCATAGCTAGAGTTGGTCAACCTATTAATCTAAATCCAGAGGATGCGTCACTTCTATACTTACAGGAGTGACATATATTACAGGCCATTTGGGATAGCGAAGTAAGATAAAAGATTTATTGTTAGTTCCTATTTTATTTAATCATTTAGTTATATAATTTATCTTTATTTGCAGGATAATTGGATACTTCGCCCTCGACGAGTTCTGCACGATGATCACTTAGGTGATCCACCCTTGGCCATTATCAATTATTTGAGACAATCTAGTTTTTATGATGTTGCACAAGTCGAACAGTTCGAGTACGATACATCGCTAATGAGTGCACTAGTAGAGCGGTGGCGTCTTGAGACATATACATTTCACACTACTAGAGGAAAGTGCATGATTACTATTAAGGATGTAACAGTGCAATTAGGGCTACCAATTGAAGGAGACCCTGTTGTGGGTGAGACAGGTTTCAATTGACCAAAAATGTGTCAATGAATTTTAGAAATTACACCACCAGCTAATCAGATTGATGGACAACGATTGTCCATTGCTTGGTTAGCACAAAACTTCGCACATTTAGCAGATGATGCAAATGATAAGGCAATACGTCAATTTAGTCGTACCTATATTCTTCGTATGATTGGAGGGTGGTTAATGCCAGATAGATTTAGTTATCGAGTTTACTTGATATATCTGCCCTTACTAGATGATCTTAAGCAGGCTGGTTGATGTAGTTGAGGATCAGTAGTATTGGCTTATCTTTATTGTGAGCTTTGTAATGCAACATATATAAATGATTTTGGTATCGCTGAATACTTGATGTTATTATATCTGTAGGTATGGGATCGATTTCTTATGCTTGCACCTGAGATACCACCTACTCTTGACCTTCAGATTGAGGAATATCCCGTTCTTCCACCTATTGGTTTCAAGTATGAATTAGAATTAAAATTTTTACATGGTTAATTAATTATGTTAGCTTTATTTATCACACTTGATTTACATAATATGTTTGTTCATTGTAACAGATGATGGAATATTGGACGACCTCCACGCCCAAGTGTTAAAGCCTTCCGATTATATAGAGTTTTGTTGGATGCAATGAGGGATGATGAGGTTTGTGCCCAACTTTAACTTATAATATTTATCATTTCTTTACTATTGATGATTTACTTATTATTCTTTCTAATGTCATTTACAAATTGTATGGCGCCCATATTACTCACAAACGGTGTGACAATTGATTTCAGGATATTGTTTGATTTCCCCTGATATTTGAATTGCATCTGTGCTACTCATATGCTTCTAGATCATAGAGTGGCATCATCCAGATCATGTTCTATGACAATTTGGTCGCCATTAACCGATTCCTCCTTCCATAATTTATAGCTTTGAGGAAGAACTCAGACCAACTGAGTGTCTGAGCATAGCATTTTCATTCAGCGATAGTATGGATGGCGAGATATTATGTCTCAATCCCTTGTCATTGAGGAATCTTTTGATCGCACATCTGAATATATGCTATAGTACTAGCAACGCACACGTCGATGGATTCAGAGGTCCAATGCTGCTATTGGATATGCGATACAGTTTTCTATAATTTATCAACTTTATCGTCATTGTCTTTAAAATTTATTGCATATTTATATTTTACTACTCATTTTTTATTTTGTTAGGCTGACTTAGCTTAGGGGCTTTATAGGATGCACTTACAGGATTCTTTGCCTGTGAATTTTCATGATATCATTGACCGACACTCTAGTCGAGCAATATACTACGTAATCTCGATAAGTAACGATTCTTACTATTTTCTCAACTCGCTGACCAAGCACCAGATCTTCTTAGGCCTTAGATTCTGATAGGTCGACCAAGAAAGAGACGTTAAGGTTACCTATCAACCCAACAACCCATTATTGGAAGAAGTAACCAGTAACAACAAGACCCATTATAACAAGACATTGGCCTCGATAATCCTAGTGTATCTCCGTATATTCCAACTCCAGTGCAGCAGGATATGGGCATGCCCGGTCCATCTTATGCTATACTGCCAGACCAGTTTGACGACGTTAGTGGAATGGGTCCCTCCTCTTACATGCAGCCTTCACCTTCTTCTGACTCTTTTGGATCATTTGTCAAGTTTTTGTTTGATACATCAGTGTTTAATGAGACGTATCCTAGTTGTTCCTTTGAGTTAGGAGGATCATTGCAATCAGGATTTATAACGCTGCATCAACCGATTCTTCTAGTTCATTCGTCATCCTTAAATTTAAATACAAATCCCATAATACAAGAACAACAAGAACTAAAAGAATTAGAGCAACAACGACCACACCGTGAAAGGAGAAGACCTCGTTGTGGTACAAAAAGTTATTTACTATAGATATATTTATACCTTTTTTGTAATTTTCGTACCAAATCTTACATCATTTATTTGTTTAATGTTATTTTTTATTTTTTCATCCCAAAATTATAAATCAAGTTTTACAAAATATTAAATATATGTTAAGTTAATTTAATCAACCAAATATTAAGTTAATTTCATGAAACAAATATCCAATCAAATAAATATTTAACAAATAATAAAATATTTATGACAAAAATTTCATTAAAATATTTTAACTACCTATTGAAGTAAAATTATAAAATATAATATACTATAATTCAAAAGGAATTTGGCATAATCTTTTATCTTATTCAAATAAAATAAATTTAAAAATATAGATAAATATTTTATATTATTAAATTCACTTTAAATTAAAATATTATATTAAAATTAAATTAAAGCAAACTAATTCATTTTTACTTAAAAAATTGCATGATTACCCAATCTCACTTCAAATATTTATTACTTTTTAATTAACATTTTATTTTTTATTTCTTTTTTATACTTAAAGCTTCTGATGTTATTTTTTAGATGTTTAATTAAATCAATCTAATTTATTTATACATACATCGCTTTTTTATTTTATATAATTATTATATTTATAAATATTTTAATAAATAAATAAGTATTTTTTTATTTACTTATTTTTAATCAAATATTTTTCATTAATAAAATAAAAAAAATTATTGAGAATTCGAAGTGTACCAATCTAATTTTTCATTGAATTTAAAAAAAATTTACTCATAAAATTCGAATGCCACATTTCCGAATTCTATAAAATTTTTTTAAAAAATTTACTTCAAATTCGGATGCTATTTATAAAAAAAAAAAATTACTTCAAATTGGATGCATAGCATCCGAATTTCATCTTTTTATTACCTCTTGGTAAATAACTTTCTCTCTATTGCTTTTACGTTATTTGCATTGTCATTTATTACTTTTCCATATCTGAGCCGCCTCTAAATGATTTAGGGGTTCTTCACAATTTTTTATTTCAAAAAATCTGCATTTATTGCATGTAACAACTAACTTTTCTCGCATATTAATTACATCTATAGTTTAATTTATTATAACAAATAACACAACTACAATCTAAGACTACCAACGTAGTTTTTGAAAAAGTCTTTCAAAACTTGTAAATGATAAATATATAACATTATTTTTTCAATATATTGATCTAAATATTGTTTATATATATATTGACTTATTTTCTTCTCTTTTCATTTTGTGTGTATCATGCAATACCTATAAACTTGAATTGTTCAGTTCCTGAAGTATTACTATTTTCCAATTTAATGAATGTACAAATGTTGTTTTTGTCTTTGGTACAAGATATTTATTTATTTTTTAACATGCAAGAGTGAGATTTAAAATTAAAATTAATTCTGTTTCAATAATTAAGAAACATATTCAATATTTGAAATTTATATTATTTTTGAACAAAATAAAAGTATAATACAATTTCTCATGCTCTGACATAGATCCTAAAGATATATTGTTGTGAACAGTGAAAAAACTTGATTCCAATATTTAGATAAGTGTAATTGTTTTTTGTTTTTTGCTTTTTTTGGGGGGGGGGAAGGGGGGAATCTTAAAGACATATAGTGGAAAAAGTTATCAAAATGAGTATGTCATTGAATTTTACAACTTAAAACACTCACATATTAAATGGTATTGGGTTATTACACAACCAGTTTGTAAAATATGTATAATTTTAAGTATTTTTTCATCTAAAATGTCTATTTAAATAAACTTTTTGATTTATTGGTATTTTTAAAAAAGGAATAAAGGAAATCATAATTGTACTGTAGAAAATTGTAGTAGGCCACTGGAGTACAGAACCAGAACTAGAAAACTGTAGAAAACTATATATATGTGTATATATACACACACACACTATTTATATATATATTTACTTATTTTTATTTCTTTTTATTTTTTTGTGTATTATGCAATAGTTACATACTTGAACTGTTCAATTTTTGAAGTATCATTTTTTCCCAGCTTTTGTTTGTGGCCACATTATTTTTTTTTCTAGTTTAATGAATGTACGAGTGTTGTTTTTTTTTCTTTGGTACTAAATATTTATTATTTTAAACATGCAAGAAAGAGATTTAGAATTAAAATGAACTCTATTTCAATAATTAAGAAATATTATTTTAATGTTTGAATTTTATATTAGTTTTCAATAAAATAAAACTATAATACAATTTTTCATGCACTAACATAGATACTAAATATATTGTTGTCAACGATAAAAGATAAAAGAAACTTGATTCCAATCTCTAGAGAAGCATAATTAGAAAACAATAACAAAAACAAAAATTCTTAAGAGACACATAATGAAGAAAGAAATTCTACTTGACTTAAAATGAAAAATAGTTAAGAACCATATATACACAATCAGTCAACAAAGATTTATTAAAATGAGTATTTTACAATTTAAAACACTTGCTATGTTGTTGGGTTATTATACAATCAGTTCGTAACATATCTATAATTTTAAGTCTTTCTTCATCAAAAATATTTATTTAGATAATTTTTTATTGATTCATTTTTGGCAGTCAGAAGTAAAAAGACAATCTTGCCCTCACATATGTTTTGATCTATGGTATATTCATAAGAAATAGAACGTGATTCTTTCTCTTTCTTTTGTTGAATAATTAATAGGCTAAACTTGAAATGAGACGAGCAAAAACTCCATCTTGTTTAAATTGCTTAACTTTGATTGGATTTTCAACAAATCTTCTTGAAATGTTTCGATTAAAATTCATTGATGAATAGTGACTATTATGTGTTTTGGACTATGTTCATTAGGGAGGTGCTGTGTTTTTTGTTATCTAAAAATATATATAGTAGAATTTTATTTTGCCACAAATAACATTTTGAAATAGATATTTAAACATTTTTTTTATTTTAGAGGTATCGTGGTCTTATTGTCAAATATTTATTTATTTTACATTATTTTTATTTAATTAAACAAATAAAATAATAATTTTATTATTTTTATATCATATTAAATATAATTAAAATTAAAAAAATTATTTTATTTTTATTTTTATTTTTACTTCTATTCTTGTGAAAATTATTTCTATGCACCCCATGGAGCATTAATTACCCATCTTACTTCCAGGTCCCAGATCACCTTCTATGATGCAAGGCAGATTATGTAACTATATTAAATTAACTTATAAATTAATATTAATTAATTATTAGATTAATTAAAAAGTTATATTCTAAATAATATCAAAAAATTAATTTTATATTTTATATTATCTAAATAAATTAAATTTATATATTATAAATAATTTGTACTATGTTAAATTATTTACAAACTTATTTAAGAAATTATTTTTGTTATTTTTATCTTAAAGTATTTTGACAAATTCTTTTTTTTTTAAATAGTTATCTTATAAACAACTAAGTGATGATCTTATATTTCTAAAAATATTATATTTACTAATTAAAACACAATTAATTATTAAATTATGTCAGGACAAACAGATTATAATTAGCAAGGCATATGCCAACATTTACTTGGTGTGACACCAACCCCAAAAATGATAGATAAGTAGAGGTTTAGGCATGACTTGCCCCCATATTTGTGAACTTATTACATGATGCAAATGACAAAACTATATAGTGATTCACACAAGCGTACATCCAAAGAGTGATTGGTTAATACCTTGTGTTAGATCGAATTATACATGGAATGATATTAATGTATTTGCCATTGCTCATGAATTTTGAAAATGTTGGTCATTATAATTAGGAATTGGTAATGTTAGCACACCTATATGAAAAAATGTCTAGTGCAAGAAACTATGAAAAAATAAATATCGGTGGTTGTCTAACATTATTACACTTATAGACATGTGATTGAGTCTGTTAACTCCTTTCATAGCCACCCCTTCAGCTAGATTCACATATGGAGATATATTCTCTAAGGGCACCATTAAGTTTTTAAAAAAAGCATGTCCCACAACATATTCATTTGACCACTGAGGCTTTGAGTAATATAGGATTTTGCTAGAACAAATAAAGAACAATGAGATTATTTGGTAATCATACAATCCACCGAGTGTCTAACAAATAGTTTTTGACTATTGTTTGGCGTCTCCTAATGTATAGTGTACATTCATTGCCATTATTTTCTTTTGGATCATTAAGTTTCATCACGTTGATCTTGTTCTCCTCTAGTTTGATAGGCGGCAATATATCTGTCAAAAGCCATTCAATGTAAGGTCTCTCTTTACATTTTAGTTGAGAGGAAAAACTCAAAAAAATTGGTGGTATGAACACATTGTATTTATTCATACATGGAACATTTAGTAGCATGTTATGGCTTAGACTAACATAAAGGAGTCTCATATGAATTGTACCTTCAATTATATGCATTGATATTAGAAATATATGCAATGGTGGATCCAGCTTGAAAGTAGCTATCAAAATTTTATGATAAGGTTTTGTATACTTGTTATTGTTTTTATTTTTACTTGTTTTTATATATATTTGTACTTGATTTATATACATAACCATTGTTTTTCTTTTTTCATAAGCCAATGTATTGAAGGATTTATACAAGCTTGTCATTATTAATCCTCCAACACTTGATTATAAGAGGTTAAGGGAAAAGGAGAGTAAAGACATTATGATAATGTTGTGTGTCCTTGGTAAACATTGGGAGATAATTGTCTTTTAATGTGCTCCACCTACATCTCATCTATAAATGCCATTAGAGCTAAAAGTTAGGCTGGGAAAGAGAGATCACAGTTTTATACCCACTAAAGTGTCGATGGTAGATGTTGCAAGTAGTGGTAGTGGTCATGCAAATGTTTCATCATCTTATTATACCTCAACATCAATCCATAAAGATTTCAAAGGTGTAGATTCTTTTTCCTTTACATTGTACACAAACTTTGTGAGTATTCATCCTTTTTATTTTACATCAAGTGCAATGTTCACAAATTTTGAGAGTATTGGTTCTTCTTTATTCATATCATTAGTTCATAAGTCATGATTTTTCACACTACCACCTTGACCCATGCAATCTTGTGGTGTGCCTTTTATAACACTATTCACCAATCTATTTACATATAATTTAGAGTATGTCAGTGCATGTTCTAGAGATAAATGATCATCTTTCCAATGATAGTAGGGGTTCTTCACCCTTAACTAACTAATTTCACATGTTCAATCCTTTCAATATAACTTGAATTATTAAATGACTCATAATTTCAACAATAATGGATTATCAGGTGAAGAAAAAGGAGAACAAGATGAGATGAGAAGGAGAAAAAAAAAAGAATAAGAGAAGCTAGTCCAATATTGATCACAATGATTCAAAAGAAAGTCTTAGTGCAAGACTGTAAGTCATTATAGTTGATATGATAATTCTTTATATAATTTTTTATTTTTATATTTAAAATTTTACATTTACTTTTTATAAATGTAAAAAATTTAATTTATTTAAAATTTAATTTTTGTAAATATATTTAAAATTTTACATTTATTTAGAACTTTGTTTCATAATATTTTTATTAGTTTTTTTAAATTTGACCAAAATATAATAAAAATTTAAAAAAAATCTAAAGAAGATGTAAACTACCTTAGTTCGTATTTTCCTTTTATATAAAAAAAAGATTACAATAAATCACAAGCTAACTTAACCTGTGATTTGTTGTTATAAATACAAAAGGAAGCAAATGATTTTGGGCCATATTTCCTCTATTTTATAAGTTGCATTCTCATTTATGTTATAATTTTATAAAAAATAAAATTTAAACATTTTAGTAAATATTTTGAGAATTCAATATTTTAATAAATAAATTGTTATATGTAAAGTACTACACATATTAAAAACCTAGATTTGAAGAGCATTCTTTTTAAACAAAAATAAAATATAAAATTATTCATTTAATACATAAAAAATTAAATATAAAAAATAATTTTAAAAATAAAAAATAATTTAAATATTTTTATTTTTAATGATTAAATAATAATTAATAAATATTATTAAATAATAATTAAAAAATAAAATAAAAGTTATATATAATTTTTTTTTGATTAATATCAAATATGATTTTAGAAAAAAAAATTTCAGAGAGAGCACAGAGCCCATGATGAGCCAAGCCGATGTGACATGAACAGTGAAAACAAAGAGGAAGTCAACTTATAAACAGTAAAAAATCTGTGTAACTGATGTGATGGGATTCAACTTTTATTGATTACATTGATCGATTGATATATTGATGAAGATGGGAGGCATTTAATTTTTCCAGAAAATCTATAGCAAGCCAAAAACAGTGGTGAGCCAGTGAAGCACAGCACCAGAATTTTTGGCACCATCCCTCATCCCTGCATGTAACGCCCTGCTTTTCTCGCAGATTTAATTACACGTATCACTTCCTAGTTTCCGATCACCTTCTATGCTGCCACATGCGGATTCTCCAACGCCACCCCTCTTTGTAACCTTCTGAAGTTTTCAATAATTTTCTTTACAACAAAGATAAACTTACTATAGTTCATCCCTTCAAATCCGAGCAAGTTCTTGTTGAACAAACTATTTGGCCAAAAAAGATGTTGGCGGTGTTTGAAAAAGCCACCGGAAAACCACCGGCGGAGCTGGGTCTTCCCTCGATGGGGTCGGAAAATTCTAAGACCCCACAAGAAATCTTAGGGATTTTCCAATCGATGCGGTCGGATTCTACTCTTTACAACCTCCCACATGGAAATTTTATGGCTCTGTCTCATAAAGAAGAAAATCCAATGCGCCCCAGGTGTCTGTAATTTTGCCCACTTGTCATTTATCTGTTGTATATACACTACCTGTGAAATGGATTTTTACGAGAAAAATGCTTGAAGTTCTTAATCTTAAAGCATAGGAAATTTATGGCTCTCTCTCATGAAGAAGAAACCCAATGCACCCCAGGCGTCTGTAATTTTGCTTACTTCTCATGTTTATGTTGTGTATACACTGTCTGTGAAATGGATTTGTACAAGAAAAATGCTTAAAGTTCTTAACTTTAAGCATGGGAATTTTATGGCGCTGTCTCATGAAGAAGAAAAACCAGTCCACTCGAGGTGTCTGTAATTTTGCTCACTTCTCTTCTATACGTTGTATATACACTGTCTGTGATATGGATTTGTACAAGAAAAATGCTTAAAGTTTTTAACTTGGTTTGCCCCATTATGCCTGTTAACAGAAAGCACGCTGAAAACTAAACTTGGCTCAGCAGAAATGTTGTGAACCAAAAACAGAACATGAATAAGAGTTTTCAAATTGGGGGATTTCTAGTTTTGATTTGATCCATGCTAAAATATGTCATGTTCATACATCAATTTCTCCTTGGTGTTTTCATTTGCCTCTCTGCTGTGTATGCATGTAATAGGTCTATTGTTGTTATGGACGATATCTTCTGCATATTTGTGGGAACTCTAGCAAACATTGCTGACCTTAGGCATCATTATGGCCTCCCAAGGCAAGCAACGGAAGCCATGATTGTGGTTGAAGCTTACAAAGTTTTGAGAGATCGAGCTCCCTACCCACCTGACCAAGTTGTCAAAGACCTTAATGGAAAATTCGCATTCATCATCTTTGATGCCAGAACTAACACTCTTTTTGCAGCCAGGGTGAGTTCTGATAAATAAAAAAATGGTTTCTTTTTCCTTCTATTCTAAAACCAGCTGATAAAATCCTTGTAGCTTTTGTGTGTGTGTGTATGTGTATCAGCTTTCTTTGTACAGTTGTCTTATTGAACTCTCTCGCTCGGAGGCTTTACTACTTAGTCTACACGAGATTAAGCTAATCATGAAGCGGTATATAAATATGTTAAAAGTGGATTTCACTCAGAAGTTTGTATGTCTTCTGTGATTAGCTTGATCGTCTTAATTTTTTATGGACCAATTCTACTCGAGAAATTTTCGCTATGTCAACATTATATGTTGGTTTTAACATATATAGTTTCTGCCAATGTTAGGATCGTGAAGGAAGTATCGAATTTCAATGGGGAATAGCAAAGGATGGGTCCCTGGTCTGCTCTGATGACCCTAACATCATAAGAGAGGGCTGTGGAAAATCTTCTTCACCTTTTCCTCCTGGTAATTAGTTTGACACTTTTACAAAATTTCCTTTTCCCTTGATCTCTGATCTAATTAGAACTCGCTCAATTCACATTAAGATAGCTAGGCCTAGCTGGTATCTGATTTTCTCGCCACCATTTAACCCAAAGCAGCTTTTTGAAGACTAAGATCATTCCCTTTTTTTGTAAAATTGGTATTATGGTAAGGGTATCTTCGGATTTTGCTTGGACTAAGTTCTCACCTTGAGTGATCTTAAAAGCGCACTTTCTCACAGTGACTCAGAATTTTATTCCTATAGAGCTCTTCAGAAGAATCGAACTCAAGTTGATAAAGAGATATTATCTCCTCTTAACAACTGAGTTAATTTTTGGATTGGACGTCTCCTATTTTCATATTTACTTGTTGAATCGGAATATCATTGCAGGGTGCATTTTCATGAATGGAAGTGGATTGGCAAGCTTTGATCATCCACTACACAAGGTTCGAGCTATTGCCCATGAAGATGACAATGGAAACATTTCAAGTGTGTATTTTCAGGTGGACTTGTATACAAGGATTCCCAGCATTCGTCGCAGTGGAAGTGCAACAAATTGGGCAGATGCTGCTGAGGTCAATGGAGAGTAAATGTTTGATGGATATTAATTTGATCACTGGTGATAAAAGTATAAACCAATCCAATCTTGTGTAATTTGTAACTAATAATCACTAAATCTTTCAGATAATTAAGATCATATTTGTGGGGTTCGTGTCTAATGAAGGAAGAAGTGGTGGCATTATATGATCATTGCTTTCCCACTGTGATGTGTATGTTAGTACTGATTTTCTTGCTGTAGTTCTTCTATTCGGCAAGTTGATATATTGATGGTTTCTCTTTAAACCCCCCTCTCCTCCCACCAACCCCCCCCCCCCCCCCCCCCCAAAAAAAAACCAAAAATAAAGATGGTTTCTTGAGTAGAGTTGATATTCATAAAGTTGACAAGTTTTCTAATTAAAATACCTATCAAAATCTAAGTTTTATAAATTAGAAGTCTGACTAAAAAGATGCTTTGAATTTATGGATTTAAACACTGAAAATATACAATTTTAATCATTTATAAAAGAAAAATGTAATTAATAAACATAAATCTTTCATGGCTTTTGGCAATGTTGTTTCAGTGTCAAAAACCATTAGCTTTCAGCTGCAAAAACTATTAATTAGGATATTAATTTATTTTTAATAAGAATGTGAAGCAAATCACTTCAGATTTTTCAAAATATTTTGACATTTTTTTAAAATAAATTAGTAAAAAGGGGGGGGGGGGGGGGAGAGTACTATGTGTCCCCTTTAGAAATATGTATTTCTAATTTTAGTTGAAGGCGATACCGGGTGCTGAGCTTGCAGCATCACATGGCCAATTTTAGTTAGGGAATGAGGATAGATGGATGGCATTATCCCCGGGAAAAGGTTGGAATTACCCAAATACCCCCGAACTCGTCCATTTTAACTTTGTAGGTCTCAACCAGAATTCTCACACTTTCCGCTTAATCTCTCACGCAGTTCCCTGCATCCTCTCATTATCACTCTCCCGTTCTCCCTTTCTCACCTGAAGTTGTGGTGTTTGCTGCCTCCTCACTGCTGCGTGTGAATATTGTAAGCATTGGCCCACCTAGTCTGGAAAACTCTTGGATTTTCATCTTCACTCAGGCCCACTACTACCAGTGAGCATGGATCCTTTGGGTTTTTGACTTTAAAGTAATGGCAAGAATTGTAAATCTTTTATATGCACTATCGCAAATATTTTTTGTTAGGATACATCAAATGTTTTTTTTTTAAAAAAGAGAGTCAGTTATTGTTCAACCGTGAGTCATATAAACTTTAAAAAAAATAATTTTTTACAAGTCACAGTTGAACAATAACTGTGACCCATATTATATATATTAAAAAAATTTTAGGTAATTAATGTTTACAGTAATTTTATTTTTTTATATAGTAAATATAAATGTGGAGATTTAAAATTTTAATATTTGTAAAAAATTTTAGTTGTAATAATTTAATTAGTTAATAAATGAAAAATATTAAAAAAATAATTTAAATATCATTTATAATAATTAAAAAATAAAAAAAGTAAAATTTATTAATAAAAATGACTAAGTAGTTTAATTTTTAATTTTTTTAGAACTTGATAATTAATAATAGTTGTAAAAAAATGTAATAAAAGAGATAAATTTTAATTTTTTTAAAATTTGATAATTAGTAATAGTTTTAAAAAATTTAATGGACAATTAAATAAACTTAGTAAGTAATATTGAACTCAATATTAAAGTAATAAAAATTATAACTAATATATGTAAATATATATATAATAAAATAAAATTTTTAATTTGTCATATTTGAGTCATAATTTATTTTTCTAGTTATAATATGAATTTTTTCTATTGTTGAGTTAAGATTGGAACTAACTATGACTCCTAAATTAAATTATGTTTTTTACATAATGGTGAAGTTAGTTTTTATCAAAAATTGTTGGGAGTAATAAGTTACCTAATAAAAATATTGATAAGAAATAAAAAATTATTTGTCAATTTATTTTTCTAGTTATAATATGAATTTTTTCTATTGTTGAGTTAAAATTGGAGTTAACTATAACTCCTAAATTAAATTATGTTTTTTATGTAATGGTGAAGTTATGTAAATAACTTTGTATTTCTTATCAATATTTTTATTACGTAACTTATTACTCCCAAAATTTTTTGATAAAAACTAACTTTAACATTACATAAAAAATATAATTTAATTTAGGAGTCATAGTTAGCCCCAATCTTAACTCAACAATAGAAAAAATTCATATTATAACTAGAAAAATAAATTATGACTCAAATACGACAAATTAAAATTTTTAATTTATTATATATATATTTACATATATTAGTTATAATTTTTATTACTTTAATATTGAGTTCAATATTACTTACTAAGTTTATTTAATTGTCCATTAAATTTTTTAAAACTATTACTAATTATCAAGTTTTTAAAAATTAAAATTTATCTCTTTTATTGCATTTTTTTAAACTATTACTAATTATCAAGTTCTAAAAATATTAAAAATTAAACTACTTAGTCATTTTTATTAATAAATTTTTTTATTTTTTAATTATTATAAATGATATTTAAATTATTTTTTAATATTTTTCATTTATTAACTAATTAAATTATTACAACTAAATTTTTTTACAAATATTAAAATTTTAAATCTCCACATTTATATTTACTATATAAAAAAATTAAATTACTATGAGCATTAACTACTTAAAAATTATATATATATATATATATATAATGAGTCACGGTTATTACCGTGACCCATATAAAAAATTATTTTTTTTTAAGTTTATATGGGTCATAGTTAAGCAATAATTGTGACCCTCTTTTTAAAAAAAAAATATTTGATGCATCCTAAAAAAAAACATTTGCGGCAATGCATATGGAGGATTTACAATTCTTACCATTACTTTAGAGTCAAAAACCCAGAAAAGTGATTCTAGTGAACTCCATTCAAGTGAGTTTTATCTTCTTCTTTTTTTATTTTATCTCTCCTTACTTTATCCAAGATACCTCATCACTAGTATTATTATTAATTTCATTAAGTATGTTATTTTTTATTTTTGTTGTATTGTATTTATTTAATGATTATATTAGTGTAATATACTTTTAGAAGTTTTGTTTGTTTCTCGATGTTAAGTATTGTGATATCATTTATGTTGTTGCAGCCATTGCTTAGAAATTTTGGATTGAAAGCATTTATTTTGTGAAAAATCATCTTAAAGTATAAAATAAAAAATAATAATTAAGTTTGAAAATAAAAAATGATAAAATAAATTTAATAATATACAAAGAAAATAATAAAACATAAGTTAGAAACAATAGTAATGAGTTTTTTTTAAAATATCAATAAAAATTTGGTAATAATTGATTAATATTCATGTATTTGAAATTTCAAAAATGAAGAAAAAGTAATGGTAATAATTCAAAAATGAAGGAAAAAAAACTAATGACTTTCTTAAATTAATTTTAAAAATACTTATCTTAAATATGAAAGAATATTTTGAAATTTAAAGAATATCTATTGAAAATAATCATTTACATTAATTGTATGTTGTTATTATAAGAATGGACATTAGGAAGATTAAAAACATAATTATGGATTTAAAAAATATTTAAGAGATAATGGAAGTTTAGTTCCGAGAAAAACATGGGAAATGCAAAAACATAAAAATTTTGGAAATAATTGGTAATAATGCCAAAATGAAGAAATTTTTTTAAAATAATTATAGAAAGATATAGTCATTAGAAAAAGGCATGGTCTTTAATATTTTTGGAAATAAAGGAGATTTATGTATATTATAAGAATTATAATAAGCTAAAGGAAGGAACTTTTGTGTGTGTGCGCGCACGCGCAAATGAAAAGATTTATAAAAGCAATAAAAGTACAATGTTTAAGGGTGTTAGACTTAGAATGTTAAGAGTTGATCTTAATATCACTTTGAAAAGGTTCAAGAAGCTAATTGGATAGAAGTTACAACTTGCCTCAAATTATTTCGTGTTTGAGTTGATATATAGGTAT
The DNA here is from genome assembly GCA_026724425.1 of Erythrophleum ivorense. Taxonomy (NCBI): domain Eukaryota; kingdom Viridiplantae; phylum Streptophyta; class Magnoliopsida; order Fabales; family Fabaceae; genus Erythrophleum; species Erythrophleum ivorense. The sequence continues at coordinate 495,869 of JAIUCV010000218.1, read as the reverse complement.
CATCAATCATGTAATCCAATTCAGAACTTGACATGGATGATTCTAATGTCTAATCAACGTAGTAAGCAAACTAACAATTCCCAAACTAGCTAAGTGCACGATATTTACACGTTCATGTCTCAATTGCCAATGTAAGTCTCAACATGGCACAAATTGATAACTATGAATCGTTGACACTCCCATCAACCTGCTAGATTCATGATACCAATTAGGGATATTCATAGGTTCGGTTTTGGACCAATTAGTTTAGTATTTTCTTATACTTTATCGATTTTAACTTCTAATCGATTTGGTTCGGTTTTTGATTTGGTTCATATTTTTTTTTACCTAAAAGTAATTTTTTTTTTTTAGATTTTGTTTCTTATAATATGTAAAATTTGACTTTTAATATGATGCATCTTTTAATATTTCAACCAATAATAATGTTGAAATAATTAATTATTATATATTATTTTTTCTATAAAAAAGTATCATTTTATAATTATATTCAATTATTCTATAACTGTAATTAAATATCATATGTAAAGACAATAAAATAATAACATTTTCAAAATAGCTTATTTGATAAACTCATCTAAATATAAATAAAGTAGAAAAAAATTATTACTATTTTTTATTGATAAAATGTTTTATGTATAATTTGGACTTAGTTAATAGAAGAAAAAAAATTATTAGTTCAGTTAAACCAAATCAAACTTGATAAAACCAAAAACCGAACCGAACCGAACCAAGCGATTTTATATTGTCCAAAACAGATTTTAGTTTTTTTTAATTAGTTTAGTTTAGTTTTTATTGATTTGATTCAATTCAATTGATTTGGATCAATTTTGAACACTCCTAATACCAACAAACAAGACTTACTATTTAGCTCATACCTTGCAATCGTATACTCATTTAATCCCCAACATGCTTACACCTAATAGTATCTCATCCTTCTTGTTGACCACGTGCCCTAGTTGAGTTCATCTCATCCATTGGTTGATAATATTCTCTTTTGCCCTCAAAAGAGACAAAAGATATAAAGGATGACCTTGAGTAAGAGGATGGATATAATGCTCCATCTGATACCAATAATTATGAAGAGGACAGTGTTGAGGGGAAACAATGTTAAAGAGGATTTGAAAACTCCACTAAACCAATATGAGGATCAAGCAACTGCTTTACCCTCATAGATTAATGGATCTTGAGTTTCTCAAGAGGGAAGATGCCATTGATTTGAATGATAACCAAAAGTTATATGTCAATATATAATTTGATGATAAGTTGTTTATGCACAATGCAATAAAGATATATTATGTCACACCCCTAATGTGACTACATGGGATTAGAAAAACAAATTTAAAAATTTTGATTTTCAAAAGCCAAAAATTAAATGAAGTAGTAGAATTATCATCAAAATTTTGATTTTTTAAAAGGTAAAATTTTTTGAAAAAAAAAATTTATAAGAAAAATGGCTTGCGAATTAGAAATGGATTCAAGAGTCAGTTGTGAGTGTGGAAGATATTAGGCACCCCACAACATCCATTTTTAAAAATGATTACCCTCAATTAATTGTGTAAAATTAATATAACTTAAACTTATTTTAATTACCTTTTATCAATTACATGTAGAAATAGAGAAAAGAAAAGCAATTAAGAAATGAAAATAAAAAGAATGTTTATTTACAAAAACAATTTTGACTTATGATAAAAGCCAAGGGTTTAAGAGATTAAAATTCATGTAGTTCAACCAGATATAAAATAATGTTTGTTGGTTATTTTTTTTAATAAAAGATAAAAAAGTAGAAATCTTTTAGACTTTTGTAAACAAAATAATTTTTTAAGTTAGTTTATATGTTTTAATTTGTCAAAAAATTGAATTAATTCCACCTCTTTACTCTTTTCTTTTTTTTCTTATTTTTTGATTTTTAATATTTTTTTATTTTTCAATATTTATTATTTAAATAAAAAGGATTTTTTCCCTCTTCTTATTCTTTAAATTTTTTATTTTGATTCTTGGAATAACATTTTTTACTTAAGTAAAAATGATTTTTTTAAATGTCTTTTTATTATTATTTATTATTATTATTATTATTATTATTTTGTTCATTTTTGTTTTGCTTTGCTTCACTTTGTTTGTATTTTTCAAGAATTAAACTCTCAAGGAAAACAAAAAACTTAATTTTGCATGTTGAAATATTATTATTATTTTTTATTTTTAAAAAAACTTTTAAGAAAAGATTTAAGGTTTAATTCCTAAATATGTTGACATTCTTATACTTTATTCTCATTATAAAAGTGTAGACTTTTGTTAAAACTTGATTTTTAATAAACCCTATTTAAAAAAAAAAATCAAAAGATAATGAGAGGGATGCTTCCATTAAAAACAAATTCCATTTGATTTTTGGTCTTTGACTTTTCTCTCTTTTTCTTTTTTAACTTTTGAAATATACTTTTTGCTTTTGCTTCTTTTTCCTCTTTTTTTTTTGAAAGGATAAGTTTATTTAATTTTCCAAAAACTATACATTTTTAATTAATTTTTAAGCTCTTTTAAAAAAAAAAAAAGAAATGTACATTACTTTCTAAAAAATATTTATTTTGTTTTGAAACTTTTTTTTTAAATTCTTTCCTTTTCCTATTTTTTGAAAACAAAATTAATTTGATGTGAGTTATTGGAACCCAAAACTTATTATATAAAAAAAAAACACTTTATGACCCAAAAAGTGACTAAAGAGATTTATTGTTACACATAATCTTTTGATTAATTTCTATAAGTCTGAGGAGACAAAAAGTCTTACACGGCAACTCTAAAAATAAAATAAAATTAAATTACAAGTAAAATATTTACTTTGTGATTGTGTGTGCTTTGTGTCCAACGAATATCGTCGTGTCATTTGAAATGATATTTACAAAGAGATCACCAAGGAAATTCAAAAGAACCAATTATATGTTTGCTTGCCTTCATAATTCTTCTACCAATCCATGTTTTCCTCAATTATGCTCGGTATGGATAGATTTGCCCACATGTCAAATGAGACCAGGAACAATTCCAAAGCAAAGAAAACCAAGTAAGCAAAAGGGCACTTAGCAGATTTCATATTCCACTCAAGACGTTTTAAGACCTAAGTGATGTTAAATCCCAACAGAACCAATAAATCTCAATGAAAACACAAAATTTAAGTTTAAACATGTATCCCAAAAATTCTAACCCTGACAAACACATTTTATAAAAGAGACTATACTACAATTATTAACAAGATTGTCAAAACTTTCAAGAAAGGGAAGTCTCAATCTTAATGGGATTTATATTCCTTACTTCAAGCAAAATTAACCGCTGGACAAACTCACAAATACTTCATGAACTGAGGCCCATATGATTTCCACTGAATCACAACTTAAGGTATCCTATCATTGACCCCAGGACACAGCATATAGATGATAACCATATATAAGTCAAAGACATAAATCCAACATTCAAAGAAACTAGCACAGGAGCACTTATTTACCCTGAGCAACCTGAAGCATCTATATAATTTACTATCCACAGATTTAACAAAATTGGCAAATCATCCTTTCATTGAGTCCTCTCAACCTAGCCCAAAGATTTTTCTAAAGCATAGAACCTGTAATGTAGTTCCTGCGGAAAAGGTTAGTTAAACACTCATGCACACAGCACTTGCAGTTTCTGAATAAATCTGTATTATTTCAGCCCCAAGTTTATATCACACCTAGTAGCTTAAGCAAAGGATAACACAACTCTCAAAAGGGAAATCACTAACCGAAGGGAAATACGAATAGAGAAGACCATAGAAAGTAGAAAATAACCACAGAGAATGTGAGAGAGAGAAGACACTTTACCAAAATATTCCACACCCCTACTTCTTCCTCTTTTCTCTACAAATACTTTTCCTCAATCCCTTAGTCGTAAGGGTATCTTAATAATTTGATCACTCCTTCTAACAAACTTTTGTGAAGATTCCCTATTTTCTGGATCATTTGCCACCTGTCCTATTGATGCGGTGCCTTTCATATTTTGCATCATGACATTACTCTACCCATAAAAAACGACCTTGTCCTCAAGGTCGAAGTAAGTAACATGAAGAGGAATTGGAATGTATTGAGAATCAGGATCTCCCACACAACGTTCAAGAGGGAAACATGAAAAATCAGGTGAATTTTTGCATATGAAGGGAGCTCTAGTTTGTAAGCAACAGACCCCACTCAAGATAAAATTTTAAAGGGGCCAAAATATCTCATGAAAAGTTTCTGATTACGCTGAAGGCGTACAGAGAGTTGCCTATATGGCTGAAGCTTCACAAATACAAAATCACCCATAGTGAACTAAACCTCTGTGCGCTTTTGATCTACAAAATGCTTCATACGCTGTTGAGCACTGTGAAGGTTAGCTTTCAACTGAGACAGCAATTGATCACACTGTAGAAGCTGTTGCTAAACATCAAATGGTGTATCATCACGGAAGGAAGCTGGTATAATGGTTGGAGGATCACGTCCATATAATATCTTGAATGGTGTCATACTAATAGAAGTATGAAAAAAAGTATTATACCAAAATTCAGCCATGGAAGAAAACAAACCCATAAACGAGGACTTTCAGCAACAAAGCAATGAAGATACTGCTCAATACACTTATTTAATGCCTCCAATTGACCATCGGTTTGAGGATGATAAGCAGAATTCATATGTAAGGAAGTTCCTTGTAACTTAAATAAGTGTTGCCAAAAGGAGCTAGTGAAAATTTTATCATGGTCAGAAACAAGAATAGTAAGAATACGATGGAGTTTAACTACTATATTAATGAAAACCTCAGCAACTTGAGAGGCAGTAAAGGTAGCCCGTAAAGGAGCAAAGTGACCAAACTTAGACAAACGATCAATAATAACAAAAATGACAGTGTAACCTTTGTAAGGAGGAAGACCAGTAATAAAGTCCATAGCAATGTCCTCCCAAACTTGATTTGGCACAGGTAGATGACTTAATAAACCAGCAGGGGAAGTTTGAGCATGTTTAGCTCGCTAACATACCTGACAGTGGTTGATAAAATTCTTGATGTCAGAACGCAAACCCTTCCAAAAGAAATAAGTAGCAACTCGTGCATAGGTTCAAAGAATTCCAACATGGCCCCCAATGGAAGATGAGTGATATTCCTCTAAAATATGCTTGATAAGGTCACGGTTATCATCTGGAATTAGAAGGCAATGTTGCCAAAAAAGTAACCCATCCTTCAATTAGTATTGAGGCAAAGCAGCAGGATCTTCTTGAAAACGAATTATCAACTCTTGCATAGTAGGTGATTGCTGCAGTGCAGAACGCAATTCATCTAAAAAAGAACAGCAAGAAACAGTGAGAGCCATATGATAGGAGCGAGAAAGGGCATTAGCAGCTTGATTGGAAGAGCTGGGTTTATATTCAATGGAATAAGAAAAACCCAACAACTTAGGTAACCAATGTTCTTGCTCTGGAGTTTGAATAACTTGATCAGATAAATGTTTAAGACTTCTCTGATCAGTACGAAAAATAAAGTGATGGCCAAAAAGGTAATGGCGGAATTTAGCAACTGCCTCTGTAATAGCATAAAGTTCGCAGACATAAGCAGATTGTTTTTGCATCCGAGAGGATAATTTTTTTGAAAAATAAGCAATAGGGTGACCTCCTTGAGAAAGGACAGCACCTATACCCTGACCAGAAGCATCAGTTTCAACAATAAAGGACTTGAAAAAAAATAGAGAGAGATAAAACCGGTGCTGTAAGTAAGGCAGTCTTCAAAGCTTCAAAAGCTTGTTGAGCTTGAAGTGACCAAGCAAACTTATCTTTTTGTAATAAATCTGTGAGAGGGCTGGCAATAGAAGCATACTATTTAATAAAATGGTGATAATAGCTAGATAGACCCAAAAATGCTCATAATTGAGTCACTGTGATAGGGATAGGCCATTCACACACTGCTTGAAGCTTTATAAGATCCATTGAAACACCTAAGCCTGAAACCATATGACCCAAATAGTCAATGGATTGCTGTCCAAAAGAACATTTAGATAGTTCGGCAAATAATTTATGGGTCTGCAGACATTCCAGCACCATAGACAAATGCTCAAGATGAATGACCCAAGCGGGATTGTAGACCAATATATCATAAAAAAAACTAATACAAATTTTCGAAGAAATGACTTGAAAACATCATTCATGAGTGCTTGGAAAGTAGTTAGAGCATTCATGAGTTTGAAGGGTATGACGATCCACTCATAATGACCATTGTGAGTCCGAAAAGCTATTTTATGACGATCTTCTGGTCTAACAAGTATTTGATGATACCCCAAATGTAAATCCAACTTAGAAAAGAAAAGAGAACCATGTAACTCATCTAAAAGTTCATCCACAGTAGGAATTGGGAATGAATCTTTAACGGTGACAGCATTAAGTGCGTGATAATCAGTACAAAATCACCATGACCTATCTTTTTTTCGTACCAATAAAACAGAAGCTGAGAAAGGAGAAGTGTTTGGTTGAATGAGACCTTCAGTTAACATCTCAACAACCATGCGTTCAATTTCAGCTTTCTGAATAAATGAATAACGGTAAGGTTTCACTTTAACAGCTGAAACACCGTCCTGAAGAGGAATAACATGATCCTAAGATCTTGGAGGAGGCAACCCTTTTGGAATTTCAAAAATAGAGGCAAAACGCCTAATAACAGTGGCTAAATCAACAGGTAAATCAGTAGCTAAATCAAATTAGTAGTGGAATTATGAACAGGAGAACAAGCTAAGGTATACAACTCACCAATTGAATTTATAGCACACAGTCATTGGAAATGATGAAAATGAGTTTCAGTAGGAACCAAAGATTTTTCTCCCTATAGAACAATAAATTTATCACCATCATAAAATTTAATATATGTAGCACGATAATCCGCGATATGGCACCTAAGGTAGCAAGCCAGGAAGCCCCAATGACAACTTCAGTACCAGATACTGATAAAACATAAGCAGAAAAAGTAATTAAATGGCCAATAATGATAACTGGAAGCTTAGCAATAATCCCTTCAGCTTGAAAAAAATACCCATCACCTACCATAACCTTAACATCCTAAACTGGTTCCATAGGAAGGCGAAGAAGATGAGTAAGACAGGGTTGAATAAAACTGTCAGAACTGCCCCCATCCAATAGAACCCGAACTGGTTTACTGGAAATATAGTTGGTGAGCCGAATTGTAGTGCTACTCACAGACCTATGATAAGCTTGTAATGAAAGATGATGTAAAGTAGAAGACGAATCACCTTCAGAAATAGGAACAACAGGGAGTTGCTTGTCCAATTGAGGTGGATCACCGTCATCTGAGTTTGTAATGAAAAGCATGAGTTGCTTGTTAGGGCATTTATGGTTCCAAATATACTTAGCATCGCAAGTACAATCCCTTCTCACGACGTAATTGCATTTCAGTAAAAGAAATATGCTTGCCCGATGGTGACAGCGCAACAGAAGGCTTAGGCAATAACGCGACATCATTGAAGGCGGTGGTAGAGCAGGAATTGGAGATGAAGATGTAGAGGATTGAGATGCTGATGAAACAGATTTAGAAATAGGACCAACGACTGGGAGCTGAGAATTAGAGAATCCAAACGAGGTCTTCTCATCAAATAATCGGGCCAGAGAAATAGCTTTAAGTAATGAAGAAGGAGACTGTGCAATAACTTCTCTTCGTAAAGAATCTTTAAGCCTGCTAATAAAACAATCTAATAAGACATCCTCGTGCAACCCATCAACCTGATTAGCCAACACCATAAAAGAAGTATAATAATCAGCAACTGAACCTTTATGGACCAATTTAAACAGCTGGGCTCTTGGACTATCGAACTGGGAAGGACTGAATTGGGCCTCAACAGCTTGCGCCAAGGCAGACCAAGTCAGAACCTGATTTGCTTTCTGTAACATCTGGTACCAAGGTAACCATAGAACCCTCAAAATGAACAGCTGCAATGGTAAGCCGCTGAATATCCGGAGTGTCATAGTATTGAAAAAATTACTCTGCACGAAATAACCAATTGAGAGGGTTAGTACCATTAAACTTAGGAAAATCCAATTTCACTTGACGCAATTGGAGTGGCGGTGGAACAGCTGGCTGAGGGGGAACCATCATGTCTGAGTTCAAAGCTCCAATTGGCGAAGATGATGAAGGATTAATGACAGCATGCTTCAATTCATCCAACATGCGTTAAATGGCAGAAGACTAATTTTCAACCTTTTCCAAACGAGTGAGGATACCAACATCACGTTTGTCATTAACCTCCAAAGTCTCAAAAATGCACTTGATATCGTTAGCCATAGTCTGCATTCTAGTATTTTTCGCCATTAGAGAGCAACAAGAGCACCAATTGTAATGTAGTTCCCGTAGAAAAGGTTAGTTAAACACTCACGCACACGGCACTTGCAGCTTCTGAATAAATCTGTATTATTTCAGCCCCAAGTTTATATTACACTTAGTAGCTTAAGCAAAGGATAACACAACTCTCAAAAGGGAAATCACTAACAGAAGGGAAATACGAACAGAGAAGACCATAGAAAAAAGAAAATAACCACAGAGAATGTGAGAGAGAGAAGACACTTCACCAAAATATTCCACACCCCCACCTCTTCCTCTTTTCTCTACAAATACTCTTCCTTAATCCCTTAGTCGTAAGGGTATCTTGGTAATTCAACTACTCCTTCTAACAAACTTTTGTGAAGATTCCCCATTTTCTGGATCATTTGCCACCTGTCCTGTTGATGCGATGCCTCTCATATTTTGCATCATGACAGAACCATAACTCCAGAACCAGGACAAGGAATAAGGACTCATTCTAATTTCGTTAGTCCATATGAGCAGGAAATTTCTAAATCAGCAGATAAAAATTGTAATAGATCTCCCAGGTGAATTACACACGTTAACAGAACATTATACCAGCAAGAAAATACCTGAATAACATAGGGAATATATAGGAAGCTCTGAGAGCTTATTTCAATTACGCCCATTTGGTACATTAATTCCCAATCCAAACCATGTAACTAGAATCAAAACCAAAACTAGCAAAGAGTAGAACTGAGACCAAAATCAAAATAACATATGTATAGAAAGACGAAATAAAACCATTATTTTCAAATCTATTAGATCCAACTAAGCAGACTAAGCAAAGCTATAAGTACTTACATTCCTCTTCCCTTCGACCACTTCTTATGTTTCAGATTGGAGATTCCAGGACTTCCTTTTTCGGCCTCAGCTGCTCATCATCTCTGAACTGCCTCTCCTCTGATTCCCCTTCTTTCTTTGTTCTCAACTACACCAAATTCGTTGGCTTCTAATTTCAAAACCTCAGTCCCTCTCTCCAATTTCTCCCTCTCCCATTAAATCCCTGCTCTCAGCCTCTTCCTCTCTCGGCCTCTTCCCCTTTTCCTTGTTATCACAGAAAAAATTACATAAAAAATGTTCTACCCTTCATGCTATTTGAACAGTAAAACACAATGAAGGAGAAGATGTGGAAGCCTTCTCCCTTTCTGATGCGTTCAAAAAGATTGCCTCCCCTCCTCAGGCTCCCTCGCGATCTCTCCCTTATCTCGGCTCTTCCCCTCTCTTAAGTCCCTCTTCTCCAAGTTCTCGCTCTCGGTTCTCTCCAATTCAAAAGCACCTCAGAAGACCCCTCCATTTCTGATTCACATTGCTCTTATAGACCTTCCTCGCATGATCTTCACGTCCTTCCTGAGTGTGTGTCTGCAGATATCTTCTCTGCTTCTGCATCTGCAGCGTTGGTGTGTGTTCCTCTTCCTGTAAAAGCTAGTGCTTTTTCGTTGCTCCATTTTTACCTCTCTTGTCCTGTGAAAGCTGGAGTCCTTATTTGTGCTTCTTTTCTGGCTGCTGAAATATGCGTGTATCGGGCAGCAGGGGTCTTGCCGAAGGGAATGAGCTTGAGTTTAGGGTGGGTTAATGGGCTGTTAATTGGGTTTAGTGTTTTGTTTTTGGGCTAATGGCCTATTTTTGTTGGTTTCCATTCTTTTCCTTGTTTTTTTAAATTATTGGGCCAAAAAAATTCATTTAATTCTATTCTTTTTTTTTTTTTTTTTAGACAATTGGATTCAAAGAACTCGTTTGATTTTATAAGTTTAAGTTGACAGATTGAGAGTGACAAAATGGTTTTGAGATTTTTTTTTTTGCTCTTTTCTCCCTCTTTTCATTGTTTTCTTTTCTTTCTTTTTTTTTGGTTTCTTGTTTTCTTTTTCTTGACTTTTGACCTTTTAAAATTTTTATTTTTTTTTCTTCTTCATTTTTTTTATTGTTGCTAATTTGATTTTAATATTATGCCTAGACAAAATACAGTGTTCACATATTTTATGGATATATATCATATGTTTAGGGTGTCTTACTCATCAACAAAATATGAAGAATATTGTTACCTTGAGGATGGTGTATGCTACAATTGGAAGGTCAAGGCATGTTGAGAGGATAATGAAAATCATTAGTAGATCACAAGATATAAGGGCCTACATATATGTGTATCTACATTGCTATCATAGGATCACTTGAAGCTGTATTTTAGTGTGATCTCATCACACATTATATCAATGGTGATTGAAAATTCATATGTGTCTATTTGAGAAGTAATTGAGAGAGATGCTAGATGGGTAGAGGTTAAGCCTTCCTTAGCTTGCAAACACCTTTACGAGCATGCTAAATAATGCAAATGATGAAGTTGTAGGGAGATTTGCATAAGCATATATCTTAAAGTTGACTAGGGGATACCTCTTGTCAAATAGGAATGGGCATACAATAATGTTGATATACCTATCATTACTAGCAAATTTTGATGAAGCTTATCAATATACTTGGGGATTAATAGTGTTGACACACCTATAAAAGAGAGATGTGCAATGTAACAAACTACAATGAGGTAAATATCGATAGATGTCTAACCTTGTTTCACCTATAGACATGTGATTAATTTTTCCAACTTGCTCCATAAAGACCTCTATAGTTTGACCTAGTTTTGGAGATCTATCTAGTGAAGTCACCACTAAGCTTTAGGTATGAAATATTATTTTTTCTAGATTTATTGTTATGGGTTTAGTATTCTTCTCATGGCTTGACTAACATGTATTTTCATTATTCTTGTAGGTGGAGGCACATCCTGCAGCATCCTCGTCCAACCATAGAGGTTTTATGATAATATAGGATTATGCTAAATCACATGAAGGATGGCAAGTTTGTAGCCATACATCAATGCGCATGTACTTAAACATTAGTCTTAGAGGTTATACTTATTTGATTTTAACTTGTGATCCATAGGTTATTTGATGTTCATATGATTCACCGAGCATCTATTAGCTAATTCTAAACTACTACTTGACATCACTCAATATCTAGAGTGCATCCATCCTCATTCTTTACTTCCATATTATCGAGTGGCATTATGTTAATTATGCACTTTGCCAATTTGGTAAGCAACAATACACTATTGAAAAGCCATTCAATGTGAGCCATTGCCATGTAATTTAGCTAAGAAGAAAAACTAATAAAGAGTGGTTATAAGAACACATGGCATACATTGCGACATGAAATGCTTAACAGAATGTTGTAGCCTATACTGACATGGAGAAAAGTCCCCTATATTATACCTTGAAGTACATGCACTAGTACTAGAACAATAGTAATAATTAAGTTTGAAAATAAAAAATGATAAAAATTTTAATAATATACAAATAAAAAAATAAAACATAAGTTAGAAAAAAAATAGTAATAATTTTTTTAAAATATCAATAAAAATTTAACAACAATTGATGAATATTCATGTATTTGAAATTTCAAAAATGAAGAACAAATTAATGGCAATAATGAAAAAAAATAACTAATAACTTTCTTAAATTAATTTCAAAAATATTTATATTAAATATGAAAAAATATTTTTAAATTAAAAAAAATATCTATTTAAAATAATCATTAACATTAATTGTATGTTGTTATTATAATAATAGACATTAGGAAAATTAGAAACATAATTATGGATTTAAAACATATTTAAAAGATAATGGAAGTTTAGTTCTAAGGAAAACATGTAAAATGCAAAAACATTAAAATTTTGGAAATAATTTGTAATAATGCCAAAATGAAGAAAAAATTTTAAAATAATTATACAATGATATAGTTATTAGAAAAAGGCATGAGCTTTAATATTTTTGGAAGTAAAGGGAAATTTCCATGTGCCTATACACAAATTCTGCTATAAGAATTATAATGAGCTAAATGAAGGAACTTGTATACACATATGCAAGCAAAAGGGCTTATAAGAGCAATGAAAGTACAACATTTGAGTGTGTCTAGTCAAAATATTAAGAGTTGGCCTTGACATTACTCTGGGAAGGTTGAAAAAAGTAATTAGGAAAAAGTTACGACTTACTCCAAATTAATTCATATTTGAATTGGTATATAGGTATCCTTATTTGTGTAATCGAACTTGGTACTTAGTATATACCATAGAGAATGATTCCAATGTCTAATCAATATGGAAAGTGAACAAGCAATTCCCAAGCCCATACCAACGTGGAGGAAAGTCCCTTAAATTGCACCTTGAAGTACATGCACGATAGTGGATCTATTTGGCTAGTGGTTCCCAAGATTTTGCAGTAAGGTTTTATATCTTTATCATCTTTATGTTTCTTCCTTCTCTATATACATATACATTATCTAAACATTTAACTGTCAATCTTCCTTTTTCACATGCTAATGCATTACAAGATTTGTAAAGGTTGTCATTATTGACTCTCTAGCATTTGGTTATGACAAGTTGAAGGGAAGGGCATGCATGGATTTTAAGACCAAGTTGTGTACCTTCAATGAACATCGAGAGATGATGGTCTCCCAGCATACTTTACCTTTACCTTATATGCTAAAGCTAAAGATACTACAACTAGAGAATAGAAAGGGAAAGAGAGGTCACAGCTTCATCTTAGCCGAGGAACCAATGGTGGATGACATGAGATGTGATGACAATGTAGGTTTGTTGTCATCTTCCTACACCCTGACACTGACGCTAGGAGACTTTAAAGGTGCATGTCATTTTTCCTTTGTATCAGTAGCATAGTGCACCGACTTTGAAGGTGTTGGTTATTCTTCATTTACACTGGCAACATAGTACACATATTTTAGATATGTTGGTCCTTCTTTATTTGTGTTGTTTTGCAATACTCATACTATGGAGATGCTAGTCCTTAATACTATACACCACCAGTTCCTTAGTCCCTTCACACAAAGTTATCCTTTTTCATTCTAACGATGTAGTCCATGCAATTTGACTCTATCCCACTTATAACACTATTTACAAATCTATTTACATTTAATGTTGAATATGTTGATGTGTCTTTTAAACTAGGAAAATGCTTTATTAACAATAACAAGGGTTCTTCACCATAAATCAATCGATCTCTCTTATTCAATCCCTTTAGTGGGACTTGAGTTCTTAACCGACTTGCAATGACAATCATAACGAATCATTAGAAGAAGAAAAAGAAGAAGAGTCAATGCAACACTAATCACAACGACTTATAAGAAGGCTTTGTTATGAGACAAAAAGCCATTATGCTTGATTTATAAGTATGTTTTTCTTTCATTTTCATGTATGTAAAATTTTATTTACTTTTTTTTACTATTTTTGATAATCCAAAGTGTTATATTATTTTTTGATAAATCATTCAATTTTGTGATGCATTTTTATATTATTATTATTATTATTATGACAATAATTTTTCCTCAATGCTTTTCTAATAAAAATTTATATTCTAATTTCTTAACATTTTTCTAATAAAAACTTACTTTATTTTACGTGTCCTTTAAGTTAAAAAAATTACAAAAAGGGAACACAAAGTACTTTCTTTTGCATTCCCTCATTAAAAAAAAACGAATATTTTTAAGAACATTCCTATTTAGAGGGGAAAAAAAAGACTACGTATCTTGATTAATAGATTTTGCAATTAAAAACTATAGCTAATGGTTTTTAACACTCTAGTAATAGTTCAAAAAGTCATGTTGCCACCCCTCGTCCGTGGGTTCAGTTGGCAAGGGGGTTGGACACTCTCACAAATGGAGAGGGTTCGACACCTGAGTTGGCCGCGACGCTAGGGGAGGCATCTTCGAAGCTAAGTGAAACAGGTGTACTACCAGGGTCAGGATTAACGGGGTGCATGTACATCCCTATCTGAGCCAGTCCCTGTGAATCAAAAGTTAGTTGCCCTGCCCTTGGATCGTGGGTGAGCTCGACCCCTTTCTAAAAATTTATTTATAAAAAAAAAGTCATGTTGCCATTCAATATAATAATCTTCACCAAAATAATTATAAAGAATGTTTACCCCAACAAAAGAAAGTACAAAGAGAGTTAGGAACGTGCAATCTTTGTGATGGGAAGAGAAAATCACAACAAAAGAAGTTTTTGTAAAATTAAAAAAAATAATTAATCAAACTAATTTGTCATTTGACTTGATAAATATTGTAATATATATATACATATATATATTTATAAATTTTGTAGGGGCTTGAGTGAATAATTAAGAGAAAATTAGTATTAAAAAAGTTTTGGTAAAAACTAATTAATCAAATTATTTAAAGTAAATTACACAAACTTCTTTTGAAATAAAAAGTTGTACTATATTTTAATTTAATTTAAATTTTTTTATTAAAATACCTTTCATTAACCTAAATTATTTAAATTAAATTACACAAACTTATTTTAAAATAAAAAGTTGTATTATATTTTAATTTAATTTAAATTTTTTATTAAAATACCTTTCATTAACCTAAATATATATTTTTAAATTTAATGAAAATAAAATTTAATTTTTTATTTTTATATGTATATATTTAAAAATATAATCTATTATTTTTTATTTTTATTTATACATATTTAAATATAATACATACGTTAATAAAAAATATTTTAGTTAAAATTGTGCTCCATCTGGTAACATTAGGCTTCAAGAAAGAATTTTACAAAGTATGCTCGTATTGCAGAGCAAAGGCTGCTGTTTCTTTGAATCGTTCCCGTTTCCAAAAAGCTAGATGTCGGCCCCGTGCCCCCATCATCCAAGCATTGAATTTGAATTTAATGCAGCGTTTGGTTCAATAAATTGCAATGTATTCTCATTATATAATATTTGTTTAATATATTATTTTATTTATTAAATTATTTTTTAATTATAAAATTAATTTTTTAAAAATAACTTATTTAATATGTAACAAGTTAAATATGAAAATAAAAATAAAAATAATTTTATAGATGAAAATATTTATAATATTCTTATTTTTAATTATTAAATAATAATTAATAAATAATATTAAATAATAATTATAAAGACAAAATTAATATTTTATCAATTTTTTTTTATTTTCAACTGGCTTATTAGGCAGAAAAATGTAAAATTTATTTTTTATCTTATTTTTTATTTTATTTTTTACATTCTTTTTTATTTTTTATATCATTGAACTAAGCACATATCATAAAGTATTTAATAGATTTGCTGGAACAGCAGAATTGAACACAAGTATATATATATATATATATATATTTGGTGACATATTTAGAGTACCACCTCCTTAAAAGGATATAAAATATTTTTAACATTGGTAAGACTTCCAATTCTAGATACAACAATAATAAGTTAAATTAATAATTATAGACTATCATTGAACTTTCTCATGAATAATACAAAATTTGTATAGTATGAGTTAATCTTATCCTGTGCTCTAAAAGGAGGAGCACATTGTAACAAATGTAAATTGTTTAAATTTAATTTCATGGCCTATATTTAATTTTTTTGAATTTTAATCATTATTTTTTAGAAAACTATCTTTATTTAGTAAAAATTATTTTTAATATATATTTTATTTCTTTTAAAATAAAAATAATATCAAAATAAAAAAATATAAAAGGTTAAAATCTAAATATCTAAAATTAAATCCAAACCTGTTCCAAAAAAAAAAAAGAAAAGAAAAACTACAAGAGATCCATTTGCATCCTATCCCAACCCCTCTTGTGGAGCAACAGCAACGGCTTCCCAGAGAGCGGCTTTGTTTCTTTAGACTTCATGGTTGGATGTGAACATGGATGAGGAAGCATTTGTACTGAGGTTATATATTTAAGAGTACGAATCGTTTGATGCGTAGAAAGTTAAAATAATTATTAATATTTTTATTTTTAATAATTAAATAATTATTATAAAAATAAAATTATAAATTTTTTTAACTTTCCTCCCCTTTCTTTTTTTCCTACCTCCCTCCCATGAGTACTGAACGGGCCATAAGAAATTTGTTTTTTGAAGGTTTAGGTCTTCTAAATTTTTTTAAATGATCTAAATTAAAAGAATTATGATTTTTTTAAAATTAAAAATCAATTTATTTTTTATTTAGACTATTTAAAGAAAATCTAAATGATCTAAATTCTTTGAACATTTTTTATCCAAACTTAGTCTAGGTGAAAAATCTCAGTTATTGCATTTTTTGCATGTGCGCAGGCGAGGAGACGAGCCCTTTCATTTTGGATAATCTTTTTTTTGTTTGGGGTAAATGGCAATTGGGTGCCATTTTATTTTTTAAATTATAAAAAATATATATAACTATCGCATTGACATAGAAATTAATAGAATTAACTTCCTTACGAATTTTATTTAAATATATTTTTTTAAAGATGATTTGAAAACTTAAAAAATTATTTTAACATATTTTAAGTTTAAAAGATAATTTTGAAATGATAAATAAAGTTGAAGGATTAAATTATTATTTTAGCGAAAATAAATTAATTAATGAAATCAAATTTTCATTTGACTCAATATACCTCGGAGAGGAGACAAGCACAACTTGCAAAGGAAGTATTCCAAAAGAAACAAAAAAAAAAAACTTGCGAAAGAAGGAGGCTTGTTGGGTGGAATAAACCAGGCTGCGATGAGCGACAATTGAGAGGCTCCAAAAGAATCATTCCCGTCCCATCCTCCGACCTTTTTCGTTTAATTAATTTATTTTTAAAATCCCTCATGATAATGATACCATTCATTTCCGTAGTATATATAGCAGAGTCCATGGACTTGTGTTGTGGGCTTCTACTATTTTCACTCTTCATTCAGGTACGTTCCTTCAGTCTTCTCCTTCCTTATTTCATTCTCAGTGAGAGAGTCGGTGATTCTCTGCCTGCCCACTAAGCGTGCTTATATTCTTGGAAAATTGTGTCAGAAAATTTCTTCGTCAATCCGAGAAACATTGACAGTTGCAAGAAAAAATAGGAAAAACCATCTGGGTTCCTTTCTTAGCTTAAAATTTCGATGGGAATGTTGTCCTGTGAATTTGTATAATTCTTCCCCCATTTGCGTTAATAATTCATATCTCGAATCAAGATTCCGGTGTTTCTTTCAAACGCGATTGGATAATTGGTGTTTGATTGCAATGCTAATGCTACTTAGGTGCGGTTTGATTTTTAATTTGAACTTGTCTGTATAAAGTGTATGATCTAATAGTACCTTTTTTTTTTAATTTAATTACCAAAGTTCATATATCTGAAATTCAAATGATTGTTGCCACCTGAGCCATTTACCTTAGTGAGGGCATAATCTAATGAAAGGAATGCAAAAAGTTCCAGCATTCAATAGTTATTCATGGTTTTCTGAGAAGCTTACCTTCCCACTGTCGAGTTGCTATCTATTTTTGTAAAACTGCATGAATATAATCAATGCAGGTATAAATTTTATTTTAGATTTTCCTGGCATCCAAGAAATGCCCCTGAGGGACTAAGACTCTGGTGCATTTGGCTTGTCTGTTACCTTCAGTCATTTCCCAAAACAACTCTCTGTTAACTCTATTTTCTTTTGTATTTGATACTATTCATACTTCAAATTTATGCACATTGGTTTCACTTGTCTATTGGTTTACTCCCGTCTTAGTGGTTCTCTCTTTAGTTGCACTGCTCTAATTTGTACTTTTTTCTTTTTGGGGAAAACTAGAATTATAGGTAAACTCATGGTATGTATACATTAAAAAAACACAATCCCATATGCAAATGCTTAAATGTTTTACAAAGAAGAAATATTGATTCATTTTAATCCTGGGTTGTCATTACTCATCATGTTTTGGTCTCAGACAAGTGATAATGCTATCTTTGTTTTATGTTTTATACTCTAACAATGTTCTATGCACGTTTTCAGTTGTTGGATAATGCACTAATATTTGCTTCAGTACTTAACACTTTCTTTCTTCCTTTAAATCACAATAGTGTTACTGAAGTATAATTGACATGGAAGTCTCTGGCCAAAATGGATTCAAATGTGGTGAAGAGAAAGCATTAAATAGCTTGCTTGATGTATTTGGCTCTGCATTTTCTCTCGAGGAAATAGCTTCTGCATATTGCAAGGCGAGTCGGAATGCAGACTTGGCTGGTGAAATATTGTTTGACATGCAGAGGAGCTCCTTAACCTCAACAACCAATTCATCTAATCCAGATGGTGGGGTTGAAGTATGTGCAAAATCATCAGATGGTTTCTCCTTTGAAAATTCCTGTCAAGAAAGAGAATATTCCAGGGGTTCAAAGCCCAAGTTTCACCCTGTTTCTGTAGGCTCTGTTTCAAGCGTACTTGGTAAGGATTATGTAAGATCCATACCATCAGCAAATAGGTCTTATTATGGAACAACTAAGCCATTGAAGCTGGATACAAATGTGCTGCCGATGTCTGAAATCTGGGGTGATGAAAGTAAGCCAAATATTTCAAAGCATGATCAGCTTCACCAGGACATGGAAGATTTCTTATTTAAAATGCTTGGAAATGGTTTTCAGCTTGACAGAGATAAGATACAGGAAGTTCTAGGTATATAACTCTCGAGGATTTTGCCCCTAATACTAGAGCTTTTATTCTTTTTCTTTTTCTCACTTACATTGTCTACACATTTTATGACATGCAACCCTTTTTCTATGATAGTTCACAGTGTTATCTGTTCTTTTCCATCCTAGAAAACTCAAATTCTTACTAAACCCTTCTTTATCATTCAATTAATCTCATAACGGAGTTTTTCAAATCATTATTGATTGGCTTTCAATGTTATTTCATCTTCTTTGTACATTTTCTTATTTCTTAAAATGCTTATCTTACCGCTTTTGAGAAAATGTCCTCATCTTTTACTCAATTAAAAGTACCATTTTAATCAAATATGTTATTTTGATCGCTTTTTTTTTTTTTTAATTCTAATCTTTAGTTGCCTTGATATTCCCATGTCTATTAGTCACAATTAGGTCTTGCATAATACCCAAGATTTCCAGTATTCAGTATAATAGGTCTTGGAAATTTAATTACTTGTAGATTGATCTGATACAATGTTTGAATGGTCTATGCTTGATATGACCCTAACACTTAACCTGTTTAATTTTGTATTTTGGGTGACTTTTTATTCTTGTATAAGCAAATCTGGATTTTACAATAGTGACTAGATTGTTATCAATTTTTACGAGGGAAGAATGCAAATGCCCCCCTTCATCTTTGAGCCACTTGCAAAACTACCCTCAACTTTGATAACCAGAAAATACCTCACTCAACTATCACCCTTTAGGAGTTAAGTCCTTTTTTCATCTCCCCTCTAACAAGTGCCACCTCAAACTTTGTCGTTTGTCATGTGGCACACTTCCATTCATTTGGAAACATCAAATGACAAAATTTTAAGTGGCATCTCCATTAATGAGGTTAATGGGAGAATAGTCAAAAGCGTTTAATTTCTCAAGGGTGATAGTTGAGGGAGGTATTTTTCAGTTTTCAAAATTTAGAGGATATTTGCAAATGGCTCAAAGTTGAAGGGATATTTACATTTTTCCCTATTTACAAAAAGTTATTGAGAATAGTGAATTGGCTACTTTGTAAAGATGGCAAAGGTTAAACTATTTGATCCTGGCAGCCATGTTTTGTCACTCTACATTCAAGTGGTATGTAGATATAACTCATACTTATCAATTTGACATACAAAAATATCATGGCCCAAAAGAAAAGCATACGGAATAATTATTCTTTATTTTTTAATTATTATTTAGAATTTATTACTATAATATTTTTGTATTAATAACTAACCAGGTTTTATTGCAAACATGCAGATAATTGTGGATATGATATGCAAAAGGTACATAAAAGTTTTTTTTTTCTTTTCTTGAACACTGTTTAACATTGCTGTAATAAATATCAGACCACCTAAACTTGACGATGAAATATTCTTGTGCTTTTTTGTCTTTTCTGGGATATGTATATTCTATTTGAGTGTTTCTGATTCTTTGTTAAATGAGTTATGTACATCATTGTTAATCATGGTTTTACAGTTTAAATTGTTATATTCTGTATGTTATGTCTGAAAGAATTTGAACTCTCATGCATTCACTTTCTTCCTTATTATTATTATTATTAGTATTATTAGTATTATTTAAATGTAATTTCTCATTTGATGCCATTGTTGTGCTACTTTAAGAAACATTACTGATAATCAATGCTATATATATTTTGAAATTATTCAGAGCATAGAGAAACTGATGGATGAATCAATTTTAACTTTTGACAAAAGGGCACGTGTCGTTGGTGATTCTTTTGGAAGGGTAAGTATGAATATCAAGATTATCTTAAATTGACGCTCATTAAGTTTTGCTTATGCCTCTTAAAAATGCCTTCGGGATGTTAACACTTGTAATCTAATGTATGTGATATTTTGTAGGCTATCAATTTGTTAACTTTTATTTAGTTACCAAACTCAAATCCAAGGAAACCCCAAAAAAAGGGGGGGGGGTTGTTATGGCATTTTATTGTCTAATGCAGCTGACTAAGTGATCTTATCTTAGTTGCTGAAGGAATCTGACTCACACAGTTGTCCAAGCGGGGTAACTAACTGCAATGACCTGCTATCAGTACACAGATTATTAAAACAGCTTCCGCCAATTAAGTAAACAAAACATGTACTTACCAAATTAGGTCATTTCCCCTTTCTTTCTTTCTGTAAAAGGTGCGTTTACCTTTTCCACCCCTATTTGGTACACAAAATTGGTTTTAATGGAATTCGAAAGGGAATGAGGATGTGAATGAAATGGAGTAATTACATTTGGTATAATATAGGAAGGAATGAGAATACTATTCCATTTATTTGTTTGATTGGATAAAAATAGTATTGGAATAGAAAAGAATAATGGAGAAGTGAAAAAAATACCCCTACTTAAAAAAAAAAGTAATGAAAAAAAATAATGACAACAAGGGCATAATAGACTTTGCATAAATTAACTATAATAATTTTTCTCGATTTGCATGCTTATCTAAAGGAAATGGATTCCATCTCCATTTCTAGCTACCAAACATAATATATAAAGGGATTCCATCTCCATTTCTGTTTACTAGAAGCTACCAAACAGGGCATTAGTATTTTCTTTACTTTTCTTCTTTATTTTAGGAATTTACTTTATTTTTTTATTTTTCTTTTTAATGAGTTGAGGAGTTAGATATCCATACCAAATTAAAAACTTTCAAAAGATGATTGATTGTGACATGGTACATTTATTTTATGTGATGCATGTAATGGTGACGTATCAAAGTACGTGATATAAGTGTGAATGGTTATAACTTCTATATTTCTTTACATATTTATACTTATATAGATGCGCTGGAAATGAATCTACACTAATAAATTTATTCAAATTAACTTCTCCAAACATTCAAACTTGCAATTGCACTCACACCCTCACCACTTTCTTGTGGTCTTGGGAAGAAGTCATGTTTAGCGTGGCTTTTAATCAATTAAATTTGATTTTATCAGGGGAACCCCATTTGATGTAAGATGAGGCACTTCTCTTAGCATGCCTACTGAATCTGATTTATTATGTGCTACACATTGGCTTAGTCCTGTTCTTGAATTCAAAAGAGGGAGTAAATATCAGTATATCAAATAAATTTAATTGTATGTTTGTTAAGTGAGCTAAAACAACTTTCCATTGTAGGTTAGAATTTAATTGGAAGCATATTGCATCTTTAAATATTTGATTGGACATTTGTTATAACTGGTGTTGTAATATTTAAGCTCTAGTTATGGTTTTGCTAAGGAAAGGAAAAAAGTGAATTTCATTTTTGCATCTGGAGTTCGGATCATTTGTGCAAGTCTTTCTTTCCTTAATTATTGTTTGCCACATGCTGGTCTTTCTCCTTGCGAACGTTCTGCTTATGGGATTGCATAATGGTTTCGATGGAATATGTTTCTACTCCTTTTTTTTAAAAAAATAAATAACATTGATTTCTTTTTCTGTTTGGCAATCTATTTTAGGTTTCCTTATATTAATGCACTTTATTATTGCCTAAAGAAGAAACATAGCTTCTGGGCTCCTGTTCTGTTGGTGATGGTGTTATGTTCTATATCTTCATTTTTTACACTCACCTTTTGTGCACAAAACCTTTCCTTAGTGTCAAAGTTTGAAATTCTGATGGTTATCTTGATTGCTATGTGCTTTCTTTAAGCTAACTACACTTTTACAGTCCACAGATATGAAACCAAAATCTGAATTACCTTCATATGAAAGAAAGTCTCGGAATGTAAATTATCCCAGGTATGATCTAGCTTTCTTTTTACTTTTTTTTTTTATTTTTCCATTTCTTGCTTCTGTTAATATCTACTACATCTGTCATCGTCCAAGTTACTGTTAAAGAAAGTGAGAGTCTACTTTATCTTTTCCTTTAATAGGCCTTATTCTCTAATGGGACAATCAAACATTTTGTGTCTCAGTTTGTTTTCTCTTTGTTCATTAACAATAGAAGCAGAGTTTCAAACAAAGGAGTTGATTTACATTGCCGAAGGAAAGAGAGAGATGACCTTCAGAAAGAAGTCTTGACTTCTTTATTTCATGTTCCTGAGCATTCTGAGGAGTCTCCTAAAAGAATAGTGAAGGATGTGAAAAAGCTTTCACCATATGGACAAGTGGTAGATGAACCTCCTGAAGACTCCCTGGAGGAAATCAAGGTTGACATAAGTTACTCAGGACAAGAAAACATAGAGGGTATATTTCTTCTTTTTATTCTCAATCTTCACGGTCCTTTCTCTATTCTATAAAACCTAGTTCTTACTAAATTTGGTTGTTAGAAAGCCACTCCATTGCTACATTACTTTTGTAGAAGCATAGTTGTGTTGATATTAGGCTACTATTATAATGGAAATATTAATTATACGATATGTCTAATGTGAAAGTAGAATGTTTCTTCTATCTGAGAAAATACTGTTCAAGATGCCATTTATAGAGCAGAAAAATATCCTTGAAATAAGAAGTCAGTGATTGCCATCAACTGGAGTTTGATGCACATGAATTATTGACTTGCTAAAATTATCTAAATAAAAAGATTTATGTTAATGTTTACAGCATTTATTTTCTGTGTCTTTTAGGTGTTACATATATATATATGTGTGTGTGTGTGTGTGTGTGTGTGTGTGTGTGTATTGATTACTTCACTCTAAATGACAATTATTTTATAGATATTTAAATATGGAAACCAGTTAATGTTGTGTCTCTTGGGATAAAAGTGAAAAATTGAGACATCAGGAAATGTTCCAATATTTTTTCCTTGGTCCATTATCCTTCTGCATGTGCGTGATTTTTATATTCTGGTCAATTTATGAATTTCTTGAATTATGCAAGACAATGTTTGAAGCCTTCTTAGCTACATAAAGATTCCATAACTTGCACGCCATTCCTAAGCCTGAGAATGATTGCATTGCTAATAGGCAATTTATTTGCTGCCCCCACTGTGGGCCAAGTATTGGAAGTTTGCTGCTGCTTTTGATTGGAAGATTTGCTTGTTTCATTCGTAGAAGCAAACTCCATTGACCATAAGTTGTTCCTTATGTTTTATGTTACATAACATGGATACCTTATTTTGTATTCCGTTCAGTTTTACTTGATATAAAATATGATATATGTATAGCAGATCCAGAAGATGAGGATGACTACCAGAATCTCCGTAAAGCTGTGAAGGAGTACCGAGCAACAATGATTGAATATTATAAAGCAGTATGTTGCATTCTGTATTCCTGTTTATGGGGTTTTTTTTTTTTTGGGTCTCACACTGAAGCAATTATATGGAAGGCAATTGTATCAGGTTTTTTGGGCCTTTTTTTTACACTCTAAAGTAGACTTATTGATTACTTGTCAGGCTGTTGATGCATTTGCAATGGGGGATCATGTCAAAGCGGAGAAACTTCTAGATCAGGTAAAAAAAAATTGTAGAACAGTGCCAAAGGATAAGTTTCATTATGACACGGTAAAAGTCAAGGCTTTTCTTTTTTCTTAATTTTTTTTCATCATATTAATCAAGTTAAAGATATCTTGAGTTCTGAATATCGTATCTCTGAACTGATTGTTTAATTTAATATACAATTGCTATAATACTCTAGTTACTTAAATTATATCATTTCAATAGTGTATTCTATGGCGATGACAGGGACAATTTTTTCAAACAAAAGCTCATGAAGCTGACGAAGAGTCTAACAAAATGATTGTTGAAACTAAGTAAGTGTCTTCTATTCTAAAATATCCTTTGCTCGCTCTTATGCTGTCTTCTACTCTTGTAAAGGGCATCAGCATGAATTTTTTTTTTAATGCTATGTTATGTCTCTTATTATATTTATTGACAGGAATGAAGAGGCACAAGAAATTTTGCTTGACTTACATGACCATGGTTCAAACAAGGCTATACGTTTATTAGAGTGTCATCTATCTTCTCTGTCTGGCATTCCATGTGAGTTAGGGCTGTCATCTACTGATTTTCTGTGGACTTTTGGTCCTATATAATCTTTTAATTATTTTTATTCTTTTTTTTTCTTTTTAAATACTTGCTCATCTCCATCAGCAATCAAGTACCTCAAGGTTATCATTGATGCAGATAATCAAAATGTCTCTAAAGGTTCCCGCAAAAGACGGGTAAGATTGGATGATTTCTTGGAGCTTAGTTATAGAATGTTATTATAGTTTGTTGGTTTGATAGTAGAAAACATTTTAAGAGAAGTTACATAGATGATACTTGAGATCTTTATTAGTAATTAGATGGATGCTAGATTTTCTTTTTCCTTTTTTTTTTTTTATAATTTATTTCCATTGTTCCTTTTGTCTAATGACTGCTTATGATATGTTGGCCATCCTAGGTAGCTCCCCTTTTTGCCATTTATGATTTAAGAGAAGTTAAATCAGATGAACCTGTGCGAACCTTATCTTTGCATGTCATGTGCTTTTTTCAGACGAAGGGAAAATTCAAACTCATTCATACACATAATACCTTTATCTTAGAAGAACTAGGGAGTATTAAAGCTAGAGTTGCTGTTCTATCTGATTGTGCAGCAGGCAGGAGTATGTTTCAATTGATAAGAATTAAGAACTGATAAAAATGAAAAATCTGACTTGTTTATTGAAGTCTGATTTTGACGTTGTTATGATTTTTTAGTACTGCATATGATAGTATTGTCAAGCACCAACCTAGCTTGACAACTTAAATTGTTAAAGTTTCTTGATTAATTTTATTGTAATTTCTAATGCGTCCTCTCAAACAAAACTCTTTTTAACATAAAGCGGGGTTACCTTGTGCTGAAACTTGAGAAGCGACAAAGATTGAATCCTTGGTCATTTGGTCACTGAGGCTTTAGTATCATAT
Organism: Erythrophleum ivorense; assembly: GCA_026724425.1. Classification (NCBI taxonomy): domain Eukaryota; kingdom Viridiplantae; phylum Streptophyta; class Magnoliopsida; order Fabales; family Fabaceae; genus Erythrophleum; species Erythrophleum ivorense. Next base: position 470,196 of record JAIUCV010000218.1, on the reverse strand, counting down.
TGATCACTTTAACTTCAAAGCATTAGTTATTAAATAAAGATCAATAAATAGTTTTATTATAATACTTAACAATTGATTCTTGCACAATTAATGACGCACTGTTCTTTTATTTTGGACAGATTATGGCGCTACTAGAAAAGGAGTCTATCGAGTGGAATGAAGGAGAAACTGGGGGTACAATTTTAATCAGCTTGGATAAAATAGACCGTAAACGCCTGAGTTTTCTCAAAAAATAATATGCATATTGGGATCAAACCATTAAACGCTAGTTAGAGTAATTGGCCTTTACTGTGCATGATGTGCAAGTAAAATTAGACTATAGATAAAATTTGGATTTGAAGTTGTGATAAGAGTTTTGGTCGTTTCGTCCAATTCTTGCAGTGAACTTTCTGGAGGGTGGATTACCTGATAAATCGAATTATTGTTGTCTGAAATATGTGAACTTTTTGAAGGATGTAATATTTATGATTGCTAATAATTTAACTTTCACTTTTCATGTTTTTCATTTCATATTGTATATTATCAAGCATTGTGCATCAAAATAAACAGTCTTCATATGCTGTGGAACGAGGAATATTGATGTTTGTACCATATCAACAGAGTTAGCCATCTAAGCCAACCATATTCGTAGCCTTGGTATTGAGCCTTGAAGAGCTGATCTTGTAAAAGAAAAATTACATTTTAACAAAAACAGAGTATATATTATTGTAAGTGTTTGGTCGTTTTATAACATTTTTTTATTGATGCCTAGGATTTTTTCTCTTTTGGTGAGAAAAGAGGTCCATAATAATAAATTTTCATGCAGAATAAAATCAAGGATTAAAAGTTTCTGTTCAAAGAGAGATACATTCATTCAAAGTTGTAGATTTGTAAATATCAATATTTTCCGAAGGTCCACATCAGTGTTGTCTTTTATCACTGTTCTCACTTATGGATTGCAGAGGATGTTGAACCTACGTAACTTAGCAATGAAGTTTGGAACCGAAATGAAAACTGAATAAACCTTGTTAAATTTATGCATAAAATTCCTAGTTTCAAAATCTGATCCAAAAACAACAGGGTAACAAAAGCATACGGGAGGGAGAAGTTTCAGTTTTGTTCACAAGTACTCATGGCAAAACCGCCTTCGGAGTTCCCGCACGCTCACATTCCTGAGAGCTACATGGGAATCCACAAAAGCTAGCTTGACATTCAAATCCAATGCGGCTTCATTCCAGAGTTTCAATGTTAGAGGCTTGTTTTTCAAAAAAGTTCTTTTTTAAACAATAAAGTATTGGATTAAGTTTTTGTTTTAAAAAAAAAGAAATTTCTGAATAAAAATAAAAGCACTTTTTTACCAGGTAAGGAAAAAAAAAACCTTCTTTGATGCAAAAGTTAAAAAATATAATTTTTTTAAGACAATCATAACTCTACTTAAAATCATTATCTCTTAATCCTTTATCTTTTAAATATATGTCTTTTTTAATAATTTAATAGTAAAAAATATTTTTTTAAAAAAATTTCTAAATAATAGCATTGATAAAAACACTTAGTCATACATCAACTGCTTCTCTCACATCTGCTTCTTGTGAAACTCTATTTTTTTTTAAAAAAACTATTTAAAATAAACAGAAATCCATAAAAAAAAGTTCCCAAACACAGCCTACAACCTTCTTCATTTGGGGTTTGTGGGAATTCTGACAATGGATGGATCCCTGAAAGAATAAAGATGCACAATCAAAGAGGGAGCTCGATAACCTAATCCCCTCTGGTTCACCACTTATCCTCCACTTCTGGACCTCATGGACCGAGTCTTCTCCTGCTTATCCACCGATTTCCCTCGCGCCCATTTCTTATGTGTTTGAATCTCTACTACCAAAAAGAAAGCAGAGTTTGAATTTCTCTTTGCCCGTTTACGTTTTCTTTTCTCACCATTTTGCCGAGGAGAAATGGAGGTTTGGTGTTACAAAACATCTGGGTGACGTGTGTTAACTTTTCACATTTAACGAAAAAAGGATGAGGGCCATAAGTCAGAGAATTGCTTATAATGAGAAACACACTTTAAAGTATCAAGATTACTGAGTTACAAATAATCCAATGAATATGACATCAATATCCAGAATCCGAGGCTGAACACATCATAATTTCCCTCCTGAAACTCAATTAAAGAGGATGGGACGTTATTCTCCTCCCCCGGTTACTATTTCAAGTTTTACAGTTCACCTTTCAACCAAGCCAACTCCACAATCCGGTCACCGGGAATTCATTGACGCAAAGTGATAATTTCCAGTCTTGCACAAGTAGCGTAAAGAAAGCAACTGTAACCCAGTCAGAGACCAGACCTAGGTCATTATTAACAAAATTGTATTGCTACAATTTGATGCCTTGAACTGATCTTGTTCTAAGGCAAACTAAATCCACCAATGATGGTTTGGCAAGAGACCAATGTAATTGGAGAATTGATAAGTTTCGAAATCTACGGCTTCCTCATGTTAAGAATTTCTCTTGTTTTTTCATCTTCAACAATGTTATCTTTCTTCATGCGATCCAAGAGCCCATCTACTTCTTTTCCATGTCTTACATAAGCCTTGATGAGGGTATGATACATTCGTTTGTTCACTGGGCCGACATTTCTTAATGAGCCCACCAAAGCTTCTACGTCTTCAACACTACCGTTATCACCAAGCCAACTCATTATGCCTGAGATCACCCTGGGATTAGGCTTCCATCCTTTATTTTCCACATGCAGGGCTGCTTTAAAGCAACACAATGCTTTCTCCATCTCACCCTTACGCAGGTATCCACTTGCCACTACAGACCAACCGTTTGGCATGGTGGCCTTTCCCCTCTTCTGTAAGCTTTTAAGCATGGCTTCTGCCTTCTCATGCAAACCTTTTTCTGAGTACCCAGTGATGACAATATCTGGGATTCGAGAATCATAACAATTGCCAGAGGACTCCCACTCCTTCAGCAACTTCTCAGCATCATCAAGCTCACCAAGCCTCACCAGAGATTCTAGCATGTTGGTGAAATCCCGGTTTAAGCACCTCTTGCAATCACTCTTCTCCAGTTCCCATAATCTGATGACCTCAGTCTTTAATCCGAGACTGGCATAAAGGGAGATAAGAAAATTGTAACCTAGACCATCTTTCTTATCTAGCCTCTCCTCTGATTTCTTTAGGGCGTCAACTGCCTTACTTGTAAGTCCTGCTTTTTTATAGAAATTAGCCACAACAGCATAGGTGTTCCAGTCCATGACTATGTGAGATTGGTTTTCCATCTCTTTTAGTGTTTTTTCCATTCCATCAATATCAGACCTCACACCATAAGCATTGATACAGATTCTGTAGGTGAAGTTGTCAGGCAAAACTTTGTTCTTTTGCATCTCAATTAACACATCAGGGACCTTCTCATGCCGACCAATGTTAGTGTATAGACACATAATATCATTGTAACTTAGAGGTGATGAAGCATACCCCAACTCCTTCATTTTCTGCAGATGGGAGAGGGCCTTATCAGTTTGGCGCTGCCGAGTATAGCAATTCAAGAGAGCACCATATGTCTTATCATTTTTATCTTGTTCCTTCAAACTATTAAAATAGCTTTCAGCAGAAGGATATCCATGAACTCTGCCCATCAGATCCAAGTGCACCGCGTGTTCAGTGGGTGAAAATATGCACACACCATTCTTATTCATCCACTCAGATACCTGCACCATTAAGCAGCACAATTTAAGGGATAGATACAAGTAAACAATGAAAATTTCCAACAAGCCCAAACACAGTGATTTCACATCAAACCATGTTTTTCCGTCTTCTTCTGAGTTAGTTGCATATCATGTTTTAACAATAAAGAAGTATCTCTATATCAACCGTTATGCAACTCTTCTCAACTTTTCATTCATCAGAATTCACAACTCGCATATTAATAACCATTTTGCTGAAGCGCCACACTGATCAATTTTTTCTACCTCATTCTGCTTTGTTTTAACTGAATTTGTAATTTGTACATTTCGAACTCAGATGATTCCTTCAGAAAAAGAAAAAAATGATTGCAAATGATTTGTTACAAAACACTACTGCAAAAAATGAAACCAATTCCTATGCTCTAAGTGTTGGATTCACATACATGGATTATCAAACAACGGAATCCTAAACAAGGTTATCCTAACTAATGACACAACTAACCAAAATTAGTCCGTGTGCATCATTCCTAAACCTACAGTTAGATTATTGTCAACGAGTGTTCCGAGGGCACAGAAACTTAAGTCCATACTTCACAACGTCAACATAGATGGCACGTTAGCGACCTAATAATTCTCCATCTGTTTACTTAATTTCCACATTACCGAGAAAAAGTTCTATTGTTATAGTCTTCGTTTTTTATTCAATGCTTTGCTTAGAAATTAGCCACAAATCAGTACAGTGCATAGACTTTGAAAGAAGTTTAACGACCTCTAAGGCATGGGTGAACCTCCTGCGCTTGCGAAGATCTCGAATGATGCGTTGAAGCTCGGCGACGCGGATCTTGTTCCCCTTGTAGACCCAATCCTCGAGCTCAGTTGCCAGGCTGGTGCTAGGGCTCCCAAGTGGACTGATTTTGGTGTAGAGAGTGGGTTTCTTGGTCCTGCTCGTGTAGTAAAATCTACTCGCAATCGCACTTTGCATCGCCATTCTGCTGAAGAGCTTCGACTCCATGGCCAAGGTTTTTTCTGAGTGAACTGGGAACAAAGATGATCGCTCTGCGAGGCAGGCAGCCACTGCCAGGCACTGGTTTTTTTCTTACCGGGGTTTAGGGTTTAAGAATGGGCCTGTAAAAGGTTCTATTGGGCCGATTCAGCTAATGGGCTTCAGTTCACCATAGGATGGTAGGCCTGCAACTCAGGCGTATTTCCTCCATTCCTTTTTTTTTTCACATTAACAAAATGTATTTAAAATTGTACTCTCAAAATGCTTTAGAAGAAACGTGATTTATATTATATAAAAATATAGAAACTTTACTATTTTAAACGTCTTGTCATGTAACCTCATGCAATGATATAGGATATGAGACTAGTTAAATTAACAAGGTAAGATATTAGCTCTTTTATGAATACTGAACTTGACAAACTAAGCCCAATGGTCCATATTTACTACTATAGAGCGTGCAGTAAAATGATGCCATTTCGGCCGTCTGTTGACATTAAAATTTGAATATTTGTAGACAAAAAATCGCAAGGTTTGCCTTATCTTTAACGTTTTATTTAACAAAAAATAAAAATGAAAAATTATTTCATTCTCATTCTCTTAAGTCAAAACAAAAGTGAGCAATTTTAATTAAATTTTATGAGATTGAATAAAAATTTAAATAAATATTGACATAATTGCTATGCTTAGTATGCCAATTTGGGTATTTTTTTTAATTTTAGAGTGGCCATAATTCAATAAAAAAATCAACTTATAGTATTAATTAATTAATAATTATAGAATTAATAACGAACTCGTGGCTTTGCTTTATTTGAATTTAAAGACCTAGTCAATATATAAGTAAAGATATGATATATTGGCGATGTTATTATACCAACTAAAATATGGTAAAAAAGAAGAAGAAAAATGAACTTGATTATAAGTTGAGAAATAATAAAAATATATAGATAAATGAAAGAGAGAGAAAAGAATATCAATGATATAGAATTCTAGTATGTAAGGTTTATGAGTCATGTTATAAAAGGTAGTGTAAGAAAATATCAATATTAATTAATTCATAATTAAATGACTGTATTCATAAAACAAACAAATCAAGAGCCCCAAGTCACTAAAAATTGAAAACATTGATTGAAGAAAAAACAGAATGAAATTAAAGGTTCCATTGTACAAATCAAACCGAATAATTAATTGAGAAGCAATGGGATTCCCTCTTTGCGATATTGATAATAACCATGGAAATGCACGAGACCAATGATTCCCCCTAAGAACCTCTGTACAAGAGGTCAACCAGATGCTTTCACATGGCGCTCATCTCGTCACCATCCACCTCTGGGTGAATTGTCCTTTCATCTATTTAAATAATAATTTAATTATAAGTTGATTTTATTATTAACTTTGTAAGGAAAAGCCTTAAAAAGCCAATTCGTGTGTGCTCTCTTATTATACTAATAGATTCATACCAAATCTTGTTTATATTAAGAGCACAAATACAAAACAAGCATATTAATTAATTTCATGGCAATAAACATGAGATATATAGCACAATTTTTTCTCTATTTTCCCCTTCTTAATCAACAAGTCTCCTGACTTTATTTTGGTGGTTACCCATATATTGAGAGACACACTCCAACAAGTTCATTTCTAATGCTTTGAAGTGGGCAAGTTGTGTTTGCAGTTCCAACCTCTCCTTCTTTAGGTTCTTGTTCTCTTCCATGAGAAATTGATGATTGCTTTCTTCTGTAAAGCTCACTGCATTTTCTTCTGAAGAAGACTTCAAGTATGAAGGGAAAACGCTTGGCTCGCACTTCTTCCTAGTGATTTCCACTAGCAAATTCTTGCAACCTCTTTGAAATTTCTCATGCTTGAATTCCCATCTTTTTGATGATACTTTTTTAAATCCCTGTGTGTGTTTGGGAGATGAGTAAAAGATCCATATCAATGTTGATTAATTGAAACATAAATTTTTTTAAAAATCTAATATATATACTATATATATGATAAAAAATTGATCATTCATGCATGTTTAATTTTCAATGGATTTTAATTTCGTTTCGTTGATATTTTGGGTTAATTACACAAGCCACAAGGAAAAGTAATCATTTATATTCTTCAGTCATTTCCCCCCTTGGTGAAGATAGGGTTCAATCACAAATCTCTACAATCACTGCAAATTATTGGGAAAAAATGCATATAAAATATTCTAAATTGTTAAAGCTTTGAAAATGATTTTGCTAATATCATTTAAAGATGAGATACATGACTTGATTACATATAAGGCAACAAATAATTATAAAATTCATAAAAAAATTATCATGAAAATAACATATTCTTATATAGATGCACCACAAGAGTTAGTAAATTTGAATACCTAAAAGTACGATTGCGAATGCTGGTGAATGGTATATTATTTCTTGAATAATGAGAGAGTATTCTACACATTCCAACATAAAGTGTAAGAATTTGGGCATCTAATAAAGCAAGATTATTCAATATTAGTGTTTTACCAAATGGCTGCAATATATATAATTTTAGTTGTTTTGATATTTTTTATAGACCAAGTAATTATTTACAATTTAAAATATTATCATAATTTATTAATTTATTTTTGTAATGGACTTTGAAATGGCAACTTCACAGGACAGAGGTAGAGAGTATCTTCTCGATTTTTATCTTGGCATCAACTGTTTTTCTTATCTCTATCCCTATCCCTTGTTGTGAAGGGAATTTTTTCCTCATCCCCATTCCTCATAAGGATACAAATCTTCACGGATTCTTGCAAGAACATCAAATTTTTTATTAAAAAAATAACCAAAAAATATTATTAAATAAAATAAAAAATTATATATTTGAAAAAAAAAATAAGTGTAAAGCTCAAGCTCCTTGTTAAGTTCTCTAACAAACTCTAATCAAGTTCAAAAAATTAGAAAAAAAATTGTAATGGAGAGTCAATAAAAGTCAATGAAAATATTTAGATTGATTTTTTATATTTTAAATTAATATAAGTACAAATAAAATATAAAATAAGTAAAAAAAATAAAGAGTAATAAGATATGTTCATAAAAATTTTAAATTATTCATGTAAAACTAATAGGAACAAAGACCCTGTAAGGTAGTAAATATAATCTCCATCTCTAAATTATCTTTGAAGAAATTCTCACCCCGCCTCCAAAAAAAAAAAAATCCCCATTCCCACTAGAAAAAATTCCCTTCCCAAATGAGTACCCAAATGGGGCAATCTCCTAAAATATCTTCAAATTTGAAGATTTCTGCCATCCTTGAGTGGACCCCTTACTAAACAAAACACAAGACATTGTATGACTCCTTTGACTTTAAATGCTTATATGTATTTTTGCCCCTCTTGTTTTGTTAAAATATTCTATTTGGTCATCTAGTTAAAATAGATAATATTATTGTCTTCTTATTTTTCCAAACGATCTGATGTTGTTCTTCTGTAACACATCTAAAATTTAATGTCAAGTTTAGCAATACATCAATCGGATATCATATATGAATGTGAATTAATAGTATCAAATATATAAATAATGTTTAAAATCAGCAAATTGTTTAGTTTAACATAAAATTTTACATGGATTATATGAAAAAGAGACAAAACTTGATCATTTTAAAAAATAAAAAGACAATAATGTATGTTTTTAAATTAAGGGACCAAAAGGAATCTTTTATCAAACCAAAAGGGTCAAAAGTATATTTAACCCTTAAATATTAGTTTTATATGTGCATATGCTTTGATTTATTTAATTCCAAGCAATGCTTCATTTTCAGTAGATAGAGTGTCTCCTGCAGCAGAAGTTGGAAGAATCACATTTTATTAATGGACAAAAGAAGTTTCTTGAACCCTCTTTTTTTTCCCCTTCTTTAGAGTTAAGAGATTAAATTAAGGAATAAAAAAGAAATACTCCAAATTTCCCAAAAAATAGTGGGTTGCAGATTTTTGGTAACCTAAAATTTATTTTTTCAAAAAGAAAAAGGTAATTAATGTTTATGTTTGTTTAAGTTTTTACTTCTAAAATTACAGTTTTATATAAATATTTTTTTATCTTAAAGTTAGATTTCTACACAAAATCATTTGACATAATATATCAACATAACATAAAAATCGAAATATAACAAAATTAAATTATGATTATATATTTAATCAATTTGATATTGACATATTTAAAACGAAATTAATCATGTCAACCCAACATCAATAATAACATCAAAGAATGATGTAAATATGCATTTTTAAATCAACTCATAGGAATATAGAAAACATAAATCGCTAAATGTCAAAGTCTTCGATATGTATAAAAGGTGAAAACATTGACCTTTTAATACGAACTCTGTATTTTGGGTGCACATTTACATTCAGTTTTAATATATACACATTCAATTTGAATATATGCTAACCCCATATATATATATATATATACACACACGTATAACGTATCAATGGAAGAAAGAAGTCACTATTTGTTCTAACTTTTTAATCATATAACGACTTTTTCTTGTTTAAAGGAGGCTTCTAGAGAGGTAAGTGGGGAAGCATACCCTGATTTTCCTGATATACCTATGTTTTTTTTCCAAAAAAAAAAAAAGAGGGGGATCTTTTTTTTTTTTTTGTGTAGTCAGAGAAAAAATAAATAAATAAGAAAGTATGAATTTCATATAAATCGAGTTCACACTTTGTTCTTCTCTCTTATTGCACAAGAGAGGATCTAAACCATATGAAAAAGTTGCTACATAAAAACAAAAAATGGAACTTAAATTCACTTACATAGGTATTCAGTTGGCGGATGAAGCTGGAGAAATTGTTGTGCTTGAAATATCTAGGCAAGATGAGCTCTGAGAACTCAGCAGGACGCCACACAACAAAACCATCTCCTTCCACATTCCATGACACTACTCTGTTCCTATCATCATCATCATCATCTTCTTCTTCTTCTTCACCCTCCACTCCACCTTCCTCCACCAGATCATACGTCTTCAACAGAAACGGCGCCACGCACCGCGACCTAAGAGACTGGCCACTGCCGGAGGAGGCAGCCATGGCTGTATTCTTGCCTAAGCCATGGTGGTTGAGCTCCAACAAATTTTCAGCCATGTTGTGAATAGCCCAGCTACCTCTTCATTTGTGTCGCTCAAACAGTTTATTATTCCACACACTCTTCCTTATATACCACTTCAAGTGTTCTCGGTGGTAGCTGGGAAATTAACTACTAGCTAGTGCCGTGTGTGGGGGGACTGTTTCCTTTTTGTCTTGTAATCAATTAACTTTTCTTTTTCTTTTGCTTTCCCTAACTTTCTTTAATTTCCCCTTTTGTACATGCACATGTCACTCTTTTGCTTTGAGAAAAAGAAGACATTTTTGTTTCTATACTCTGATTTGTCAAAAAAAAAAAAAAAGCGGTGGATGATATTTTTACGATAGTCAGAATTAGGAAGCTTCTTGACTTTGCGCTGTGATAGTTCGTCTTCAACGTGTTTGAACTTTGAATAAAGACCAAAATAATAGCCATGCAGTGTTACTGTACAAGTTGAAGTATGTATGGTGGAATTATATTTCATTACTTTGAATTAATATTTTCTTATAAAATTACTATATTAATAAAATATTCTCATTTTTAAATTTCAGTTAAAATTTAATGACAATACGTCACGTAATTTTGATTACAATAACAATGTTTGACTTAGACGTAATGTTGGACATATAAAAAGTTAATTTATGATAAATCTGAATTTTGATGCACCTCTATTATTATAATAATGGGACTGGCTCCAACTATTAAAGATATTCAACTGTATTTAAGGAGTTGTCCTATGAATATTCAGGTATACCCTGAAGGTCGTTATTTCCAAGTTTTTCAACTTAATTTAAAATTTTTATTTCTTATCTTTCTCTTCACTGGCATTATACGCTAAATGCATCTCTCCATACATTTGACTTATGTATATAAGTCCATCACGAGACTTCATGCCCCCTCGTAGTTCTAATCACTCCATATCTCGCAAGATCTCCATACAAAATCTGACCATTGGAGGATTGACCCAAACATCGAGAAAGCTAATCGATGCAGGTTCATATATAAAAGAAGAGATTAATTGATATTAGTATCAATCAAAATTAGTTTTATATTAAACAAGTTTATATAAGACAATTTTTTTTTTACAAAATCCACTGTTGAATTAATTGTTTTTATCATGAAAATCATCTTCATAAAATTTGACATTAATTGATGTGAAATTATTTTATGCCTTGTCACTTATTCTAAAAATTAATGAATAATATATATTTCAAATATAAGGAAATTTTAACTTTTTTTATTACATGCTTATAGTTATATGATTTTTATAAAATTTGAAATAAAAGATTAGCATAATAATTGTTTTTAATCCAGCGGTTGAAGAGTACCAAATCCTTTTCTGATGTCAATAGATCCCCTTTGCATGTTTGTTTAATTTGTGGGTGTACACACATATAAAGGGGCTCAATTGACACCGGTATAAACTTTGGTACTGTTAATGCCCTTAATCACGTTGATCCAATAATTGGTTTAGAAGTAATTATCAAATTGATCATGAATAAATTAAAATGATAAATATATAATCAAATAGTTATTAATATCTTTATATTTAAAATGTAGTTATACGTTAATTTGTTGATATGTTATAGAGTATAAAATAATATTAGATTGATGTAAAATTTTGTAAGTGCGCTCTTTATAATTAGAAGTCTTAATCCAATAGTAAAATCTGTAAAAGAAAAAAATCATGTAAAATATTATTTAATAATATAAAATTAATTTTGATTGATATCAGTGTTAACTGATCTCTCTCTCTATCAATTTTCAAAAAAATATAGTTCAAGACTTTAAAATTGTGTAAAAAAAATTATAATTCAACATCAAAAATTAAAATTCTGTTTATTTCAAAATATTTTAAAATGAATTTAGAATTTAAAATATTTTAACATAAATATTTTTTATTTAGAGTCTAAATGCTAATTCTTTTATTGTTAATTTTGAGTACTTGAATTGTTTGCAGTAAAGATTTTTATTACAGATGGTGAAATAACCATTTTAAATTTTTTTTAAGGACTAAAAAATAATATAAATTATTTAAAAATTATTACTAACAAATAAAAATTTTTATTACCAAAAAAATTATATTTTAAAAATTTTAATTGTCCGGACCATCCGAATACTTTTCTTTGAATGCATCGGATCGCGTGTAACTGTGCACATGCCCGCCCTAATTAAAGTAAGCGTGTAACGAAAACCCAGAGGAAGGGCCGCGAAGTCTGACTCACTCGGAAGGGTGTCGCAAATTTTGGTTTGTTTGGTGTGACATGAACGATCGTTCACGTTTTTAACAGTCTCCTAATATTCGCGAATCATGATGTGACTATTTTCACCTCTACCATATTATCCAATTTGTCGGTACTTATTGACAATGGCAAGTTTCCAGCGTTTCTCAATCACAAACTATTCTTTACTCCAATAACGTATATGTTTTCTTCATTTTTAATTGCAATAATTAAGGCGGCTTTTGGTAAATTTTGATTTTAATTCTTTTTTTTTTCATATCATGACAAGGTGGTTTTTTACATATTAAAAAAATAGTATTACTTGATGATAATTAAATTGCTTTGTCACTTTACATCGTTGAATAGAGTATAATAATTTTTTTTATATAATACTAATTTTATCTTTGTCTTTATAGTTAATTTCACAACCAAATTTATTTATAAAAATTTATAAGAATGAAATATAATACATAAATATTAACAAAATTACAGTTCTTTTTTTAAAAGAAGGAATAAATTATAAGTGAAGTTTTTAATTTTATTTGAATTTTAAAAAATAAATAATATTAATTAACATATGCAACTAAACATTTGTATTCTATAGTGAAATATAAAATTTATTAATTGTCAAATTAAATATAAATATTAAAAATACTCTAATATCTAATACGATAGTATCTAATGCCATAACATATGCAAAATATTATGATATTTGAAATCACAATATACCATATACCTGGAAAGACTTAGAAAAGGTTTGTGATTAATTCAACATATTATATTCTAACCGTACTGTCATTAGATTTTAATGTTAAATTTGGTTAAACTTTTGGAATAATGGTGTAAGAAATTTGGTTATAAACCTTTCATGAATAATTCTTTTATTAAACAAACAAATTAATTTTTTTTTAAAAAAAACCCTAAGCCAGCACGATCAAAGTGGGCACCAGCCTTTAAATGAAGTTTGGAGAAGGCTGACAGATAATGGAATCAAAAGGAAGTTGGTAGCAACTTTGATTTGACTACTTCAGAGGGTAGGTGTTTACCTATAGCATCAAGACAATTTGCAAAATATCCATGTCTTATATGTTGTTCATTTGAAAATGTTTTAAATTGAATTTTATTTATAAAAAATAAAATAACTAAATTAATTTTAAAATAAATATAAAAAATATATAATATACATGTTTTATACTTATAGTTTATGATTGATTTATTCTATTTATTTTTTAAATACTAAATATACTTCAAAATCTCTCTTACTTCTTTCACATACGTAGCTCTAATTATGATGAGACATTGTAAGTTTAATAACAAGTTTTACTAATGCCGACATTGATTAAATTCATAAAGAACCGTGAGTATATATAGTGATACAATAATACTCTTTATTCATTTATTAAAATATTTTTATGAGATAACCTAGGTTGTGAATCCCTTTTCAAGTGCTAAACTATATCATTGTAAATAATTAAACGTCTGACACGTGGTTGCTGTGGTGTAGTGGTTATCACGTCAGTCTTACACACTGAAGGTCCCCAGTTCGATCCTGGGCAGCAACATTTTGACAAAAAGCAGTTTTCTGTTATTTAATATTTTAATCATTTATTTAAAATAAATGGGAACAATCGTGTGGCAATTAGCATATAGATGCTTGAGGATGGAAACTGTGTTTATCTATGTGTGTGTGTGTGTGTGTGTGTCCTATGAAGTAAGAAAAGAAAATTGAAGTCAACAATCTCGACAGCGGATTCCTTATTGCTCTCGAAATCTCCACCCCGCTTGCTTCATCATCCGTCGTTCAATAAGCGACATCGCTATATTAAGCAAAACGCATCATTTTGTTTTCAAATAAAATGATGAGTTTTTATTTTTTCTTCTCAAACGTTGGTCATCCATTTTGGAAATAAAATCTCATTTGTTAGTGGGATGCTGCGTGGACGGCTGAGATTTGATTTCCAAAACAAACTTATAATATTTAAAGACAACTACTTTTAATATTTAAATAATAAATTGAATCTTCTCAAATTTTTACTAAAATTGATCATATTAATTTTAGAAAGAGATCAATACAAAATGTATAAAATTTACTTAAGTAAATATATTTATATAAATATGTAAAATATATTAAAATAATATTTTTTATATTTTATATTTATTTTTTAAATTAACATTGTCAATTTTTTTAATTAAAAAAATTCAATCTCTGTAACAAAAAGGAAAAAAAGCAAAGAAAATTGAGTTAATTAGTAAGAATATTCCATTAAAATCAAATTGAAAGAAATAAAAAACAAAAAATGTTGAAGTCGAATAGATTCTAAATATAAAAATGAACGGATCAGATGAAAATACAAAAAAATTTCTTAGATAAAAAAAGGAAAATCACAATTTATAGACCACCTCTTTGAAAATGAATCATATTCCATGAATATGATATCCATCTACTGTGATGTATGGAATATATGGCAAAGGTGGAGTGTTGGAGTATTTTTGTTGATCGGTCATGTCATATAGGCCCAAGTCGGACACCCAATTGGTTCGATTTGAATTATTTGGAGGATGCCTTATATAAGTGGTTGTTAGTGGAGTTGAAGTCACCAAATTATGATGAGTCGGTATCAATTTATGCCTAATTGCTTCACATATAATTCCTTTAACCATATTTTCTAAACGAACTAGAGCCAATCCAAATTGATCTTGTAAGAGATCTGCTACGGAGTGAATGCATTTATTTTTCAAATGATTCATATCGTCAAGTGTACCCATTCCAAATTTCATTCCAATTTGACTCTCCCACTCTAGTCGTTGCTTTTCTTTTTGTTACTTTGAGAGTAGTTGCTACAGCTTCAGCCACTCGAATTTTCGATATTCCTTTTTATTTCTCATCAAGCGAATGACATCTTCTTCTAGAAATCCTAGCTATTCTTAGCATGATATTGGGAAATCTCATTGCTATTACCCAAACAAGCATGAAATGTATGCTTGCGTATACATCCATAGGTCAAATTAGATATGTAATTATTGGAATAATTGTTGGAGACTCAAATGGTGGATATGCAAGCATGATAACTTATATGTTGGTCTATATCTCCATGAATCTAGGAATTTTTACTTGCATTGTATCATTTGGTCTATGTACCGTTTCAAGTAGTGTTCGATCAATTACGTATTAATCAATATTCGATTGATTGGTTTGAAGTTATCGACAAAAAAGATTTGTCTAAGTCAGTTTATTTCTTTTTGTCCAAGTTTCTTCTCTTTTTGTCTAACTCACTTCCTTTTTTCTTTGTGAGTTTTGGGAGTATCCCCATTCATAGGTCCAAGCGTTTTCTAAAACTCTTGGACTCCTGAATTTAAAGTATCTTACTTTCACATAATTCACAGGATTCAACAAGCAATCGATATTTCATGATCAAGGGTGTAGTACTCTTTGCAGTAGTGATTCTTATATATCGTATTAACAATCGAAAGATGGTTGAAAAGAAAAAATCTCTATTTGATAAGACTTCTTCTTATACTTATGAATTCCATTAATAGAAAATAACTTTAATACCTTTATTTTTAATGATTAGTAGATAATAATTAAATAATAATTATAAGAATAAAATAGGAATTACACAATTTTCTTTTCACACTACCTTTCTTTGGGCTACCAAATGGGGCTTTGGACTCGTTAAAATCTCGTATATGTTTTGATCCCTTTGCTTGGGCAACGATTTTTCCATTCCATGTAGCCTGAGAATATAAAGCAAAATATGTTGTCCTCAGTAATCACAATTTATAAAATAACTGTTATCAATAAATTAAAAATATAATAAATTTTTATTGTGATATAAAAAATGACAAATTAACATATCAACATCTGACCTGAACAATAACAGTTATTTATATTTATTTATGTTTAACATAAATCACTCCTTGCTAAAACAAGACATATCCCAAAAAAAAAAATTTGTTCAAATTTGCAGGAGCAAAAGGATTAAAGGAAAGGAGCATTAATTACAAATCTACATCCACATCTTTCCAATGTTTTTAAAATCGGACCGGTGGAAGTACTGGTTCACGATTCATTGGTCGAACCGTGGTCAAACCAGTAATAATTAAATATATATTTTTAAAATGTTATATATTAAAATTTTAACGTAACAAATAAATATTAGTAAATTTTAAATATTTAATTACTAATCAAATATTTTTTTTAAGATATTACAAAAATTATTTTATAATTTCTAAATTATATTAAGATTTTACTTATTATTAAAAAATAAAAAATAAAAAATAATTTTAGTTAAATACTTTGATATTATAAAAAAATGTTACTAAGAAATGAAACATAAACATAATAGAAAATAAATATAAAAAATAGTCAAATATATACATTTTATTATTTTTATATTCTCTATTTTTTTAAAAAATCTTTATATTTAAACTTTTTTCTCTTTTTTTTGTTTTTTATTTTTAATTTATTAAATTTATTTGAGATGAATTACTATATTATATAAGAAAAAATTCAAAAAAAAAAAGAATTTGGAATGGACTGGTTCAACCCGGTTTTAACCAGTCCGGTTTTGCTCGATTTTGACCGGTTTTGTAGTTGCTGATTTTTTGGAGTAACCAGACCGAATTAAGGATCAGTTCTCGGTCGAACCGGCTGGTCCAATTCAATTTTTGTAACCATACATCTTTCAGAAACTACACGGTGAAAACTCCAAATAATTGCCGCCATTTTTCCTTGGTCCAAAAGTAGAAGTGTGGGTATGACTATGAGAGCTGAATGCTTTGTCATTAAAATTAATTTATTCATAAAACTCACTTTTTCTATTTATTTGCAAATTCTTTTTATTTTTTTTAATCTCTGTGCATTAATATAGGCTGAATTTAATTTAGATAGCTCAAATTTTTTATTTTTTAATATAAATTATTATTTTGTAAATGATAGTTAAAATATTATTTGTTTAGTTTATATTTATTTTAAAATAAAAAATTTAAAAGAATTAAATTAAATCTATATAAATTCAGTGGGCGCTGAATTCAAGTTTGCGGACTTTCTAGCTCAAAACAAAGGCAACACTCGAAATGAAAAGTACTCATACAATGGCTAGATTCCAAGGAGCTAACAGATACGGGTCCTACTGGTTCCCTGCGCAAGAGTTACCGCATGCATTGAGTATTTATCGTGTCTTTCATTCAAATATCAAGAAAATCCTGCTTTTGTATGCCGACTAAAGTTATCACCTTTGTGGCGCATGCACCGCCCTATGTCTATCACCAAATCTAAGGTCAGCCTATAGGAAAAGACAAATTATATTTATTTTATTAATTTATATTTAAATTTTCTAAAAATAATATTATCAATGAAATTTTAAATACATTTAATTAAAAGTGCACTTTGAAGTGACACTAGATTATATATGATTATAAACAAACACTCAAAGACACCCACTAAACGTGATACTAAAGTGAAAACCACCGCCCAAGATGTATCTATGTTTAATTTATATGACTAGGTCCGTATTCATTATAATCAATTTCTATTAAATGAAGATTTAATTTATTTAAAAACATATTAGTCTTTTTATCAGAACTTTAGTGTCTTATGACTTTCTAAGAAAAAATTTTCGTTCTTCATGATCAATGAGTAAAAAAAGATTATTCATGGAATGTTAAAAGCTTTAACAAGGAATAATAATAAAATTAATATTCACTATAATAATGCATAAAATTACATCTTCACACCTTATTGTACATTTGAAATTTGCAGGAATATTTCGCATACTGGTACAGTACAACGATCCTTAAGAGTAGGTATTGAATAAAACTACTCAAATATCTTAAATAGATTTATCATTTATGAATAAGAATTAATAATAAAATATATAATTTTAATATAATAGAAAACCCTCTAAGTTTTATATGACAAACTCATTTGTAAATATAACTCTTGAATAACATAGGCACTATGCTTTATTACCTTTGGTCAGAATAATATCAACGGATATAAATTTATAAAAGACATTATTTACGCCCTCTCAATAAAACCATAATCATCCTATATATATTATTGATGCAACAAACACGCGGTAGTATAATACTTATATCATGGACAATTTATATAATACTATCCAATGATACTTATACTATCAAGCAATATTCTATACGTACCAATACCATACCTAATTCTCAAGCTTACATATTTGTATCTTTACAAAGTATACATCAGGAACTCAAAAATAATCTCAACCAAGAACAAATTCTTCTCAATTGCGCTCATTTCACATCTTCCATTTGTTTTTTGTCAACATTATTTTTTTAAGAGAGAAACCCCTTTCTTTGTGAGAGACTTCAGAGGGGGCACTTCAGAGAATCTGTTCTCAATCTCAACCAGGGTGCTCAAAACACGATGAGACACAAAACAAAGCAGCAAAAAAGGAATATTGAGATTCTGTTCAATGACTTGTCTGCTTGCATCTCCTGCCTTCTCAGTCTCGGGCTATTACTACCCATCTGCTGATAAGAATTCGGGTAGGCGTATAAATTTTCCGAGTTGCCAAACACTCTGGCATAAACCATCTCCCCAACCATCCCAACCACAGGGTGGTGGAATCCCGGGGGCGTCACAGTGGAGCTGAGATTGAGCACTTGTGATGAGGCATCCTCTCCATGGTACAGAGGAGAGCTGAAATGTTGATGACTCTGATGAGGATTCTGATAAGGAAGCTGCTGGTGATGACCACCCTGAGATGATGATGCTGGTAACAGAGCTTGAGCACTGAAAGCCGGTGGTCTGCGCGGTATAAAAATATCCCGACACAATGCCTTCCTGTCGTACTCACTAGGAGACAGGTTTTGGCCCCGGCCATACAGGGGGACCATCGTGGTGTGAGATATATCAGCCTTGCAGATCGGGCATTGTGGTTGCTCATCAGATGCAAGAGAAGCACTTTGGACATGGAGCCACTTGTAGATGCAAGGCCAGCAATAGAGGTGGCCACAGAGGGTGACTACAGGTTCATGAGCAAAGTCTAAGCAGATGTTGCAATCGAAACAACCATTGTACTTTTCGGTCTCTGTCATGGCACTTGGGATGCTTTTCCATTCCTGGGAAAAGTAGTGCTCATAGGCCATGAATTAGGGACACCTTCTCACAACTTTTGCCAACAGTGCTCCTTTACCCCTGGAATATACAAGAGACGAAACCAGCTTAATAAGTTAATACACGTGATCCATTTAATTTAAGGGCATTGTATTCATATTTACAGTTGAATAGAAGAATAAACCATCGATAGGACATGAAAGTAGATATTCAGATTATAAGTAGTAAAAAGCAAGCTGAAGATGATATATTGATTCTGAACTCTTAAAATATTGTGTGCAACTGCCAAGACTCTATTTTAACGTGGGTGAAACTTGCAACAAATTCAAAGCACCAAATGAATTTTCAACAGGAAAAAATATGCCACCAAATGGAAAGACATCATGGTGTGAATTAACCAAGCAAGAACCAGCAGCATATACACCTAACAATCTGATAATTATGTGAAGCAAACAAATCAGAAAGACTGAATATTGGGATTTTGAATAATATTTTCTGTACCTATGATGAGATCCAAATGGGATTTTTATCAGTTACATAAGTTCCTAATGCACAAATTCCTTCACCAATTGTTTCGCCTTATTATACCAACTGGCAATTGAAACTTCACCAACCCAGCATCACCGAAGTGAAGCTATTTCCCAGAAAACTATATTTTCCCCATCCCCATTTAGTACCACTGATAAAACCAAGTAGATTGTTAATTTGAGGTTGAAAAATGCAGCTTATATTGGGGAAAAGTCATTATCATTACTCTTTTAGACAGAATTAGGCGAGAGTTGTGAAACATTATACCTGAAATTAATGATACCTACCATGTAAGCATGCATAATAAATATATTATGAAGCTTGCAGAACCATTATCAACCTACAAGAACCAAGTGTCTAAGAGGATGCACAATACAAGAATCCTGATCTTGGATTAATAACAACAGCTAGATCGTGGGTTATCTAAAAGATATTACACCTTGACAACAAAAACAAAAGGACCTACTAAGTCAGAAAAGAGAAATAAAACTAAATAAAAATTCCTACAGGCATCATCAAAGGAATGCTTTTTCCAAATGCTTGAGCATCAGTAATTGGGTTATACTCAGTTATGAGCAAATAAAGAATCCAATTCAATGCCGCAATAGGACGCTTACAAGTTTTTCCAAAAGGAACAAGGAAGAAAATCAGAGTCAGCCTTGATGCATAATACAATCCAAGGTTGCTGTTAATTGAGTCGGAGATCTACCGCAACCAAACAAGGACTGATGATGAATGACTTTAAAGCAAGTCTTGCTCATAATATATCACCATTTATCATCAAATTGCATAGTAATAATTATGTAATTAGAGACAGCTTATGATTCTATGTCCCAACAAATTAATTTTCTTTTCTTCTTTAAGATAATCAGTAGAAGAAGCAAATTGGCTAACTCAAACCCAAAATTCTGAGCAAGGAAGCTCTGATATGCTGAAAATGGCACCATACCTGTACTGGATACATATCCGGTATGAATCCGCATACATAAGGGTGCGTATTGAACTAGTATTATGGCAGATTGGCAATATTCTTCAATTTATGATGTGTTGATTTGTGTGTGTGTGTGTGACACACACCCTGTAACTGTTTTTTAAAATTTTAGAAATTGCAGGATATTGCATGGTCCGTAATCCGTATACTGTATGGTACCCGATAAATAATCGTGCTTCTTATATTCTGAGCTTAACCAGACAACCTAGTTATCAAACCTCTAATTACCACGAGTAAAAGAAAGATGCCCATGTCTTTAATTAGTTAAAGAACTCTTTGGATCTTACGGCTATTGGCAAACATATAGATCAGATCTACCCAATTCTACAGCAGTGAAAATATTTATAGCAGATAGGAAAACAAAAAGAGAGAAAATATACACAGAACATTTATTGTGTCCCATAAGTAATAGCATGCAATCACCAACCAGTAGATGACAAAAGTGAGCAATGGCATAAACTAAAGAATTAATGCCGATGCCAGATAAATCATCCTTTTAGGACCTTCCTGATTAGATGGAGATGTCATCTACTTCAAAATGTAGAAGCTAGGGCTCGTTATACACAGAATGACTAATTGCTTGATATTTATGAACCCAGCAAGCCTGAATTTTGGTCCTTCAAGGAACCCCAAACCAAGATCGAAAGCAAGCAAATCTAGGCAATTTGCTTAAATCAAATGAGAGCAATCACAGGGGAAAAAAAAATCCAGGGCCTGCTTATTGAGAGGATGGAGAATATGAAGAAGAAGAAGGAGATGGTGATAACATGATCTGCAACCACGTTTCATTTGCAGGATCTTACAGAACAAATTAGATAACAACAAAATGTGAAGAAATAAACATACCCAGAAAGAAAAAGAGGAGAAATTTGGCTTTACGTTCCTCCCTTATGCACCTAGAGATACTGCTTCGAAGAAGCTACGCTGGTTATTCTGATAGATACAGATATAAAAAAGATCACACGGAGGAGTCTAGGTGGGGTTTTGAGAGGAATGGTGGAGCGCGTCTTTCGTAGGAGTTTGAGAAAAATCAAGTTCCATTGATACGCACGCACATACACTTCACTCTGCTGAACCTGAGGCCCCACCTCATTGACGTGGCCCTACTGTCACGTTCTTTATCAGTTTCTGTTTCGGCGTACATTATACGATGTTTATGTGAAAAATTGGGCTCCCGTCTGATGGTTCAAATTTAATTTTTTTAATATTAAATATTATTTTTTTAAAACTTACAGTTGAATTTTTTATCATTTTTTATTTTTTTAAAAATAAATGAATATATACCATTCATATTTCTAATTTAAACAATCTAAACTTTTTATTGTGCTACTGAATAGAACAAGCGAGAGGAGGAATCTCATGTACTATCTAAACTGTGTTATTGTTGATTAATTCTTGCCAATACATATATATTTAATTGTTAGAATGTTTGTTCATATATTACAAGGTTTTGCTTCATATATTAGCTGAGAAATTATGTGGATTATATGAATGTATATTTAATGATTAAAATTTGTTTTCTAAATGCATATTTATTATTTTATATATGTGCAAAATAAGTTCTCATTATTAGATGTATATGTATTTAGTGTATTTCTAAAAATTTTTATACATAAGATTCACATACACACACACATGTACGAAAATAACTTATGGAAACCTATGAATAAATTAATGTTATATCTTATTAAAGAGGCTCATTGTATTTAAAATTTAATAATTTTTTGAATAAATTACATTTACATCTTTGAATTTTATTAAAATTATACATATATTTTTCCATTTTTAAAAACTTACATTATACTTTAGTTCAATTTCAAAATTTTTAACTAAAATACTCTCTCTTCATACATATTTTTCCACTAAGAATACTTTCTTACATCTTTTTTATAGAAGGTATTTTAGTTAAAAAATTTAAAATTAAATTAAACTGATATTTTGAAAATAAAAAAGAAGTCAATGTAATTTTAGCAAAATTTAAAAAAATTGTGTATTTTTTTATATTGTTAACTTACTATAATGGTTGTGATTTAAAATAATGTGTTATATACAATCTAAGTAAGAAAAATTTTATAAATAGTAATAATAATCTAGAAATGATATATATAATAAAATAAATTCTATTAAAAATAATTAAGCAATTTTATTTTCAAAAAAATATATTATGTGTGAAGAAATTAATTTTATTTCTGAAAAATAAATTGAAATGGAGTTAAGTGTGATTTTTAAAATAAAAAAATATCAACTATAATTTAATTAAAATTTTAAAAAAATATTAATATGATTTAATTTTAAAAAATTAATATTATTTACGTGTCTTTATATGATCACTAAGGTTAATCTAGATTTTTTTTATCAAACTAATAGAAAATAAAACTTTGGCTAATATTACATTGACTTAGTATATAGATAGCTAATCAACCCTAAAATTTTTCTTCCTTTTATTATTCTTATATATTTAACAATATTTCATGAAAATAGACAACGCGCATTATTAAAGGGTAAAATCATGTTGAATGAAGAATTAGTGGTAAATAAGGCATGACCCTTGACTACTTATAATATTATATATTACGAGAAAAATATGATCAGTGATTTTTTTTAATATCTTAACATTATATAATTGGATCTTTTAAGAAATTTTATTTATATCATTTTTTCTATTAGAGAATGCAAATATTTGTATGAGTGATAATATTGTGAATTTGAGAATATCATGTTTTCTAATTATGACACAATTATTATTAAATATTACTACATACAAAACAATCTTTTGCTTATTTTAAAAAAATTATTATTATAATTATACTCATTAGTCACAAAAAATTAAATTATTTTTTAATATTTATTAATTATCAAATAAGTTATTTTAAGTAATTATTTAATAAAATATTATTTTATATTTAATAATTATTGCATTATAATTAAAACATATGATGTTCTTGAATTCATAATATCATCACTTTCTATAGTAACAATTTATTCCAACCGTGTGGACAAGTATGTGAGCCATGGTTATAATAATATGTATGATTTTCATATTACTAAAAAATGTAAATATTATGCTACAAGATTTTTTTTGATAGTTTTTACTTATATGCATGTATATGAACATATGTATAAGCATATGCATGCATAAAGGTATGTGCATGTCCACATATACATCTGTGTATATATGTCCACACATGAATATATATGTGTGGACACAAACATGTGTTGTATGTGTGTGTATACACAAACATATAGATGAGTGTATTATATATATATATACATATATACATGTATGCATGTGCACACACGAATATGTGTCTGTATGTAAATGATTGTATGTGTATATATATACACAAACGTGTATGGGGGGTGTGTATATATGTGTGTGTGTGTGTGTGTGTGTGTATGCATATGCATATGTATATGAATAAGCATACTAGTGTGTATGCCTATACGTATGTGCAATGTTTTTGACATTGAAAGAAATTAAATTCATATGGAGTTAGATTTAGATACTTACTTAAATTGCAATGGAATCTCGATCTTTTTTGGTCTTTATCCCACATAATTTTGATTAGAGTGACCAAATGGAACTTCGATCGTCGTTCACTACAAAAAATACTATGCACTAAAGAGATTTTTTGCATCTATGTTTCTTCTCTTTATTTTTAGATGCTCAAAAGAAACTAAGCGGGAGAGTTTTTTAAGGGAAAGAAAGAGGAGATAGTCTCATACTAACTCCCACACTCACACACGATAGATTTTGTTTACTTCTAATTAATCTATCAATTTCTCATAATAATAACTAATATAATTAATTTGAATTTCAAAATTCAATAAAAATTTAATTTAATTAATTAATTAATTAATTCAATTAATAGCCAATTAATTAAATTTCCTTCTAATTGGATTTATGCTATGGATTTAACATTTCTTATTCGTACATGATAGAATGAATCATATAGAATTTTCACTTTTTTGCTCTTTACTCTTCTTAGATTTTCATACTAGGTGCTCTATCATAACCATTTGGACATAATTTTTGAGAGTTCTCATATTAGAAATCCTATTATAGAATAAGCATAAGAGGTGCATCCCTTATATATTCTTTGGGCGCTTATTCATGTGCCTTGGATGTTCTATATTTACCCATATACATAATATTTTACACTCACAACAAATCTAATCCCTATTAAGTTTAATATCACTTAAATTGCTTTTTTCATATGCATAATATCCATACTTATAATGTTACTATAACAACTTCATGGTAGGCATGCCATAGATACTAGCATAGTTTTGTATATCTCAAATGATCTTCTTTTTGCCCACGTACCACTTGGATTAGAATTGAGTACTTTCATTGTATTAATCCTTTAAGTTGAATCTATTGTGACCATAAGATGTATACTAAAGTAACATAGACTGACTCATTTTCTTATAATATTGTCAAAGTCATAAGAGTACCTATGAAAAGATTTGATCCTTTTTGGAACTCACAGTAATAAAATAAGGATCTATTCACTTACTTCCCTATTGTAATTCTTAAGCATATGCAATATGAATTATATGTTACAATATTTCTCTTATTTCATAAGAGTGTATATTGATTTATTTTATTTATCAACACTATAAAATCTTAGTCCAAAGACATATAATGTCTAACTTAAATTCTATCATTCCATTCACCTTTCATAGTACTTTAAAAGAGAATTTGAATCAAGCTACGAGTATTATAAATTGTGAGAATTCATAATTTGATCCATATTTATATTTGTGTTTAAATCTCACCTCAATCTTTCTTTTTCTCTCTTTTTGTCAAGGTGACATGTTTATGTTTTGTCTTCCTTTCTATTTCATATTGGTACTTTTGTTGCCTTATATGGTGAATACAAATGTCTCATTCTTTCTTACTCCTTATAAGCACCAAAAGCAATTGCTTGTGTAAAAGAACCTCTTATCAACATCTACAATATACTATCACTGTATGTATGGTACCTATGATTATAACATAACTTGTCTACTTGTTCAAGTATTGACTTGTATATATGGTGTGATACTTTATGTCTTATACTCATCTTTCTTATATATGCCTCTAGGTATGGGTCTTCTTAAGGGATCAATTAACATCTTATGCGTAAATATATTTTAGAGTAACAACTTTTGTACTACTGATTTTTCTAATTTATGTGTCTATGTATTTATTCTTGTTATAATACTTAAGGATTTTTGCTGGCTATTACTTCTTATTTAACATGATTGGTCAATATTAAACTCAATATCCCACTAATGACCCTAAGAGCTTACAACTCTTTTTAGCCATATAGCCTTTTACACTGTTGCAAAACATGTAATGATTTCTGCTTCCTTGTTAAACAACATTATGCATGTCTACTTCTTGTTATTCCAAGATATTACATCTCTATTTAGCAAGAATGTATATCAAGAAGTTAGTTTTATGCGTCTAGATCTCTTCCCTAATATAGTGCTACCCTACAAGTATCTCAGATATTCTTTTAGAATTTTATTATTGTTGATACATTGGGTCAATTAAGCATAAATGTGCTACCTTGTACACATAATTTCATATAATATCCAACAATCTTGGAGTAAGGGACTTCTTACATAATTTTCAATGTAGAAATAATTTAAGGATGTATCATATGACCTAGACTATCATTTTTTACAATAAAGGTATTGATAGTTTTACATTCTTTTACACTAAAACATTCGAGGAGTTTTTAATTGTGATTATTTTGTAAAGAGCAATCAACTTCTCAAAGTAAGTCCCTTAGATATTAATTTCAAGAATGTACTCTATTTTACCTATATCATTGAACTCAAAATTTAAGAATAATCATTCTTTAATGACATTAAAGAAGATGATCTATTCCCAGCTAATAGCATACTATTCACACACTTAAATTGTTTAACACAAATATAGTGATCTTTATTAATTATTTGAAATTCATACGAGGTCTTAACTCGTTGAAATTTCAAATACCCACTATTTAAAATGATTGTCTTGATTGCTAAATAGACCTCTGGAGTTTTTAAACCTTTTATTCTATTCCCTTTTTATGGAACTTAATGGATGCCCTATATATTTTCTTCATCTAATTCTCTATTTGAGAATACAAATTTTCACATCCATTTAATGTGGTTACAAGTCTAACTATAACTAGTGCTAGTCTAATTATATAATATATGGGAAGGTATTTTCACATAATCTATACATTTCTATTATATATATTCCTTAGTAACTGAGCGTATCTTTTATCTCTTAATTAATCCATCTATTCTTTTATTGCGTTAAGAACTATTATTCTCAAGTGCTTTTTAATCACATGGATGGTCAACCAATGTCTTAAGACATGATTTTTCTTTAGTAGATTTATCTCTTAATCTATTGCTCTCACTAATTTCTTTTAGTAGAGAATATTTGGCTTTCTTGAATTGTATTTGGCTCATTAGTGTCTAGTGGAGTATATATGAGTATTACCCCTTCTATCTTAAAAAGATGTTTAGGCATACTCTCATGATTACTCTAAAAAAAAAATGGAGTTATTTGTGCAACTTTCTCACTTTGCACCAAGCTCTTATTCAGATAAACAGGTCAAGGTACAATTACTTGTTCTTATTAACTTGACCTTATATCTCATATAGAGATGTATGCTTGTTAATCGCTTCCTTACTTAGTAATTCATTTTTTAAATATGGTGATACTTGACTTAATTTCAGTTATACTCCCATCTTTATTTTCATTAATGAAAATATACCCCTTTGATTTTTTTTAAGTATTTTGTAAAGATACATATCTTACTCTTTATGTTTAATTCTCATGCTCATGAGAATTATCATGGATATAAGTAGCCAACTCAATGGTTTTGGGACGTTTAAAATAGCTTATCATTATGTTCACAAATCATCAGGTATCAAAGTAACTTATTTAAAGAGCACTTTTGGTTAAATTTGAAAGCAACAATTTGTGACTTATTACCTTGAAGGAAAAGACTGCTTGAGCCATCACTAGTTTTAACCATCTTGAGTAAAGCTTTTATTTTCTCTCTTAGCATCTCCATTCATTAAGGAGTATTAAGGAATCGTAAATTAACTCATGATTCCTTTCTTTCATAGTTCTCTTGGAACTAATCTTACAAATATTCAGATTCTCTATCATTAATCAAAGTTTCAGTTTTGCTAGTCTACTAGTTCTTTTTTTACCTATAAGACCTTGCCCTAACCTATCATCCATTAATGTTTAAAACTAAATTGAAAGTAGAGTATTATGGCAAAGCACTCATGCTTCATAATTGTGCATAGCATAATAACACTATTTTAGTGGAAGCTAGAATTTTCTTATGTCAATAGAGTTTTCATAGAAAATTAGCACGTAAATCTCAAATTAAGAAGAGAAGTGATAAATATTAAATTTCAGTTAGATCTTTGAATACTATGTAGGATGAAGTTTGTCTTTTATGCAAAACTAATCTTGCATATTTCGATTCTTTTTTACTTCAACTCTTATAGTCCTTCTTACATAAAATTATTTACTTTTGAAAAATAGTCAATGATATTTTATAAAAGATTCTCAATCCTTAACTACGTGGTTTGTGGCCTTTAACACATTTTTACTTAGCATAATCATGAGCAACCTAACCCACTTTTAGGCAGATATGATGTTTAACTTTTATTATGTCAAGATTTTTTTTAAAACCACATTTGCCTCTTTTCTTAATTCTCTGTTAACCTTCTTAAAATGTTGGTCAAATCCTCTCTTAACACTTGCATACTTGGACTTTGAAGTCATAATAATCTCAGCTATATAAGCATTACTAAGGATCTAACAACTTCTAAATGCTTATATCTAAGCTTTATATGACAAGCAGTTATCATCAAAATAATACTCTTTTTACAAGTCATTTTCATTTTCATATGCTATTAGCTTATAGATAGAGACCTCATGATAGTCTATTCTTACTTCTTTATCAATAAGATATGATCGACTAACTTCAATTCCTTAATAGTTAGGTTTTTTTTTTTCAATTTGGTCATACTTCTATAACCAAATTTATCCTTAAAGAATATCTTCATAGTTTGAACTGT
Source organism: Erythrophleum ivorense (assembly GCA_026724425.1). Lineage (NCBI taxonomy): Eukaryota > Viridiplantae > Streptophyta > Magnoliopsida > Fabales > Fabaceae > Erythrophleum > Erythrophleum ivorense. The sequence goes on along the minus strand of JAIUCV010000218.1, from coordinate 441,517 downwards.
CTAGACTCATACCACATATAATGTTGTCAGCCATATTGCTTAATAGTGTTATATGAATAATGTTGCTTTTTTTCTTTTCCTATAGAAATTCTAAATCTTTGCTTTTGCTAGATTTTATTTCTATATTTAACTTTTATATAATATTGTTCAATAGTTTCTTAGCATGCTATTTTTCTCTAAAATCTAAGAGCCCTATAATGTCAATTTTTCTAATTGACACCACCTTGTTTGTTAATCTTATCAAGTTAGGCAATGATATCTCTAATATTCATAATCATAATATAATTTCTACATAAACATAATATAGAAGACTTGTATACACACAATATTATGTTTTTATTTGCAACGAACTTCAATATGACTAATAATGATATTATCAGGTTCACTATCAAAAGTTTACACTTGTTATACTTCCATATCATGTTTCCAAAGAATGTCCTTATTTTTTTGTCGAATTCATTTACAAATATCATTTATACTATAGCTTTTTAAATAAGCCTTTGGGTTGCCAATCTAAAAACTCCCACTTACTTGAATGTTTCTCACATTTTTCTATCTCAATTTATTCAGTTATCAGATAAGCCCAAGTATTTTCCTTTCTTTTTATTTATTTAATATAACACACTCATAAATTGTGTTCATATTAACAATATAGTAGGGACCTCATTTTAAATATGTTTATTAATTGTCAAATTATTTTTTCTTCAACTCTCATTGGAGTATTCAATTATCTGTAGCCATTACAGACCTTTTCATTTATCTTCGGCCATCATAAGACTTTTCCCACTGTCTATGGGTCACATCAATATATATAATATATTTCATAAGTTTGACTATTCTCTCTTATGTTGAACAATTTTATTTCATGTGCATTAATGATGATTAAATTTTTTTCTTTAACTAGATTAAACTCTATTTTATCTAAATTTTGAATTAAAAAATTTTAAATTTAAATTTAAAAATTAATAACATAATAATTAATTAATAATTAATAAAAAATTAATCAATCAATCAATTTTATTTTAAGAAATCGAATCAAGTTATGGGTCAACCTGTCAAGGGTATTCTATTTTCTAACATAACAATTCATCAATATTCATGACATCTTCTTTATGAAAATTTATCTCTTATGTACATCGATTAAAAAAAATTAGTTTTCATTCTCTAAATTTTTTCCTAAAATACTCACTAATTTGATGTCTTTCAAAACATTATTAGAGAATGGCTTGATCAAACGTAAGACCTTGCTAACCAAGGAATTTCAATCCTTCACACCTTTAAATTAATCTAAACATTCCCTTTATAATATATATATATATTGATATGTGTTCATATAATAAATATGGAATGTCCCTAGTTTATAATTGCATATTTAAGGAAAATATAATTTTAAATTCCATAATTAAAATTTTTATGAATTTTTTGACACATAAAATCATTATTTTATGGCATTAAAAATATTGAAATATAACTACAAGTTACTTAAATATAGGTAAATTATAATGATCTTGAAACTAGGAAATTTTAAAGCTTAAAACCAACCTCATAGATGGTGCTACATTCTTCCACACACCCTTTCTTCCTTTCTATTTCAAAAAATAGCTGAAAAATGAAAAAAATTATGAATCCATGTCTTAGGGTGAAGAGTAAACCCCAAGTGCTATTTTAGTTATAGTTTTCAACCACGTTCCTACAACCTTTAGACTCGTCTTTGTATCCTTTTTTCATTGGTATAAACTTCAAGTTAAACGAAGGTGAGGGTGAACCACACTCTCCACCTTTGATAGTTGGCTTTAAACTTCCTCTTCAACTCTCGTTTATGTAACTTTTCTCAAAATTTATGGAAATGTCATTTTCACAGGACAAATTTTGAATCACCATATCTCTTTTATTTTAACTATAATTCAAGTAAATTTGGTATCTTTGGGAATCTTGCAACATGGTCTTGCAATGAAATATGGATTGCCTAAATCCATGGCCTGATGAGAGAGAAACAATGCTCAAAACATAGCTAATTAATTGTAATTTTTAGAAATTTTAGTTTTGAGCACCTAACTTCAAACGTGCATGTCTCCCTTAATAGGCATCCTTTTGAGGCAAACTCAATGGCTTTGGATAGCTTATTTAACAAGCTTTCCAATCATATATAGCTTGCATCAAATGATGGCCTATGGTGAAAACACTAACCTCCTAAAATTGGCAGTTTCAACACCACAAATCTAAAACATAAAATGTTGTTTTCTCTCTTATGGTTTATCCTATTTCTACCATACTTATAACATACTATCCTCATACTATAGGCTATATTTGATGTGAATTATGTGACCTAATTTTGCCTTTATAAAGATTTACCATTAAAGAGTGTTTTTAGTCAAATTATGATTTCATGCATTTTTAAACTAAAAATCAAAGGAATTATAGAAATTTAATAAAATAAATGGTGTCATATGTGGGTAACAAGTCTGAGCTAACTAAGCTTTGATATCAATGAAAGAAATTACATTCATATGTAGTCAAATCTAGATACTTATCTGGATCATGGTGAAATTATAATCTTTCTTGGTCTTTGTCCCTTGTAGTTTTGAATATAGTCACAAAATGGAATTTCAATCATTATTCATGTCTAAAAACACCATCTACTAAAGAAGTTTCTTATGTCTTTGCTTTTTTTCTTTACTTTTTTAGATGCTCATAAGAAACTGAACAATAAAGTTTTTTAAAAGGAGAGAGGAAAAAGTCTTACACTAACTTTCACACTTACACACGATAGATATTTTTACTCTATATTAATCTATCAATTTCTCATAATAATAATTGACATAATTAATTTGCATTTCAAAATTCAATAAAAATTAATTTTAATTAATTAATTCAATCAATTAATAATAAATAAATAAATTTAATATAATTGATTAAATTTCATTTTAATTAGATTTTTGCTATTGATTTGGGTCATTCCATCATAAACATTCTAATAGTTCAATAAATATAAAAGATTATAAAGGTTATTTTGGTTAGAATCTCCTCTAAAATTCTTTAATTTAGAGGCATTAAAGTTACTAAAAGGTCAAGATTGGAAGGTAAATCCAAATTTCTTGATTTCCTTTGCTTTCAAAAATTTAACACCCAACCAAGAGGAAGAGTTATCATATTTTCTTTCTTTCCCTTCCTTTCTATTTTGCTTATCCTAAACAAACTTATTTTTGTTTAGGAAAGGAAAAATGGAAAGTAAATAAATAGGATGTTTTATTGGAACTTCTTCCCCCCTTTTTTTGGGAATAAAAAAGATACGTTATTACCACTAATAAAAGCTTATAAAGAAGCATACAATGAACAGAATAAGAAGCTCAGCCCATTCTTTATCTACCTCCTAAATAGTTAGCAATAATAACTACTAAAAAAGCAGATGGGGGATAGAAATATTAGCTAATCAGTAACTTGATTAGCAGTTTTACAAATCCATGAAATAGAACAAAAGTCAAGTTGGTTTTTAAAATGAAAACTTTCTCCAATAGTTGAACACAACTCTATTCAAGATAAAACATCACCTTATTAACAACATCCATAAGAAGCTTGTTGTCAAATTCTTCTTAAACATCTTTTAAATCCATGTCCAAGGCTATCTTCAAACCTTTCAACAAAGCCAAAACTTTTGCTATGAAAACTAATGTAGCATTACAAGCAACAGTATAGAATTCAAATACATCACTTAAGTTATCATGCAACACTATAGCCAAACCACCCTTTGAAATTTGTTGGATTAAAAGCAACCATCCATCTTGATTTTAACTTTATTACTTAAGGGAAGATGCCGTTTAACTACATTATTCACAGTTTCATTATGTTCTTGTACAAGTTAAAAAAAACATTGTTAACAACCCAATACTAATTAATTATAAGAATAACCCTATACATAGTAAGAACTAGGCCAAGAGATAAATCCTCAAAGGCCAAATTGCATATACTTTTCCAAATCCACCAATATAACATAGCAATAAGAGCTTTTTCATAATTCCTTATACCCAAATTAAGAAAAGTTGTACTAAGCTAAGAATTAGCTTTTGTAATACCCAAATTAAGTATTGCTTTCATACAGTGGGAGTCATTTGTTCAAATCCAATAGTAGGTATAGGTAGAACTTATTAGATACCAGAATCAATGGTATCTAATAAGTTTTTCTACTCACCTTTTTAAATTTTAGTGACAAAGAGCTACAAAACCAAACATACTTCATTTAACTGCAAAGAAAAAAAAGATGCTCCAAAGTTTCCCATTTAAAAGAACAATAAAGGCAAATAAAGGAATTCAAATGTTTTCTTTTCTAAAGATTTTTCTTAGTAGGTAGAGAACTAGTACAAGCTCCCCAAATAAAGTGTCAAATTTTAGAAGGAGTTTTAAGTTTTCAAACTTGCTGCAAAAAATCAAGATGAGTTAAGAAAGAGAAACTAACAAATTCATAAGGTATCTTTAATAGAATATGTGCCATTAGAAGCACCCATCCAAACTATTCTATCCACTAAACTAACTTTAGGAAATTGGATCATTTTAATAGCTTTTACTTCTTCTTTTAAAAGCCAATTTTCCACATTTGAAAGATTCCACTTGCCATTATCAATGAATTTAACTATCTTGCAATTATCAAAAGCCTTAAACAGGGCATTAAAGGAGAGCTTAAAATTAAGCAAATTTGGTATCCAATGATCATCCTAAAACCTTATCTTCAAATCATTATCCACTAACAAACATACATGCTTTGACACAAAGTCTCTACCTTTCTAGTATTCTAGTAAGCTAAACCAAGTCCAAGAGGCTTTGACACTTTTTGAATTACTAAGAAGTCAGATTTGGAGAAATAAATAAAATTTCAAGTATTTTTACCTAAAATTTATTTGGGAAGGAGATAATCCTCCAAGCTTGTTTGACTAATAGTGAGAGATTAAATAGGGAAAAACCCTTAAATCCCATACCCTCATCATTGTTAGTCTTAGAAAGTTTCCACCAAGCTTGCCAATGAATCTTCCTCTCATCTTTACTTTAACCTTACAAAAAATTAGCTAAAATACTATCCAATTCTTAGCAAGATCTTTTAGAAAATTTAAAACATAACATGGGGTAAGTAGGAATAATGTAGGAACTTATTTAATTAGTAGCTTTCTTCCTATGATAAAACCCTTTATTTCCATCATTGAACCTTATTCTTAACTCTGTCTTTAACATAAGCTAAAGCTTAAGTCTTTGACCTCCCTTACAGAACTTGTAAACATGATATGTCTTAAGAGAAGTAACTTTAATAATGCCTAAAACGCTATCAACTTTTTTTTTTTAAAGTAGCAAGAGTCTTCTTGGAAAAAAAAGACACATGACTTATAAAAGTTAATCATTTAACTAGAGGTTTTACAATATTCATCTAATATAGATTTCATTATTAAGTAGTTATTACTATTAGCCTTCATAATAAATAGTGAGTCATTAGCAAAAAAGTAGTGTGTGAGTATAGGACAACATTTGGCTAATTTAATCCCTTCAAACTTCTTTTGAGAGACATAACTATTAATCATCTTAGAAAGGGCATCAACTACTATGATAAAAAGGTAAGGGGATAAGAGTTCCCTTTATCTTAAACCTTTTTTAGGAGTGATCTCAGCTATCTTTCTACCTGAACGCATAAGATTAAAATTCATATGAACCACACACTTCATAATTCTTTTGACCCATTCTTTATAAAAACCCATTAGTAGAAAAACCTTACTCAAAAAATACCACTCAACTTTATTATACACCTTGTTCATATCTGACTTTATTGTCAACACATGCTTACTTCCTCTTTTTTTAGTTTTCAAATGGATTATAAAAATATTGTCCGAAACAAGTCCTCCGAAGGCAAAACCCCCTAGTTCTGAAAAATAATCCCCTTCATCAAACTTTTCATTCTATTAGCCATAACTTTAGAAATTATTTTATATGAAAAATTACACAAACTAATGGGTTTGAAGTACCTCACTTGTTTTGAGATTTTTATTTTGGGAATCATCACCAAATTTGTAGAGTTTAGTTTTAAAAGAGAAGAGCCACCAGCAAAGAATTCTCTGACATGACAACGTACATTAGGTCTAGGGGCTTTTAAACCACCCAATTTAAATATCATATCTTTAACCTTAACGGAAGAAACAAGCTTTAACAACAAATCATTATCCTTCTCACTAATAATTAGTTCAACAAAATTCGATACCTTACAAAAGTTCTTATTACTCATAGAGGAAAAGAGATCAATATAAATCTATAAAATTCTTGACTACATCAACTTGATTATCTGACCATTGCCCATCCACACCTTTAATCCTCTATATCTTATTTCTTTGCCTTATTTGGATAGTAATAACATGAAAAATTGTGTATTTTGTTCATCATATGAAAGCCATTGAACTTTTGATCTTTAGACCTTATATTTCTCCTCCTTATCCTAAAGCTCTTCAAGTTTGTTTGATGAGTCATCTACCAAATTTGCCTTTTCAGTGTCTTGTTCACCAAGGAAACAACTTTGAAACTAATGAAGTAAGCACTTAATTTGTTTTCTATTATTTAGACACTCAATTTTACTTTATTTGGGCAACACTTCCTTACTTCTATCAAATTATTCAAAAATTTATTTATCACTACAAACCCAAATCAACTACCTTACACTAGTTCTAAGAGATATGTTTTGGATATGAGGATGATTAAGCCATATTAATTTGAATTTAAATGATTTGGGAACTTCAATATTAGAATAGTCAAACACTATTAACAAAGGTGAATGAGCTGAACCAAGAAGCTCCAAGTGAAAAATTTGAGAATTAAGATGATTTTCTTTTCATGAAGTATTACATAGAACTTTATCAATTCTTTCTTTTATATGACCATTACCTTTCTTATTGTTAAATGTGGTGAACATTAGGCCTTTAAATTCCAAATCGATCATGCAACAAAAAAACACAAAATCATAAAATTTTGCAAAACTACCAAGACTTTTGTTTCTCCCTTTAACCTTTTCAAAACTATAAAAAAAAATTGTTAAAGTTCTTTATGCAAAACCATGGAGAATAAGACCTAGGATTTGATCTTTTAAGAGAAGACTAGAACTCCTTTTTCTCTTGCTCCCTTAAGGGTCCATAAATAAAGGTTAAAAAAAATACATTTTGTAAACCTTTATTAATCAGGATATGAATAAAATTTTTTTAACAACTCTAAAATTTCAATTTTTATATCACCATTCCCCCATAATGCACAACCACCTAAAAGTCATATAAAATCAATTGAATCTTCATTGGAGAAAGAATGAAAATGATTAAATACCTTTTTTAGCATTTGTTTTTTTTTCATCATAGTCTCCATTAAAAAGACTGATGAGGGCTTATGTTTCTTCCATAACTCCTCAAGTTTTGTTTGTCAAGGCCATCCTTAAGCCTCGACAATTATAAGATAGTAGACTTATAACTCTTGGGTGCCTTTTAGAAGATAACTACTAGTCCCTTCTTTAGTAAGTTCACCAACACTAAAACAAAGTTATCATGCCCTTCAAATCAATCTAGCCATACTCTTAATCCCACCTCTTGTTCATTAACATTTACTAATTAAATTGGAACATCCCCCTTTGTTTCTTTTTAATTCCTTTATTTTAAATTCCTGGAGACCATTTCTTCTCCACATCTTTCGAGAAATTAAACTAAAAGACAAAGAAAATTGTAGTTTGGAGTAGAAAACTTACTCTTCTTAGAAATTGGGCTATGGAGATTAGAGACTATGTTTCTCTTTAGATTAATTTTCTTCAATTCCTTCACTAGCTCCATTTCATACCCAACCTATAGTTTTGGAATGATAGCTCTACAATTGTTCTTCCAATCTTTTTTTAGTAGCAACTTAACAAAGTATTCAATTTGGAGATTTATTTTAGGATTTAGAGTAAATGTGTCAATAGATAAGTTTTTAACTTCAGTCACTTCACATATAATGGACTTTGGATCCACTTTATTAACAAAAGAAACAATTTCCTCATATCAAACATTACTTTAGGCTTATAGCAGAACCCATCACCTTCATTAGAAAAATGGGCTCCTCAACCAATTTGCTTTTCTCACATAAATTCCTTTCAGCCATAACAAAAGGTAAACAAAATATTGTCTTACCACATATGCAAATTTTGCCTAAAACCATTTTAAATGAATTCCCCTATAACAAGCTTCCAGGCTCCCTATGTGGCATACTCTCCCCCACACACTCTTTAACATCTTTCATATTGCAATAATTCTCATGTGCCATTCTACTACCCTTACCATCCATCTCTGATAACTTCCCTACCATAACACTAATAATCTAAACTATAGGTCTTATCGATGAAACACTTAATCCAATCCTTTTTTTAAGCTCCAAATTGAACCCATCAACTCTTACAACCCTATGCTTACAAGATTTAGCATTGTGACCAATCCTTTTGCAATTATACTAATAATTTGCAATATCTCATACTTCATAACTACCCAAATTCTTGACATATCAAGTCTCAAAACCTAAAGTCAAGAAACCAAGGGCTTACTACTATCGATCTCAACTTTGACTCAGGCAAATCCTCTAGCCAAACCACCATTAATTACAAGGTTTTCATAGATAAGAAAGTCCTTGCTTTGCTTCCTAATTTAACCAAATTATTCCAAGACATACATTCATGGGGTAAGCCATGAAGCTAAATAATAAACAAGCACTAGTCAAACTCCACCTCATGCAGTGAAGGAAATTGTGATCAAGGACTCAATACTTACAGGAAGTTTAAAATAGTTTATGGACAATCTCTAAGAATTTTTGCATTATCATTATCCTTTTTAAAATTGAACAACAACAAATTCTCCCCTATTTCATTGGTTGAGATTCCACATTTAGCATTCTAGCTTGTTTGAATTAAAGAGCGGATGATTGGTTTGTTAAGGCCCTTCCCTATAATTATATTCTTGATCAACATTCTCTCACTAACATCCAACTTCTTCAATTTGTTCTAGTCCAACAAAACCTATTCACCATCTTGCCATTACCAACAAGATCTAGGTCTATCTCCATTGTAACTAATTGACAACAAAGATACACAACAAAAACAAAAGTCATTAGAGTTTCTTACATGAAGACTTAGCTCCTATTACAATCTAAAACCAAATATTTAAGGCTAGCCTTTTATAGATGAAAGAGATAGGCTTTCACATAGGAGAGGACCATGAGTGGATCCTCTACTAGTTCTTAAACCTTTTTTATCAAAACTTCTCCCTTAGTTGAGAGTTTGTTATTGAGAGAGGAAAATAAAGAGTATTAAACATTTTATAATTAACTTTTCAAAATTTTTGAAAGTTCATATCTTTTGTAAATTTAAGTTCTCCTAATTTAAAAGATTTTGGAAAAGGTATTTTCAAATAAGGGAAAAAATATCATTTAATCATTTCTTTTTCTCTTCCCTTCCCTTCCCTTCTCTCTAATATATCTTTAGAAAATTTTATCTAAGTTTGACCTTTATTTTTAAAAAATTTTTTATTTATACATGTAAGTCATAAAACTAGATATAATGTTTTTTTAAAATAAATTTTTGTTGCCCATTGACGAATAAAAGTAACTTGTTCGATTATTTATGTATAAATCATCAAACATCAAACCCATAACTACTTAGAATAGCCTTATTTGTATATTTATTTATTGGCCATTGAGCTTAGAATAGCTTTATTGTCACTACTTTTCAAAGTAATTATAGTATGAAATTCAACTATAACTTATTTTTTAAAGTTTAAGCATAATTCAAGAGTCTAAATTAAATTTTGGAGTCAAATTCAAATTTTAGATTGTATTTTTCTAAATCAAACTTCAATTATGCATACATAATTAAGAAAACACTCTTGTGGAGAACAAATATACATATACATATTTATTATGATTCAAATTTAATCTGATACTTATATAACTTATACATCAGATTGTACAGGTCAAATTTACACATTTCTTTTATTGTTTTGTTCTATAGCGTCACACGCAAAAATCTGACATCCCCCATTAAAGATTCTCCCTTAGGTGAATGCAAGCTAATTATATATACCCATGTCAAGGCACAATACAAACTCAAAATATTCAGACATATCTTTTGTCCAAAAAAAAAAAAAATGAAGATATCTAATTTTTTATTACAACTTCTCAGACAGCTCATTCTCTGGTTCTTCACATGTACCCAGTAGCTATACGTTGATAATTTCTTTCTTTCTTTTTCCTTAAGAATAGACTAACAAATTTAGGATTGTTTAGTCTTTAACAACATAGAGATTTCTAAGAAAAAGAAAACATAACTCATCTCAAAAGATAAAAAGAGAAAAAAAATATTTTGAATGTAAATTTTAAGTGTTTATTAAAATTCTTCAATAAAATTATAATACATGAAGTAATTTTTTAATTAATTACAAATATGCTAATATATATATATATATTAAAAAAGTATATAACAAACATTTAGAAATTTCATCTAAATAAAAGAAATTCTGGCATTATTGCAAAAAAAAAAAAAGGCAACAAATTCTGAATGCATTTGCACATGAAAAAGGCAGCCATGGTGTATATTCTTTACTAGCTTAAACAGCATATCATTTTAGTCAATTCAGGAGCTCATTTCACAAGGTCATTGTTTATTCATTTTATTATTATTATTTTTGTGGGGCTGTAAAGAATAGGAGTTATGGACTTAGCAATGTCTTCCAATTCAAGCCAAATATATGGGACAAAAGCTTATAATTTAATATGAGACTATGATGATGATAAGTTGATAATGGTTGAAGTTGAACCTAGGTTTAATTTGTGTTAAATTAATTTGAAGTTTGATCCGTGATTATATTCACACAAAACGTAACGTCAATTTAAAAATTAATTCGCTAAAATCTACATATATTGTCAAGTGAGTTCTGATCGAATCTCACTTATATATAAAAAATTTTCTATAATTAAGTTTACTGAATTGGCAGTGAAGTTTGCACTTTAATTGGTACATATGGATAACACAGTTTTGCTAAACTAACTGTCGTGATTGATGATTAAAATTTTAAAGTTTTGTAATCATCGTCATATGTGACTCACAATGTCATTAGAAATTCAATATCTCCCTCTCAATCTTATATATACTTGTGATTAAATAATACATATATTGTTATTGTACATGGGATGTTAACTTTCACACTAATTAACAGTTTTCACATTAAAAAATGTCGGACTAAAATAGTTATTTTTTTATTAGAGAACGAAATGAATGTAAGAGTATATTATGTCACTTTTGTTGGAGCATGTGCGTGTGTGTCAAAAGAGAAAAAGAAAAAGAAATTATGAAGTCCGACATTGCTCAAATAAGAGAAGATTTTAGTGTATATATACTAAGGTTCATTCATTAGGGAGTAATATGGGCCAAGAAAGAGAATGGGCTTACACGCACAACAATTAGGCTAACGTAGTTGAAACCAACCGATTTGCCTCCTACGCACGAAGTAAATGTTGAGTTGGATGCTTTTTACAAAAAATTATTTTATTTTATTTTCTTTTAAAGGGCTTATCAGAAAATCCTATTATTTTGTAAATGCTTATCAGAAAATCCAATTTATTTTATTTTCTTTTCTTTTAAAGGGCTTACCTGAAAATCCTATTATTTAGTAAATCCTTATCAGAAAATCCAATTTTTACGTGGTCTTTGATTTAACTTTGTTAGTCTTCAAATTTTTTAGTGTGTCACGCCTACTGGTTGCGTTTCGGATTTTGTGGGATCTTTTAAACGTTGGAGGAATCGTTCAATGATGTGATCTTATCCTCGCAACGTTCAAAAATTGAAGCCATGAAAATCGTCCAACTCTTGCTATAAATAAAGGGGTTGAGCGCAGTCTTTCGTGCACCACAGCTTCGACCCCTCAGCTATTTCTCTCTTCCTTCTTCTGAGCTTTTCTGCCTCTGAGTTTTATATTTTCATTGTCCTATGTCCTACGAATTACGTAGAAGGATCTAATTAATCTTGGGGAGTGCTGTCTAGTGGCAGAATAACTCTTAAGGATAGTGTGTTTGACATGACTTAGATCTTTTGTTTCTAACTTTTGCTACTTATGTAGTCAATAATTTTAAGAGTTATGGAGTCACAAAAGAACAATGTTGGTGTTTCTGATGGTCCTACTAGTGCTGCCATGAATGCTAATGCCTTTGTTTCATTACCATTGTCGCTTTCTAGGCCACCACCAAACGTCTCAAAAATTGAGCTCTTTAATGGAAATAGTTTTAGAAGGTGGCAACATCGTGTTTATTCTGTCCTTGACTTACATGGAGTTGCTGCTGCACTCACACAATCCGAGCGTTCATCATATGCTAATCAAAATCAAAAGAATGCTTGGGATTATACCAACAAGGTATGTAGGAATACCATTATTAACACCCTATCTAATAATCTCTTCGATGTGTACTATGTGTACAAGGAAGCTAACAAGATTTGGGAATTACTAAATGCTAAGTACAATGTTGAAGATGTTGGGAAGCAAAAGTTCATTGTTGTAAATTACTATAGATGGGAGATGATCGAGGATAAAGATATCAAACTGCAAATTAACGAATATTGCGTGCTGAAAAAATCAACCTCCTTGATGAGTTTATTACTGGAGTACTGATCGAGAAGCTGCCAGAATCATGGAAGGACTATAAGCAACAGCTGAAACAAAAACAAAAACAATTGTCACTGTCAGACCTAATCACCCACATCATTATTGAGAACACTAACCGAAAAGAGATGCAAGCTGCAAAAGGCAAGGAGATGAACTCAAAAGTAAATCTGGTCAAGGAAAAGCTACACGGCAAGAGGTACAATTCTAAAATAAAACCTGAGTACAAGCCCAAAAATACTAACCCCAAGTTCAAAAAGAAAGGTAGTTGCTATGTTTGTGGAAAACCGGCCACCATGCTACTCAGTGCAAGAAGAGAGTTAGAAATGACAATCTTCCTAAAGCCAACTTGGTTCAAGGAGATGAAGATATTATAGCTGCGGTCATTTCTCAAGCTCTCCTTGTGTCTGATGTGAAGAAATGGATGATAGACTATGGGGTTACCAGGCACATATGTGCTAACCATGAGATGTTTTCCTCCTATAATCCAATTAAGGAAGGAAAAGACAAAATCTATCTTGCTGATTTCCAAACTGCAAAAATTTTAGAAAAAGGAAAGGTTGAACTGAAGCTCACATCTTGAAAGACTTTGTTCCTTAATGATGTCCTTTGTGTGCATGATGTTAGAACTAATTTGATTTCTGTAACTCTATTAAGCAAAGCTAGGGTTAAAGTGTCTTATGAATCTGATAAGATTGTGATGACAAAAAATAATGTATTTATGGGAAAAGGTTATTGTACTCAAGGGCTATTTGTTCTTAATGTTGTTGATATAAATGAAAATGCATCATCTTTTGCTTACTTACTTGTTTTTATGATTGATTCTTTTGATGTTTAGCATGCTTGATTAGGATACGTTAGTAATTCTTATTTAAAGAAAATACAAACACTTGGTTTAATTTCAAAAATTAAAAATAATTTTTTAAATAAATGTGAAATTTGTGCAGAAACTAAGTTAACTAAAAAAAAAAATATTATTTTTCTATACAAAGAGAAACTAAGTTACTTAGTTTAATACATACAGATTTAGGTGATTTAAAGCAAACTATGACAATAGGTGGTAAAAAATATTTTGTAACCTTTATTGATGATTTTTTAAGATATACAAAAGTATATTTATTGGGAAATAAAGATGAAGCTTTTGATAAATTTTTTGTATACAAAGCTAAGGTAGAAAATCAACTAAATAAAAATGTTAAAAGAGTCAAGTCAGATGGAGGAGAATTTGTTTTATTTAATGTCTTTTGTGAAAAGGAAGGAATAATTCATAAAGTGACCCCTCCATATTCACCTAAGTCAAATGGAATTGCAGAAAAGAAAAATAAAGCTTTAAAAGAAAATGATGAATGCTATACTTGTGAGCTCTTTTGCACCAAATAATTTATGGGGTGAAACTTTGTTGTCTGCATGTTTCTTACAGAATAGAATACCTTATAAGAAAACAAATAAGACACCTTATGAATTATGGAAAGGATATATACTCAATTTAAAGTATTTGAAAGTGTGGGGGAGTCTTGCAAAAGTTTTATTGCCTGATTCTAAAAAAAAAAAATTGGTTCTAAAACTTTCTGACTGCATGTTTATTGGATATGTTGAATATAGTGCATCTAATAGATTTCTTCTTAAAAGTGATATTCTTGATTATAATATTATTATTGAAACTAAAGATGCAAAATTTTTTGAATATATTTTTCTATTGAAAATTCAGCATATGTCTTAAACAGTTGAAAATTTTCCTTCTTCATCTAAATAAAATGAAAGTTAAAATTTTGTTGAAAATTCGAAGAGAAGCAAAAGACAAATGAAAGAAACTTCTTTGAAAATGATTTTATACCTATTTGGTACAAAATGAACCATCAAATTTTTCTGAAGCTATTTCATCTTCTGATGCTTATCTTTGGAAAGAAGCAATTAATGTTGAAATTAATTCTCTTAATCAAAATAAGATTTGGATTTTGGTAGATTTGCCTCCAAGAGCATAACCTATTGGTTGTAAATGGGTTTTTAGAAATAAATATAATTCTGATGGATTTATTGATAAATATAAAGCGAGGCCAGCAGTTAAAGGATTTACTCAAAAATAAAATATTGATTATTTTGATACTTTTTCTCCGGTGACAAGAATTTCTTCTATTATAGTCTTGATTGCTTTAGCTTTGGCTTATAAATTGTTTATTCATCAAATGGATGTCAAAACATCTTTCTTAAATGGTGATTTAGAAAAAAAAAATTATATGGTACAACTTAAAGGTTGTGTTGTTCTTAAGCAAGAAAATAAAATTTGTAAACTTGTTAAATCTTTGTATGTATTGAAACAAGCACCTAAACAATGACATGAGAAACTTGATCAAGTTTTAACAAATGATGATTTTTCTAATGTTGAAGTAGAAATGTGTGTTTATACAGAAATTATAAATGATAATTGTGTAATTATTTATTTTTCTGTTGATGATATGCTTATTTTTTGTACTAACATGAATATTGTGATTGAAACTAAAAAGTTTCTATTTTCAAAGTTTGATATGAAAGATATAGTGAAAGCAAAGGTGATTTTGGGTATTAAGATCATAAAGAGTGAGAATGGTATTTTACTATCTCAAGAGCATTATGTTAAAAAAATTCTTAAAAAATTTAATTATTTTAAAAACATACCTGTGAGCACTTCTTATAATGCAAGCACTAAATTGGTCAAAAATAAAGGTGATTCAGTGGCTCAATCTACATATACATAAATTATTGGGAGTCTGTTGCATTTAATGAATTACACCCAACCTGATATAGCATATGCTATGTGTAGATTGAGTAGATATACTCATTGTCCAAGTTCTGAATATTGATTAGCTCTGGATAGATTAATGAGTTATTTAAGAAATACCATGAATTATGGTATATTTTATAGTGGATTTCTTACTATATTAGAAGGATATAGTGATGCAAATTAGATTTCAGATTAAAAAAAACCAAATCTATTAGTAGTTATGTATTCACTCTTAGTGGAGGCACAATAGCCTGGAAGTCAGCTCAACAAAATATTATAGCAAGATCCACTATGGATTCATCGTTTATTGTTCTGGAGCTGGCCAGTAACGAGACTGAGTGGTTAAAAAACTTCTTGGCAAATATTTCATTAGGTGAAAAGCTAATACCATTAGTATTATTACATTGTGATAGTTAATCGACAATAGTCGTGGCTAAAAATAAAACCTATAATAGCAAAAGTAGATACATTCATTTGAAACATAATATTATAAGACAGCTGTTGAAAAATAGAGTTATATTGATCGATTTCGTAAGGTCAGAATTAAACCTGATAGGCCCCCTAACAAAGCCTTTAGGGAAGAAACAAAGTTTGAAAACATTAAGGGGAATGAAACTTAAGCAAATTTGACATTAACAGTGATAGTAACCCAACTTTTGTGATTGGTGATCTCATGAAAAAAGTTTATATGGATAAAAATAAGTCATTTATTAATTCTACTAGCACTTAATTAAATTTTAGTCCCTTCCAATGATGTGAGGAAAGTGCTAGAATGCATTGTGGATAAAGCTGAGCAAAAACTCGTAATGATTTCATATTCTTTATGGATAGTGTATTCATTGCAGATACACTTGATGAAATCACCTATATGAATATGGAGTGGGGCTAGTCCTATGAAATCGTAGCTAAATCTCTAGAGCAATTATTAAAACCAAGCATGCGCATGGCGGTTTAAAGTGCAAAATTGCGATAACAGTGGAAATTGTGGAGGTATAAGCTAACATTTAAGGCCTCTAGTACACAACAAAGAATTGTTAGTTCATAGAAGTTATAAGTTCACTGATAACTCTGTGTACTAAAGTTTTTTGTCTAAGTTTGGTTCATAGTCCAAAAGACACTAAATTCAAAATGTTTATACTCATAACTCAAATGGTCTTTTGATACATATGTAGGGGATTGTTGGAGCATGTGTGTGTGTGTCAAAAGAGAAAAAAGAAAAAAAAATTATGAAGTCCCACATTGCTCAAATAAAGGAGGATTTTAGTGTATATATACTAAGGTTCACTCATAAGGGAGCAACATGGGCCAAGGAAGAGAATGAGCTCGCGCGCACAACAATTGGGCCAACTTAGTTGAAACCAACCAAATTGCCCCCTGCGAACGAAGTAAATGTTGAGTTGGACGTTTTTTACAAAAAAAATATTTTATTTTATTTTGTTTTAAATGGCTTACCAAAAAATCCTATTATTTAGTAAATGCTTATCAGAAAATTCAATTTTTACATATTTTTTATTTAACTTCCTCAGTCTTTGGATTTTCTGGCGTGTCATGCCTATCGATTGCGTTTTGGATTTCGTGGAATCTTCTGAATGTTGGAGGAATCATTCAACAACGTGATCTTATCCTTGCAACACTCAGAAACCGAAACCATGAAAATTATCCAACTCTTGATATAAATAGAGGGGTTGAGTGCAGTCTTCAATGCACAACAGCTTCGACCCCTCAGCTATTTCTCTCTTCTTTCTTTTTGAGCTTTTCTGCCTTTGAATTTTATATTTTAATTGTCCTGTGTCCTGCGAATTACGCAAAAAGATCTATTTAATCATTGGAAGTGTAGTCTACTGGCAAAATAACTCTTAAGGATAGTGTCCTTAACACGACTCAAATATTTTGTTTTTAACTTTTGGTACTTGTGTAATCAACAACTTCTTCAAAGAGACATAACTAATACATAAATATTTAGGTCATTTCACCCACAATAATACAATGTTGTGAGAAAATGAATTAAACACTCATATAAATAATTTGTTTTTTAGTGAAAAGTTGTCAAATATTTTAATGTGCAGATTGTTAACCTTTACATAATTATAAATTTTGGATGATGTCATTTTCATTTCTAATGATTTAAAGTGACTCATTTAATTTTTATGTGTTTTGTTTCATCACCACTTGACTATTTTGTGTCTTCTGTTTTAATTTTAATTTAATAAAAATAATCATATAAATATTAAAGTGATGAATAGTTTCATTATTGTGTGTGTATATATATATATCATTTATACATTAGTAGTTTTATAATAATTTATAATTATTTACTAAGATTTAGTTGACATTTTGAATGAAATCTATATACTTACTATTTAGTCTAAACAATAACATTAAAACAATATAAAAAATGTCTAGGGTATAAGTTAAACTGATGTTTAAAATTATAAACTTATTTATTTATATTAACAATCATGTAATTATTTTTGTCAAAATTTGAATATAAAATATCACATGATAGTTAAATTACTTCTTTTAATCACAACGAAGGAAGATAAATTGATTTTAAGCCAAATTGCACAAACATCTTTTTTTTTTAAATCTTTTTAATCAGAGATGAGATGACCCGATTTTAGTTGAACTTCTTGTGTAGTATAAATAATAATGATCTTGATGCTTGAATTTTAGACTCTTGTAAATTGATTAAAGTCTCATATTAATAGATCATGCTTAACAACTTCACGTTGAATAATTTTGAATACTTTTAAAATTATATGATTTGTAGTGAGCTTAAATTTAACCCACGTCTTGTTATCAAAGTTGTTCAATTAATAGGAGCTCATTCTAACGCCACGTGGAGCTTGCTGGTGTTTGGCATTTATGTTTGATATCTTAAATTCATTACGTAAATACCGGATAGAAAAAATAAAAATAATTATTTTGTATTTTCGTCCTTCATTTTAATGATACAAAAATATTTAAATAAATTACATAAATTTTTATTAAATTTTGTTAAAATTATACATATTTTTCTTAAAACAAAAATTATCATACACTTTAGTTCAATTTAAATTTTTTTAACTTAAAGAAATTAAATGAAGAATATTTTGACAAACAAAATTTACGTTAGATTAAAGTATAAAATAATATTTTATTTTTTTTAAAAAATTTATGTATATTTAAAAAATAAAAAATAATATAATTTTTAAAAAAATTAAGAAATTTTGTATAATTTACTCAAAATATTTTACAAAGATTATATAAGTTTCAAACAGTACTGTTTTGAGCGCGCTGGATGTTGAGTCGCTCTCAGAGAACTCAGAGGAAGCGACTCGTCACAGAGCTTCGATTCATCAACAATGTCTGCAACCAAACTCGGAACCAGGAAACGAGTAACCGAACCTGATCTCACCAATTCGGACAAGAAAAAAAGAGCCGGAGAGAATTTCGAGTTCGATTTTGATCTCTCCGAGTTCGTCTTCGGATAACAGTTTCCCTCCATCTTTGATTATTAACTTTTTTTTTTTGGTTGGAATTGTAGTCTGCAATTTCTTATGAAATGTGAAATTATGGCAATAATTTTGCAGTGACCTCAAAGGAATCATGTCCGCGCTGCACCACATCAGAGAAAAGGCTCAGAAGGACGGTCAGAAGAAGAACGAAGAGACTATAAGCAGGTATTACGATGCGTTGTGATCATACTTGAAGATTTTGTGCTATTATGAACTCTAATGAAGTATTTTAGTGTTTGCAATGTGTATGAGGCTTTGTGCGATCTAGCTTTTGATCTTGTATTGTGAAATTGGCAAATCAATGTGCACTGTTTCATTGAAGTTGTAAAATTCTCTGGCTTTCGAACGGTTACTTAAGTCCATCCCTAAACCTAAACCAGTTGAACCGAATATATGTGACGTATTTAATCCTATAATTTCGAGAAATGTGCTTCTTACAGACTTAAAATTTGGCGAAATTAAAATGGAAATACCGAACTTGAATAATGAGAGCTTTGCTGCTGAGCGTTTGAGTGGTGCTTTCTGTTTGTGACAGTGTGGCATCTGAGATCAAGTCTACGATTGAGGAATTGAAGTCCAAATTTGAGAAGGATAGGTAAACTTGATGCCATCTAATTCCAAATTCAGATTGTGCTAGACATCCTAAATCTCTTCTCAGCCATATCTAATCCTGTTTCACTGCGCTAACCAAGGATTTTTTTTTTTACAATGTCAGACTAGGTTTTGCTAAGGCACTTTCAAAGAGTTCCAAAGACGTATGTGATAATTACTAGCAACCAATATAATTACTTCAGTCACAAGAAGGGAATTACATGTTACCCAGCATTCGTTTTGTTTGTGATTGTAAACCTGCAGTGTGAGAATTCCTTGAAGAATGAAACTGCGAAGTTTCAATCACTACACGAGAAATTTTCCAAGGAGAAAGCCACCCACCTGCAGGCCTTGAAAGGTACTTAAAAGAAATTATCACCAACAGCTCTAACATAATCTGTATGAGATCTCACCTTCCTCTGAAAGACAGAAATGTGACAGCAGCTGAAACGTCTACTGTTTTAGCCCCCTACGAAATGCAGGGTTCCTCCTGCAATTACTTCTATAGGGTTCAATTAGAGATAATAACCCACAAGGAACCATTTCAGATAACTGAAAACACTGGAAATCTTGATAAAAATTGAAGCTTGTTGTGTTATATATTCATTGTAAGTCATCAGCGGACGGGCTTCTGTAAAGTTCATTCTTGAATCCATTTTTTAGTCTTACTACTAAGGTTAAATTAGAAAAGAAGTAAGTACATTTCTTATTTTGCATGTTTGGAGAGCTGTTTATTTTTGGTCGTAACCCCGATCTATTTTGCTATCCCCTATAAAGGGAAAAAAAAAAGGATCAATGATGATATTTGAATCACATTTATTATTTAATGCTCGTACATGTATCAGTTTCAGAAGGCAAGGGAGTCAATCTGATTATTCAAGTTAATATCTTGCAAAAATTCAACTGCATGCAGAGTTCATACCCATCATCAATCATTATCCCAGAAGCTAGAGTTTCAGAATAAATTTGCATCTGTTCAAAGTGACCATTTTGTACTCTTTGCTTGTTAGATTAATTGTTGCCTCTGTTTGCTAGATATTATCTCTAAATTTGAAGAAGAGAAGGAAAAGCTATTCATGAGATACGAACAACTGAGTAAGCCATGAGACTCATTTCATCTTTCTTGGTGGAAACTGAAAGTCAGGAACCTGAAGCCACTACTTAATCTAATATCTTCTTTAAATTCTTTCTTAACTTTATGGATATTTTTCACTATTTCAGGAAAGAAGGAAAGAAATATGATATCTGAACAAGAAAAGGCCTGTAATGATAAAATTGCGCAACTGGAGGAGTCCTTGAAAAAGAAGAAACAGGTATACTAATAATAGGCATCGGGTCCTTGGATTGTCAGCTGCTTTCCCTCCTGCCTCTGTTAGTTTACAGTTACACCCGCAAAACATAAAGCTCACTTTGCAAGGCAGAAGCATTTAAATGATTCTTTTTTATTAAACAGGATGACAAAACTTTCAGCATTTTGAGAAAAACTCTTGGTTCTTTTTTGGAAAGTGCCTCGGATGAGGATTTTCCCCCTGATGATTGAAGACTGCCATGATGTGTGGGGAAATCTTTTGATTCAGTCCGACCCTTCGCTTTACTTGGATATGTAATTAGAGATAAACTCCAGATCGAGCCGTTTTGCATAGTTTAACTCCTCCCATTTGCAATTAGATGTTGAATTTATAATACTCGGTAACAGAAATTCAATATCTTACCTGCTTATTCAGAGATTTTTGCCCTGATTTTGATTTTATTATTTTCAGTATCCTTTTTTTTTTGGGCCAACATATTATATTCAGTATCTTATGTGCATATAAACTGCATAGCTATTGCATTGCCGGTCCCTCTGGGATTTTATTATACGAGAAAACTTAGGTACGAATTTCATATCTTTATTTTTAGAATTTTTTATTATAAATTTTGTAAATAAATGCATGATTTTTTTAATTTAGCATTATATAATTATTTTTTTAAATTCTTTTCGTATATATTATATTTTTATTAAATAAATTAATAATAAAGATATAACTAATTATACGTTAGTCCTTTAATTTCACTTGGGCATCCCCGTTTGAGAATGAGAGAATTGTCCTTTTTTTGGGTTTTAAAATGCATAAAGGTGGAGGAAAAAAAAACATGAAGAACAAAATAACCTAAACAACTTCACACACACACATAATCCCAAAATATAATATTAAAGCAATTTTTATACTTTCAAGTACTGCAATAATATAAAAAAAGTTTACTTAATTATAAATTTTGTAAATAAATGCATGATTTATATAGTTTGGTATCATATAATTAAGTTCTTTTAATTTATATATATATTCATTAAAAAAATTAATATTAAAGATATGACTAATTATATATTAGTCTCAGCTAGGGTATCTCCAGTTTGAGAATGAGAGAATTCTCCGTTTTTTTTTTTTAAATGCTCAAAGGTAGGAAAAGAAAAAGCATAAAAAAAAACCTAAACAACTTCATATATATATATATATATATATAATCCCAAAATATAATATTAAAACAAGCTTTTATACTTTCAATTATTGCAATAATATAAAAAAGTTTAATTAATTATGAATTTTATAGATAAATACATGATTTTTACAGATTAACATTATATAATTAAGTTTTTTTAATATATATATATATATATGTTATATTTTTATTAAAAAATTTGATAAATTGTACAATTAGTCCTTCAATATCACCCAGGGTATCCCCGGTTTGAGAATGAGAGAATTGTCTTCTTTTTTTGGTTTTAAAATACACAAAGGTAGGAAAAAAAATGAAGAACAAAATAACCTAAACAAATTCATATATATATATATATGTAAATATAAAATCCCAAAATATAATATTAAAACAAACTTTAATTTTCAAGTACTGCAATAATATAAAAAAAGGTTAAATTATTATTTTATTACATATATTCACTAAATTTCTAATTTTATCTTCATTGTTTTAATTTAATCTCTACTGTTTAATTTTTGTCAATATTTTGGTAAATTTTGTTGATACAACCAATTATATATTATTTTAAAAATTGATAGGAATTTAATAGTAAAGGGTAAATTAAAAATTTTCAAACTATAATAACCAAATTATAATTTTTTTAATTATTGAGACTAAATTAAAAATTAAATGAAACTATAGAAACAATAAAAGTAACTCAACCTATAAAATATTGGCAGCAAATTGATAGAAATACTGTCTTTTAAAAACAAAAATATAATTTCTCTGCATAATTGAAGCCTCTGTTAATCACCTGCTGGATTCTCTTCATCTAACAATTATAGCTATTTTGGTTGGTTAATATCTTTTCCCTCTTTGTTCAGTTTTTGATGATTGAAAGTGATGGGTGACCATGATTACCAAGTAAGGAAAGAGCAAAATGAAGAACTGTGACTAATTATTTTTTTATTTTATGGCCAATAACTGTGACTAATTAGTTAAGTTATCTGTATTGGTGGTTTCTAATGATTGTTTTGGTTCTGCATCAATTCTGCTGCTTACTGCACTTATTTACATTTATACTTTTCTCCATAAGAAGGCTATTGCTTTTTCCATGCAGGAGCGGCAACCCAGTCTCACCCCTCTGCTAGCTTGATTTTAGGTGTAAGTGATATTTATGATATGAAGGCGATGATATATGGCTCTGATTCCTCATGCAACCCTGTGAAATAAAATCTGCACAAAAGCTTTTGGTGAATTATTTAATCTCTATCTACAAATTAGTCTATTTATGAAACTTCTCATTCTTCTCCTTTGAAATGGTTTGTCCGGAAGCACACTGAAACCATTGATGATGAGCTTCCTTCAAAGTGTCCGTTTGTCTTTGTATGCAGACATTATTTCAATGAAAGAGCCTTTTAATTTTTGAGACATATGCTTCAAGTACTCTCATTTTCATAGATTTTTGTGTATTATCATCCTATATATCCACTTCCATATCTTATATCTAGTTATATTAATTCACCGCTTTAATTTGTCTAGACGGTGCAAACATAGGTTTTTTTTTTTAAGTATGATTAGGCTCTCTACTATGTAGATTCTACATATATGCCTGTATGATATTAACGGAATTTTACATGCGTCTACGACGACGACGATGATCTATGAAGCACTGATACAGGTATGCGTATCGGGTACGATACGATACGTGAGATACGACAATTTCTAAAATTTTAAGATACGGGTACGGGAATATATATATATATATATATAATATAATTATATATATACATTCAAGAATCTAAGACATTAAAAAAATAAAATAAATTATAAATAAGCTACCATAGCATAAATAATATCACAAATTACAAACATAAATAAAATATTCATAACAAGTTACATTCCATACAAGCATTAATAATAAAATTTTCAATCCAAGTTAATCTTCATCTTCATCTACATCTACATTAGTAACATTCCCAATGAGCTCTTGTTCTAGATCTGGTTCATCTAAAGATAAATTTGCAACCTCAAGACCTTCTGCCCTATCAAATGGCTCCCAATGATCTCCATTAACATCTCACATCCTAGTCACTCCACTAGAATACTTTTCACTTTTTCTTGATAGAAGACGAAGATTGGTATGAACATAAACCAAGTCTTCAGCCCTTTTTGGATTCAATTTGTTCCTTTTCAGTGAGTGAATGAAAGAGTAGGTGCTCCAATTTCGTTCACAACAAGATGATGAACATGGTTGACGAAGAAGCTTTAATGCAAGTCGTTGGAGTATTGGGGTTGAAGAACCATAATTTAACCACCAATCTTTAGCCTCCAAATTCCACCTATCTTGTAACGAATCAAATAATGAATATGCATATGAAACTCCACAAAACATTGAAAATTCTTGAATGACCAATTTTCTCTCTCTAGGATCCTTAAAATACATAGTAAAGCACTTGGTCCTCTCGGTTGAAATTTCAGCATCTAAATGTGGAGGAACTCTATTCGGTGCTACATCAAGCCATTGAAGAGTGTAATACCTATATAGTATGTAATAAAAACAATGAGAATTAGACTTGTTTAGCATAAAATTAAATGTGAAAAGAATATCAACACTATAAGTATGGAATATTAGTAGAACTTACTTAGGATTCAATGAATGAGCAAGGCAATGAAGTGGTGTACAGCTTTTTGTCCAACGATCAATTATAATTCCATATACAACTTTATAAAATCTTGAATATTCAAAAAGTTCTTTTTTCTCATGCTTGTATATTGATATTTTCACTTGTTCTATCATTGAATCCTACATATCATTGAATCCTACATATCATAAATCAAGTGAAGTGAAGGTTTATCCATATCACAAAATCTAAGCATGTCATAAATAGGCTTTGTGAAAGAGAGGATATAATTAATCTTATCCCACCAAGAGTCATCAAGAATCAACTCTTTAATGGTATTAGCCTTTTCAACATCATCCTCTTTATATGTATTCCATTCTTCACTAATTACCATTGTGCAAAGAGACATTTTAATGAGTCTGAGCCTCTTTAGCATCACAACAGTTGAAGCAAACCTAGTCTCAGCAAACCTAGTCTCAGCAATGGCAAGCAATTTCAAAGGAACAAATTCATTGAAAATGGCCAACCTCATGGAATGATTCATGATGAAATTTCTGAGAAAAATTACATCATCCTTGATTTGAGTGATCCAATGAGATTCTTCATATATTAATTCATTTGCATCAGTGTTTTTAGCTGCACATATATTTTTCAACGTGAGATTGAGAGTGTGGACAACACATGGTGTCCAAAATATGTGAGGATACTCACCTTCAATAATCTTGTTAGCAGCTTTACAAACAGGGGCATTGTCAGTAATAATTTGAACCACATTTTGAGGTTTTACCTCTTCAATTACTTGCTTCA
This sequence comes from Erythrophleum ivorense, assembly GCA_026724425.1. Taxonomy (NCBI): domain Eukaryota; kingdom Viridiplantae; phylum Streptophyta; class Magnoliopsida; order Fabales; family Fabaceae; genus Erythrophleum; species Erythrophleum ivorense. The sequence goes on along the minus strand of JAIUCV010000218.1, from coordinate 416,118 downwards.
TCAACTCAGCTATGTAGAATTTGTCCTTGTATTCTTTAGTCCCATCAATTGCCTTTAAAAAAATAGGACCCCCATCAGATATAGCCATAAAATTAATTAATGGCCTTCGTTGTACATCAGTCCAACCATCTGTTACAATACTCACTCCCTTCTCACTCCAAGTCCCTTTTATTGGCTCAAGTAATCTTTCAACATTTGTTCTTTCTTGCTGCAACAAAGGACCTCTTAGTGCATTATAACCAGGAGGTTTAAAACCAGAAATCATATTGTTTGCAGCATATTGATAAGAGCTAATGTAATATGGATTGCGTGCCAAATTAAAGGATAAACCACCTGAATAAAACATTCTAGCAATTTCTGCACACAAATTTTCCCTAGCTGTTTAGTTAAAGGCTTTTTCCAAAGCACCAATTGCTCTCTTTTTCCTTTGATTGTGCTCACTTTAAACACCTAAAGGAGATAAACCTCTAGCTAGTGGTAGTAATGGAACTTCTTTTGGTTTTAATATATTCTCAGCCTCCTCTTGCAAATTTTTCATCTCTGCTAAACAATGAGTATTGACTTTGGGACACATAGAAATTCCTTTACTAGATACCCTCAACAAATGCCACTTAACTTTAGAATAAGATCCTTGAAATTCACGGTTACAATAATTACACTTCCAATGTTTATTTCCACCAGGATCAGCAGTTTCTCCTTCTCTACTTCTAACAATTAAAGTTACATAAGCCCACAAAGGAGTGCCTTCTTTTTGGAGAATATTACTAAAACAATATTCAGCAGAAGCAGTAGACCTAGGATTACTAGCAGAACTAGAACTTCCAGTTGTCATGATACCTATAATAGAAAAGTAATATCATTTATGAAAAATCCAAATTTTTTTTCGATAAATAAGTTAAACGAGCCAGGCAGGGATGTAAAGCTTTCCCTTTTTGAAAACTAAAATTGACTTTCAACTTCTTCAATTAATAATGTCAAGCTCCTTAAATTGAAAAGGAACAAATAGACAAAAATACCATAGTCCTTATAACTCTGTATGCAAGGTTGCTTTAGCCTTGCATGTGTGCCTCTAGTAAAAAATGCACTAACAAAGCAATGAATGAAATCATATTTTGGAGCTTTGTTTTTGGAGCAATAAGTTCCTCCAGTATTTGTTTGCATTCTTATTAGAAAGCTGACCAGTTTGTCTAAATGAAAATTCTACCAAAACAATAAAATCAGACTCAGAGACAACGACAATGCATTTGAAAAATCAATTGAAAAATCAGTAGGCACTTCAAGTTGCTTCCCCTTTCCATTTCATCGAAAATTTACTTCTTGAATTCTAAAATCCAGAAACTTTCTCGTTATCATCTGCTTATCTAAGACTTTTAACTCTCAAGTTTTTCAGAATGTCATCCTCAAACTTCATAAGACTTCACCCAATTTTACTGAAATAATAACTAGCAGACAACAATAATCCAAATACCCAAATCCACGTAATTGCTTCTCAATTTCCAAATACCCAAATCCACCTTACACTTGAAGCCATTGAGCAATTACGTGTTCCCCCAAAATTACATTGCACCTTACACTTGAAGTCGCAGGGCAGAACTCAACACAAAGTCACAGAAACATACAAATTACAAAATCTCAGATCTACACAGTCACAAAACGAAATCGCAAACCTCACAGTCGGAGAAGACACACCTGACGGAAGGAGGAGACGGCCGGAGAAGACGACGCACAGTGAGACACAGCGGCAGGAATCGAGCTTCAGTCTTCAGATGAGTGAGACGACGCAGCAAGAATCGCGAGGGGAAGTGAAGGAGGAGACGGCTGGAGAAGACGACGCATGTGAGACGCAGCGGCAGGAATCAAGCTTCAGTCTTCAAACGAGTGAGACGACGCAGCAAGAATCCACGCGATGGGAAGTGAAGCCGGACGAGTGAAACAGATGTGTTTAACCTCAAGCGTTTTGGAGCCGTTTCTCAGCCGTATTAGAGCCGTTTCGAAACGTTTCGGTACGGAAAAAACGTTTCGGGAACATACGGATGGAAACGAAACTTACGGGATGCATTTGTACTCGTACAGTACGCGTATCTGTACCGGATACATATCCGGTACGGGTACGAGGGCCATTTTTGCGTACCGGTGCTTCAGAGACGATGATGATTATTATTGTTATTATTTCTTATTTTGACATTTCGTCATTATATGTTGTACCATCATATTCATAACAAAGTATTTAAATAATTATGATTTATATAATAATATCATTATTTCTGTGTTAATTTTATATGTCATTTAATTATACTTATCTCAAATAATTAAGGTGAATACAAATTTTAGATTCTGTCAATTAGATAATTAAAAATTTAGTATAAACAACAGTCTTTTATATCTAAACAAGAATTTACTCATAGGGTGAGTCCTAATAGGCGATGATAACTTGCATAGCAGTCCTGGGCATCCTTAGGCTTGATCGACAAAGGCCAACTCCTTATAATGGGCTTTAATCATTTTGTTTGGTAAAACAACTGGCCGGGGCCTCAATTCTGGGTGAAACTGGAAGTTGCTCGTCTAAGAATTGATTACTTTAGAGAGATATGATTAAGGTTTGGAGTCTTCTAAGAGAAAACTGGGGCCAAAATATTAAGAATTTAACTTGGGTATAGTTCTAGAATTTCACTAAGTTATGTGGTGAAGGAGAAAATATTGTAAAAGACCAAAATATTATTTTCATCGTCAAATTTCAGCCATCAGATATTTCTAATGATCAGTGCCACTTGTAGTGTACTATAAAATAGTTTAAAATTTATAGAGGTTTCATTCCTTTATAGCACTAGGTTTTCATCATCAAATTTCAACCATTATATATTTTTAATAACTGGTGCCATTTTGGTTTAGAGCACTAATGCCACTTGTAGTACAATAAAATAATCTATAAGTTATAAAGATTGGCATTCCTTTTAGATTTGTATTCTTTTCACATCAAACCAGAAGTGAAACACAAAGTGAAGTAATCAATCCAGTAAAAGGAGAGGTATAACATTAAGAGGGGACAAGGACTGCAATATGTTATAACAATGAAGTCAACAGAATTATCCATTTACAAAAGGGCCTTAAGTGTTAGGCAATAAAATACATTAAAGTTAGAAAAACTTTGGCGTCTTTGATTAGCTCTCTAAATAGCTGGATTACGATGTATTATGACCAGAAATAAAGAAACATAAAAATACACAAATAGGAAGATAAATACTTTACGTAACAAAAGAAGTTGGACAATAATAATAAACGAACAATTCTAAACAAACTGCAGAGTAAAATATTAGCCAAATCTAGTGTCCAGATCTGCTCATGTGTTGAGTGGCAAAATGATCATGTCATTTTGGATAGATTTGAGCGACTCAACCAATCAAAGGGAGGTCAATTGTCCCGTCGCCTAATGGATCATTTTTTCTTTTAGATTTTGTTGCCTGAATCACAATCGTTGAAGCCATTAAGAACTAGAATCGTGACACGTGCCCTTCTTCCTCTCCTGATACAATGCGTTTTGAAGAGGCTATCAGAACCTCGACAATGTAGATCCAGTCTCCATTATGCAATCAACAATACAACAGGAAGTAGTTTTTTCATGTGCAGATAAATATGACGAACTCTTCTTAAAGCCTACAAATTATTCATTAATTTGAGTTTCAGACAAGAATATGAGTATGGAAATTGCAAATATATTTGGACCTAGAAAAGGGGAAAAAAAAAGTTATATACCAATCTTTAATCTGATGCTCATACTTCTAATTCACAAACCTTGTCTCTCATATATCCCTTGACATCACCATAAAAGAAAAAGAAAATTTAAACTTTTCATTTAAAGTTCAAACTAGTTTGACAAGGCTTCCACCTATTGCTTCTTCTCATCACCAATTTATTAACGAGCGATAATGGCAAGCCATCAATCTCAGTGGCACCATCACACAAATTAAATTTTGACACATACATGGAACCCTGATTCAATTATAATTTTAACATATATTTGACATTTGTAACTCCCTTAAATAATTTTATTAATTAAGTTACTCAATTTTTTAAAAATGTTCATTTTCAATTAGTGGAAGTATATGCGAAAGTTGTCTTATTATCTAAGTAGTTAAGATTAAGGGAAATTACGCAAGCTTTTTTAAATAATTTAAAATGGTTTCATAAAGTGGGACTTATTATCCTCCTTTATTAAAGCATTAGTCATTCAATTATCTAACAACATCAATCAATTAATGTCAAGGTAGATAATAAGATATAACAAAAGACCTGAATAGACTATTACAATAGAGCTACTGTATACAACCAAAAAGACTTCATTTTTATATTTTCTAATATGAAGGATCTAGACGTTTAGATCTAGCTAATCCCTATTGAAAGGTATCAAAGGAAGTGATACTTTAGGGGGAAGTGGTATCCCAACATTTGACAGAATGATTCATGAATTTTCCATTACCACCAAACTACGCATCTTTATTATTACCTAAATTGGTCCAATCCCCAATAGCTCAATGAATACCCACTCTACTTCTATAATGTAGTAGATTACTGGCATAATGACTTATTTGAACACATTATGACATAAAAGTGAGAATCACAATAATTATTAAGTTTAAACAAATAATGGTTCAATTGTTATATGTGTAGAAAATATATATTTCCTCTTATCTAACTAAGATTGATTATCATCACAAGTCAAAATAAAGGCATGGAAATTAATAATTTACATAATTCCATAATCATAAGAATAATCACATATATTAGCCATGCATATTTCAATTATTGAAAATTTTCTCATTTCATATGTGTGGCTCATCAAGGCAAGGAAATCTTAAACCTATATCCCATAAGACATGTTAATATCATATATAAGACATAAAAGATGGATTGCATACTAGGGCATCCCCTAGAGTGGATCCACAACATGAAATAATCAAAGACCATCTTGTTTTAAGAACCTTGTTTTGGAGACCATCGTATTCGAAGAACTTTACTTTCGGGAAATCATCTCCTTTTGAGAATCCTATCTCCCTAATATTAAGAACTCTCTCATAAATTACCATTTCTATACTTATAGTATTACATACATGTTAAGTCCTCATTCTTGAAAGAATAACTCATTCATGTGTACATATTCATCATACTATAGATTAGCATCAATATCATTACTACTATTAACATATGTGCCATCATAAGTGTCAAAGTTAGCATACAACTCATAAATCAGAGAATTCAGTCGAAATAGTATTCATGTATTGGAAACTTGCAAGCAACAATAAATATAGTATTCTTACTAGATTTTAATGGAATCCATCTATTCATATTAGATTCAAATTTAATGTTTTCTATATCTTCTATATTTTAAGGGCCTTGGTCTATATGTAGTCACAATTCCAAGTTATCTAAGTCATGTGATGGTTTCAAGTATCCATATCATTCAATCATAACCTAGGTCTCATGTATTAAGAGTCTCATGGAAAGTTTAAAGGTCATATATCCAAGATCAAAGTAAGTCAAGTCTCATATGTATAAGATTAAGTCATGTAAAGGTTTAAGTTTCATAGGTTCTTAATTCATCTTTTTGTCCATTACATTTACATGCGTGCACGCATGCACATACACACACACATATGATTAAGTATTTAGACACTTCTTATACTTTTTGGATTCCAAAAGAAACTATTGAAGCACCTCAAACATCCTATATCAAGAAAGAATTAAGGTTCTATGCAAAAGCCTAATTTTTTTAGCAGAATAAAGTCTAACACAGCCTAGTCATGTTGGGACCCTTCTCTAACATGGCCTAGCTATGTTAGCACTACAAGGAAGTAACAAGTTACTCTTTAGACATGGCCTATGCTAAACAACATGACCTAGTTGTGCTCAGAACTCTAGAAGCTCGGAGTCATTATTTTTGCTCCCAATACCCCATTTTTTGTCATGCCTATCCCAAATAACCATTGTACTTATATGCATCTTAGGATCTTAAAACAACCATTAAAACCAATTTAAATGTTTTGAGACACAAAATGCCATTTTTACCATAAAAATGGATTAAAGAGAGAAAGTGATAAGGATGAGGAAACTAAAAGTTGTCTCAAGTTTTAAGCAATCTAAAGTAATCTACCTGTAATAAAAACACCATTCCAAGCACCAAACTATGTTAAAAGAGCAAGGTCAAGATTATATCATTTTTATCCTTAAGTACCCAAAAAAAGCTTAAGAAGATGAGGAAAATAGAATGTTTGGATGTTTGTGAGCATGCAACAAACCTTTTGGTGCAAACCCATAAGGATTAAATCCTTTGTACTCACAGTGAATGCTAAAGTATATGCACCCCAAGAAAGTTAAATAAAGGTTTAGTAATCCACTTGGAACCCTTGAGCATAGATGAATAAGAACCCTTAGTGTTAGAAGATGCCACTAGGTTGATCAAGCCTTAATAAGTCTATTAGTCTTATGAAAAATACTAGAGAAAATTGCTTTTAAGTCTGGAATCAACAAAATTAAGGTTTCATTTATTCATCTAATCTAATTGCAAATAGAGATAGAATACATATTTATATAGTGTAAATCAATCTATCTTTTAGAGGAAAATTAGAAAATAATTACATAATCTTAACTGAATGACCTAAGAATTAAGAATACAAAATAATCAAATCTTTGTGAAAATTGAAAGGAAAAAGAATATGAATAATTAATTCTAATTTTTGTCTTAATACATAAAGCTTCTAAAAGTCAATATATTAAACCTATAATAACATTATTAGGCCCAATTGAATCAATCCATATATGGTCCTTAGTCTAAACTCTTTATTTTGCAATATTCTAACTCAAAATAGCTCCCGTTAGTCCATTTTTAGCCCAAATAATGTTGATAACGTCCTGATTAATACTTGAGTCAAATTTGTCAAAATCTTGCTTAGCTCAAGTTTCTTGAACAAGTTCATTCAATACTTCTTTAAGTCTTTAGCCATAACCCTTGTAATAAGTCCAACTGAAATATGCACATGATCATTTGAAAGTTTTGAATCAACTTGTTCTTTTGAGTTAACTAACTTCATCATATGATTTACATAACTTTTAAACTTAATAAGAATTTCCTCTAGCCATACAACAATCATCAACAAACAATATGTCAACTTTCACCATAGATTAACCATAAGCTTAGAGAGAGAAGACACATAGATAATAATAGAGATGGAGAAGATATGGCTATGGATATGGATTCTCAATAAGACAAAAGGTCTTATCTTGTTTGCTGAATTGCTTTTCCTTCCCTCCTTCTTTTCCTTCCTTTTGTTCTCCTTTGCTATTCACATTTCCTTTTCTTTCTTTCACTATTTCACTTTTTTTTTTAAGAAAGTAAAAGGTGAATGATTTGAAGGGCTTTTGATGAGGAAAATCATTGTATAGGCCTTTTAGAAAATTTTCCTTAAAAATTAGCACAAAGCACATGTCAAGGAGGGAATGAAATGTTCCATTTAACAATTATCTTTTTAACAAATAAAATAGTAATAGCTAATGTGATACTTAGTATAAAAATTATCTCCATTTTTTGAATGATTCATTTCAAAATTTTCATCTTGTCGTGCTCATAATTTTGATACTATTCTTTTCTAACAAAACTTTACATAGGCAAAAGTCAAAATTTTCATTGCTAAAATTTTGGAGTTTAACCCTAATCTTTTGGTATTTATTACCTTACCGATAATGTAATGGAGGCTAGATCTACATTGTGGATGTTTCCTCATGTAAATAGAGCAGGAGAAATAAAAAAGACGTTAGGTTTTGATATCCTCTTCAAAATGCAATTTTTGAGGAAAGGAAGGAAGGCATGTGTCATGATCCTGGTCTTTAATGTCTTTTCTAACACCCTTATTTAATTCCTATTCAAGTTACCTTATTTAATTGGCAAAAGGTTTTTTTTTGGTACATCATGGATTACACATGTTGCAAAAGTTATCATATAATAGCATATTAGGGTGGCAATAGCAACCTCTAATATAAATATATATTTATATTATAGTAATATTGAAAGATGTAATTGTTTATTGAACTAGACAACCAAACATATTTCAATGTCTTATAAACTATGACTAAAAGTATCTAAAGAAGAAATAAAGCTCATCTATCTTCGTTTGCCACTGTCCAGGTGTCATCCATGGTTACTTGTCTTGAGCCTACTTCTAGCTTATCAACTGATATCTAGCCCACTTCAAGGATTATGCATAATGTTTGCTGGACTCAAATCTTCATCTAAATACATTAAAGAAAATAATGAGAATTTATATTCCTAATAAAACACATTACATTTAAAATCCTTGTAACAATTTAGTTGTATAAATTATAGAAAATTATTTTTGTTTTTCCTTTTGTTTGGTGCATATGAAAGACAACATGAACAATAACATAAAAACATACAGAAATAGTTAAATGTATGACTACTGATAATCACATGGCCCTACATTCTCCAGTATATACATAATAAAATTCAAAGAACATTTACAAACATAACTACATTCTTACCCTATGGCTATTGCTCATTTTAATATGACAACAATGTGAATACTTTTACAAAGCAAAGGAGACGTAGACAATTCATGCTTGAAAGTGCTATTTGAAAGAAAAGTATCTTCATTGAAACCATACTAAACATCATATACTACCTCATACAAACTTTGGTTTTTAATTTTATAAGTAATACACTAAGCATCCCATACTACTTGATATGAGACATAGCTTTTTAATGTATTGAAAGAGGAAGAATTAATCTCCTCATGTGCCTCAATATTACTATAATCACTTGGACACATAAGTACATTCATAACGTATCATCAAGAAACATAATTGCAGCAACATAAATATTTCATACTAAAGTATCTCCCGTAGTGGATCTATAGAAATACATGCAATTTGAAGTCATCTCTCTTTTAGGGTCATCCCTCATTTCTTAGAGACCATCTATTATTAGAATTTTAACCTTCGAAAATTCTATCTTTCCTTAAAATTTCTTTCTTTTAGGGCTTCCAAATGAACACTTTCTCTTACTAAATTCTTTTACCTCAAACATTCTTTTCAAAAATAATAAAGAATAGAATATAAAATCCATATAGGAAAGATACCATGTATTCAAGCTGTATAAACAAATTAAGGTAAAATTACATAGTTGTAAGGTCATATTCCAAGTTATCCAAGTCATGATCCATGGTCTTATAAATTAAGGTTATACTCCTAAGCACATGTGCTTTTCTTTTTCACATATCAATTAATGCAACAAAATAGTACAATATAAGGAATTCTACAAACAAACATATCTTAACATACAAAAAGATTTAACATACAATCAAGAATATATATACAAAGTCACTAGCAAAAATATCTAAGAATAATAAATTCTTGGGAAACCTTATATTTTACCGTAGCTTTTCTATTTTGAATGTCTTTATAGTCCTTGTCCAAAGGTCACAGCGCCATAAGTTGTAAGGTCCAATATATGTTCATATGAGTCATTGGTTCAAGGTATAAGTTTAGTCCAATCATAGTCCATGTCCAGGATCATATTCATATGTTATGGTCTCAGGTCATACATTAGGGTCATAGGTTATCTTCCATATTAATGTTTAATTAATCTCTCTCTCTCTCTCTCTCTCAAAAACAATTCTTTCTCTTGTATTTACATAAATTTGTGTTCCTTACATTTTTCTCTAAGTTTGATAAGTTTCCCAAGAATAGGCTATCTTTAAATACTTCTTTTACTCAAAATGTTCAACACATAAGCTAATCCATAACACATGCCAAAAAGTATGCACCTAATTAAGAGATCATTAAAGAAAAGCAAATTAAAATTACTTTCCAATCCTCTTATATGCACCTAATTAACTCTTAGAACATCTCCAAATATGTCTAAGAACAATCCCCTATAATTCGCCAAGCAAATAAGTCAACACATAAGAGAAATTAGGTAAAGTTCCAAGAAAAAGGCCTTAGTGCCCCGACCTTGCTTCTAGCTCCATGGCCCTAGACTTATTTTGCTCAAAACTAGAATAAAAGTATTAGGCCATGCAGCCTCAACCTTGTTAGTAATTTTAGAAACTCAATTTTTGCTTTTATTTTTAAAATTTATAGATTTTCATATAGAGCTTCAAAAATCATAATTTTTGACATGAAACATCCTTCATATGCTAACTACTTGCAATAAAACTTTTAAATTAAAACAAATTCATTTAACCCTTTAATTCTTTGAATTTGTAAGACTACCTGAATTTGTTTCACCTAAAAAATATGGGAACTTTTGGCATGATTTTTAGAGTCAAACCAGCCCAAAATTTCACAAAATTAGCATGCAAATCATTCTATATGTTAAGTATATCATACTATAAATTCAAGGCAAAATGAGTTAAATTGATCGAAATTCATAAAATTATTGCCAAAAAGTTTAAATTTAACAACAAGCTCAACACCTTATCCAAGCTAATTTTGGACACCCCTACCCCATTTCTTACACTTAGGCAATCCATTTAAAATGCTCACCAACCTCAATCAAAGAATCAAGCCAAGATTTCCATTTTTTTCCAAATTTAGGGTTTTTCTTTGAGAAAATCAAGAATTCCTATTCAAAAATTTTATACAATACCACATATGCTCATAGACCACTTTGATCAACTCTATGGCCCTTCCAAGACCCCACGTGGCTTCAAAAATGGCAGCAAAACACAACCATGAGATGCTTTGCAAGACAAGAGGAAAGTATTTTAATTTGTTTTCTTCAATACTATGGCTTCTCCTCTTCTTTCCTTGCCTTCTTTATCTTCTCCTTCTCCTTCTTCTTCTCCTTCTCTTTAGCTTCTTCTCAGCCTCCTCTCTCCTTGTTCAGTCCCTCCCTTCGTCCCCTCACTCTCTTTTAAAGAGAAAAATGCTTAATCAAGAAGTATAGTCAAAACCCCTTCACATTAGCCTCTTATCCCACTTGTTCATTAAGTCTCTCATCCTCTCTACTTATCCCTGATCCAGCGCCCTTCATGTCCCCTACAAGTGGGTTAAATTTGCTCAAATGTAATTCAATTAGTAAAAGGGATTAAATGAGGTTTTTTCTTTTCTTGGTTTGTAACTAAATTAGGTTAGTTAGGGCTTTTGATGAAATTTTTTTTGCCTTTTATACTTGGTTCCTAAGCCACTTTATCGGTTGGAAATGATTTCCTAAATTCCACTTTTATTTTTATAAAACTTATATTTTAGTCCCTAATAAAAATTACGTATTTTTATCCTATATTTTTTATTATTTTGTTTTTCACTTCAAAAATGCCACTAATTATTCTTAATTTGCCCAAGTATTTTTACTATCAATTTTAGTGTATATAAATTTAATTAATGTCCCTTAGAATAATTATATTTAATTATTTTTTATTTTGTAAATATATAAAAGGCTTTTGAAAATTTTATGGCAAATAGTAAATATTTAAAATAAATTATAATTTAATTAACCAATGCAATTAATACAATTATTTATGATAACAATAGAGATAATAAAAGATAAATTTTTCCATAAATTTTTTTACTTTAATTTCTTTGGAGCTGTCAGAATTATTTAGATTTTTTTTTGGTGTCTTTGTTTGAAAAGTTGTAGACTAGTAACAAAAAAAATGTATGACGCGGATATAAAAAACAGTGACAAGTCTCTTTCGATCTATCCCGATTGTGACAACGCAACATCCTCCAATTATTTAAGGGGCTCAAACCTATCCAAAACGACGTTACCGCTCAAATATAACTGGATCCGGACGCCTAAATCGAAGCTTTGGCTCTTTGACTAAGAGCACATAGAAGCAGTTGACGAATGGTACATTTGCAGTATGGTGACAAGTATAATACTATATATTTAAAAAATCATCAAAATTAAAATTGGTATCTTCAATGAACGAACTTATCCAGAATAGTTAGCTCTCCCTATCTTGCAGTATTCTCCTACGCCAACAAGGAGCATCTCATTTTGAAGGATCTCCTTAATAAATTTCTATGCCGACAGATAAAGACGCTAATGTAACCCTCGATCAACAAAGGTGCACACAAATGCATGAGTGGAGAATACTAATCAGCCTTTTTTTTTTTTTAATTACAGTGGCAATAAAGATTGTGGGATCATTGATTCCTAATATATTTTTTATTATTTCTTTTTTCACTTTTGGGTCGCAGATCTTTGTAAAGAATATATATATATATATATATATGTACATATATTTTATATCTACGAGTCGAGAGTAACTTAGCAGCTATAAATTTGGGAGGAGAGGAGACAGTGATATCCCAGAAAAAAGAGAGAAGAGGGAGAAGAGAGGGGAGTGAGGGAAGCACCCCCTTGGCCAACTCCTACCTCGTAAATGGTATTTTTTAAAAAAATTACTTAAAATCATACATATCTTTTATTTTTAAAATATGCTTAAATATTTTTTAAAATAAAAGATTATGTTATATTTTAATTTAATTTTAAATTTTTTGATCAAAATATTTTTACTAACTTAAATTTAAAATTAATTTTTTTGCCAAATAAATTTAAGATTAATTAATAACTGATATTTTAGTAAAAAAATTAAAATTAAATTACTATATATTTTTAAAATAAAAAATTATATAATTTTCACAAAATTCAAAAAATATGCATGCAAGTTCTTCTAAATTTTATGGATGAGTTGAGAGGCGTGAGGAAGGCGCGTTTAGGTAATGGTTGTGGTTTCGATATCACATAAAAGAATAGAATTAGATGACAAGAAAAAAAAATTAAAATAAATGGAAGATGATAAAGTGACAAGAAGATCGTTTCGACCATTTTTTATTTTAAAAAAATGATAAAAAGATAAATATTATTAAATAATAATTAATATTTTTAATATTTTTCTGAAAACTTTCCTGTTTCCTTATACGTATTGCTTGGTATCAAATCAGGGCCAAAAGACATTTCGATATGGATGGGGAAGGCAGACAGACAAAGAAGGGTTCATCTTTAAAGCATTTATACTTAATGGGTTCATTAATAAATATGCTTTTTTTATTTGTGAAGTAATGGAAGACATTAGTATCAGTATTTGTGAATGCAATAGAAAATATGTGTAAGTTAATTAGAACCTAAATGGTAATTAAAATATAAATAAACTAGAGGGGAGTTGATACAGTGTCAAGTGTGAGAAATAAGAAGAGATCATGAATAAATTAAGAGGAAGTATAGTTTTCGGTGATATATATTTGAAATATTTAATTTCTTAATTTTAAAATATATTTTTTAATTCTTAAAAGATACATATTTTGATTATTTAATTTCTTAAATTTTAAATTATACTATTTAATTATTAAAAATATTTGACTCATTAATAATTAGTTTTATCAGTATATATTTTAAAGACTTCCAAATAATTAGCTTAAATTATGAAAGAATAAAGGCGTGTTTTTTAAATTTAAAAATTAATAATTAAAATACATATTTCTTAAAAAAATTAATTATATATTTTAAAAATTAAAAGCAAAAAATCCAATATGTAATGAGTCTCCACCCATATCTGTCTCCCCATAACTGAAAAATCAACGACAAAGTTGCTTCCACTTTTCTTCGAGTTTAATATTATATTCTACTATCTTAAATATTAATATTATCGTTGCATCATAAATATCTTTTTATTATAAATACTGTTAAGTGTTAACTCTTATTAAATGTTATCTTAACATGTGTCAATTTAATACTAATAATAAATATACAAAATTATTTGCATTCAAATACTAATGTTAATAAATATATTTTTAAAATGTAAGAGAGTCTACTTTTTAAATCTCTTGATAATAAAATAGTTTAGATAAAACCCAAAGATACTTGACCGTAATAACAATACCTAGCAGATGTATTATAAAATCGTGGTGTAGTGGCGAGTAGTTAGGACATAGCGAAAGAGTGCTTCACCACCCGTGATATCATTGTCTCCTCTCGTCCCAAACTTGTGGCGAAGTTTTGCGACTTGGATTTTTGTTTGTTTGTTTGGTGAGGATAGAATATTATTTTATTGAAAAAAGATTTTAAAAAATGGGTTTTTAAAAAAATAATTTTCATATACACTCTTACAAAGAATTCTCTCTCTGTCTCTTTGAGTTCTCTCTTTATGGTGCTTTTTGGCATGAAATGCATAAGATCATGTTTTTAGAACTACTCTCTACTCGCAGGTTAAAAACTAAATAAAAATAGATCATGGAAAATGAAATTAAATATATGAAACAAATGAAAAAAAATGGCTAAGTATCAGGAGCATTAATTATTGCCACTGCAACCATAGATTCAAAAGGCCAATACTACTCATTAATTCTCTTTCCACTGGCTGTATGTAAGAAGAAGAAACAATAAAAATCATTTATTCGATGATACCATATTTTACTAATAATAACGTCATTTTTTAAACTCTCTCTAAAATAGTAATAACCAGTCAACAATAAATCAGGTAGGGACACCCTATGGAAGGGAAAGGCTATGATTGTTAGAATATAACACAACATCAAACGAGAAAGTATTTATATCAATGCAGACTTCATTAAGCTGGCAGGGTTACAAAGATAATGAAAGACATATAATACACATAGAAATGACATTTTCTATTATGCAGCTCTTATATGCTGCGCAGCATGAAAATCGTCACAAAAAATTTTAAAAAAAAAATTAACCTCCTTATGTAATAGGTATGAAATTGCTGCTCAAATTAAACACGCTGTACTGTTTAACTTGAGCAATAAAGAATCCAAATTCAAATACATACACAGATCAGAGACTCCGCAAAATTAGAAATGTACAATAATCTTAGTTGACAAAAAAACTAAACTGAACATTGACAGAAAGTGAATAGAAATTGATTGTAGTAGAACCCAGTTGTTGATTTTGGATAATAAATGCGTCTTCCAAGGAAGGACAAATTAACTCATCGTTCGAGTGTCAGCGTAGTCATAACATATATGTTCAAGTATGTCTTTGTCAGCAACAAACCCCAATGCCCGAAACACAGGAAAATATAGGATTTTCAATTCGAATGCATGGAAGAGTAGCGTGAATATATTGTCCTGAAAAACCTTGAAAGAAATAAAAGGATACAAATTTAAACACTACAAAACACATGTTTAGGCATAAGTCAGTATGTTACCTATTGTGTCCTGGAGCACAACATACCCCTTTTGGAACTCATTTGAGAGAGCATAGGAATAAATATAAAATTGGGTGGTTTGTTTTGGGACTTGGTGATGGACCTAACTTTAACTATGTAAGCATGCTTTTTAGACTTCCACTTCTTGACCATATAGACACAATTGGACTTAGAGATGCATATAGGTTGGGTTGAATTGGGCATTCACCTGATGTTCAGTATGATTTTACCCAAGTTTTAAAATTGAAGCCCAATGTCCAAGATAAGTTGGCCGTTAAAAATTATAAAATAATTCTTAGAAAAATAATATTTTTATATAAATTTTTATAAAATTATATTTTTTCATTGAAAAAATTAAATTTTTTATATAAGTTCTTATAATTTTTTTTTTAATTATATGACCAGGTCAGACTTAGCCAATTTGGTTACTAGAGCCGACCTAGTTCTAATTTTTTTTCTTAGCCCAGCTTAATATGACTATGTTAGATTGAGACTTGTTGAGCAATCAGGCCAAATGAACACCTCTAATTGGACTCATCTTCTCTTGAGCTGTTAAAACCTTCTTAGCCATTAACAATGAAATATCCACCTTGATCATATGGACACTTTTTAAACTCGATCAAAGCCTTCTTAGAAAGCTAGTAGAATGTGTAATGATTTGACTAAAGCATTATAGGAACCAAAAAGATGCACTGCAATAATTGAGTATCCAAATGAGAAATTTAAAATTAACATCTACGAGCAAAATTATTAATTAACCCCCCCCCTTTCCAATGAAAGCTATGGTATAATCTGGAGTCTTAGTAACCTCTTCACTATCATATCCTTTTTTTTTTTTCTCTTAATAACCTTCTTCCTTACATCCACATAAATTCCTTAACCTAGCATCCACGGGAGATAAAGTTGCAATTTTTCCATAAGACTTTAGTCTCTGTGGGCTTAATCACATAAATCCGCCATAACTTGATCTTATAGATTACTTGCATATAAACCTATAGCACATAAATTTTCAACAATGTTAGTGTCTAACAATCCCAAACCCTCGGCAAACAAAAGAATAATTTAGAATGAAAGGTAGAAAAATCTCCCTCTTAGAAATAGAAACTTAGCAAAATTAGACTAGTGATAGGGACAGTGTTGGTTATCAAGTCAAATTTTAGTATCAACAAACTTATCAATAATTTCATGTAGGGTGTTCTAAACAAGCTCATCAAAGGAGTCAATTTGGTGAGGAATCAAACACTTTTCTTCCAATTAAGCAGGGATTATATCCCACATGTCATTTTATACTATTTCCTCCTCTTTGTCATATTCTTCTCCTTGCTGATTATCTTCTTTTATGGTTTTCGAAGTAGCCAAGAGTGGGTTGAATGTTAGAGGCTAAAAAAAAAATGCCTATTGTTAATAAAAAAAATACCCTAACTTTAAAAGGGTAAAACTTTCAATTCCAAAGGAATTTTGAGCCTTATCTTTAGCATAAATATATTGTCCTAAAGAACCTTGGCAGCAATAAAAAGATACAAATTTAGACACTACAAAACACATATCTAGGCATAAGCAAAAGTGTGATGTAGTGTCTTGAAGTACAACATACCTCTTTGGAACTTATTTGATAAAGTATGCATATAAACATAAAACTGGATGTTCTATTTGGGGACTTGGCCATAGACCTAACTTCGAACACATATGCATACTTGTTAAGTTGCCTCTTCTTAATCACATTGGCATGATTGGTACTCGTCTTCTCCCTTGTGCAATTAGAAACATCTCATGTTAATTTCACCTTTTCTCACATACATCAAACTTGATCATTGTGGGCTTAATCACGTAAATTTGGCCTAAGTTGAACTTATAGATTTTTTGTAGATAAACCTAAAGCACATAAAATTTTCAACAATGTTAGTGTCTAATAATCCCAAAACCTTGACAAATAAAAAAATAATTTAGAAAAGAAACCTAGAAGAATCTCCCCCTTAGAAATAGCATGTTAGCAAAATCAAATTGGTGATCGGGACGCTACTGGTTCTTGGGTTGAATTTCAATGTCAATAGATTGGTTGACTCCTACAAGGTGTTTAAAATGAACTCGTTGAAGGAGTTAACTTGCTGACAAACCAAACTCTTCTCTTTGATATAGGCAAAGGTTACATCCTATGCGTACTCTTATGTTATTCCCTCCTCCTCGTCATACTCTTTATTTTCTTGATGATTGTTTTCTTTCATGGTTTTCAAAGTAGGCAAGAGCAAGCTAAACATAAGAAGCCTAAAAAAAAAAACCTATTACTGATAAATGAGCATTTTAATTTCAAATGATCATAATTTTTAGTTCGAGATGAGTCTTAAACCTTATTATTTATCCACAAAAGCTTTTTAGGGTGAATATATTTTCTTAAAGAAAGCAAAAAGATACAAATTTAGACATTACAAATCACATATCTAAGCACAAGCAAAAATGTGAACTATTGTCTTGAAGCAAACTTACCCCTTTGAAACTCATTTAAGAGAGCATGTGCACAAACATAGACCTAGGTGGTTTTTCGGAGACTTGACCATGGACCCAACTTTAGCCACATAAGCATACTTGTTAGGCAACCTCTTCTTGAACACATAGGTATTGGGGCTCTTGAATCAAGATGTTACAAGACCAAAAAGTAATAGTCCTAATGCTACAATGCAAAAAGTTATTCTCCATATGTTATATTTTTGCTAAATTTGGTGACACTATTACCAAATTGAATTAGAAAAAAAAAATTCAATGGCATAACCACCAACATTGAAATTTGCAATTATTCACAAAGTTTATTTTGAAATTAAATGTGCCCCAAAATAAAGAGGTTACACTAAACCTTCTAAAACAAGGAGATTTGTCCTTTTTTTGTTTTTATTTTTTATTTAAATTTTATTATATGTTTGTGCCCTTAGAAAAACATTAAAAAAAAGGAATGTTAGCAATGACCCCTTGTATACCAAAATAAACTCAATGGCATAGTTATTATGTTTAACCTTTTTTTGTGTGTGAAGTTTAGCAAAAGTATAGTATGTGATAAGATAACTTTTTGCATTGTAGCATTTGACTATTTGTCTTCATTGGATTTTGCTTAAAATCCATAGCCACTAGTAACATCTAATTTCAACTATGGAAAAATTATAATTCAAAATCTTAAATTGAAGATATTTATTATGAAGGACCTTAAATTTTAAATTATTTTAAAGGACTTTAGGACTAAAATTTTAATTGTGTAGGGAAATTATAGTTCAAGACCTTAAATTAAAATTTTTAGTCATAAAATCCTTTAGAATAATTTTAAAATTTAAAATCTTTCAGTATAAATATATTCGACTTGTAATTTTAAAGTATAATTTTTCCTTCAAGTAATCATTGGTAACATCTAAATATTAAACAATATGCCTTTTCTAAAAAAATTGTATTTGGAATTTCAAGAAGTGTCAAATCTCTCTCTTTGAAAAAGCTAAACTAAGAGATAAAAGTCTAGCTCTAATAAAGTTTAGTGAAATCATAAATAAAATCATCAAATACTCAACTAAAACTAAAGATAAATAAAGCTTTTTAAAATAATTTAACTTATATGTTTTTATCTGATCAACCTTAATTAATAGGTCTCTAGATTATAGTTCAAAAAACTAGATAATTTATATAGAATATATCTACTATTAAATCATACTTATGTAGTTATAATTTAAAAAGTTTTATTAATCTACTTAGAAATCTTGTCAACAATGTTAGGATCTTGTTGACAAGATTTTATATCATAATACTAAAACTTAACCAAAATCAAATTCACATTAGTTTACAAGGTCTAAAATCTTGTTAACAAGGTTTACAAATAGTCTACAAGATATTAGGTTAAATTTTAAACCTTAACTTTTGATACAATACAAACCTTGATGACAAGGCCTTGACCAGAATAGTTATGACCTCTCAATTTTTTGCCAAAACCTCATGAATGTACCTAAGCCATAATAATATCACATTATTTCACTAGAACAAACTACTAGATGTCATTCATCAACTCATAACATCATATGCTATTAGCATACTAAAATACAAGTAAAAACTAGAACATATCTCTATATACATCAAAAAGCTCAAGACATAGACTAGCTTGGCATTCTTCGACATATATGTACAAACTCAAAATAGCCCTCATGGCTATCTATACAGAAAATGGAGCATATGTATAGCCTTTACCAAATATATTCACATAAAGCTCATAAAGTGTGGCTGCCTACATAGTACTAGCTACAAAGTTACTTCTCAACTTATTTCTTGTTCTTCTTTGTAGAACTCTCACCTAAAAAAAAAAAACATAATCATTTCATACAAATGGATGAGATCAAAATCTCAATAGTTATTTTACCTTTTAAAACGTATTTATACTTAACATAAAGTCAAAACTAGAATGACATATAAATACAAAGAATAAAACATATTTTATTGCATATAAGAAAACTCAAACATATCATGCATCTCATATAACTCAATATCTCATGTTTCTTATATATCTCTGTATCTTATGTATCTCATATACGTCTGTATCTCTTATCTCTCCAAAATTTGATAAACTACAAGCTTAAAACCTCAATATGATAAATAGTGGGCTTAAAACCCGAATCTAATAAACTATAAACTTAAAACTCAAATTTGATAAACTATATGCTTAAAACCTGAATTTGATAAATTATGGACTTAAAACCTAAATTTGATAAACTGTAGACTTACAACCTAAATTTAATAAATTGTGGGCTTAAAACTCAAATATGATAAACTATGAGTTTAAAACCCAAATCTAATAAACTATGGGCTTAGAACCTGAATTGGTAAACTATAGGGAGGAATACTCATTTCACCTAGAATTGATTCTCATAAGCGTCAAATAACTATCACAAATTAATCATAAAACATGCACACAACTCTAATTTAAAAAAAACTATATAATGAAAGATAAACAACTACCTAGCTAGCAATTTATTTTGATCTCAACTAAGACAAGGCTCAGTATATCTAATAAGGTTATAACAATCTAGATCAAATATAATTTTATCAATTTCTATTATCAAACATCTCATAACCACAATTTCTCAAATCTTAATTTGTACTATATTACTTACTTTAGATATCTCAACTAGACGTATGACTCAACAAGTATATAATAGCTTATCTTGTCTCCAAAGCCTCTACAAGGTATCAGATTCTACAACCTCTCTATAAGGTCTTTACTCCATTTTAACATTTTGGCCAAAAGCAAGAAAAACATCAAGTTCAATCACAATGCCAATTAAGATGCTGACTTCATAATTACTCGAGGAGAAAACATCTCTTACCATTTGAAATTGAATTTTCCCCGCAACTTCAAATGAAAAGATCCATCACTTGGTTCCAAGTAACTTCTATTAATCAGTATAATAAAAATCCAATCGCTAGCATTTCCAATTCAACCTTACAACTCCAAACATAATGCTAATTAAATTTAAAACTTACCTCTTATGTGATCAATTTTCAATATATGAAGAGTCAATTCCCACACTTAACAATAAGTTTCAAATTGCTTTTAACCCATGACTACAATAAACATAAAAGACAACCATTAATTAATTTCCAAACTTTAATTAACATAGCAATTTCCCAATAATTCAAAGGAAGTTCTAGTTTGCCCCAAAATCAAGCTTTTAAATTACTATATGCTCCCAAACTTCCTAACAGAAATTAATTTCCTTCTTTTCTTAGTCATGGTCAAAAAACAAAAACAGCCCTCATCACAATACACTTTCATAAAATCAAAATTAAAAGTTCCAAGAACAAGAGAATTATTTTAAAATCACAACTCTACTTCTCTTCCTTCTTCCTTTTTTTTTTTAAATTTGGCTTCAATAAATCCTCTTCACAAATTTCTTACAACTAAAAAAATCACAACTCTACTTCTCTTCCTTCTTCCTTTTTTTTTTTTTGTTAATTTGGCTTCAATAAATCCTCTTCACAAATTTCTTACAACCAAAAAAATCTTCACCAAATCAAAATCCAATCGGTACATTCTGTAAAGGAGAATGAGTAAAGCAATATAAAACTTACCTTGGCTAAAACTTAGGTTTTTTACCACATGCAAGGCTCCAAAGATCCACAGCTTCCATGGATAAAACTTGAAGCTGCCTTCTCTCTTTATTAGTTCGTCCAAAATGATGCAATGAAATGATAAAGATGGATTGTTAATGGATTCACTAAGAGAACCAGTCAAAATGGATGAATGGATTTGTATTAGATGGCATGAAATCTAATTATGAGAGAATGGCAATGTAGAATGCTTAATGGTTGAAGGCAATTAGTGATATGTAACATCATCAGACATTAGCTTCAAGTAGGATTGTTCATGGGTTGACCCGGGCCAGACATCTAGTATGATCGATACTCTACTCGATTAAGACATCGAGTTTATTTTTATGCCTGTGGCCCGCCCGACTCAAACAAGCTGAGTTTTATGTTAGGTTAGGGTCGATTAGGACCACTCGGGCTATTTTTTTTTCTTTATGAACTGATACTTATAATATAAAAATATTTTTTTGTAAAGTCATAGGTATATACTTCAAAACAATAGACTTTTAGAATCCTCATGTTTTTATCAATAATAAAAAAATAGTTTGATATTATCAAGTAAAATATAAATTATACTAACATAATTAGTCTTAGGTAAACATATATATTTTCATTATTTAACAAAAGAAATGTTAATAAACTTGCACATTAATGATGAAAACAATTATTAAATAGGGAGGGTTTAGGTAGATAATGAAAGCTATAACATACAAAGAAAATCAGATGAAATAAAAATAATATATATAAGATGATAAGATATTAATAACTAAAAATAGTAACTATTAAGGTGAATTAGGTAGAAAATGGCTTCGCCCGTGGCCCGGCCTGACTCTACCCATTTATATTTTTGCTCAACCCGACTCAATTAGACCAGGTTAGGGCGAGCCCCTAAGGCTTAATAGGCCAATGAACACCTCTAACTTCAAGTATCTCCCACCTTTTGATTTTCTCCATACTAACCAAATTGTAATGCATTATAATTGATTCCAATGGCTTAGACATCTAATATGACCAAGATATAAATATAGGATTTTTAATATCTTATTCCCTAAATCAAATTAATAATCTCCTTAGCTCTTTTTTACCTTAATTACTTGAATTTTCATAATTTTTGCCAACCTCATTTTATCACTAAAAAATTCTAATTTCTTTATTTTCTCTCAATTTCTCTTACTTGAATCTTTCTTTTTATTTCCTAATTATTTATTAATTAAGTAACATATGTACTTTAATTAATCATCCACCTAATTAAATTTCCCAACTCCATAATAGCCTATTCTTCCATTAGTTTTTCATTAGGGACTATTTACCAAATGACAATGCTAATTTAATTTATCATGTTCATATTCCTCAATCTTTGCTAAGGGCTTAAGCTAGGTAAAATTTAGGATGTGATAAGAAGTGTTTTATTACATTATAAAGTTTAAGAAATATATTTTAAAAAATATATATTAATTTTTTTATATTAGATTTCTTCAAGAAATAAAATATAGTTTCCCAATATTTCTTCTAAAAATTATATTTTGATAGAAGTATATTAAAGGAATAATAACCAAAATTAAGAGTGATAATAATTTATAATTTAGTAAAAAAATGATTAAATTAATAGGACATTGCAAATTTATCAGAAGTTCCCCAGAATGTCCATTTATGGTTTTAAAGCATATCATTATTCTACACATAAAAGAGGGACCCAACCGGTTATCCGGAAGAAACCAAAAGATATATCCACCGTATAAACGTAAACACAGGTTTACGAACTTCTTCCCCGCCTTGCCTCTCGTCATCCTCATCTTCCTTCCCATCCCTTTTTGCTTTTACTGCTATCTGTAGCATGAAATTCATTTGATAGGGAAATCGGAACCACAAGTCACTAGAGTCACTACAGAGAGAAAATGGCCTGTGCAGGGGTTGTCTTCGCCACCCCTTTGTGCTCAGGTTTAATTCCCATTTCTTATTCTAGACGACGACCTACCCCTGAGGTTTTGACTCGTTCATCTCCGGCTTTTTGCACTCACTGCTCGACTTCTAGTTCAGAGGCTACCCCAGGTTAGATTATGAGTTTTGACCACTGTACACGGAATTTGCTGATATAATGACAAAATATAGGCCGATGGAAAGGAGATTATTGATGATTAGCAAGTTTTCTCGTTGAAATTGAAAACGCTATAAAAGATACAGGGTTTAGTTCAGAACTAGTAAATTCTTCTTGTTGTTGTAATCTTATCATATGGGTCACTTGCGTTACCATTATAGTTGTGAAGATTAAAAGGGACTACATTTGTTATATAACTTGTTGCCCTTTTCCTCTAATTGGCGTTAAGGACTTTGATAGTCACATTTGAGACTGACATTAGGTTATTTTTCCCTTAGCTTCTCTATTTAAATAATTTTGAAACGTGGCAGAAGTTAATGTTTGATTCTTGTTTCCTTAAGTGTTTATGTGGGGCTAAAGTCATTAATTTATATGTAGGTAGGGGAAAACATTTGCATTTTCTTTGTAATTCTTCCACTTATATTTGGGTTAAAGTTCGTTTTCATGGTGTCTTTACGCAGAGAAACTTGTAACTGTTGATGATTTTTCTGTGACCGGCGGTGCATATGATTTCACAAAAGCAACAATATCACTAACAAATGAGTTAATCTCTTCATCGAAGAAAGTAACTCTTATAAGGCATGGTCTTAGCACTTGGAATGCAGAAAGTAGGATTCAGGTTTGCGATTTTTCTTTTAAGTTATCTGCTCTCTTCTGCCTTCTGGTATTTAGGTGGAATGTTGGGGTTACGTCGCAACCTCATGGTAAGGGAGGGTGCGGTTGATAATACAGTAATTATTTAGTTCCACCTCCTTTATGTCTTTATATGAAATGTTTTGTAGATCACTAAAACTGGTTCACTAATTGTTCAACACTTAAATTAGCTTCGCTTTTGTGATTAAAGTATTTGGTAAATACTTTATAATTTAGCTTTTCACAACAGACACCACCCCTCCATTGCATCTAATCTAACATATGTAATCATTAAATTGCTGATATATGCCCAGGGAAGCTCAGACTTATCAATACTAACAGAAATTGGAGAGAAGCAAGCAGAGAGGTGCAAGAAAGCCTTAGAAAATATATGTTTTGATCAGTGCTTTGCAAGTCCAATATCTCGTGCCAAGGTTAGGGACCAAGGAAACTTAATTCTAGAGGTTGCTAATATTGATTCTTGTTTTATTAAAAATGTTTGCGGGTGTTTTGATCTAGCGAACTGCTGAGATCATATGGCAAGGGAGAGAAAAGCCACCAGTTTTCCTTGATTCACTGAAGGAGATATCTCTATATCATCTTGAAGGCATGAGAAATGGTAAGATTTCTCTGCTCAGTTGAAAATGCTAAGCAACTAAACTTTTTAGTACTTTTATGATAACACTGCATTTGTCTATATTGACCTTGACGGACTATTAACTTTATCAAGTATTTTGCACTTGGTAAAGTTAATGCTACTGAATGTTGTCATATAAAGTATTATGATTTGTATATCACTGTTGGATTCGACCTATATTCTTCCCAACATTTTTTAAGCATAAACTGAAACAGTATGTTCCTAATTTGGAGGCAGCGGATGCTAAGAAAATATATCCAAAAGACTATACGACCTGGAGAGAAGATCCGGCAAATTTTTTCATAAATGGTAGATATCCTATACGAGATCTCTGGGGAGCTGCAAGAAATGCTTGGAAGGAAATCTTATTAACGCCTGTAAGATCTCCTCCTTGCCATTGTCATTTACTTTTGCAAGTATAGATTTTGGATGCAATGTCTAAGTTTTTATCTCATTCATCAGGGAGAAAGCTTTCTTGTTGTAACTCACAAATCTATATTGAGGGCATTAACTTGCACTGCTTTAGGTCTAGACACAAAGAGGTGAGTATTGTTGGTTTTGTGATTTCAAATTTACATGATCTTGAATGCACTTAGTAAAAGACTATTTCTGAGCTCTGAACTTAATATATATTGATTATTTTTCTTATTAAAAGTAATAGAAAGTTTTAGGTTCGCCATGTACTGTTAAAGCTTTCTTGTTATTGCTGTTGATTATAGTAAACGTTGCAAGGGAGATGGTATTCTTTTTGGGGTATGTTTGGATTGAGGAGAATGGAGAAGGGTTTGATTTAAATCTAAATCAGACCTTTCCTTTTCCTCCATTCTCCTCAATTTAACCAAACCCTAAAGGTGTGGTTTCCGCCTCTGCGCTTGCTGAGTTGGTGTATAGAATATGGTTCTCAACAGCCTTCTTTTCATGTTGTTTCATGTTATCTTGGTTAGTAGTTTGGGTCTCACAAGTGAATGATTAATTGAAGCAAAACACTCATTTTAGTGATAAATCAAATGAGTGCTTTAAGAGTGAAATCTAAAATGCATTAGGTTGATGTGGAGGAGTGCGCCTTTAAAATCGTCTGAGGAGAGAAGTTAGTTTTCGGAGAAACCTAAATACATCTTTGACCATAATGCCAGAAAAAAAAAAAACAAAACAAAACAAAAACAAGAAAAAAACAAAATTTGAGCAGCTTGCTTGAATTGTCAAAAGCTCTTGCATGTGCATGTTGAAGCAACTTTCAGATGCTTTCTTTCCATGTAGCAGCTAGCTTCTTGACATTGATCTTGATATTCAGATTTCGCGCACTTGATGTCAACAATGGTGGGATATGCATGTTCAACTTCAATGTCAGAGGCGAAGCGATGCTTCAGGCTTTGAATATGACGGCTCACATGTACAGTGATCATGTTTATCCTCCTAGCTGAAATTTCTTAACAAGTGCACTTAATGGTGAGGGCACAAAATGTGACTACTATCATAGATTCAAAATATACCATGTAATTGTCGTTTTAACAATGTGAGCTGCCACATCCATGGCGGGTGGATCCAACCATGTAAGGAGGTAAGTTAATGCTACTGCAGTGAAGGACAGATTAGAGCCAAAACATTTTTTTTTTGTGGATCTGATAATTTCTACCCCATTTGACAGAGACCCGGAGGAATTAAAGTACAATATGTGTAGATTAAAATGTAAATTCCATTGCTTAGTGTATTGAATTTGTTCCATGTCATCTTTCTTTAACAAGATCTTTGAGGAATTCTTAGGTATAGTTGCAGTAGCTAGCTGTATAAGGATGGAATAAAAGTTCATTAAAATGGGTGTATTAGAGAATTTCGTCACTGGGAAACATCCACCTTGGTGAATTTTTGTTCAGTCATTACATTACTAGCTGGTACATTATTATATGAAGGTATAGAATTTTTTGGGTTGTGTTTGGATTGTGGTATTTTAAATTCCAGAATCCAAAATCCTTGCATTTCAAATATCTTGTTTGGATAACTATAATAATTATAAAATTCTTTGGGAGTTATGTATATGTGTGTGTAAGCGCCTGTCTATATGTGTTTGTGCGTTTGAGCATGCATGTATACACTTGTTAGAGTCTATATGCCTATGGTTATAAGCCCATGTACAAGTGTATATATGTGTGCATGCTGATGACTATATACAATGATAAGTACTTTCAATAGTAATAAGCTTTTTTTTTTAATTTGGCAATATTTTTTTTTTAATTTGAGATTATATGTGAGTAAGTTTTTACCATTAGTTAATTTATTATTTTATTAACAAAAACGTAACACATTAAAAAGGTTATTTATATACAATCCAAAATTTAAGAAATTATTTGCATAATAATTTAAAGTTTAGAGAATTTATTTAATTTGACATGTTATTCTCCTATTAATGAATTAATAAATTTATCAATGATGGAGGTTATTAGTACAAATTTAAAAGTTTAAGAAGGTTAATTGTCAAATTTTGAAGGTTCATTTTTACATAACTTCAATTTTAGAGAGTTTTGTGCAATTTATTTTTATTTTTTTAATAATTATTTTTTTAGTATTTTTAATACAATAAATTGTTTGTCAAATGTTACCAAATTTAAATAAGGTTATTATAATCAAAGTTACAGTTATCAAGAGAATTAAAATTTAATTCGATCACATTATCATATTATATATATATATATATATAATATAATATAAAAGGGAGTTGCACTATTTATAAATTATAAAAGTTGGTTTGTTATGCAGAAAATGGAAATAAAAATGAAAATAAAAAATGATTTTAAAAGTAAAAAGTGATTTTTTTATCTTTATTTTAAAATAAATATTTATTGAAATAGATACTGTTAATTAATTGTTATATGAATATAATAAGTATTTTACAAAAAAAAAATTCTTTTCATTTCATCTAACAAACGTGCCCTTGGTAGTGCAACTCAGGCTTTCGATTGTGTCAACCTATTTTTTTTTTTTCGTTTTTGACATCGTCTTTTAAATTTGAATAATTGGGGATACCATGTGCCAGCACCTAATTGTTCACAATTATATATATATATATATATATATATATTTTTTTTTTTTAATTTGACGCTTTAGATTTTTTATATCTCCATTTATTTATTTATCCTCTTTAATATATGGATTGCTTATTTTGTATCTTATAAATAAATCTACTTGCATGTAAAAATGATATTTTTTTATATTGATTTTTATTTTTATTATTTTACCCAATTAAACTTGGATTTTATATTTAATAATTTTTAAAGTATATATGTCAAATTTTAGCTTCACATTCACCTTTTAAGGCAGCGTTTGGTGGGGCTTGAGAGAAAAAAAATTTCGTTTCCAAAGTTACATGTAATACTTATAATATTTTTATAATAATTATTTAATATTTTTTATTTTTTTATTTTTTAAAATAAAGATATAAAAATTCTTTTTTATTTATAAAATTATACTTTTCTTTTCTATCCCTCTTTCTATTTTGCCTACCAAATAAGATATAAGCATTAAGATTTTAAAGATTGCTATGGCATTTTTCATTGCTTTCCAGTCATACAGAGGGCTTTAAGAAAACAAAATCAGAATGTACAGAAATAAAATTAAAACTAGAAATCAGTAATTTAAATGAAACAGGAGGCCAGTTGCAATATGGAAAAAACTTATATATAATTTTTTTAATTAAAAAATTATAAATATTTAATTTTTCAATAATAATGTAATAAATATATATTTTTTAAATAAGTTATAGCTTTTATAACTTAATATTACATGATTAGATTATTCAAATAATATTTTAAAAATTTTGATTGGTCAATGAACAATGATAAAAAGTGGTTCACAATTTAATAATTTAATTATAGTTAAATTGGAATTAAATTAATTTTTTTGAATACATGTAAAAAAGTACACATATATATAGTATTTTACAATCAAATTAATACATATATTGTAAAATAATATTTAAAATAAATGGAAATATTTAAAAATATAAAAATTAATTAAAATAGTTTATATATGATAACAAAACCTATATAAATAAATTAAATAAAGTTTGTTAAAAATCAGTAACCATACTAAAACTTTGATTTAGATAAAAAATCAATTATTGGCCAATTTAGCGTCAAACTGGTCTATGTTTACTAGTTTTACTATTTCAACGAATTTTTAACCAATTTTTACAAACAGGGTTATAGTTTTATAACTTAACATGATTAGATTTTTTTAAAAATATTTTTAATGTTTTAAAAATTAAATTGATTAATGAATAAACATAAAAAGTTATTTATAATTTAATAATTTGATCGTAGTTAAATTAAAGTTAAATTATTTTTTACATATGTATAAAAATGTGTATATATATAATATTTTATAATTAAATTAATACATATATTATAAAATAATATTTAAAATAAATAAAAATATGAAAAAATATAAAATTTAGTTAAAATATTTTACAGATAATAATAAACCTATATGAAATAAATTAGATAAAGTTTGTTAAAAATATTAACCATACCAAAACTTTGATGTGGATCAAAAAAATTAATCGAGCTGGCCTATTTTTATTAGTTTTATGATTTTCAATTGGTTTAATTAACTTTTGACTAATTTTTTAGTTGTAAAAAAAAGTTATACCTAAACCTTATTCCTACCATATGCAATTATGCATTCAGGATAATATGAAAGCAATTGAAAAAAAAAAAAAAAAAGTAAAGAGCGGGAAAAAGGATCACTAAAAATAGAATCGCAGAATTATCAGGTGGCATCTATTTGGAAGCATTTTGGATCCCCGTCCCCGCGGGAGAGGATCACAGATGCAAGGAAACTGCACTGACAGAAAGCCGAACACGGTGGCGTGTGGAGAATCGAGAGCGTCCGCCTGTTTTTGGATAATCGAACAATTGTAACAAACGACTGTGTCGTTTTTAATACATAAGCGAACGCCCAGTTTTTTCAAGGTTAGCCATTGCCGACTGTGTTCGCACTCGGCAAAAAGCTACCCTAATGAAAGAAAGTTGATTTCTTTCAACTTTCTTTCATGGCAACTTTTCATGGAAGCCAAACAGTTGCAAGAAAAACACCAAATTCCCGAAGGCTGTTCACAATCTGCAGAGTATCGAGCTCTGCTCCGCGCAGGCCCGCGTCTCCGACTCCTCCGACAAGCCCATGCCCATCTCGTTGTCTCTGGCTTCCACCGGAGCCGAGCTCTCTTGACGAAGCTCATCACATTGGCTTGCACCGCCGGTTCAATCGCCTACACTCACCGACTCTTCTTCTACTCTGTTCTCGACCCGGACTCCTTCCTCTTCAATTCCCTCATCAAAGCCTCCTCCAAGTTCGGTTTTTCCCTCGACGCTATAATCTTCTACCGTCACATGCTACTTTCAGGCATCCCGCCTTCGAATTACACCTTCACGTCTGTGATCAAAGCTTGTGCTGATCTTTCGGCTTTGAGAGTCGGTAGAGTTATTCATACCCATGTTTTTGTTCATGGGTACGGGATTGATTCGTTTGTACAAGCTGCTCTCGTTACACTCTACGCGAAATCAAGTAATTTGGGTATTGCACGGACAGTGTTCGATAAAATGCCAGATAGAACTATTGTAGCTTGGAATTCCATGATTTCGGGGTATGAACAAAACGGGCTTGCGAAGGAAGCACTAGTGCTATTTCAGGAGATGCGTGCGTTGAATATAAATCCTGATTCTGCAACTTTGGCTAGTGTATTGGCTGCTTGCTGTCAATCGGGGTCACTCAAATTGGGATGTTGGGTGCATGATTACATCATTAGCAACAATATTGAAGTCAATGTGATTCTTGGTACCTCGTTGATAAACATGTTTTCTCGATGCGGTGATGTAAGAAGAGCGCGGGAAGTGTTTGATAATATGTCCGAACGGAATGTCATTGTGTGGACAGCCATGATTTCTGGGTTTGGAATGCATGGTTATGGCAATCAAGTTATGGAGCTTTTCCATCTGATGAGAGCACACGGGCCACCTCCCAATACTGTCACCTTCGTTGCTGTCTTATCTGCATGTGCCCACGTAGGGCTTGTTCATGAAGGACACAGAGCATTCACAAGCATGAAACAAGACTATGGTCTTGTCCCAGGAGTGGAGCACCATGTTTGTATGGTTGATATGCTTGGGCGAGCTGGGTTGCTTAATCAAGCATACCAGTTCATCAGTCAACTACATCATGAAGATCTTGTTCCAGCAGTGTGGACCGCGATGCTCGGGGCTTGCAAGATGCACAAGAATCTCGATCTTGCGGTGGAAGTCGCAGAGCATCTCTTATCTGTAGAGCCAGACAATCCTGGCCATTATGTCTTGCTTTCTAACGTGTTTGCCTTAGCAGGAAGAATGGATAGAGTGGAATTGGTTAGAAACATGATGATCCAGAGAGGCCTGAAGAAGCAAGTGGGCTATAGCATCATAGATGTCAACAATAAATCTTACTTGTTTAGCATGAGTGATAAATCCCACCCAGAAACGAATGAGATTTATCAGTATTTGGATGAGTTGATTTTGAGGTGCAAGGAAGCAGGTTATCTTCCTGCTCCTGAATCGGCGATGCATGAGTTGGAAGAAGAAGAGAGGGAATATGCACTTAGGTACCATAGCGAGAAGCTTGCAGTAGCATTTGGTTTGATGAAGACAAGTCATGGCATGACTCTCAGGATTGTGAAGAACCTTAGGATATGTGAAGACTGCCATTCTGCAATCAAGTTCATCTCAAATGTAACAAATAGAGAGATCATCATTCGGGACAAGCTTAGGTTCCATCATTTCGAAGATGGGTCGTGTTCTTGTTTGGATTATTGGTGATAAAATTTTTACCTGCCTGGATTTTGTTAAGGAATTTTTTAGAACAAGATAGGGAGATAATGATAGGGTTCTAAGATACAAAAAGTCTTCACAATATCAGAAGTGCAAAGCAGAGATTACAGGCATTCAGGAGAAAATTAACATACAATTTCCCAAGCATTTCTGTGACTTTACAGTTTTCGCAAGCAGAGGTTTTTTTTTGGGTTGCATAGAGATAACAATTTTTCCTGTCTACTGACATCCTTGAGGAGACATGAAAATTCTCTCCTATGATGTATGACTCTCCGTCTCTCTCCTCACTTTACCTGAAGTACTTTAGGTGATCTTATCCCATGTCTATGGATTTGGATCTCCTGAAATACTTTAGAGGGTGAAGTGAGGAGAGAGAAAGGTGAGACTCACCCTTGTCATGTGAGTCTCATTTTTTTTTTCTCTCTGTCTGGTACTTCAGGCGATCTTATTCTATATCTATGAATTTGGATCCCCTGAAGTATTTCAGGAGGTAAAGTGAGGAGAGAGACAAAGAGAGAAAGGTGAAACCCACCTCTATCTATCATGTGGGTCCCTTTTTTTTTTTTTTTCTCTATCTCTTTCCTCACTTCACCTGAAATACTTCAGGTGATCCTATCCCCTATATCTATCCGGAAAATGAGATTCAAGTAAATTTTTTTCCATCAATCTATTAGTCTTCTTACAATAAGTCTTCTATCATCTAAATTTAAAAATTTTGAATATATAAAATTATTAAAAATATCTTTCTTAAAATATATAATACTCTTTTGTTCTCCATTCATTTTCTTTAATCAATGACCTTCAAATTGCACGCTGCAGCTACATATAACAACCGAAGGAACTTGAGGTGCGCGACAGAATCTGGTGTGGCCGAGGCTATGATTTCTCTCATTACAAACAGATTCGAGGAAGGAAATAACACTAATTGCCTACAATAGGAAGCCTCGGTTATCCAAAACCTGGACTTTATCAATCGTTGATTTGGGTTTTGCAGCTCCTTGTGGATTCAAACAGCAATCTGATAAACGAAGCAATCCCTTCCTTAAAATCCACCATCGAACTCGCAGGTTCATTCCTTTAGGAAGCAATGCAATTAGATGATAGGATCTTATTGCAGAAAGAAACATTTTAGCAGAAACATGGGGAGAAGAAATGGAAGTGTCACAGGTGTTCCAAGAAATACGCAGCCCAATCTAACTGGAAAGTTCACACGAAAACCTGTGGAACTAGAGAATATTTGGATCTTCGGTTATTTTATTTAAATTTGACTCAAATCTATTTTGACCAAAAATATTATTTCAATATCCCATAGATTGTATGAAAATTGTAATAGACGATTCTGAATTTCAATATTTTTTTTTTAATTTGTAAATGGAAGTCGACTTCCATTATATATATATATATATATATATATAATTTGCTGAAATTAAAAGTATAGGTTTCAACTTTTAAACAAATCTATTAACAAGCCTTAATAGGCTTATCGAACAAGCCTTTATAGACCTGTCATGACAGGCTTATAAAAGAATAGGCATGCCTAACGAGTTTTCATTGGGCTTGTTATGATAACCCTTATCAAGGCCTGTCCCAACGTGACAATCTTATTAAAATAAGTCTATATAAATCCTCGTATGATGTAACCATGTCCCAACGTGACAATCCTATTAAAATAAGTCTATATAAATCCTCGTATGATGTAACCATGCTTTGGTCTGTCTCAATATATAAGGATATGTTTGGTAGGTAAAATAAGTTTTGACGAGAATTAGAATAAGAATGAAAAAGGTTTTAATATTCAAATTTTATTTGGTATAACTTAAAAAGTAATAGAAATAACAAATCTATTTTATGTTTGGTTAAAAAAAAATGAAAAGGAAAGATGTTTAAAAGATCAAAATATTGTTGATTAAAAAATTAAAAATAAATTTTTTTACATTTATTTTTTATTTCTGAAACAAAAAAAAAAAGTTGTCCAGCCAAATACTATCTTCCGCCTAAATTAGATCGGTAAGGGAGAACTCATTACATTAGTTCATTGAAGGAGAGTTCATTCCAGTGTTTAAAAAAAAAATTATTCTATTAGAAAAAGAAACTGACATACCAAGCATGAGGGACATAGGAATCTGTACACATTTCTCTTCCTCTCTCTCATATAACCCTTATACCAAACATGTCCTAAGAGTCTTTTTTTTTTTCACTTTTTTCATCTTTAATTTTCTCCATTAACAACTCCCTCCTTTAGTTTTACATATACAACTCTTTCAAATTTGCATCTATTTATCCATAAATCTTCATTTTATTTCACTTTTATAACAAAAAGTTTATACTTTTCATTGACTAATTATATGCTACAAAACTAAACTTTCCTTTTCAACTTATTTTTTATTTGATTATTTTAAAGTAAGTTAAATTAATTTATATCACAAATATTTTTTTATTGACATATTTATTGTTTATGTAAGTAATTTTTTTGTGCTACATTTATTATTTTTACTTATTATATATATATATATATATGTTTGTATTTATATTATTGGCACTTGGTTTTTTGTAATATTTATTTTGATATTTTAATGATTATATAATATTAGAGAAAAAAATAAGGTCATTTAGATTTATGAGGGGAAAATATGTGTGTTTGTTAGGTAAATGATATATAGGGATTTAATCTTTTGTTAAATTTATTTTATTTGCATTTGTTTTTTTTTTTGAATATCTTATCATATTATAGTTTGCTATAATATTTACTTTATTAAAGCAAATATGTAAATATGCTTATATTTATATTGTTGGCATTTAGCTTTTTGTAATATTTATTTTGTTATTTTACTAATTATTGTTATGTTTGCTGAACAATTTTCTTCATGTAATAATATGCAAAGGTGTGAAATAAATTGAGGAACAAAATTAGGCTATTCAATTTTGTAAGGAAAAAATCTTGTTTGATAATTATTAAATTAAAGTAAATATTATTATATTTTGTATGTTTTATATAAATGTTGGTGAATGGAATTAAAAGATATTTACACACTTTTGTATGTTCTTATTTACAAATCAAAGTGTATGAAAGAAAAATGAACAGTAGAAATGAGATTATGTACATATATGTTAATAAACAAATGTATGATAGTGTAGATGATGTAACATTTGAATGCCTCAAAATAAAAGTAATGAAAGTTGATTCAGATATCATATTGAAGAGGTTAAACTAGATAGTTAAGCAAAAGTTATAGATTTTCGAGAACTAAGTTGCATTCGATCTACTATATAGGTACCCAACATTTTTAAATCCAACACAGTATCAAGCATATAACCTAGAAGACAATTCTAATGTTCAAGAGATCTAGTAAGTGAACTCGTAGTACCTATCCTAATTAACTAATGCCAAGTTATATGCTTGTATCTCAACTAATTAAGTGAATCTGAACCTCGAATCATAACTAATGAAGGAAGATGCTACATACACACTCCTATCTACCAGCAATATTCATGAACTAGTTAAACAAGTATCTTTGTTCAGTTCTTATCATGGAGACATTTACCCATTTGATCCATATTCAAGCTATGTTTGTAACACCATATATTTTTAACTCATTTCATAACATTCTCATGCTGACAACATAGATTCCATGAAGGAAGTAAGAAAAATCCATTAAAATAATACATTATTTGGCGTTGCGTCATGTATAAAAATTTCATTTGGTGTCACATGGACCATGTGAGCTCATATAACACATTCTCATATTTAATTACATGAATACAACTTATTTGCATCATCAAAAGTGGCCTACATCTCAAGGAACTCAATGGGAAGCTCAAAATACACATATTCATTTTCGGCCAAATTTATCCCCCTTTCTGTCACAACTTTGAAAAATCATAACTAATTCTAGAAAAATCAAAATCATGCATTCTTGGCCATTCTGAAAATTTACACATGTCTACTTTATGCTAAAAATATGTCCAAACCATAACATCTAACACAAAGGATGTTTGACGTATGAAATAGTCCAGAGGTCAGGTTGTCCACTGGTGCTATCACAAAATTCTGTAGCAAAATTCAAAAATGTCCAATTAATTTTAAGAAAATCAAATCTATGCAAATAATACCAATTTGGAACGCTGTGGATGTTAGCTAGAGAAAAATAATAATTCTAGACCGTTTCAGATATGCCTAGACCTCAAAATCTAGTCAAACAGTAATTGAGGTCGGGTGGAGTTCCTGATATTGAATAAATTCTTTGAAAATTCATATCTCATTCTCTAGACATCCAAATAAGATGCTTCTAGTTGACACAAGTCACTGGAAATGTCTAGTTTCTTTATATAAAATTTTGTGACAATTGGACTTCATTTAAGCCCCGTGTGACAGATTTTATTTTCAGACCAAGTAAACAATGCATCTGACCAAAATCAGAAAATTTGCCAACTTTGAAAATTTATCAAATATTTTATAGACCTTTAAAAATTATGTTCTTTAGCTTTTCAAAAAAATCTCAACAACTCTAATTGTATGCCAAATCTCAGATCAAGAAGAGCTCATTTGGATAAAAAGTGACATAGGATTCCATTATAATCAATTTTAATTCTATATAAAATACCAAAATGTCCAAATAGTTTTTTCTAGGGCTTGGCACCTCTTAGGCAAGTCTAAAAATATAAATGGGACTTGTATGAGCTACCCAAATAGTCTCAAACTCCATACCTCTCATTTTGGCTATGCCACTTGCAATTATACATACTTACATTAAACTTCCAAGAAACAATACTTAACATTACATACTCAAATTACATTCTAGCATTCACATATCATATCCTCTCATTTATACATCATACATCAACATATTTATATATATTCATAACTTCATAAGACATATACATCCATGCATTACAACATATGCCATTTTTGTAGCCTTAAGGTAACAAAATTTTCACATTTTAATGTCATTCCTTCATCTCTCATGTGGTTGACTCTCATTGCTTTGCTCTTTGGGTCCACTTAGCATATTAGAACATTGGAGAGGGGGGATGAGATTCAAAGAACTCCAATAGCTCATCTCTCATTCAATTATACATAATGGATGCAAAAAAGTCTTATAAATGCATGAATGGTGATGTTGATATGTGCAAACATTCAAGAGACATTTTCATCATTTAAGAAAGTCATACATAACATACAAAGGCTTGCCAAGCAAATGGATTGGCCTTACCCAATTTTCTGTGGATATTAGACTTACCTCACCCATTCTCTAAGATATTTTTGGACTCAACCATGCTTTTGGGAGTTCATATTACTTTTGGAAGACTCTTTGCTTTGTCTCAACTAATCTTAAAGGTTCTTGGCTCATTCTCACCATGACCAAGGTTCTTGGCCTCACCACACTCAAGTAAACCTAAGCACACATCATAAACATTATATAAAACATAATATATCATCATAAAATCATGGCATATGAAATCATGCTATCATACTTTTCATTGCTTAAAAATACACATACACACATTCTAAGACAAGTTAAGCATACATCTATACATGAGAGAAGGTGGAGAGAGCTACTTTGGAAACAACTACACACTTTTTCCTTAAGCCTTGAGTCCTCTCCCTTGACCTCACACACCCAAGAAGGTGGAAATCATTTCTCTTGACCTAGACACACCAAAAGAAATATGAATTACTCATGGGAACAAGCCTTGACATTATACACACTTTACATGATGCTATTTTAGTTTATGGCTCCATTATGCTTTCACAAGGCACTTAATGAAGCAACTACAAGAATTCATAATCTTAGGTCCCTTCTCTCCTTTAATCTATGATTCTTGACTCCATTTAGACTTCTTGGAGTCATCTCACAATTATTTTAAAGAGTCTAACTAGGAGTTGCTTCATTATGTTACATTATGGAGTCTACACTTCCATCTCACTATCTATGGCTAAATTTTCTCAAGACTTTCTCTCATATTCTTTCATCATACATGACTCAAAAATAAGTTTGAAACAAATTAAAACTTCCCCTTGGTACTCTTTCTAGCCTAGGCCGACATTATGAAAGCATTTGGGGTTCAAGGAGTTTCTAATTTTCCTTGATAAAGAGTCACTTGGGAAGTTTCCTAGGGTCTTAGGAACTCAAACAAACACTCACATATGCTAGGAAATGCATGAATCAAATCAATTTTTACAATGTGTTCAAGACTTCTTCACTTTCCTAATTTGAATTTTACTTACTTTTCTTCCCATTTCTTTACAATTCTTAGGTGCCCACATACTAAATCAATGGATTCTTGCTTGTTTTTGGACAAAAACTCCTCCCCCATAATGGTTCTGTTTTTGGCCATGACTCTCACATACAAGAAGCAGGAAGAAGAAGCAAAGCTACAAGGATATCTACCTTGAATCCAAGCTTCTATCAAAAGTCTCTTCCTTTGGTCTAGGTCCCCTTTTGAAACTTTAATCCTTCCCCTCTAGTTCAAGGCCAAAACAAAACTATTTCATCCACCAAAACCATGGAAAGATGAAGTAAGAAAAGAATAACAACTTTAAAGAAAAGAAAGCCACGAAATTTCTTGAATTTATCCATCTTTCTTGGCTTTCTCCTCTTTTCTCTTGTGCTTCCCTTTGTGCGCCTCTTTCAAATCTGTTTTAGACAAAAAAAAAAAAACTTCAATGGAGAGGAAGGAGAATGGCTAGACGTGATTTTAAAAGCAAAAGAGTAAAGTTAACATACTTTTTAATTTTACATTTTAGTCCCTAATCCATGGTTTGTCTGTTTGGTCTCATTTCAACTTTTTTTTAAAATTCATCTTTTCCATCATATTCCTTAGGATCTTAATCGTAAAACTTACCTTTGGAATCACTAAAAAAAGATCCAAAACCATTCTGAACCGTTCAATCAAAATTTTCGTCAACTGACGGCCAAAATCGCTCACTGGAGGAGTTTCAACTATTTTAGAGGTTCCTATGATTTTCAAAACCTCTAAAAACCTCGGAAAGCTCAAAATTTTCATTTAAAAAGTCATCCTGAGTTTTTCAAATTTTTCAAAAATTATAAAAATACCTCTACTTTCTTCGGCAATTTTCTGAGCTCTTCTAACTTTAGTTTTTAGGCATCATTAACTCAAATTCTCATTTTTTTTAATATTTAAAATTTTATCCTAATTTTAATTGGCCACAAACCCTTCTATTTTGAGGACTTCCTTTTATATTTGGCTTATTTCTAATGTTTACAAAGAAACCAAACATTACGTTTCTCACATTTACGAAGGGACCAAATGTTACAATGTTCAATAATATAACATCCTACCATTGACCATATGTCTTAGCCGAGCTCATCACATCAAGTGATTGACAATACTCGACGTCAATTTCCATTCGTTACAACAAAAGACATAATAGATGAATTTAAGAATAATGATGAATATGATTCTATTATAAATGTTGATTATGATAACGATGATAATAATGATGAGAATAAGTCTAATGAGAATAGTAATGCTGATAAGGATGATATAACAAATCCCAATTTGCAAGATGAGTCAGCTGTTGCCTTTTTTTCACGGGTCAATACAAAGGCAATAAGTGGTCTTGAATTCCCTTAAAGAGGCAAACCTATTAAACTGAGTGACAACCTAGAGTTGAATATTAGTATGCAGTACAAAGATATAAAGGCATTATGTTATACAATTAAGTTATACTCTATTTGAGTACACCACATGTTTAATGTGTACCACTCTTCAAAGACAAACGATGAATATCGATGTATTAATTATGATCATAGTTATAGTTGGAAGGTTAGGGTTGCAAAAAAGCAAATAAAATACATTGGGAAATTACAAAGTATGGGGGACCACATATATGTCTTTCTGTGACATTATCCCAAGACTACCCAAAGTTGGATTTTGATATTATATTATCATGTATTATGGCAATGGTGACTGACCAGCTAGAAGTTAAAGTTTCCCAGATCATTAAGGAGATGCAAAGCTTGTTTGGCTACATTGTGTCTTATTGGAAGGCATGGAAAGCAAAATATTGAGCTCTCGCCTTTACTTTTGATAATTAGGAAAGCTCATATGCTTTTATTATTGAGGTGGTTACCACCATTTAGTATTTCATACCTAACTCAATAGTATAGTTTTTTAATAAACAATGTGTAACAACCCAGAAAAAGAGAATAGAAAAGAAATGAGAAAAGGAAAGGAAAAGAGAAGCTAGAAAATTTTCGAAGAGTTGAGAATTTTCTAAGTCTTCTCGCCATAGCGAGAAATGGAATCGCCATAGCGAGAATGCCTCCTCGCCGTAGCGAATATGTTCCTAGCTATATCGAGTGCGGCATTCCATATAGAAACCAGTGAGTTGCTCGCCGTAGCGAAATTGTTCCTAGCTATAGCGAGTGCAGCATTCCCTATAGAGACCAGGGAGTTGCTCGCCATAGCGACGCCATAGCGAAGGCAGAGGTCTGGAACAGACACGAGCTCGCCGTAGCGAGGGTAATGACTCGCTATAGCGAGAGCGGTCCAGAAAAACGAAAAAAAGAGAATTTGACTTTTTAAAAGCTTCCAAATCTCTTCTTTCTTCTTCTAACCGACTCAAGCTCGTCTTAAGAGAGAGAAAAGGGCGGAGGAGAGAGAGAAAAGCTGAAGAGAAGAGGAAAGCACAAGAAAGGTATGAATTCTCATGGCTTCCTCTTAGTATGTTACCCTTCTCCCCTTTTCCCCTCTTTCCTACGGTTTAGATGATAGAAATGGTTAGGTCTTGAGTCTGGTTCAGAGGAGAGAGAGTGGGAAAACCATTCTTGAGAGAGATTAGAAGTAGATAGTCTTCTCTTTCTTGCTTTTTTCCCCTTTCTTAAGAGCTTAAGAGTTGAGAAAAAAGAGAGGATAGCTAATGGACCCTAGTGAGAGAAAAGACCTAGATTGAGAAGCTCAGTAGAGCTGATTAGAAGTGATCCCTAGCTTGAGAATCAAGTATTGAGGTATTAATTCTATGCTTTTGTGTGGTTAGGCTCGAGAGAAGCTCTCCCATCTAGAAGTTGTTGTGAAACCAACAAGGGAGGAGACAACAAGTAGTGGATAGCTAGCAAGGTAGTTCTCTCCACTTTCTCTTATGCATAATTGTGTGTTTACATTGTCTTGCTTGTGTGTATGAATGATATGAGCTATGAGAAGTGTGTTGGCATGATGATGTGTTATGATTGAAATGATGATTTAAATGATTATTTTGGGTGTTGCTTGAGGAAATGGACAAGCCAATAACCCTATAGCTAAGGTGAGGATGAGCTGAAGCCCTAAGTTGGTTGAGACAAGAGTAAAAGGTCTCCCAAAAAGTGAGGTTGACTCCCAAAGAGTAAGGGTTGAGTCTAAGGACCTCTAAAGTATGGGAAGGCAAATCCAAAAGTCATAAGGGAATGGGTGAGGCTGATCCAAGTACTTAGCAAGCTCTTAAATGTTATACATGGCCAATTCATATGTTTTAAATATTTTCATCATGGTTTTATATGCTAACATGCCATA
Source organism: Erythrophleum ivorense (assembly GCA_026724425.1). Taxonomy (NCBI): domain Eukaryota; kingdom Viridiplantae; phylum Streptophyta; class Magnoliopsida; order Fabales; family Fabaceae; genus Erythrophleum; species Erythrophleum ivorense. Next base: position 375,111 of record JAIUCV010000218.1, on the reverse strand, counting down.
CATGCATAATGAGACTTGTTGCACGCAATAGATGTATGTTTGAATGAGAGTTGAACTACTGAGATTCCATGAATCTCACCCTCCCTCTCCACCATCCAACCATGCCAGGTGGACCAAGTGAGATTAGAGATGGGAACAACCACCACCAAGCATGAAGCTAGGGATAGAAATGAAGAAGAGTGTAAAGGCTTTTTGTAATACATTGTACATGAGAGTTGTAAGTGTAAAGCAATGATGTATATGATGTAATTCCTAATAGTTTTGTATGACAATGTATGTATGAATGATGTATGTATGAGAATGAGGTTTATGATGAATGAGAAAGTAGATTTTGATATGAAATGCTCAAAGTAGTATAGACTATATGGGTGCATAAGTGGGCATGGGATAGTGAGTTTTTCCAATCTAAGTTATTAGACACTTGAGACATGATTGATGGCCCCTAGAGATGCTTTCTCATGTGCTCAAAGAGTCATAGAAGTAGAAAAACCAAGATTGGACCCTATGAACCCCACTTTTGACCAAGAAATGACCTTCTTGCACATGATGTCATAGATTAGCCATATGACCTCTTCTTGCTATGAGATTTGACATGTAGCTAGACTATGTTTAGAGCTTTCTGGGAAGCTAGAGTTCATGTCATTTAGAGGTCTATAGCATTTTCTATGATTTTTCAAAGTTGATATCAGAAATTCAGATTTGGGAAAATCACTGTTCATTTGGTCAGTTTGAGAAACGTGTCATCCGAGGGGCAAACGTAGTCCAATGGCTACGAAACTTTATACAAAGAAACTAGATGGTCACAGTGACTTGTAGGAACTAGAAGCACCTCATTTAGAGGTCTAGAGAGGAAGTTATTCAATTTCGAAGTTCCTGCCCAGAATCAGACACCCAACCAGACCCGAGGTACTGTTTCATCGGTTTCTAGGAAATTGGCTTGGTGAACTGATCTGGAGATATTTTTTTCCTCTATCTAACATCCACATCTTTCCATAGAGATATAGTCTATGAGCATTGGATTTTTGTGGAATTAGTTAGACATTTTCAAATTCCATATCAGTAAACTGTGACAGCAAAGAAGCCCCCTCTGACCAGTGAACGATTTTGATGTCAAACGCAGATTATGTGAGATATTGAGACTTATAAGTATTTTTAGCATGAAGTAGACATCTCAAGCTTTCTAGAATGACCCAGATCATGCAGTTACGATTTTTCCACATTTAGTTATGGATTTTCAAACTTAGCCCAGAAAAGAAGCAAAATCTGCCAATAGCGAAAATGCATGTCTCCAATCCCTTTTTGCTTTCCATGAGTTTAAAGCATATTGTGGGGATTGAAACAAGTCTCAATAGTGCAATTGAGCATGAGGATGAGTAGAGAGAGCTCAACCGGTCCATGTTACTTCTAAGTGGATCTCTACCCACACATAGCGCCATAGAGAAAGAAGCATAAGGTAGAGTAAATTATCTCCCTTGTGAGTTCCGCACGTGCATACAGAGTAAGAGGGCATGTTGGGTATGAGCTAGAGGTTAAGGTGTTACATTTAGTGGTATCAGAGCAGTCAGGTTCAGGCTTTCATGATAAGTTATAGTATGAGAGCAAAGTTTTAGGCTTTCATTGTGAGTTGTGGCATATGTTGAGAGTTGCCAAGATGTTTATGAGCTTGCTATGGATGATTGAGTGTATGAAAGTGGCATGTGTCCCTTTTATGTATGCTAAACCATGTTATATGTTTTAGAAAGATGGTAGACACTCGCCAAGGCAGAGGCAGAGGTAGAGGTAGAGGAAGAGGTAGGCCTTCCAGAGCGGCTCAGGCAGATGAGGCCGGGCCTAGCGATCCAGTAGCTGGAGCCTTACAGAGTATAGTGGCTCGCTTGGATCAGCAGCAATACAAGAACGGCTTGCTGAGAGAGATAGCCAAGGCCCTACACCTCCCCCTCCTCAGCCACCTCCACACTCAGATCGTCCCGAGCATTCAAGGGCGACTCCTACAGATGCACAGCCACACATGCAGGCTGTAGCCCCAATTCCACCAGCTCAGATGCCTCTTGCTGAGCAGCAGCCCTCAATCAGAAAAGTAGTTACCCAGTTCAGAAAGTTCGGGCCTCCCACCTTTGATGGTGAGATGAGTGCAGATAGAGCCGAGGCCTGGATTATAGAACTAGAGCAGATTTTCGAGGTTATGGAGTGTACATCTGAGCAGAGAGCCAAGATGGCTGCCTTTCAGTTAAGAAAAGAAGCGATATATTGGTGGAAGGGCACTGAGCCGATATTGAGAGCGAGGAACGTCCCGATCACGTGGGAGGCATTCCTCGAGGCATTCCACGAGAAGTATTTCCCCGACTCCATCAGAGATGAGAAGGAGTCAGAGTTTATTCTGCTGAGACAGACACCGGGGATGTCCGTGGACCAGTATGTAGCAAAGTTTATTGAGCTCTCTAGATATTCCTCATACCTACAGAGACATGATGATGAGAAATGGAGGGCAGATAGGCTAGAGAAGGGTTTGCTCCCTGAGATCCGAGACAGGGTGGTGCCCCAGAGAATCAGGCACTTCCATACCCTGGTAGAAGTATGCAGAGTAACAGAAACGAATCTCAGGATGATGCAACCTACCTCCAGCGCTAGACCATTACTTCCCCTCCCTGAGCCTAAGAGATCTAGAGATGGTTCCCAGCCAGCAGTGACAAGCCGTAGAGGTGGAAAGAATCAGTGGAACCAAAGGGGGAAGAAAAGGAAGACTCAGTCTAGTAGAGGCAGCGCTCCACCCCTCGTATGTCCCCAGTGTGGCAGGAATCACGGTACCAGGCCGTGTTATGCGGGGCAGAATGTATGCTACAGATGTGGCAGGCCGGGGCACATAGCTAGAGACTATATGCAAGTTCCTCCACAGGCCCCTCTACCGATCACACAGCAGAGAGAGATGGCTCCTCCTCCCAGACCACAGACCCAGGGTAGAGTCTTTGCCCTATCACAGCAAGAGGCTAGCCAATCCCCGAATCTGATTCAAGGTACTATTAAGATAAATGATTTTTCTGTAACTGCCTTATTTGATTCGGGCGCTAGCCACTCTTTCATATCATATGACTGTGTTAAGAGGTCGGGTCTGAGTATGCATACATTGCCATATGAGTTGCATGTATCCACCCTCACAGGAAACCGAGCCATTACCTCCCATGCTTGCTTGAATTGTGTGATCCAGTTTAATCATTGCCTGACCACCCTTGATTTGATTTGCATGCCCCTCATTGATATTGATGTGATAATAGGCATGAACTGGATGTCTGTAAATAATGCCACACTAGATTGTAGCCACAGGTGTATTACTTTACCTGAATGTGGGACTGTGCCTAGTACTAGGGTTGAGTTGTCTGTCATGACCATTTCCCAAGCTAAGAGATCTCTAGGGCATGGTTGTCAGGGGTATATGGTCTTCTTCTCAGTACAGGCTGAGGTAGAAGAGGGTATAGATGAGATCCCAGTAGTAAGGGAATTCCCAAAAGTATTCCCCAGAGAGATGAGTGGACTGCCCCAGAAAGAGAGGTCGAGTTTCCTATAGAAATCGCACCTGGGGCAAGTCCAGTGTCTAAGGCCCCTTATAGAATGGCCCCCACTGAGCTAGCAGAGCTTAAGAGGCAGATAGAGGAGCTCTTAGAAAAGGGTTTCATCAGACCTAGTGTCTCACCATGGGGAGCCCCAGTTCTATTTGTAAAGAAGGAGGACGGGAGCCTTAGGCTATGTATAGACTACAGGGAACTCAATAAGATTACCATTAAGAATAAGTACCCTCTCCCTCGCATAGATGACCTCCTAGATCAGTTAGCAGGAGCGTCAGTGTTCTCTAAGATAGACCTCAGGTCGGGATATCACCAGCTCAGAGTAAAGGCGAATGATATTCCCAAGACAGCTTTTAGAACCAGATACGAGCATTATGAATTCCTGGTTATGCCCTTCGGGTTAACGAATGCACCTGTAGTTTTTATGGATTACATGAATAGAGTCTTCAGGCCATATTTAGACAGGTTTGTAGTAGTCTTCATAGATGACATCCTCATCTACTCGAAAAGTGGAGAGGAACATGAGCAGCATTTGATATTAGTCTTGGAGACCTTAAGAGAAAGACAGTTGTACGCTAAACTTAGTAAATGTGATTTCTGGCTCACTGAAGTTCAGTTTCTGGGTCATGTGATCTCCCAGGCAGGGGTCACAGTAGATCCCCATAAGGTAGAGGCAGTATTACAGTGGGAGAGACCTAAGATAGTGACAGAGATCAGGAGCTTTCTAGGTTTAGCAGGGTATTATAGAAGGTTCATTCAGGGCTTTTCTCAGATAGCAATGCCATTGACCCGGCTTACTAGAAAGAGTGTGTCGTTTGTGTGGAATGAGAAATGTGAGAGTAGTTTTCAAGAGTTGAAGCACAAGTTAACCACGGCACCAGTTCTAGTACTCCCTGACCCGAGAGAGAGTTTTACAGTATACAGTGATGCCTCTAAGAAAGGGTTAGGATGCGTACTCATGCAGAAAGGCCAAGTGGTAGCTTATGCTTCCAGACAGTTAAAGCCTCATGAGGAAAACTACCCCACACACGACCTAGAGTTAGCCGCAGTGGTATTTTCCTTAAAGATATGGAAACACTACTTATACGGGACAGTAATAGAAGTGTATAGCGACCACAAAAGTCTTAAGTATCTGTTTGAGCAGAAAGAGTTGAATATGAGGCAAAGAAGATGGTTAGAATTCTTGAAAGATTATGAGTTTACATTGAAATACCATCCAGGTAAGGCTAATGTGGTAGCTGATGCCCTAAGTAGAAAATCCATACACGTGGCCTGTATGATGATCCGAGAGCAGGAATTGTTGAGAGATTCAGAGACATGAGTCTCTCCTGCAGGGTGTGTTCGGGAAAGTTATTAATGAATGAGACCCGAATAGAAAGTGACCTGAGAGATCAGATAAGAGAAGCCCAGCAAGTAGACGATCATGTAAGGAAGATTAGAGCCCAGATAAATCAGGGTAGTGTCCAGGAGTTCAATCTGTCTGAGGATGATATAGTGAGGTACAGGGATAGGATGTATGTGCCTAGAAACACTGAGATCAAAGAAAAGATACTAGATGAGGCACATAAGAGTAAGTACACCATTCATCCGGGTAGCAATAAGATGTACCAGGATCTGAAAAGATTGTTCTGGTGGCCCGAGATGAAAGCAGACATAGCAGACTATGTCTCCCGATGTTTAGTATGTCAAAGAGTGAAAGTAAAGCACCAGAAACCAGCAGGGCTACTTCAGCCTCTAGATATCCCAGAGTGGAAGTGGGATAGCATAGCTATGGATTTTGTTATGGGTTTGCCCAGGACATTATCGAGCTATGATGCAGTATGGGTAATAGTGGATAGGTTAATAAAGTCAGCACACTTTTTACCTATGAAAGCCACTTATACCCTAGACAAGTTAGCCCAGCTGTACATCAGGGAGATAGTTAGACTGCATGGCGTGCCTAAGAGCATAGTCTCAGATAGAGATCCCAGATTCACATCGAATTTCTAGAGATCATTACAAGATGCTCTAGGCACCAGACTCAGATTTAGTACAGCCTACCACCCTCAGACGGATGGACAGACAGAGAGAACCATCCAAACCCTAAAAGACATGTTGAAGGCATGTGTACTAGAATTGAAAGGGAATTGGGATACATACTTGCCTCTAGCAGAGTTTGCCTACAATAATAGTTATCATGCTAGTATACAGATGGCACCGTATGAGGTATTGTATAGGAGGAAGTGTAGATCCCCAATGTGTTGGGTTGAGCTAGAAGGGCGGAGCCTTATAGGCCCAGAGTTAGTGGATCAGACCTCTAGACAGATAGAAACCATCAGAAGGAAACTTTTGACGGCCCAAAGTAGACAGAAAAGCTATGCAGATAAGCGTAGGCGGCCGTTAGAGTTTGAGGTTGGAGATCATGTTTTTATCAAAGTATCTCCATCCACAGGTATAGGTCGATCCATTAAGAGTAAAAAGCTTAGTCCCAAGTACATAGGTCCTTTCCAAATTCTAGATAAAGTAGGACCTGTGGCATACAGACTAGCTCTTCCTCCAAATATAAGCCAAGTTCACAATGTTTTCCATGTTTCTCAATTGAAAAAGCACCAGCCCGACACCTCACATGTCATAGAATATGAGAATGTGCAGTTACAGGAGAATTTATCTTATAAAGTATCGCCAAAATAGATCGTAGATGCTAGACTCAAGCAGTTACGGCATAAGACGATACCGTTGGTGAAAGTGGTTTGGAAGGGTTTGTCACCCGAAGAAGCCACATGGGAATTGGAGGAGGATATGAGGAAGAAACATCCAGAACTCTTCCCATGAGGTATGTTGTTTAAATTTCGGGGACGAAATTTTTATAAGGAGGGTAGAATGTAACAACCCAGAAAAAGAGAATAGAAAAAAAATGAGAAAAGGAAAGGAAAAGAGAAGCTGGAAAATTTTCGAAGAGCTGAGAATTTTCTAAGTCTTCTCGCCATAGCGAGAAATGGAATCACCATAGCGAGAATGCCTCCTCGCCGTAGCGAATATGTTCCTAGCTATAGCGAGTGCGGCATTCCATATAGAAACCAGTGAATTGCTCGCCGTAGCGAAATTGTTCCTAGCTATAGCGAGTGCGGCATTCCCTATAGAGACCAGGGAGTTGCTCGCCATAGCGACGCCATAGCGAAGGCAGAGGTCTGGAACAGACACGAGCTCGCTGTAGCGACGTCATAGCGAAGGCAGAGGTCTGGAACAGACACGAGCTCGCCGTAGCGAGGGTAATGACTCGCTATAGCGAGAGCGGTCCAGAAAAGCGAGAAAAAGAGAATTTGACTTTTTAAAAGCTTCCAAATCTCTTCTTTCTTCTTCTAACCGACTCAAGCTCGTCTTAGGAGAGAGAAAAGGGCGGAGGAGAGAGAGAAGCTGAAGAGAAGAGGAAAGCACAAGAAAGGTATGAATTCTCATGGCTTCCTCTTAGTATGTTACCCTTCTCCTCTTTTCCCCTCTTTCCTATGGTTTAGATGATAGAAATGGTTAGGTCTTGAGTCTGGTTCAGAGGAGAGAGAGTGGGAAAACCATTCTTGAGAGAGATTAGAAGTAGATAGTCTTCTCTTTCTTGCTTTTTTCCCCTTTCTTAAGAGCTTAAGAGTTGAGAAAAGAGAGAGGATAGCTAATGGACCCTAGTGAGAGAAAAGACCTAGATTGAAAAGCTCAGTAGAGCTGATTAGAAGTGATCCATAGCTTGAGAATCAAGTATTGAGGTATTAATTCCATGCTTTTGTGTGGTTAGGCTCGAGAGAAGCTCTCCCATCTAGAAGTTGTTGTGGAACCAACAAGGGAGGAGACAACAAGTAATGGATAGCTAGCAAGGTAGTTCTTTCCACTTTCTCTCATGCATAATTGTGTGTTTACATTGTCTTGCTTGTGTGTATGAATGATATGAGCTATGAGAAGTGTGTTAGCATGATAATGTGTTATGATTGAAATGATGATTTAAATGATTGTTTTGGGTGTTGCTTGAGGAAATGGACAAGCCAATAACCCTATAGCCAAGGTGAGGATGAGCCGAAGCCCTAAGTTGGTTGAGACAAGAGTAAAAGGTCTCCCAAAAAGTGAGGTTGACTCCCAAAGAGTAAGGGTTGAGTCTAAGGACCTCTAAAGTATGGGAAGGCAAATCCAAAAGCCACAAGGGAATGGGTGAGGCTGATCCAAGTACTTAGCAAGCTCTTAAATGTTATACATGGCCAATTCATATGTTTTAAATATTTTCATCATGGTTTTATATGCTAACATGCCATACATGCATAATGAGACTTGTTGCACGCAATAGATGTATGTTTGAATGAGAGTTGAACTACTGAGATTCCATGAATCTCACCCTCCCTCTCCACCATCCAACCATGCCAGGTGGACCAAGTGAGATTAGAGTTGGGAACAACCACCACCAAGCATGAAGCTAGGGATAGAAATGAAGAAGAGTGTAAAGGCTTTTTGTAATACATTGTACATGAGAGTTGTAAGTGTAAAGCAATGATGTATATGATGTAATTCCTAATAGTTTTGTATGACAATGTATGTATGAATGATGTATGTATGAGAATGAGGTTTATGATGAATGAGAAAGTAGATTTTGATATGAAATGCTCAAAGTAGTATAGACTATATGGGTGCATAAGTGGGCATGGGATAGTGAGTTTTTCCAATCTAAGTTATTAGACACTTGAGACATGATTGATGGCCCCTAGAGATGCTTTCTCATGTGCTCAAAGAATCATAGAAGTAGAAAAACCAAGATTGGACCCTATGAATCCCACTTTTGGCCAAGAAAGGGCCTTCTTGCACATGATGTCATAGATTAGCCATATGACCTCTTCTTGCTATGAGATTTGACATGTAGCTATACTATGTTTAGAGCTTTTTGGGAAGCTATATTTCATGTCATTTAGAGGTCTATAGCATTTTCTATGATTTTTCAAAGTTGATATCAGAAATTCGGATTTGGGAAAATCACTGTTCATTTGGTTAGTTTGAGAAATGTGTCATCCGAGGGGCAAACGTAGTCCAATGGCTACGAAATTTTATACAAAGAAACTAGATGGTCACAGTGACTTGTAGGAACTGGAAGCACCTCATTTAGAGGTCTAGAGAGGAAGTTATACAATTTAGAAGTTCCTGCCCAGAATCAGACACCCAACCAGACCCGAGGTACTGTTTCATCGGTTTTCGGGAAATTGGCTTGGTGAACTGATCTGGAGATATTTTTTTCCTCTATCTAACATCCACATCTTTCCATATAGATATAGTCTATGAGCATTGGATTTTTGTGGAATTAGTTAGACATTTTCAAAGTCCATATCAGTAAACTGTGACAGCAAAGAAACCCCTCTGACCAGTGAACGATTTTGATGTCAAACGCAGAGTATGTGAGATATTGAGACTTATAAGTATTTTTAGCATGAATTAGACGTCTCAAGCTTTCTAGAATGACCCAGATCATGCAGTTACGATTTTTCCACATTTAGTTATGGATTTTCAAACTTAGCCCAGAAAAGAAGCAAAATCTGCCAATAGCGAAAATGCATGTCTCCAATCCCTTTTTGCTTTCCATGAGTTTAAAGCATATTGTGGGGATTGAAACAAGTCTCAATAGTGAAATTGAGCATGAAGATGAGTAGAGAGAGCTCAACCGGTCCATGTTACTTCTAAGTGGATCTCTACCCACACATAGCGCCATAGAGAAAGAAGCATAAGGTAGAGTAAATTATCTCCCTTGTGAGTTCCGCACGTGCATACAGAGTAAGAGGGCATGTTGGGTATGAGCTAGAGGTTATGGTGTTACACAATGTCTATAAAGTAATTTTGATAAGCAACCTAAGAGATATTCCATTGAGTATTATGGATACCAATTATCTAAGTTGATGAGATATTCTTGTATAGAAAATACAAAGGCGCATTATTTATGACTATATCACATGATAGTAATAAGAAGGTCATTTCCTTTGCATTTGCCATAAATAGATTCTTTAATGTTAATTCATAATCTATTAATGATTCAAGTGAAAGGGCACCTTCTACACATATATTTAACGAGATTGATTGAAGACAATCAAGTCAACCTGACAAGTATAGGTTATCTAAGAAAGTTGATCATAATCAGTCCACCTGTTCACATGGTTACCTTATTGGCTAATAGTATGACCTTACATGTATATAAGTAGAGATATATGTTTATTGTACTTTTATTATATTGATTGTAACTATATTACTTGTACCTTAATTGCATACGATTTATAAACTAGTTAAATTCATTATGATTGATTTATACCTCAATTTGATGTACTATTATATTCTTGTAACTTTGTTTTGTTGATTATACATAACAAAATAATATTTGTTAAACTTATCAAAATAATGGGCTGTAGGAACATTATAATAATGGGGTACCCAACATAGGTTATCTATTCAGAACTAGAGGATAACTTACTTCTATACCTCTAGACAAAGCATGTTTCACAGGCTATTTGGATAGGGAACGATTGACTGCTCCAATCACGATAAGTCATATAAAGTGATTGTCTGCCTCCTCCTTCACCTACTATTATTGACTACTTACAATAGTCTAATTTCTATAAGATAGCCTAATTAAGGAAATTTTAGTATAATCTTACACTTAAATTGGCACTTATAGGAGATAACATCTCGAAACCCATACTTTTCACACTATGAAATATGTACGATCATTCTAGAGGATATTGCTTTACAATTAGGCTTACCCTATATAGGGATCCCTGTCATTGCTTGTATGAATTACTGTAAACACTGTATTTTGTCCGGACAAGTTGTAAAAATAATAATAAAATAAAAAATATATAATATAATACAAATAAAAAGAAAAGAAAAGAAAAAACCAAAACCAAAAAATGATAACGAAAAGAAAAAATGGAAATTAGGCGAAAATAGAAAAATGAAAAAAATTAAATTAAAAGCTTTAGAAAACAAAACAAAAATTGAAAAAAAATCAAAACAAAAATTCAACAAAAAAGCAGCAGATGCAAAACTCTCAGATTACAATTTGCGTGCAGGCCTATCAGCTCGATTTTAGAAAACCAAGCACAACAGGACTTCTCAGATAAAAGAAAATAAAAATAGGCCTAATCCGAAGCCCAAATCTTCCTCCCCAGCGTAGGCTCATGTCACTAAACCCTAGCCCAAATTTGAAAGGACCTGCAACCCGATTCTCCTAAATCTGGTCCCTTAACTCCAAGGCAAAAAAATAAAAATCAAAATAAAATAAAAAAAAGAGCAAAAGAAAGAAAATGGAAAAATAGAAAAAAAAGAGAGCTTTAGAAAACAAAAAAAATACATAAATAAAAATAATATATATATATATATAAAGCCCAAGCGATAAAAAAAATTCAAACCAAATAAAAAAACCAAAAATAAAAAAATCAGAAAAAAGAAAAGAAAAGAGAGAAAAAAAAAAGCAAAGAAATTAAAATTAGAAAAAAATAATATATAATATTTAAAAAAAAAGGAGCCTAAGTCTTCTTTAAAAAAAAAAAAAGAGAAAAGGTAACCTAATAAAATAGGCCAAGAAAAAAACTCGGATGGACCTACCTAACCCAGCCCGGATCCATTTAGGCCAAACCTACCCGTTTCACTAACCTACTGGCGCCCCTTCTGACCCACACACTCACGGACGCCCAGAAAGGAGAAAAGGAAAACACAGAGAGAACGAGGCTGGCAGAAAATAAAAAGACGAAGCACAGAAGCCAGGGGATCAGAGGGCGCACAAAAACGTGAAAAAAGAAAAATAGTAGGGACAGATACAAGGCTTGAGGGTTTGACCTCCTCTGAGGTCTCTTTCACCGCGAGAGGATCGAGACGCTGAGAGGAGGAAGCTCTGAATACAAATGGACCGGAGGGAGACGAATCGAACAGAGGGGTCAAAAGAAAATCGAAGGGGATTTTTCGAAGGGGGGTCGAGAGAGAGTTTGGAGATTCGAAGGGAGAGAACGAGTAGAGGGAAGGAGATGGTCTGGTTCGAAGAGGGAAGGAGATAAAAGAGAGAACGGAGGGGATTCGAACGGAGAGAGTTTTTGGGATTCGAAGGAAGAGCGCGAGTAAGAGCAAGAATCGAGGGAGAAGTCTCTGGGATTCGAACAGAGGCGGAGGAGAGAAAAAGCTTTCAGGGGGTGGATTGAGTTCGGTTGAGGAAAGCAGAGAGAACGCGAGAGAGAGAGAGAGAAAAAATTAAGAGGGGGGTCAAGCGAGGTTGAGAAGAAGAGACGGAGTCTGTGAGAGCTGGAGGAGGAATCGAAGGGAGAGATGGAGAAAAAGCACGAAAAAGGGGTCTGATTGGAGGCAGAGAGAGAGCGAAGAGGAAAAAGGGAATTAGGGTTCGAGAAAAAAAAACGCGAAGGAGAAAAGGAGGTTTCAGGGGGCGATCAGAGAGAAGAGATGGAGATGGGGGGCTGATTGGCTTCGAGGATCGAAAAATTGGAGTAGGAGCCCAAAAAAAATCGATTGAGAAAACAGAAAAGGAGAACTTTCGATTTGAGAAAAGGGTCCTGAGGCGAGAAAACAGAGAGGGAGAAAGCAGGAGAGAGCCCGAAGGGAAAAGAAGCGAGAAAACGAGAATGAGTTTGAGACTGAAAGGAGAGACCTCGAGACCGGAATACGAAAAGTGAGCGATTGGGAGGTGATCCGGAGAGGAGGAACGAAAGCCAGAACTCACTTAGAGGTATGTAGAAACATTTCTTTGAGTTCTACTCATATCCTAGTCTCCTACTTGCTGGAAATTGCATACTGGGTCTGTTCTGCTTGCTGGTTTTTGATTCTGCAGCATTGATTCCAGAATCCAATCTTTTTCTGTTGATGGGTGTCTTGGTTATCATGTTTTGAATTCCACCTTTTTGGTTCTAACTTTACTCGAAAATCATAATATGCTTGTGAATAGAATGATCGAACTGCAAAGTTCTCCAGTCTCAGTCCTGAATTTAGGATAGGCATGGTTTGTGATGTATTAATTTAACCTGATTTTCCTTTCGAAAGAAGCTAATGTGAATGTATATTGTTAGTTCTGGTTCTGTGTCTCGTGTAGAATTCTGCACCTTGCCACCCCATGTACACTAGGTCACTAAATGTATTCCAAATAAGATACTATTTCTTGGCTGTATCCCGATAAAGCTAGAATTTGGAAAATCATGGGTCACTTCTGCTAAATGGTTTTCAAGTGGAACGTTTCGTTATGTGGTTATGCATTAGAGAATTCAGGATGCAGAATCTGAGATTTATTGTCGTTTTGAGAAATTCCATTGGTTTGTGGTCAATTTGCCAAGATCTGAGTATGAATGTAATTTTTGATCCTTGCTTTAAGCATTGAGTCATTAATTATTATTAGTATGTTTAATTCCTAAAAGTACCCCTTTTGTTGCTTCTTTTTCCTATGCTCTGTGTGAGGCTCGTCTCTGATGGAGGCAAGAAAGTGGACGCTGCCCGAGGAGATGAGGGGAAGAGACATCACATGGCACAAAAAGATCAAGGAGATGGCTTACAAAAAATTGAACAAAGATCAGAGAAATGGTTTTGCTATCCCATATGAAACTGGATGGGATATAGCAGACGGGATATAGCAAAGTTAAGTGGTTTGAACTTGTTTTTTTTCTCATGTTAGAAATGTATGGAAACATGATATTTAACTGGTTGGATACAAACACACAACGCAAATATCTGGACGTTATATCATTATTTTATTACTGTTGTTATTTTTGGATTTATTTCGTTCTGTTTTTAGAATTGTCGTGTGGGAATTCTCATCCCCTCAGACATTTAGCATCATCCGAGGAATCATGTGAGACAATAAGTCTCTTTGGCGCCTATTGGATCTTTTTTGGAATTTTAATTTTGGGTTCCAATGACCCTGCCTCATTAGTCTTGTTTCCGAAATTCAAAAAGGGAAGAGAGAGAAAAGGAGGGAGTTTCAAAACTAAATAATTTCTTAAGAGAACATTTGAGTATGAATTAAAATATACAATTTTGAAAAAAATCAAATGAACTTTCTCTTTTTCTAAATAGAAAAAATCGAATTCAAAAGAAAAAAAAAGGAGAGAACTTTCAAATTTAGTTTCTAATAGAATACCAATTTTAGATAAGTTTTTTTGATTCTAGGTCCCCATGGTTTACCTCAAATTAATTTTAGTTTCAAGAAAGTATAATAAAAAAAAATATACACACAAAAAAAAAGAGGTCAATACATTTTTGGATTAGGCTTAAATCTTAAAAAAAAACAAGAAAATAATCAAAAAAAAAAACAAGACAAAACGAAACAAACAAAATTTAAACCAAAAAAATGAGAAGAAAATGAAAGGAATAAGCTGACTTTAATTTTTACAAATTTAAACATATAAACCAATTTCAAACTTGTTTTTTTAAAAAAAACTGAAATGATCTTTATTCTCCTTCTCCCTTCTCAATCAAGACAAAAAAATAATAATAACAACACAAAAACAAAAATTAAACAAAAAAAAGAAAGAAGAAAGAACCTAAAAAAAAGGGGGAGAAAGAAACAAAGAGCTAACATTAAAACAAAAAACAAAACAAACAAATAAACAACGACACGTAAAACAAACTTTAATAAAAAGAGAATCAGATGTTCAAAAAAATAGATGAGGGAAAAAGGATAATAAGAAAATTGGAAGGACAAAAATTTAATTAAAAAAAAGTTTAAGAAAAAAAAAAAATATATATATATATATATATAATAAAATCAAAAGGTTAAAATAAAAGAAAGAATTGAGATGTGGGAGCAATTTAGGCTTTGCAAGTTGAAACACACAAACCAACTTCAAAAACCGTTTTAATTGCATGGGTCTAGATGGTTCTTTTTCTTCTTTCCTTTCAATAAAAAACATTAAGAAAATAGACAAAAAATAAAAGCACAAAAAAATATAAAAAGCCAAAACAAACCAAAAACAAAAAAATAAAGGCAAAATTAAACAAAACAAGGAAAAAAGACAAAAAAAAGAAAGAAAAACAAACAAAGACAAAATTAAACGAAACAAGGGAAAAGGACAAAAGGAACATAGGAAAGAAAAAGTGAAAATGCAAAGAAGGTTAAAATTAAATTTAATTTTAGCAAATCAAAGGACATCAACCAGTTTCAAAATTGCCTTATTTGTTAAAGAAAAAATAATTTTATCTTCTTTGTCTTTTGGGAAAGAATAAAAAAAAAAAAAACCAAAGGTAAAAACTAGAAAAAAATAAAATCAATCAAAAATTAAAAATCAAACGAAAGTTAAACACAAAAAAAAAAGGGATAATAAAACAAAACACCAACCACATACAATTTCCAACGAACTACGTGGACTTTGATCCCCTTCAGAGGGTACGTAGGCCCTAGGGTTTTATCCTAGGTCAAGTCCGCCCTTGTAAATAATTATTCCTTTAGTTCTATCTCAATTTCTTTTCACTTATTCTAAATTTTATTTCTTTAATTTCCTCTTATTTATTCATGTGTCTATTTTCAATTTCCTTCCTCTTATTCTAAATTTTACTTCTTTGATTTATTTTTCTTTTTACTCTTAATTTCATTGCATTTAATTTCTTTACTTTCTTATTTTCGCATGGGACTTGTTAAGGAGAATTAAAATAGGATAGAGGCTATGGTAATTTTGCACAACTAACTTAGGGTAACCGTTCTTAGTAACGGGTGTTGTGGGGTGCCTAACACCTTCCTCACTCACAACCGACTCCCGCATCAATTTTCTGGCTCGCAGACCACATTTTTTGATATTCCAAATCAAAAGGTTTTTTCCAAAATTTTGCCTTTTCAAAAATAAAAATTTGGTGGCGACTCTACTGTTTTTTACTTACATTTTAAATTTGATTTCGATTTGGCGCCGCGCGGTCGCATTTTCGGGTGTGACAATTACATTTGAAGAGACACATTTAAGTGGCTAATTAGAATAAAGCCACCAAAAGATAAAATCTTTAGGAAAAAGTCGTCATTAGTTAGTTAGTCGAACACTTTAATCACCTATCGAATGATGCAAATGGCAAAGAAGTGCAGTAGTTTACATGTGCATATATACTAAGATTGATTGGTGATTTTTTTATGCTAGATAGATCTAGTTATAATATATACTTAATGTACTTACCATTGCTAGGAAATTTTGAATAGGCTAGCCAATACAGTTGAGAATTTATACTCTTAGTTCATTTATATAGAGAACTTTGCAATGTAACTAATCTCACAAAGTAAGACATATATGGATGTCTAACCTTCTTCCATATTTAGGCATGGAATAGATTCCCAGTGTTAGTACTTAAGAAACCACCACATCTAGATACTCAATTAGAAATCTATCTGATACTATCATTTTTAGATTTCAGGTAAGACATTTAACAATTTGTAGATAGTGTCATAGGTTCAATCATTTGGTTTCAATCTAATATAGCTTTTTCCCCAACTGATGTGTTGTAATGTGTTTGCTTGTAATCACAAATGGAAGAATGTAGACAAATGTCTCCATCCATAAGATATGGCCTTGTAGCAATATCGAATACTATTGGACACAATGTGAGAGAATAAGATCTAATCACTTAACATTGATGAATTTAAGGTAAATTGCCTCTTGAATATGTGGTAGTTATTATGCACTTTGATATGTTATGCACAAATCATTTGGTAACCATATGAATCAAACGATGTTTATAATCTCATCTCATATTATTACTTGAAGGGTTGAGACATCTAGCTAGTCTCAATGCCACTAATTTACTTTTATATCATAAATTGACACCACTCATATTGCGTGCTATACCAATTTGGTCAATAACAACTAATTCCGAGGCTTCCAACTAATTTGGGGGCCTTCTATACATTGCAACTGCAAAGAAAAACCATTATGAATTGGCCAAAAAAGTACATGATATTTGTTGAGTTTTAGAACTCGTGGCAAAATTGTCTATCTCAAGTGACTATCGATATAGCACCCTTGGATCACACTTCTAATCATATATCATGGTATTAGACATATACTTAATAGTTGATCTACCCTACGAGTGGCGCCACTAATTTTATGGTAAACTCTAAATACTTGCGACCATTATTATTTTCTTTTGCTTAGTACATGATATCTCATTGTTTAATGACGTTTTCTTTTTTCCATATTGATATCATTATTGACCTTTATAGGCTAAGCATTTGTGACCTTCTGTCGATGAAGTATCATGAGTCTTGAGAGAGAGTAAATCAAGACTAAATGAATATTTTACTTGGTCTTAAGGAATAATGCTTCATAATGGCTCTTAGTATGCTCTTTCAACACTTAATTTACCATAGTAAGATATTCCAGAGCAGGCAAAACAATCGATGTAATGGTTATATATTAGCTCAATTGCCTATCATCATAAAGGATGAACCATTTCATGATGGCATCAGTGCAACAATATCATATATGCTAGTTAGAGGTTCTGCGACATAACAAAATATTGGTATAATCGATCCATTTTCTTCTATGCTAACTAGTCAATATGCTAAATTTAGAGGTGTAGGCCTTTTCTATTTTGTGCCTCTATCACTATTATTACAATTTGAATCTCCTAATCATTCCTATTTTAAGTTATTCATGTTGCTATTTGATGATCCGACTATCTTCAATACTGAATATGAAGGCTAATTTTTTGAAAATAAGGGATCATCACATCAATGTTTTGTTACTCTACAACAACTTATTCTTCTAATTGATTCGCTTATATTTGTTTAAATACTTCACCAATTATTTTTGTTAACAATCTATTGAATCAAGAACTTGAAAAACTTGTGGGCTAAGGGAGACTATAATATGAAAGGTGATAGGCTCATTGTGTGACTGAAATCCACTATTTTTTTTATATATAACTAGATAAATTACTTTTTGTATATTATACAAAATAGATTCAATGATATTAATTTGCTTAATTATAAATGTAGTATTATATTTCTAAATAGTAAAAAAAGTATTAAATATCATTTTTATTTACATTTTCATATAATTTTTTAATTATTTTGTCTTTATTTATTTGATAAATCAATGGTTACTTCAATTATTACTAAATCATTATTAATTATTATTACATTATTATCTTACTAAATTATTAACTAATCATTACATATAATTACTAATAGTTATATGTAATTAATTAATAACTAACTAATAATTACATTAATCATTACCTCTTTTTTGTTAAAAGATTTAAAAAAATTGCTTGAAAGGTGGATCTATTCATTCCAATTTTTATACATGTATGGGATTTGAGTAAATATTTTTTGTGAAATGAGATTTAAAATAATTTTTATTGAAAAAGTGGAATTAGATTTAAAAAAATCTTGAATCTTCTTATACAGAAAGTCATGTGAGGGAAAATGTGCTTGTGTCCCATGTTTCGTGGCATTAAATTTGGAAACTTTGTAGCTTACTAATGGGAGTGTTGATAAGATGAACCCAGGACACATGAAAACAAAATGTTTTTAGTCTAGCGTTTTAATCATTCACCTAAATGACATGGTTTTACAATTTTTTTTTTTTGGCTGTTAGTCTTCAATACTATCATTTTGTTCATTTAAAAATAGTAAAAAGAAATTAAAATAAGGGTAAAGCTAAAATTATATAAATTTTTTCCTCTGCTAAATAGTCTATTTCATATAAGGTGCGATTGAGTAACATTTTTCTAAAAGGAACTACCTTTTATATAATTTTAAAAAAATGATAATCTCACATCATTTGAATTTTTTAAACTTACAATTCAATAGAGATTTTACCAATAAATAAAAAATATAATTATTTTACTAGCATATCTCATACTACCTATAATTAATATAACCTTGCATTTTAAAATTGTATTTTGTAAAATTTTGCAAAATATTATCCTTGTATAACCTTCCAATTGCCATACTAAAAATATCAAAATGTATTTTATTTTGATATTTAAATTACAAAATATAATATTGGTTTACTCTATTAAAAGGTTTTCTAAATAGTTTATTAAGAACTTATATGTGAAATAATTTCATAAAAAGTATTTTTTATATTCTAAACATATGTCAATTTTAGGGGATTTTGGTGAATTATAAATTTATTCTAAAATTTGAATATATAAAATTATAATATTTATATTAAAATTAGTAATATTATGTGTGAATACCGTATTTTGTCCGGACAAATTCAAAAATAATAACAAAATTAAATTAGTAAAAAAAATATACAAAAAATAATACAAAAAGAAAAGGATTATTCAAAGGAAATTTGAGAGGAATTGAAAATGTTTAAATATGTTTTAAAATAATACAATTGAAAACTTTGGGAAAATTACAAGAAAAGAGAGATAAAAAAAAAGAAAAAAAAAAGAAGAACTGGATTAAAAGGGAAAAAGTAAAATCCAAAAAAAAGGGCTAAAAGCAAAAAAAACTAAAAAATAATAATAATTAAATAATAATTAAAACAAAATAAAAAAAATCATCATAAAAAAGGAGACTAAAAAAATGAAGGAAAAATTGAACTAAAATAAAAATTGAAAATAGATGGTTAAAAGCAAATGAAAATCAAATATAAAAAAAGAATAATACTAAAAAATAAAACAAATAAAAAATGTGCAATATATCCAAAATAAATAAATAATAGAAACCCAAAGCAAAAAAAAAAAAAAAAAAGGAGAAGAGGAGAGTTCAAGATGTTGGGGCCTAATCTAGGAGAGCCCAAACTAAAAAAAAAAAAAAAGAGACAAAAAAAAATGGAAGCTCATTTTGGAAAAAGTGGGTCAGCTCAGAGAAAGAGTCATATCCAAAACAAACTCAGAATTGGGCCCAAGCAAAAAAAAAAAGGGGAAAATAAGCCCAAAAAAATGGAGCCCATACGAAGGCAATGCATGAATTAAAAGAGAAGCCCATTTTGTTTAGCCCAGTTTCTTTGTCTCGTTAACCAGAATAAACCCAAGGAAGCAAAAAAACCCGGCCCAGTTTCTTTGTCTCGCTGACCCGAATAAACCCAAGGAAGCAAAAAACCCGGCCCAGTTTATTTGCCTCGCTGACCCGAACAAACCCAAGGAAACAGAAAAAACCCTATATGCCTCTGGTCCCCCCTAGCCTCCTAAATCCTGTACCATCCAGCGACAGAGGAGACAGCAAATGGAGGTGGAGGCACAAAGCTCGCACGACGTTGGCAGGAAAGGAGCATCAGCCCTGGGGTGAGTGGAGCAGAGAGGTGCAGAGGAAGAGGGGACCATGCGGGAAAACGCCTATAAAAATCGAGAGGAGTTCCAGAGAGAGAGGGGGAGAGTTTTCAGAGAAAAAAATTAAGAGGGCAGGGAGATTCGCTGAGGGAAGGAGAGAGTGATTTGAGTTTTTTCGGAGAGAAATCGAAAAGGCGGAGGAGGTCGAGTGAAAATTGGCAACGGAGTCTCCATAATCGGGGAGGCCAGAGAGGAATCAGAGAATCAAGAGAGCTTGGAGTGGAGAGGCCGAGAAGGGAATTTTTGGATTGATTCTCTGGAAAGAGACTTCTTCCAAGTGTCTGGGTCCAGTGGAGGGAGATTCTGGACAAGGCTGTCCGATTGACATATAGCAGTTCGGAATCGATCGAAGGCGTCTAAAACGAGTTCGAGAGTAGGCTTCCGAGGTATGGCTATTCATTCGTTTTCCTTCCGTTGTTTTAATCTATTGAGATGAATGTATCTTCGAGTCTGTTGCCATGGCTGAACATTGGGTTTTCATTTGTTGTTCCTTAATGCTGTCATTTCGAGTCTGTTCTTGAATGGGGGAGGGGGGTGACCATATCTTTTGAAAATGTTCACCTGCAAATTTGCGTTGATGAGGAGTTGTGTCTAAAATTCTCTGCTTAAGTGTGTTAATCTCGATTGGTTGTTTCTAATTGTGAGCATTTTATGATTCCTCGAACAAGTGTGGTCTGCGTTCAATAGAATGTCTGGATGAGGTTTGATTGTCTACTTGCGATGGCGAGTCGTTGTGCTATTTGTTTAGAATCTTGTTAGTCGAATTCTGA
The DNA here is from genome assembly GCA_026724425.1 of Erythrophleum ivorense. Taxonomy (NCBI): domain Eukaryota; kingdom Viridiplantae; phylum Streptophyta; class Magnoliopsida; order Fabales; family Fabaceae; genus Erythrophleum; species Erythrophleum ivorense. The sequence goes on along the minus strand of JAIUCV010000218.1, from coordinate 354,545 downwards.
ACTAATGGAATTTTAAAAAAATAAACATCGTAATCTGGTAGTTGCATGATCTTTGCCTATTCTTCTGCCATTTCCATGTTGTATATCTTGCTGTTCGTTGGGATTTTTGTGTTTGTGTTGCATATGCTGAGGAGAACCTTTGAGGGACCATGGTTTGCAACTGGAAAAGTCGAGCATTTTGATTTAGTCTGCAGCAAGGATGCAGGGGTAGAGTCAAAGAGGTGAATGGAAAATCACGATAAGCAAAAATCATGATTTGCTATTGAATGTAACAGAATTTTCGCCTTACAATCAGTTCGTGTAAATGTATTTGAATAAGATGCAGTGCAATCATACACCACACACACAAATCCAAATAGTTGATGGTATTTATTTCGATTTGTTTTTTTATTTCATTTTTTTTTCTTTGTTTTGTCTTTGTTGTTTACTTTCTATTCTCTTTTTTTTTTTTCATTTGTAGACCTTAGTACAGCCGTGTGGGATTTCATATCTCCTCAGGCACATAAGAACCTAAAGGGCCATGTGTGGTAACAAAACCACCCTGGTGCCCCTTGGGCCGCGAATTTACACTTTCTTATCGTAGGTCTCAATGGCCCTACTCAAAAGCCTTTCTTAAAAAAAAATCTTCAAAAGTAAAATAGGATTAGTATTCCCTTTTTTTCTTTTTTCAAAAAAAAAATAAAAAACTACTATCATTATTCGGTGTCTTAAGGATTTGTTGAAAGGGTCTTTTAGAAAATTGAAAAAAGGGCATTATGAAAATCTAAAGGAAATTTCCTAGAATTGGTTCTTTTCTCAAAAAGAAAAAGAAGAAAAATAAGAAAAGCAAAAGAGGTTAGAGAATAATAATAATAATAATAATAATAATAATAATAATAATAATAATAATAATAATAATAATAATAAAATGAAATAAGATGAAAATGAAATAAAATATGGAAGCATTCGAACAAGCCAAAAAAAAAAAGAAGAAGGAAGAAGAATGGAAAAAACATGAAAAAAGAAAAATTCCTACAACACAAATGATGAAATTTGGTCGTTTTAAGCAAATTAAGAAGGTTGAAAGCAAAAAAAAAAGAGATCTCTCGAATAATAATAACAACAAATCAACAAAACTCTTTGATCAAAAGGAGATAAAAAGCCAAGAACAAACAAAAAAAAACAACAAACAAACAAATGAAAAACAAAAATAAGGATAAAAATACAAACACAAAACAAAAACAAATAAAAGAAAACGTAAAAAAAAAAGAGAAGAACAAAGAAAAAAAGAACAAAACAAGATCAATTAAAAAAAGAGTAAAAAGTAAAGTAAAAGTAAAAGAAACAAATAGAAGAAAAATAATAAAAATAGGAAACAAAAAATAAAGCAAACAAGAAGAGAAAAAGTAGGTGATCAAAACAAAAAACCAAATAAATGATAAGGAAAATAAAGAAAAATTGAAAACACAAGAAAAGTAAAATTGAATATTCTTTTAACAAATCAAAACACATCAATCAATTTCAAAAATCGTTTTATTTGTTAAAGAAAAGATAATTTTTATTTTCTTGTCTTTTTAAAAAAATGATAAAAAAAACCAAAACTAAACAAAAAACAAAAACAAAAACAAAAACAAAAATAAAATAAAACAAAACAAAATCAATCAAAAATCACACAAAGAAACAAAAAACAAAAACAAAAACAAAACAAAACAAAACATTAACAAAAAACAAAAAATAAAACAAAACAAAATAAAACGTTAACCAAATACAACTTTAAATCGAACTATGTGGACTTTGATCCCTCTAAAGGATACGTAGGCCCTAGGCTCTCCTCCTAGGTCAAATCCGCCCTTGTAAATAAAACATTTTTCTTTTCATTTCTTTTCTTCCCTTTTTATTTCAACTCTTGAATTTCTTTGTGTTTTATTATTGATTTCTTTTCTTTTTCTACTTTTAACTTTACTTCCTTTATTTCTTCTATTCTTATTTTGCCTGTGATTTGTAGGGAGAATTAAAATAGAATTTAGGCCATTTTATTTTTGCACAACTGATTTAGGGTAACCGTTCTTAGTAACGGGTGTAGTGGAGTGCCTAACACTTTCCCCACTCACAATCGACTCCCGGATCCATTTTCTGGTTCGCAGACCATTTTTCAAATAAAAAAATTTTTTCAAAGTTTTGCCTTTTAAAAATTAAAATTTTGGTGGTGACTCCTGAATCCTACAATTACTCTTATTTCAATTTTGAATTTCGATTTTCGATTTCATTTGGAAATGGAATTTATTTGTTAAAGGCGCCACGCAGTCGCATTTTCGGGCGTGATATTATGTATTTGTCTGCAATAGGGTGTAATCAATGAAGGACAGAGCTTTATAAGGGTAGCAGATTTTTTTTTCTCCCCTTTAAATTACAAAAAATCTTAAATTAAAGATATTTATATTAAAGAATTTTAAATTTTCAAATCATTCTAAAAAATTCTAAGATTAAAAATTTAAACTACTTAAAAAAATCATAATTTAGGATTCTAAGTTAAAATTTTCAATCTTATAATCCTTTAATATAAATATTATCAACCTAGGATTATGAACTACAATTTTCTCTTCTTTTTTGGGGTGCAATAAAGGCATCATACCTTTTTTTTAAGGAGGAAAATTATATTTAAAGACCATAAGTTTATAAAATTTACAATAAAAGATCTTAACACTAAAATTATTTAGAAGGTTCAAAAGACTTAACTTTTACAATTAGTAGACAAAAATGCTCTTTTGACAAGAAACTTAAAACCTAATAATAATAATTTTAAAAGTCATTTTATAACTTAAAGAAATATAACTTGTAACTTTCTAATGTTAAAAATTAGAAAATAAAGTAATAAAAAAACCTAAAACTTGATAGTAATAATCCTAAAAAGTTTTTTATAACCTAAAAAAGCTTGTATTATAACCTTCTAATATTAAGAATTAAGAAGTAATGTGGTAAGAAAGCTAAAACTTAGTTGTCATAATTTTAAAAATCTCTTGTAATTTAAGAAAATTTAGATTATAACTTTCTAATACTAAAAGTTGGAAAGTAATGTGATGAAAAACATAAAACTTGATAGAAATAATTCTAAAAGTTTCTTATAATTCAAGTAACCCAGATGGTAACATTTGAAGAAAATAGTTGAAAATATTTTTGTCCGCACAGCAAAATTAAGGTCTTCTGATTTTTTTGAATAATTTGAATTTTTAAAATTTCTCATTGAAACTTTAGTAAAATTATAAACCTTAAATGTAAATTCCTTTTCAGGTAAAAAATGGAGGCTAGAGGTCCAAATTAAAAAAAAAAAGACAAAGATTAATCGGATCATGCAAATTCTCATCAGCAATCAACCAAGATGCCAAGCTGTTAGAAGAATTTGTAAGAATTTTGTGGGCTACAATCAATTAGTTTTTGTTTTAAATAAAAACGGGCTGATTAATAATCCATGAGAGATGCATTGGGCCCACTTATTATTAGTGATCCTATTGTTTTGGGTTGGATATCTAATTGATTAGTATGGATGAAAGTGCGGGCCCATAACTCATAGGTCCATAATGGGTGGGTACTAGAGTTCTATTTAAACTTGGCTAGGTCCCTTCTGTGTTCACGTTGAATTCTAACTCCACAACTTACCCCATTATAAGTTGTGATAGGGAGTGTGTGAATTACAGAGGAAGCCCTAGTCTTTTCAAACCTTCAGGCATTCAGAATCAACAGGGTATCCTAATTCTGTCACCATGTTTTCTACAGGTAATCAATTTAGTATTCTAATTTCATATAATTATTTAAAATTTATTCATACATTTGGTATCAGAGCCATAATTATATGATTTAGAATCTGATTGGTTGAAGACTTGAATATGTGCTTAATAATTTCATTCTTTTGCAATTTTCATTCATATAAGTTTTTTCAATATTCTAATTGGATGATTTTTTAAAAAATTTAGAACCAAAGATCTTAGGGCTTCTGTAGAATTTGAAGTTTTGAATCAATTGGTGCCTGAAATTCAAATTATCATGAACCATAGATGGGGAATTTTGAATTTGAAATTTAGGTTAGGGTTTATTGAAATTGAATTTCAATTCTCCCAAATTAGGTCAAATTGATGAATATCTTTTTTATAATTGCACTCTCTTTAATCATATAAGTAAAACCCCTCTGCCAATTGCATCAAAAATCTTTTAATTCCATGAGAATTTCAATTCGAAATCTATAGTTAGGGTTCATAGAATTGAAATTTCAATCTCATGAATTACTGCAAATTGATGGATGATTTTCAAACATAAAGTTCCTTATGATCATATAAAAGAAACCCACACATCAATTGCATCAAAACTTGGCAGAATGTAGTGCAATTTCTTTCAAAAATTTTCGGCTATGGAACCTGATTTTTTGCATTGAATCATCCAAATTTGTGGATTATAATTGAGGCTTTAGCTATGGATATGTTTCGCATGAAATTTTGAATAAGATACATAAAACAATTGCATCAAAACAGCGCTTGAACATGAGCTCCATGCCGTCGGTATTGTGATGAAGTTCTTGAGTTGGAAAGCCCCTAAATCCATGATTATAATTGGGGATTTTAGGGTAGATGAGTTTATAATGGGATTAGGAACAAAAACCACAACAAAATCGCATGAAAAGGGCTCTAAAAATGCGAAACCCAGTTCCCCTATCCATGGGTCTCCGTGACCCGTTTCAGAAATGGGCTGACCCGCCAGAGGTAGGAGAAGACCACCCTGGTGCACGCCCACTCGCGCCTCTGGAGAGTGAGAGAGAGTGTGGCTTCCACAGATTGAATTTTTTAGTGCCGTTTTTTGCGTTGCAATCCTTATTTAAAATGTGAGTTTTTGGAATATGTTTTATAATTTTTGGCCATTATAAATATTTTTTATATAAATATTTATATATATAATATTTTTTAATATTTATTTGGATGATTTTCTGAAACTTGATACATTGAAAAATTAATTCATTATATACTGAATCTTATGATAATATTCACTCTCCACAAATTATAATATATATTTGTCTACTCTCAAGCCTAATATATATACCTTAATATGTTTGTTTTAAGAAATATATGATTTTGTTTTAATTGGATTTACGTGAAGCCTCCTTGAGAATGCTATAAAATTTGTTTATGGACAATAGGGGTATAATATTTCATCTCTTTAAATGCTGTACCATAATTCTGGGCAAGTAATTCCTGTGCAAGGAGTTTTATAAATTATTATGGATAATTATCACCAAAGTGGAATTATTCATATTAATAAGTAAAATTTCCTTTGTAATTAGAGAAAGGCTTCTAATTATCTCATATTATAGCCTGCCCAAAGGGGGTTATTGTATGTTATAATTAGGAGTTGATTTGGGATGAAGTTATTGGGGAATATATTGATTTAAAATATTTATCTGCCTAAAGGGGATAGATATTTGAACCCAATGTATTCTCACTGATGAACTCATCTGAGGTTCTGATCTAGGTGGTGACCTTGATTTGTACATTTTGCCCAAAGGGGAATGTGCTATTATGTTGGCCTCATTGAGATAGCTTATTTTAATTAAAGTTATGTATAAAATTGCCCTTATTAATTATCTTAATGCATTCCAATTTTGCAGTTATCTTTTCTATGAATAATTGTTCTGCTTAAATTGAGATTTTAACTGGATCAAATTATAACAAGTGGAAGTAAGACCTAGAATTCTCCTTAGGAATTGCTGACCTTGATCTGGCACTACGCGAGAGTAAGCCTGAAGTAAATGAGAAGAGTACAACTGAACAGAAAGAGTTCTTAGCCAAATGGGAGAGATCCAATAGACTCAGTCTAATTGCCATTAAGAGGACCATATCTGAGCACCTACTTAGTGGCTTACCAGAAACCATGAGTGCTAAAGAATTTCTTACTGTCTTAGGAGAAAGATACCAAGTATCTAATAACGCTGAGTCTGGATATCTTATAAAAAAGTTGACTGATATGAGATATGACAACAATGAGGGAGTAAGGGAGTTCATTTTAAAGATGGTTCACATCCAAACCAAGCTGAAAGCCCATAACATTGACCTAAATGAGAATTTCATTGTCTCACATGCCTTGAACTGTCTACCTGCCGAATTTACACAAATCAAAACCGCCTATAATACTTTTGGTGAGAAGTGGACCATTAATGACCTTATTACCAAGTGTGTGGCTGAAGAAGAAAAATTAAAGAAAGAAAAGAGTGACCTATCCTGTGAGTTAGCCCTTTTTACTTTCCATGGTAAACCTTATTTTGGTAGTAGTAATTGGAAACATAAGAGAAATCAATCCAATATTCCCCATAAGGATCAAAGTTTGAGGAAACCAGGCAGTGGTTAACATCATGATGTAAGAGGTCCTAAACCAGCTCTCATTAAGAAAAACATATAGTGTTTCTGGTGTAAGGGAAAGGGGCATAAAAGAAATGATTGTACAAAATTTAAGGCTTGGCTAGAGAATAAGCAGAAATTTGGAGGAATTCAAGAGCCTGAAGAGACCAAATATGAAAGAAAGCAAGATGAGGGTAGTAGAGAATCTTAAAGTAGTGTTGGAGTCAGTGGGAGATGTCATTTTAGTTTTGGCAACCGGATATGAAACTATTTTGAAAGATTTTTTTTTTATGAATCTTCTTTTAAGAGGAATTTGATTTCTATTTTGTTTAGATAAATTAAGTTTTATTTTAATTTAATGTTAAAACTCCCAAATTATTGGTTATGGATATTTAGTAGATGATTTATATAAATTATCCTTGATTTTTTGACAATATTTCATCATCTTTAAATATTTGGGTCTCAAAATTAAAGAAAAATTTCTTTTATCATTGCACAAGCATTTAAGATATATATTTGAGGAAATATTTAAAAGGTTAATTAAAATTGATATTTTACCTTTCTTAGAGTTTGACAATTTAGAGACCTATGTAGATTGTATTAGAAGGAAGTTCATTAAGAATAAGAAGAAAGGTACGACTAGAAGTTTAAGTCTTTTAGAAATCATTTACACAAATATTAGTGGATCTTTTTCTCATATTATTTGTGGTAATAGGTTCTTTATCACTTTCATTGATGATTTCTATTGATTTGACTATCTTTATTTGATTAAAGAAAAATATGATACTCTTAAAAAAAATTTTAAATTTTGAAAATTAAGGTAGAAAAATAATTAGAAAATAGACTCTAATTGCCCCCTCTGCTATGCGAGTGGAGTTTATTAGTTGTTACGTTGCTGCTATTCATGTCATTTGATTAAGAAGTTTAATGACAGGGCTTTATATTGTAAATTCTGTTGTTCAACCACTAAGAATTTATTGTGACAATAGTACTATAGTATTTTATGAAAAATAATAAAACTACTAGTGGCTCTAAGCATCTAGAATTGAAGTATTTGACTGTCAGAGATTTAGTGAAGAACAACGAGATAATTGTTGAATACATAGACACAGATTCTATGTTAGCTGATCCCTTGACCAAAGGACTTAGGCCCATTGTGTTTAAAAGACACGTTGAGAACATGGGCATTATAAGTTCTTTTGATATGTTTGGTTAGTGGGAGTTTGAGTTCTATATTATTTTCTTATTATGTTGAACATCCTTTTTAGATACTTTTGACATTTATATAATTTGTATTCTGATTAATTGATAATGCATTGAATTTTGGTATTTTGTATTTTTTGTATATATGCATCAATTACAAAATTTTGAACTCGGTATCATTAGGACCACTATGCCCGTGGTTGATGCCATATTGGAGTTGAGGCATGATGGTTTCTTGATAAACCATACAATTTCTCTGGCTTTAAAGCACTTGAGAGAAATTGTGAGGACTGACAAAGAAAATAGTAGTTAGGCCGTTGGATCATATTGGCATACTATTTTCTTGCTGCACTCCACACTAATGACTAGTTGACGGAGTCAGTAACATTTGTAACCATGGAAGGTTTAATATCAGTAATAGATATGATAACTGTCATGATTCAGTGTTACTTGGCTTTAGTTGGATGGAGTCGTATTAGATATCGCATCTTGGATCATTTGTTTTTAAAATGTGGCCACATTACAAAATTAGTCATTAGCCCGAGAGTCGTTTTCAAAATAAAAGTTTTTAAAATGAAGAATTGATTTTGCCCAAGTGGGAGAATGTAAGAATTTTGTGGGCTACAATCAATTAGTTTTTGTTTTAAATAAAAACGGGCTGATTAATAATCCATGAGAGATGCATTGGGCCCACTTATTATTAGTGATCCTATTGTTTTGGGTTGGATATCTAATTGATTAGTATGGATGAAAGTGCAGGCCCATAACTCATAGGTCCATAATGGGTGGGTACTAGAGTTCTATTTAAACTTGGCTAGGTCCCTTCTGTGTTTACGTTGAATTCTAACTCCACAACTTACCCCATTATAAGTTGTGATAGGGAGTGTGTGAATTACAGAGGAAGCCCTAGTCTTTTCAAACCTTCAGGCATTCAAAATCAACATGGTATCCTAATTCTGTCACCATGTCTTCTATAGGTAATCAATTTAGTATTCTAATTTCATATAATTATTTAAAATTTATTCATACAGAATTAACATTGATAGCTAAACCAACATGATGAGTGAAACTAAAATTAGGAAGACAGTGAACATATATTAACCTGTCTCCATGTATCACTCTGATCCAAGGCAGCGTCCTTGTCAATGCAAAGTTGGACCACATTGAATTTCGCGTGATCTTTTCTCAATTAATGGGGGTATTGTTGGATTCTGAATGGGATGGAGAGCTTTACTAGCCCTGAAGCTACCTACGATGCCTTGCCTTATCAATGATGAACAAATAAATAATAAAAGAATATTTTAATAATTTTATATATCTAAAATATTTAAGGTTACTTATTATAATAATTAATAAATTAGGAGATTAATTATCATAAATGTTTTTTATGTAAGAATGAGAAAACATTACAATTAATGATAAAAAATTTGCAAGAAAATCTTATTATTCTTAAGTGGTGTGAGTAGTGATTTTGCTTAGAATTATGTGTTATGCTCTTCTTTTTATATTCGTGTTTTCTATTTTTATCTTTTCTTCTTAATTCGTGCAAAACAAAGGACCCATTTAGTTGAAGTGTGCAAGTGTGATTTAAAGGAAAGTGGGCAAAGCCTTCGTGCTCAACTCCACCCCGTTATCCCTTAGGCCTTTGGATCTTTGTAGTATTGTATATGTAAATATAATAAGAAAGAGAGAGAGTAATATAAAAGAGGGAAAATGTATATAAAATTTATCTTTTTATTTACTTTTTTTTTCTTTTTCATTTTAACTAGAGGTTGATATAATAGTGGCTGAATATTTTTAACGTGCAGAAACTGAGAGGCTATCAGGGTGTCAGAAGCAACAGCTAATCATGTGCAGAAATTCAATTTTCCTGCCGTCGATAACCCAATGGACAGCTACACACAAAATTGGAGAAATTTATTTCTGCTAACGGCATGAATGCCGAAGGAAAAAAAAAAAAGTGATAGTTGGGCCAAATTTTAAAATTGTTACTTAATTATTATTTATTAATATTATTTAATTATTAAAAATAAAAATATTATAAATATTTTTTATTTATAAAATTATTTTTTTATTTTTATACATAACTTTTTGTGTATCAAATAAATCGTAATAAAAAAAATATGTAAAAAGAATTAACTTCCTTGTTAAAAATTTTTCTTGTGCACTCTTATGAACAAGGAAAGGTGTTGAAGTGCTTTGAACACGGTAAATCTGCTTGACTTGGAAGAGAAAAGCTATTCACAAAAAAAATATATTTGCTTTCTATTTCTTTAATGTATTTTCTTAACAATTTTGTGTGATTAGTTGCATTTTCTTTAAATTTTTTAGTCTCCGATTTAAAAAGAAAAACCTTAAAAAAGCTTCCACCCCCCCCCCCCTACAGCAAGAAATCCAAACGCCTCTACAAGATGAGTTTCAATCCTTAAAGCAAATGAGTTTGGCCCTAAAATCGGTTCACGTTGTTGCCTCCAAACTTCAAAGGCCAAAAAGTTAAATAATGAACGAAAGATACTTCGGACTTAAACTGAAATTTTAAAATAACTTCTCTGTTTTGGTAGATAACGAAGATAAGAAAGAGATTTAACATTTTTGAAACGAAAGAAAGTTCTCAGTTGGCTTATCATAACAAAGTTTTTTTTGTTTTGTTTGGTGCTCTAACATAATAGCTTTTAGGATATAAAGTGAGTAATCACGAAATGATAAGTTGCCTTTTGCGACATTTTTTGTTGGTTTGGTCTAATAAATGAAAGGAAGGGTTATGTAGATTCCATAATAGTGAATTCGTAAAGGACAGACATCATGCGTTGGACAAAAAGTACAGATGTGACCCGCCTGCAGCATGTGCCAGTGTCATAAGATTTTGGAATTTTTATGTAGATTCAACTAATAAAATAAATTAATTATAAAAAATTTAAACTTTTCGTTAAAAAAATCTTATATAGACATTTGAAACTACTTAACATATTTATATTTTTATTTAAAAATTAGTATATTAAATGTATCTTTAAATAGATTCTCTTTTTGAGAGATAAAAGGTAGATTAAATCAGTTACAAACTAAATTATGTTAACTTTTGCTTTTAAGTTTTGTTAAATTGTATATGATATTTTTGTTTAAAAATTACACTTGAACTTTTTAATATTTTGATATATATTATTGATTTTTGTAGATTAATTTTTTCTTAAAAAGATTAATTTTTTTGTATAATATAAGAATGTAATTTTATTCTTAATATGACAATAAAAACAATTAAATTAAAGTTAAACTTTAACATGAGGTTATGATTTTATTCATAATATAATAGTAAAGATAGTTAAACTTATTTAATTTTTGAAAGAAACATATATTATATAAAAAATTAACTTTATTGATAGAAAATAAATTAGGAGGAGTTAAGTGTAATTTTTGAAAAAAGATGAGTATCATGTGTAATTTAACCAAATTAAAAAAAATTGCATTCTTTACTCCTCAAAATACTAAATAGTTTGACTATTATATTTACCTTAAAATCCTTACTTTGTTAGTGTTAGAACTAAAAATTATAAGTTTATTACCAACCATTAGTGCCTAAAATAGTTGAATAACATTTAATTGATAACTTAAAAAGAAAAAAAAAACAACTTATACAAAGTATTAGTCAAAGAACCAGGTGCTAGCTAAATTCTCCTTGATTGGTTGAATCTACATCATCAATCAAAGACTCACATCTCACATAACAAAATATCAACAAAATAGGAAAAGCTTAGATCTAACAAAATGGCAACCTCTAAAAGCAATCAAGCATCATGATTTCCATTTCTAGTGACCAAGCATGCACAATGACGTGAACATGAACATGGGTTGTTGAAGATTGTATAGAAGATGCTATAAATTAATAGTAAGGACTACTATATAAGACATGTAAAATCCTCCAAAGAAACTTATTTTTATCATTTTTTAAATTCATCCTTTTATTAACTTTATTTATAACTTTTATTTATTTGTTTTATTTATAACTTTCAATACAATTCCAATCAAATTGTATTAAGCTTTTTTTTTTTAAGTTTTTCTATTGTCATTTCCAAAACTTCTATAGTCTATGCAGTTCAATTCAATACTTACTTTTGTCTATGAGTATACATTTTCAATCCCAATACTTTGTTGATCACTTTATCTTCACCTTAATTATGTTTAAGACTTTAGGAGGACATTTCTTTTAAGAAGATTGTATCCCATCTCCTTTGCCAACTTAAAAATAAGGATAAAAAAATTGGTTTTTCAAGCTCAATTTCACAATAAGATCATATCAATTTTATAACCAATCTCCAATTGGAAAAACACACATAAATAATTAGTGAAATTACCTTATCAAAACTAAGATATTGATATGCCACATGCATCTTAAAATTTTTTTGAAAATTTTATGCATAAAGTTTATGAAAAAGCCCAAAAGATGTTAGCTAAAAGACAAGTAATAGAAATTAGAGATTCTCTCAACCTCAGCTGGTCCCATGCTCTCATTTCTCAAGTTTGGATCGTTTAAAATAAAAGGTAAAGGGATAAATTTTTTCTTTGAAGGGCAAGGATTATAAGTTATAATATATAGTATTTTTTGTGTAAAAAATAGTACACTATGTCGCAAGTTCTTTTAACTATTTGTGCAACCGCAATATAAAATATGCATGAGATGAAGTATAAATTCTAAAAAAAAGTTTCTTTATTAAATGATTTAAAAATTTAATGATGATGATGATGATGATGATGATGATGATGATGATAACAACAACAACAACAACAACAACAATAATAATAATAATAATAATAACAACTAAGGTAATTTATCAAATTCACAATTGAGAAAAGATTGAAAAGTTAGATATGATGCAAATGTAAAAAGAAAGTTGAAGAACATTTAAAACAAAAGAGGAAAAAATACCTTTAAAAAATAAGGAAGAATGGACATCAAATAAAGTAAAAGAATGAGAAAATGAAAATAAAATAAATAAAAAATTGAGCCAAAATGTTGATCTTCACTCTTTAAAATTTTAGTTATTAACATAAACATGTAAACAAAAGCTTTTTTTTTAATTTTTTAAACTTTAGTAAGATATTGTCTTAAAATTGTTTTTATTTAATTTTGTTATTTTAAATGGCTTATAGAATTACTAAAGTAACCCATTAATTATTTATAAAGATTAAATAATAATCAATAATATTTTGTCATTTAAAATATGACATAGATTATATCAGTATACAAACTATTAGTTATGTTGGTCAAAATTTTTTATTTAATACAACTACTAATAATTACTAAAAAAATATAATTTTAAGCATGTATTGAATTAACATAATAATAAAATTTGCTAAAATTATAAAACAGAGACATATAATAATTACAAATTAAAGAAATATAAGAATATCAAAATAAATATAATTGTCTTAATGCAAAGAAAGTATATATTAGAAATGATACAATATATATTAGTAATTAAGATCGTACTTTTTTTATTGTTAATTGATTAGAATTCATTTATGCTCTCATTTATGTTGATTTTTTTTTTGCAATATGTTTCTCAATATAAACAGCCAAATTATTTGAAAAAAAGTCATTTTCTATTTTATTATTAAAGCTTTATTTTCATAATAAGTAGGGAATATGGATAAATAAACCAAAGTGAAAGGAATTTAGTAAACAAGTAAGAATAAAAAAATGGAGAATATATTACTATCAATTCTTAGAAAATAGAAATAAAAATTTTCTTAGAGAAACTTTACTATATTTTATTTGTTTTAAAAAGTTTACTTTTATGTTCAATATAATAATTAATTATATATCTAAAAGCATGTGTTAAAGATTTTAAAACATTAAAAGAAATTTTTGGAGGGGTAGAATTAAAAATTAAAAAAATAATATTTTAAATATATACATAATATATAAAAACATTTTTTTAAGAGAGGCAATAGCCCTTAAATCATAGAACCTGGTTCCATCATATACATATGTATGTGTGTGTGTGTGTGTGTGTGTGTGTGTATGAGAAGGATGAAAGAGGAAGGGAGGGAGAGGTTGCCACCAGTTCCTTGCCTTCCACCCTTACTATAAAATGTAAAATTTATAAAATATTTTTAAAGTAAATAAAGAAGTGATACAAAAAGTGAGATTATGTATAATACCAATTTTTTTATCTTTTATTTTTATTTTTCTCTCACTTTGAATGTATTTTACAAGCTTTGCAAGTCATTTGGTATATAGAAAGTTAAAAATAGAAATACAAATAGAAAGAAAAAAGATAATTTTATAGATAAAAAATAATTTTCATACCTCACCTTTAAAAAAAATACCATTAAGTGATAATTAAAGGGTATAATGGATTCATCCAAAAATTTTATTTTCCATTTCTTTTTTTCTAAAATAATTAGATTGAAAATATTTAAACTTTTCAATTCTCCATCTCCACCCCTGTCCAACTTGGATGGATGACAACACAGGATACCTTAAATATTATTTTACACAACTGCTTCTCGACAATGTAACTTACAGCTTGGGGGCTACGTGTGTGTTTGGAAAAATAGTAGGACATCCAAAATCATGGTTTGCAACCCACAAAATGCAAAAGTTATAACTTGTTATTTTGGCCAAAACTATGGTTTGGGAGAAGACAAAACTGAACCAAACATGCACTAACCAAACCAGACTTCTGAAAGTCAAGAGTTAGTACTTCGTCACAAGTCATATTGTGAGAATGTTCTCTAAAATTGTTGACAATTTATAATCTTTTTATCTAATGGCTTTGATACCATTTCCACCCTTATCCAACCTTATCATCGAATGGGTGACAATTCAGGTATCTCAGATACAATTTTACATGACTATCTCTTGACAACGTAACTTCTTCGCTTCCTTATCCATGACTTTAATGCAATTAAAATTTTCAAAATTTAAGGCAATAGGAGAATTAAACACCAAATTTTGGTTAGATGTAACAAAGAGGAAGGAAAATGTAAAAAATATATTAATAAAACAAAAAATGACTTATGTACTTTATTTTTGAAAAAATAAAAAAAATATTATAAATAATAATTACAATAATATAATAGCTATTGCATATAATTTTAAAAAAAAATTATATTCCTTGCAAATAACCAAATGGGGCAAAGCCATAAAGCAAACCGAATATGTAGTTGCCTAATTTATTACACAATTATTTTATTAATTAGAGTAAATGATATAAATTTAGTCTGTATTTTATTAAAATTATACTTATATTTAAAAAATATATATGAATATTTGTAAAATAAAAAAGTTTTATTATATTAATCTAATTTTAAAATTTTTTATTAAAATATTTTTTATTTTAAATATATATATTTTAAACTAAAATACTCTTACATATTTTTTGTAGAGAATATTTTAATAAAAAATTAAAATTAAATTAAAAATATATTTTAAAAATAAAATAATTTATATAATTTTAACAAAATTCAAATAAAATTTATCCAATTTACTCTATTAATGAATTAAAATAAAGTCCTGGTTACGTTTCTCTAACTTCTTTTTCACGGAGCTGACTCAAGAAGCAATGCCACGAGAGATGCTCATTGAGGATCAGGATCTTACAGCTGATGATGGTGGACTGGTGGGTCCTACCTTTTGTCTCTGATCCTTAGTGGGTCCCAGTTAAAGTCCCACGTCTACTTATCGTGACTGGAGCGTGTCTTACACTTCCCTAGCGCGTGGCAAAAGTGGGTACCCAAATTATTCCTTGAGGGAAAACTGTGAATTCCAAAAGGTGCAGTTTTTTTCTCCCAGCTTTCGTCCTCTTCTTTCTCTCTCTCTGACACAGCAACGTCTCGCTGCGAGACACTCCTCACAGTCTTCTCATCAGCCATAGTCTTTCTTTGGCTTTGGCCAGAGGCGGATTTTGGAAGTTTGAAGAAATCAAGTAACTTGAGGAAGAAAATGGGTTCCAAAACGGTATAGTCTTTCTTTGGCTTTGGCCAGAGGCGGATTTTGGAAGTTTGAAGAAATCAAGTAACTTGAGGAAGAAAATGGGTTCCAAAACGGTATAAGAAGAATCACGAAATTTCTTTATTTCTCTCACCATGAGTTTGAGACAGCGTCCTCTTTCTATGCTCGGCGGTGCGGTTGCCCACGCGCCGCGGCCTCCTTTTCCAACGGAATCAGTCTACAATATTATACCTGTGCATGACCTCCTCACTGACCACCCTTCTCTCCGGTACCCAGAAGTGCGTGCAGCTGCTGCTGCTCTACGCACCGTAGGAGACCTTCCGAAGCCCCCTTTCATGCCATGGAGCTCTCACATGGACCTCCTCGACTTGCTCGGCTCCTTCTTTGGGTTCCAGAACGATAACGTACGGAACCAAAGGGAGCATTTGGTTCTCCACCTGGCCAACTCGCAGATGCGGCTTCAACCTACACCAACAACTGTGGATGCCCTGGACCCCGGCGTGCTATTTCGTTTTCGACGGAAGCTTCTTCATAATTACAGTGCTTGGTGCTCTTACCTAGGATTAAAATCGCGCGTGTTGCTGCGGAATCGTCGAGGCCCTACTGATCTCCGCCGTGAATTGCTGTACGTTTCGCTGTACCTTTTGATTTGGGGTGAGTCTGGAAATCTTCGCTTCGCTCCTGAATGTATTTGCTACATATATCATTTCATGGCAAAGGAACTTAATTATGTTCTAGATGAGCACCCGGACCCTGGTACGGGTCGTCCGTTTTTGCCCTCAATATCTGGTGATTGTGCCTTTTTGAAGTCAGTAGTTATGCCCATTTATCAAACGATTAAGATTGAGGTTGAGAGTAGTAGAAATGGAAAGGCTCCGCATTCGGCATGGAGGAATTATGATGATATTAATGAATATTTCTGGAGTAGGAGGTGTTTGAAGAGATTACGGTGGCCACTGGACTTTGCGTGTAATTTCTTTGGGACTACTCCAAAGAGCAAGCGAGTGGGGAAGACGGGATTTGTGGAGCAGAGGTCTTTCTGGAATGTCTATAAGAGCTTTGATAGGCTTTGGGTAATGCTTATCCTGTTCTTGCAGGCTTCCATTATTGTTGCCTGGGAGGGTACAAAATATCCGTGGGATGCGTTGGAGAGAAGGCATGTCCAGGTAGAGCTGTTGACTGTGTTTATCACATGGAGTGGTCTTAGGTTGCTTCAATCGGTGCTTGATGCTGGGACTCAATATAGTTTGGTTTCAAGAGAGACTGTGTGGCTTGGGGTGAGGATGGTGCTGAAGAGCATGGTTGCCATTACGTGGACTGTTGTATTTGGAGTGTTCTATGGAAGGATTTGGATTCAGAAGAATTCTGATAATATGTGGTCAGGTGAGGCAAATCAGAGGATTATCACTTTTCTTAAGGTTGTCCTTTTCTTTCTTATCCCAGAATTGTTGTCATTGGTCCTATTTATTATTCCACGGTTACGGAACTTCATTGAAAAATCAGACTGGAGGATAGTGTACTTGTGGACATGGTGGTTTTATACTCGGATTTTTGTGGGCCGTGGTGTGAGAGAAGGGCTTGTAGATAATGTAAAGTATACTGTGTTCTGGATTTTAGTATTAGCTTCAAAATTTTCTTTCAGTTATTTTGTTCAGATCAAGCCTCTAGTTGCTCCAACGAAGGCTCTGTTGAATCTTAAGGGTGTAACTTACAATTGGCATGAATTTTTCAGTAACACCAACAGGACAGCAGTTATCTTGCTATGGTTACCTGTTGTGCTTATATATTTCATGGATTTGCAGATATGGTATTCAATTTTCTCTTCCTTTTTTGGTGCAACAATTGGGCTTTTTTCACATTTGGGTGAAATTCGGAATATCCAACAACTCAGACTTAGATTTCAGTTCTTTGCCAGTGCATTGCAGTTCAATCTGATACCAGAGAATCAGCTGCTAAGTCAGCAATTAACACTGCTAAAGAAGTTTCGTGATGCTATCCACCGGTTGAAACTGAGATACGGGCTTGGTCAACCCTACAAAAAGCTTGAATCAAGTCAAGTGGACGCCACCAGGTTTGCCTTAATATGGAATGAGATTATCATAACTTTCAGGGAGGAAGATCTTATCAGTGATAGGGAGCTTGAGCTCTTGGAACTACCACCAAATTGCTGGAACATAAGGGTTATTCGCTGGCCATGTTGCCTTCTTTGCAATGAGCTACTGCTTGCTCTCAGTCAGGCAGAAGAGCTGGAAGATGAATCTGACTTGTCACTTTGGTTGAGGATATGCAAGAATGAGTATCGTCGCTGTGCTGTTATTGAAGCTTATGATAGCATCAAATACTTGTTACTTATAATTCTTAAAGCTGACAAGGAAGAGTTCTCCATCGTACGTAATATATTCAGGGACTTAGACAGCTACATTCAGAAAGGGAAGTTAACAAAAATGTATAAGATGTCTCTGCTACCGAAGATACATGCTAAGTTGAGTGAATTGGTTCAGCTCCTGATACAACCAAATAGAGATATGAATACAGCTGTAAATTTGTTGCAAGCCTTGTATGAATTGTTGGTTCGAGACTTCCCAAGGGTGAAGAAGTACATCAACCAGTTGAGAGAGGAAGGTCTGGCGCCACGTAGTTCGACAGCTGACGAAGGCTTGCCTTTTGAAAATGCTATTCAGTTTCCTGATGTTGGAGATGCTATCTTAACTAGGCAGCTCAGACGATTGCATACAATTCTTACTTCTAGAGACTCAATGCATATTGTACCATTGAATCTTGAGGCAAGAAGGCGGATTGCTTTCTTTACCAACTCTTTGTTCATGAACATGCCTCGTGCTCCCATTGTTGAAAAAATGATGGCTTTTAGTGTTTTGACCCCATATTATGATGAAGATGTTTTGTATGGCAAGGAGATGCTTCGAAGGGAGAATGAGGATGGCATTACTACTTTGTTTTATTTGCAGAAGATTTATGAAGATGAATGGAAAAATTTTCTGGAGCGGATGCATAGAGAGGGCTTGGAGGATGAGGATGAAATCTGGACAACAAAAGCTAGGGATCTCCGTCTTTGGGCATCTTATAGAGGTCAAACCTTATCACGCACAGTAAGGGGGATGATGTATTATTATAGGGCCCTTAAGATGCTTGCCTTTCTTGATTCAGCATCTGAAATGGAAATAAGACGGGGATCAGAGAATATTGGTTCACATGGCTCAACAAAACAAAATAGTGGTTTGGATGGCTTACACCAGAATGGGCCTCCATCTTTACGAAGTCTTAGAAGGGCAGATAGTAGTGTGGCCCTGTTGTTCAAGGGGCATGAATATGGGAGTGCACTGATGAAGTTCGTGTATGTGGTGGCCTGCCAGATGTATGGGCGCCACAAGGCAGGGAAAGATCCTCGTGCTGAAGAGATTTTGTATTTGATGAAAAACAATGAGGCCCTTCGAGTAGCATATGTTGATGAGGTTTCTTTGGGGAGAAATGAAACTGAATATTACTCTGTTCTTGTGAAGTTTGATCAGCAGTTGGGGAGGGAGGTGGAGATCTATCGGATCAGGTTGCCGGGTCCCTTAAAACTTGGAGAAGGGAAACCAGAGAATCAGAACCATGCCATAATCTTTACAAGGGGTGATGCAGTTCAGACCATTGATATGAATCAAGACAATTATTTTGAAGAGGCTCTCAAAATGCGGAATCTGTTACAGGAGTTTGATACCTACTATGGTATTAGGAAGCCAACCATTTTGGGTGTTCGAGAGAATATTTTCACAGGATCTGTTTCCTCACTTGCTTGGTTCATGTCAGCCCAAGAAACAAGTTTTGTGACCTTGGGTCAGCGTGTTCTGGCAAACCCTTTGAAAGTGCGAATGCACTATGGTCACCCAGATGTGTTTGACAGATTCTGGTTCTTGGGTCGGGGTGGAATCAGCAAGGCCTCTAGAGTGATCAATATCAGTGAAGACATCTTTGCTGGATTCAATTGCACCCTGCGAGGTGGCAATGTGACGCATCATGAATATATACAGGTAGGCAAAGGAAGAGATGTTGGTTTGAATCAAATATCCATGTTTGAGGCCAAGGTCTCTAGTGGCAATGGTGAGCAGGTTCTGAGTAGAGATGTGTACCGGTTAGGCCATAGATTGGACTTCTTTCGTATGCTTTCTATTTTCTACACAACTGTAGGGTTTTACTTTAACTCTATGATTGTTGTACTGACTGTATATTCCTTCCTATGGGGCCGTCTTTATATGGCTCTCAGTGGCATTGAGCGGGCGGTCAAGAGTAGTGCTTCTGCTACCAACAATGAAGCCCTTGGTGCAGTCATAAATCAGCAGTTTATTATCCAGCTTGGTCTTTTCACTGCACTCCCAATGGTTGTTGAGAACTCTCTTGAGCATGGGTTCCTTCGAGCAGTATGGGATTTCTTGACAATGCAGTTGCAACTTGCATCACTATTCTATACATTCTCTTTGGGAACTCATACACATTTCTTTGGTCGGACTATTCTTCATGGTGGTGCAAAGTACAGAGCCACTGGACGTGGTTTTGTGGTGGAGCACAAGAGCTTTGCTGAGAACTATCGGCTTTATGCTCGAAGCCATTTTGTGAAGGCTATTGAACTTGGAGTTATTTTAATTGTGTATGCTTCTCATAGCCCTTTGGCTAAGAATACTTTTGTATACATAGTGATGACAATCTCAAGTTGGTTTCTTGTAGTTTCATGGATAATGTCACCTTTTGTCTTTAATCCCTCTGGATTTGATTGGTTGAAGACTGTATATGACTTTGATGATTTCATGAATTGGATATGGTATCCTGGTGGGGCGTTCAAAAAGGCAGAACAAAGCTGGGAAACATGGTGGTATGAGGAGCAAGACCATTTGAGAACAACTGGTATATGGGGAAAGCTATTGGAAATCATTTTAGATCTTCGCTTCTTCTTCTTTCAGTATGGCGTAGTGTATCAGCTGAGTATCACAAATCACAGTACCAGTATAGTTGTTTACTTGCTATCTTGGGTATACTTGATTGTGATTATTGGTATTTATATCATCATAGCATATGCATGGGATAAATATGCTACAAAGGAGCACATATATTTTCGGCTAGTTCAGCTTCTTGTGATCGTGGTCACTATTCTTGTCATTGTTATCTTTCTGAGGTTCACCCATTTTGAATTTATTGATCTTCTAACAAGCCTATTAGCATTCATTCCTACAGGCTGGGGAATGATTTTAATAGCCCAAGTACTTCGGCCTTTTCTTCAGTCAACTGTTCTGTGGGATACTGTAGTTTCCTTGGCTCGGCTATATGATTTATTGTTTGGGGTTATTGTTATGGCTCCAGTGGCGGTGCTCTCATGGTTGCCTGGATTTCAATCAATGCAAACTAGGATCCTCTTTAATGAAGCTTTCAGCAGGGGCCTCCAGATATCTCGAATTCTTACTGGCAAGAAGTCTGCTTAACATGTGACTGGAGGTAGTTTTTATATCATGTGTTTAGTAATATTTTTAGTCCTTCATCAACTGAAAAAGAAAAAAGAAAAATGATATTTCTTCTTGATAAATAATCTGATTGAAGCTGAATTGTGCCAGTTGAACTATAAATTCTTAGTCATAATTACATGCTTTTTTCCCTTTAACTCTGATGGAGTGACTGGCAAGTTACTTATTGAAGCATTTTGCCCCTGGGTTAACTGGTTAGCGGGACCATTCACTCTGGATTATATGCTCAATGCAAAGTTGCTCCTATATTGTAAAATGCATGTATGGCTACTGTGATACGCTCATATGATAATATGCACATGCAGGTATTGCTACCGAGATGCATATCTGTTAATTCCCAGGTAGTACTATGGATCTGTAGCTTGTTAGTGGAACTGTACATAGCACTAGTTTTAGACCCAGGTTTGAGGGCCACTAGTATTGAAGGCTCTTTATATTGTCATGATCGAGGGCTGACTACAGATAAATCCATGTATGTACATATTAAAAGAGACATATTGCTTTCTTAGAACTACTCTAGAGTACTTTAAGTTATGTTAATCCATTTATTTCTCTTTAGATGCCATATATGTATGGTAAATGTTACCACTGTGACGCCATCACCTTTCACATTACCTGAAGCTCAGGCAATATCGACTGTGTGCGCAAACTAATGTTAGTTGATGTGTGATCTTGGATGTCGTAGTGTCTCTGTATTATTCTTTTAGCAACAGAACTCTGCTGGGATTCTTTCTCAGTACACAATATTTTGCTATGCTTAATATGCTTCAAAGCATAGGAATACAACGGTCAATGGTAGGACAACCTTGGTTTGTAAAATCAATATAAAACCCATGAACCGACCTTACAACTGATTATGGCAACTGTTGAACTGCATTATTCTGTTAGATCAGACCTAATTTATATGCTACACCACATAAGTTAAGCTTGGTTTAGGTGGTAAATAGATGGACTACGTGGTGAATATTTACCAGGTTTTGAACCCCTTGTTAGTGGAGTGAATCTCTGTACTCCAGTAATGTCTGTACAGAAGAACGTTTGTTTCCACTTCTAGCAGTTGTTTATATCATATGGACTTGTTCTTAATAGAACATTTAATTGTTCTGATTCAAATTTTGCTATTTTTTTTCAGGTTATGCATCATCGAAAACTGAGAAGTCTTGCCTTCTTTCTTTCATGCTCGTGGCTTTATGTGTAATATTGTAACAATCTCCTTGACACTAAATCTTTAAAGGAGGGAGGCAGATTGTGATTTGTCTTGGA
The DNA here is from genome assembly GCA_026724425.1 of Erythrophleum ivorense. NCBI lineage: Eukaryota > Viridiplantae > Streptophyta > Magnoliopsida > Fabales > Fabaceae > Erythrophleum > Erythrophleum ivorense. The sequence continues at coordinate 332,265 of JAIUCV010000218.1, read as the reverse complement.
CATTTTTACTGTGTTTTCCTGTTGCTGTTTCAGATGACTTATGTTTAGTATAGTATTGGAGGAGCAGAAGATGATTTGCCCATGTCAGTCATGACAGGCAACTTGCTGCACATTTTGTCCATATCGTTGCACTCTAACCATACAATTCCCACTGATTTTCTAGGCTTGAGGTTACTTTATTAGCATCTTGCTCTGTGTTCATTTTCATAAAGCCTTGCCTAGTGGCTGCTTTTCGCTTTTGAACTTTTATTAATGTTTCATGTAGTAGGAAACCACCTAAATTTTCTCAGTCTTTCTCTTGATGTAATTTAATTTGGCTGCTGTAGTTTCGTACCATTCGTTTTCTGGTCTTGCTCATGTACATATTGCACTTGAACATTTTATGCTCCAAACATAAGGCTTCTTACAAGTAACTATCAAGCACCGTCAACATGTATCTGTGTCCATGTAGCTTTATATTTTTGCCTTGGTCACACGAACTGTTTCGCCAGAGGTTGAGTTTAATGGACAGCATTATGCTCTTTTTCTTCATCTACCTATGATACAACATTTTTTGAATATTAACAGCGCTATGAACACCTCGTTTCTATTAAATGTATTGTTCATGAAAATCGGAAGAACTTAAAATCTCAATGACTAAGTGTACAGAACTGGTATTGCAGTTTATGCCTTCCAGGGGCTCAATAAATCGCAGGCAAATTATCATTTTGCACAATACAATTTATATTACAAATCGTCATTACCAATAACAGGTACTTTTTCATAGACGGAACATTCTCTGAATCTCTTTAGAAGAATGCACCGGCTGCCAAATCTCTGCTGAAGGTATATCAAGAGAGAAAACAAAAGTCCACCGCACGGTATTATGATGTCCCAGGCAGTGGAATACAAATCCATCCTATGGTTTGCATATATATATGATAAATCAAGGTACCATGCAGAACTGCGAGCTCTGTAAAGATCATATGCATGAGGCAGAATACGAACAATGGTTGTTCCAACATAAAAGGAAGATGTGAGAGCCTTTCCTTCTGAGTTAAAGAATATGTTGAATAGTATTTGTGGAAGAAGAAAACCATCTAGAAGCAAACCCGCAAATGATTTAAGATCCTCCCAGAGAGAGGGGGGTCTGTAAGAAAGTTGTCCACGGGAATATCTGTGGCGAGATAGTCGAAATGGCCTGAATGTTTTCAGCTGAGAATTCTTCCATCTGCGCACCAACCAAGCAGTCAATCCACCACCAAGGTACAAAGATAGAGTTACAAAAAGGACCTTCTTCTCAGAAACCCAGAAACCTCGCTGGCTTCCCTCACCCTGTCTTGAAGACCAAGTCATCTGGAGAAGACGCAATTCCAGAAGGAAAGCCACCATTGTTACCATCCTCACAACTACTTCATTCACTTCAAGCCAATCTCCACTTGCAAGAAAGACATTCTGCTGGCTATGGTTTGCCATGATCAAGGCTTCAAAGTTCAACAGCAGTGGAATCATGTGTCCCAGCGTAAGAATGATAAGCATCACAATGCTTGTGTAAGGAAGCACATCTGGATACTTTTTCACGTAAAGGAGTTGAAATCCTACAAACACACAAGCAAGCGTGTTTGACATCAACAACATAATGATCTCAAGATCCATTCTCCAAATGGATGCTTCCACTTGACTAGTGTAAATGGAAGATGAGGACAACTGAAGAGGTTCAAAATAATATGGGTCAGACTTTACTCTTTTGCTTTCTACAGTTCCTTTAACAGATTCACTAACCTTCGCATTCAATGGAGGAAATTGGACTTTAACCAAAAGTTCACAATCCAGTGATTCATTCTTCATCAATTGCTTGTCAGTTGATCTCAGATGCCGGCATCCTATCATACACAGGAGTCCCATATTCCTATTGTATATACCTTCAGCAAAAATGACTACTTCTCTGGCTGAAGCACCCTCACTATCAAACTTAAAATCAGCTGATGGTTTGAAGCTCATTGTGTAGCTGACATTCAACAAATTGCTGTGGTTATCTAATTGAGCCCTGTGTACTTTCATGTTTCCCCTTGTCAACATAAGTGAATCCCCATAAAATCTACTGTCATAAATCTGATCACCAACAAATAGTGGTGATGAGTAACCTTGTGCTACTTGTCCTTTGCTGTTTCTCACTGACATGCTAAATCGCATATCAGAAGAATTTCCATCTGGATACATCTTTCCCTTCCCTCTAGCAGTCTTGTTTTCTATGCAAGATTTTTTTACTGTATCAATTTCAGTATATTTATATTGGAAACCATGAGGAAGTCTTGGTACCTTCGAGGAACCCTGGAATTCAATTTTACTGAGGTAACCAGATTCATCAACCGCTTTATTGCTCCAAATTTGGCCCAAAACAGTATTCCTGTTTCTTAAAGACAAAATTGGAGGGAATCTCAGTGTAAGCTTAATTGAGCAATCTCCAACATAAGCATTAGTCAATGATTCTGAGAAGTTCAAGATTCGACACGCAACTGCACATAGTCGGTTCTTTTTCTCATCCCATGTTCCCTCAGATATCAGTGTTGAATTAGGATAAAATGGAAACTCAGTATCTTGATAACTGGGGTCAGGAAAACCCAATAACATCTGAACTTTTTGCCTTTCTGCACATCGAGTGCCATAAAAATACATAAACTCAGGTAAATATCCAGCATCCGCACCAAGAGGATTGCAACTAGCACTATAACAGTGACTCTCATATTTCAGTTCAAATATATCTGTGTGCTTATTAAACACAGTACAGGCACCTTGGCTGACGTTGTTGAGGGGTAAACTCGCACCATCTGATCCAGCTAAACAACCAATATCATTGTCTCTCCCCCCAATACTATACTTATAATTTGAACTCTGGGATAAAGCAATTATTGAAATGGGTTCGAAGTAATGCAAGCTATTCTGGTCATCAAAGCTTTCAAGAGTCCCATTAATGAAACTATTAAAAATGCTCAATTCGTGAGGGTAATGAAGCTTAAGAATAACATTTCTCACTTTACCATACGAGTCCGTTCCAACCATACAAAGCTTCCCAGAAGACTCCGACCACAATCCATGCAGCATAAAGCCTATACCTGCTCTCAAATGCGTTATTCTGGGGCGCCGATAAACTTCCCCTAGCAACCGGCGGAAATGGCTCCGAACTGGTTGCATTTCTCGGTTCCAAAGACGCAACTGCGCTCGCACTTCATATACGCCATCTTTCCCAGTTTCGTGAACAGACTGGAGCAGAAACCATAGATGCTTAACGTTGGAATGTGAGGTTTTATTGAGAAGTAGATCGCTGCCGGAGAAGTACCCATATCGAAATTGAAGCAACTTGGCGATGCCAGGGACAGCGCCACTCTGAGGCTGCAACGCAGTAATGGGGACGATTTGGTTGCAGAGGCGCGTATATGTACTCTCAAAATTCGAATCTGAGAACGTGGAGGTCACAGAGCAAAAGTTGTATATGAAGGAGAAAATGAAGAAGATGAAGAGGATATTTGAGGGAGATTTAAGGGATTTTGAAGGGTTTACGAGAAATAATGAACCGAAAAGGGCAACACGAGATCTCCGCAATGGATAAGGAGGTGAATCGGACTCCATGGATGAACCAGGTGAAGGTGCGTCGAATCACACTGGTAATATCGAAGTTTCTGGGGTTTGCACATTTGCATTGAGATCGAACCCTGAAGAATACGTTTAGTGTGAAGCGCGTTTATTTATTGCGGTATCTTGAAATGGGGCGGGCTCATTGAATACCCATCTGGGTTTCGTGGTGTGATATTTTCCTGTTAACCTTTCTTCTTTTTTTTTTCTTTTTAAGCTCTGTTTGGCTCAACGGAAGGGGGAGAGGGGGTTCAATGAATTCTGTTTAGTTAAAAAAAAAGAAAAAAAAGAGAAGGAGAGATTATTGTTTGGATCAAGAGAGGAGGGGAGGGAAGATAATTATATTTGGATAAATTTATCTTTTATATTATTTTAATTTTATTTTTTATAAAAAAATTATTTATATCAATATTTTTTTAAAAAAAATTATAAATTCTAATATTTTTTATTTTTAATTTCTGATAAAAAATATCTTAATTTTTATTAAATAATAATATATTAAAATATTAAAAAATTAAGGGACAATAAAGTAAATTATAATTTAAAAAATACTCTTCCCCTTCCTTCCAAAACCTCCCAATTTAGAGGGGAGAGAAATTTGTCTCCCTCCCTCCCATCCTCTCCCCTCTCTTCCCTTCCAAAAATCCCCAACCAAACGGAGTTTTAAGCAAATTGAAGTTTCTTTTCTTCTTTTCTTTTGCATAATGTTTTTGTATTCTAATTTTTCTTTTCCTGAGATTTGAGGAGCACATCAAAGTTATTTGATTAAAAAAATTGTACTCTTAATGTGAAAAAAAAATAAATTGAATGAGTAGTTAAAATACTTTTTCTTGATATAGATAACAAAACCAAACTGATGTCATGCAAAGCTTCCTTTTTCACAGTTTTTTCCAAATAAAATTGAGGTTTTTCTTTTCACTTTTTTTTCCTACCATGTATGACTACTTAGAAAAATAACATTTTTTTTTTTTGGTAGCACGATGGCATCTCTTATTGTAAACTATACCTCTCAGTCTTCTATTTATAATTGTTGGATCTCTTCTTATTTGGAGGAAAAAAATACACCTCTTGGTGCTATGTGATTCATGAGAAAATTGGTGTTGTCTAGTTAGTGAGAGATAGAGTGAGCGTGCGAGACTAACAAAATGTATTTTTTATACAAAAGCTCATAACATTAGAAGTTGCTTTAATCGCACATTCTTTATCTATTTTTTCAATTACATGTGGTGTATTTATTAGTAAATGCAAAAGATTTAGATTGATAAAATCAATATTGAAAAATAATCATCAATGTTAGAATCTTTTTTTCTTTAATTATACTTCATACAGTAGTGTAAACAAATTTATTTCAAATAGGTACTCTAAATTAATGAAGTTCTAGACATAAAAAAAAATGTAAATACCATTTTATTAAAATTTATCATTCTTAATTGACAATAGAAATGATCACAAACCAAAAATCTGCTACTAAATTTGATGAACTTCAATACTTTTAAAGTTCAAAGAGAAGGGAGGAATTTTTTTTAATAAATTTTTGTTTATTAATTCCCTAGATAGACAGCCTAGTTTTGACCGGAGGAGAAAGGTAAATTATAGCTCAAATCTTGATAATATCCGCATGTCACTTTGGTTAAAATTTTCAAATGCGACCTAAAATCCAACCATGATAATATATAATGCCAATAAAGTTAAGTCAATAATGGTACAGCTAAAATATTGCAAACAAGGCGCATTTTCTATTCCTCTGAAAACTACAGCAACAACCACCAAACCATGTAATGCCTTCCCTAAACTCTCGCAACCCTTCTTTGGCTTCTCTTGGCAAACAGAGTGATACAGAAAATATTTAGCATGTCATAAAAACTTCCATATAAGGTTATCAAACAAATGACACACCAAGCAAACCACTTCAATCATTCTGTTTCACAACTTATATTTTACATTTGCAAGCCATTATATAATACATAAACACAAGGTGTATTGATACAACATCAACAACACATACCACAACCCTAGATATACAGAAGTTGTGTGTTTGAACAAGCATACATGGGATATCATACAGATACAAAACAGCATATTTATATCATACATATGGTTCGAATGTTCTGGTCGGGAAGCTTGACAGTTTCTTGTAACTTAGTAGGACAGTTACTTTGGCAACTGAACAAACTGGCTGCAATCAATTCCTTTATCAGAAAACGCCTCTACAAGCTTGGGGAAGAGCTTAGCAAGCATCATTTTAAAACCTGTAGAAGTTCCCTTCTCACCTTCGTGAACGGTTTTGTCACATCCAAAAGCACATCCAATGGGAGCTCCTTCACTATACGCCTTACAAGCAAGAAGTATATGTCGAGAGCGTTGGCTGAAGTGCTCTTCCACAAGTGTCTCAAAATGCTGCAACAGGCATCATTTTAGTAACAACTCCAAACTAAAGCATCCCTTATCATTTCAAACTGCTCATAATTAAACTAATGACATACGGCCCCTAAGATTTATTACAAAGTCAACATTTTTTCTGATCCAGCACTTTATATAATCCAAGATTTCCAAGGAAATAACATGTCTTTGTTATTTTCATTATCAAAATGACCCTCTATGAGAAATTATAGATTCCATAGGAACATGGACATCCTGGCTATGGATGTAGCAGTGTCCGATGTATTTTTGCTTTTTATAGTTCCCACTAGCATGGAAACACACATTTTCTGGAATCTAGCATGTTGCACATGAATCAACATCCAACACGTGACCAATAGGCCATGCCACTACCAATCCTTGTCTATTCTCCCTAGCTCATCACTGAATTTGCTATGGCAATAAAGGAAAACTAAGTACAGTAGTAATCATTTCACCTTGGGTGGCTTTCTTAGTAGATGTAGCATTGATTTGCAGGTGACAAGGAAAGCATTCTCGTTGTAGCTTACTGAGTTCTTCTCTCCTTCAGCTCTGCCAATCTGCTGGTCATGTCCAGCCTCATTGAAATAAGGCTTTTCATTAAGGACAAGGGCCTGCAGAGAGAGAAGGACTTGAAGAATTGTGGAGGCCCCTGGGTTCCACACTTCAGTGCCTGTACCGGTCCATGTATTTAGGAGACTCAGACAGACTTTCCCTGATTCATACAAATTAGGATTCAATCGGAGGCCACCAGAATTGTAGTGCACCATCTGCATGTGATTTCAAATATCAGCATGAGAGTTTGTTAAGATATAAGCATGCAACTTTCTATGAGATGCTATGCACATAAGCAGCAAAAAGCAGGGCCAAACTTGGATGTCCATTTCAAAGAAGTAGAATAAGCAAGGGTGAAGAATGCTAAATAGAAGACCTTCAATGCATAAATCATGAATGAAAGGAATTGAACAAGCACTGCGAAAGTGATTTCAAAAGCTTACAGGTGGTTCATTGGGATACTCTGGAGGGAAACAAATATCAAAGAAGAACAACCCGTCATGATAAGGAGTTCCGGGTGCACCAACAATTGCTGCTCGCAGGAGATCCATTCTGTCTTCAAACACACGGACATAAATAGTTTCTGTTTGGACCAATAAAGGTTGTATAAGTGCATTTGCAGAAGTTAATTTACATCACACTTAGAAAATTTTAACAAGCAAATCAACCCATTAATTTTCTCAGCATCACAAGCTAGATAATTTTCAGTTTTTTTTTTTTTTCAATTTTTTATCTTCAACAACCAAACAAGTTTTCTTGCTTTCACTTAAATTTATGGATTGCCACTCTTGAAAGATGGAATTTCAATACTTTTCCTGTTTATCTTTACAGAAACCATCATTTTAGTCTCAACTTTGCTGTAATCTACTCATCCTAAGGCTCCTGGTCCTCCTAATATTAAAAGTCTCTACTATAATTTTCTTCTGCATCTGCTTTTGAAGATTTGGCCTTGCTGCAGAGTATATAGATCATGTATGTAACAACTAATACCAGGTCTTATTGCCATGATATATACATATATTTTTTTTTTAAATTCAAAATAATCTTCTTTCCAGATTAATATGGCTAAAAAAATTATATGCACAATCAATTTCAGTCCATAAAGTGACAGAGACCTATCACTGCATTGATCCAATTTAATTTGCAACTCTAAGTTTAAAATTGAACTAACAACAAAAATCTGCATGGCATATCCAACAATGTGGTTCAAATCAAATAAAGAAAATTGCACACCAGGAAGATTTCTCTCCAGGATGCTCCATTCTTGCTGAACCTTTTTCACCCATCCTCTTTTTACCTACAAAAGAACACAAGGAGAGGTAAAAAAAATTAACCTCAATGCTTTCAATATCATTATATGACTTTAAATAATGATGTGTCAAGTTCTAACCTGAGATAATGCCAACCCTTTTTGCTCATCAAAGAAGCAGTGGTCTGAGCAATTATCTATTATATCAAACTGCTTAAACTGATCTGAATTGTTGCTCTCTGAAGAAAATGGAAGATCTTTCCTCTCAAAAAACCTAATAACTTCCTCATCTGGAGTTATGTTTTCAGTAGACTGCAATTCACTCATTGGATTTGATTCAGTGCAGAGGTCACAAGTTTCTAAAACTTCTTTCTTATCAAGATATTCAGATTGATTTCCCTCTTCAGATGTAGGGGCTAAAGAAACTGCTCCTGAAAGTGATGTTACACCAAATGTTTGAAATATGCTGGCCTTAATGCTCGAGAAAATTTCAATGACAGCCCGAGGGAGGGAAAAGGAACATTCCCCTGGATGCCTTTCCCAATTCACTCTATCACCATCAAAATCTAACAAGCCCTGATCATCAAAGTGATAGATTAGAAAACTGCATTTGGTAGACCCTTAGTTTTCAAGTATTACAATCAACTAGTAAACTTTCCATACTTCAACTAATTTTTGTGAACATTAAGGACTAATTTTAAAAATGAGTTTAGATTCCTTTTAATTTTACTGGCTATTAACACCCAGTTTGTTTCCCATAACTTTCAAATTGAGACCTATGTATCTCAGTGTTCCAAGCATTTAATTGACACTACAAACTTTGAATTATTATATGAGATTTCACATTACACACATGTGGATGAACAGAGAGATGCAAGCACTGATACACACAAGAAATCGGCTCACCTTTCCCTTCTTGTCAGAAGTTAGATTTCCATTTTCAGTCATCTCTTGAGTCAAATCCTCAATATCTGCTTCATAAGGAACAGGGGTTTCAGTTGAACCTTCATGTTTATCAATTCGAAAAATTTCATAAGGCGCAATCTGTTGAAAGAAAAAAAATCATATATATGTATGAGGACTCCCTGTATATATGAAAATCAACAAAGTAACACAAATTAAGACCAAAAAAACAGAAAGAATTTTCATGAGTGGCTGATGCCGGCATCCAAAGAAAACATTCTAGATGCCAATATGTGATGGGAGGATCATCAAATATATCTGAAGCAGTGCAAGTTCAGTGGTTGCATATTATTTTGACTGTTTAGACGATTGTCACTATGAATGCCTGCAATGCTCTATTATATCCCAGATAAATGGAAAAGGATATACAGATTGGAAGCTACAAGCCAACCCTGGTTTCGATTTTAAAAGATTAAATACCTCACATGCACACAGCTGCACACAGACAGATAACACTCACAACTTCAAAGAGGATGGGGGATATCACTAAGCTTATAGGATTAGATTATTATTTATTTAAATGTTTCACTAGACAATGCAGATCTAGAGAGCATATATGTCATGAGTTCTTCATGACCATATATAGCTAGCAGTATCATTAACTGCATATTGAGCACAGAAAATAAGATGTCATTTATACCTTTGTTGTTAAACCAGTAGCCCATTTCACCTCTACAGCACCATCTGTGAAACCAATAACATTGCCAATACAAGACAGGTAACAGTTATCAGGGAACTCATTCTGATAACTGATGTAGTTCCTGTCTATAAGAGCAGCCTCCATATTCAAGTCATTTGCTGACTTTGCTTGATCTTTATCAGCTTGGTAACCAAACTGTTTTTGAGCCGCCTTGAATACAATATCACCAAAACAATAGGAGTAGTCTGGGTGCTCTATGAGTTCATAGGCACTCACAGTTTCCTCCATCCTATCTCCAGCCAAATTCTCTGCCTCAGATATGGAAACAGTGTTCCATTGTACCTTTACAGTACGCTCTTTTGCATCCACACATTGGACCACTCCCCATCTTTGACTGCTGGGCTTAGGAGGATCATCAGAAGCACCTTTTTCCAGCACAAACTGCTGAGGCCAAAATTCATGAGTGTTTATGACATTCACTGGGAGTAGAGTATGGGGATCTAATCCCAAAGAGTGTTCACCATCCTGCCATACAATATCAACTTTGGTCCTTATTTTCCCAATTACAAAAAGTTCCTCGATATTGGAGTTAAGGTTTCCTTTATTATATTCTCTTGCCATAATCTGCCCCTTAGTAAGATCCCCGGTAGATGTATTTCCGAAATTCTGCTCCATCTGTTCCTTTTGGTCTGCCACAGCAAGCATGCACCAGTCACCAAGCTGCCAGTTTGCATATGAAAAACATGACAGCAAGGTCAAGTTTTTGGAATCTTGCCAGGATGGGGGAGGATTTACATTAAAATTGGGACCCATGGGAACAAACGCAAACCACTTAACATACACCAGACCTGCTTCAACAGCACAAACAGTTCCTTCATTTTGACTGTCTCTCCAAGTTCCACATAACCATCTAGCTGACTTAGAAGAAGTTGAGGAATTAACCCTTACTCTCTGCCCTGGATAATATGGATACTGTAAGTCTTCCAGTAAATTACGAGCCAGAGGTAAAAGCTTCTCTCTTTCCAATGCAGTGACCTCACATTTAGCTCCATCATCAAATAATACAGTGACTTTGTCCACCACCCTTTGAACTCGTCCAAGCCATGGCCCCTTAATCACATAATCACCTTCTGAAATGGAGCGAATCTTCAGAAGCCTCTTGGAGTTTACATTTTTTAATAATTTTCCTTGAACATTTTCTAAATCCACAAACACATCAACACTTGTAACCCTGCCCATCTGTCCAGATGGGTCTGACAAGGCGCAGACCACATCCCCATGAACAAATGCTCTTTCAAATGAAAGAAAATCATCAATTTTCCCAATGCTTTCCTCTAAACTCGATAGTATGCTCCGAGCTTGCCCAGCATATAGAAAATCAATTTCCTCTTGATCCTCACTGCTGCTACTCTCACTGAAAGTCTCCCAGTCTGAATCAGCAATGTGCATATCCATCAATGAGATGCCTGTCTTAATCCGTAAATCGTAAAATTAATTCAATAATTACAAGAAAATAATAAGGAAGAACAGAGTTTAAGTTCACAGACAGGAATTCTCACTAAACTTACAAATAGATGGAATCAGAACTAATCTTTCCTCAACAACGTCTTCAGAATCAAGCACATAACTTTAACCCTGCATAATTTCTGGTTTTTGGAAAGACGGGTATTTTTAAAAGAAGAACATTGGTAATCAGATTTCTTTATTTAGGGAAACCTAGAGCCACTTGGAGGTACTCAGTTAGACGACAAAATTTCAACAAGTTTATAATAGAGCAATAACAAATTATAAATAGGGATACAAGAAATCTCTTACCTCAAACAATTTGAAGCACTAAAACCCAGTGCCAATTTGTATTGCAATCTACAATAGGTATGTTGATATTGATTGCAAAGGATAATTGTGTACAGCACAAAATATTTCTGATTGATGCTGCTTTTGCCACAGACAATAAGGTAGTATCTCCAAAAAGATTATATGGACCACTAAAACTGGAGATCTGATGCCAAAGGAGATTTGCCCAATAGGGTAAACAGGAGTCAATTGAAGACTCCAAAATGCCAAAGGAGATTTGCCCAAATTGAAATGGACTTTCCAAAGGAAGAAATTCTTAAGGAAGGTTTCCACACCAGAAGAACCACAGATCTACAACTATCAGATATCTTCTTTTTTTTTTTGGGAATTTTTTAGATAAGAAATTCGAGAGGTGGGAGATAGCAGGTTGGGATAACCAAATATGCCAAAGGAGATTTGCCCCAGAGAAAGGGTGGAGGACCAAGTGGTATTACCTCAGTATGGTAATATTTTAAACGAAACAACAAAATCTTTTTCATACATTTACAGCCAGAAATTTAACCAAAGGAGATGAAGTAACTTTTGCCAAAGGAGATTTGCCCAATACAGCTGAATCTTTAGACATAACTAAGAGCTGGATTGGTAAGTAATTTGCCTCTTCCAAGAATGGATGTTATACTGCCAAAGGAGATTTGCCCCATGATGAAGCCAAACACTGTGTGGTCTATCTGCTACCAACAGACATCCATTAACATCAACAATCAACAGAACTTCAGAGTTGAAATCAGAAACTCTTTAGCTATTTCACAGAATAACCAATCAAACAAAAATCTTCTGCCACTTGACTCACAGCAAGAGGGCAACTATCAGATGACCTGTTCAAAAGAACTACATCGAAAGCTCATTGCCATTGCCAAAAAGTCAAAGGGCTTCTGTTACCTAATCACTTCTTTTGAACTTGCAAAAATATTACTGGTGTATAGTTTCTCTAACCTTTTTATCATCAAAAGAAAATGGAACCAACAAAAGAATGAGATTGCAATTATGATAGTTATGCTGCCAATATGCAAATATAGCATCCCAATTCAGAAAGAAAAAGAAAAGCTGGTTCACTACTTTGGCAATCATCAATTGAACATCAAAGACACGGTATCTAAAGGAATCAACTTTTTTATTAAAATAATATTAGAAATTACAAAAATAGATTAAATAATTATCTTAAAGTTCCTTTGATCTTGGGTCTTGATAACCATATAATTAGAAAAAATACAAATACATGCATATTAATCTGTTGATTCAGTAGAAAATCTATTTTTTAAGCCAACATAAAAGTCACTTTATGAGGTAGCCATTGCGCTTAAAGGTTTTTTTGTACATCAAATGAGAAAAAAAAACAAAAAACAAAACAAAATCATTATCCACCATCTCTCTTTTCGAGTTGGTTTGTGAAATTGACAGAAAAATAGGCAGGACACAAACCATTCATAATTTCTTTCAATCAAATTCATTTTCATCTTTATTGCTATTCTTTGATGAATTATATCAAGCATGTCTATGAATGATTTTGGATAATATTGAACCCGTGGGAATCATATGAAAACACTTCTAACATCATTAAAGAACCATATGAAAACACTTCTAACATCATTGAAGAATGATATGAAAACACTTCTAACTTCCTTGAATTATAAGCAAATCAACAGTATCTATCCAACACAATCAAATACCAGAATCCTGCATCAAAATTAGTTTGCACCTAGAACTTTTCAAGGGTAATTCTATGGAGAGTTCTACATCTCAAAAGATTGAGCTCTCTCACCAGTAGGTGAGACTGAGAATCTCAAAGTGCATTGTGAGAAAAGAAAAGAAAAAAAAACTCAATCTCTTGAAAGGTAGAGGAGTCTTCATAAAATTACCCAAATTTAAATCCACTAACCTCAAGTTCCCAAAAGTGAGTAAATCCAACCAAACGAAAGTGAATTTGCAGAGTAAGGGACCGTACCATTTTTGCCTTTGAACTGTTTGGAGCCGTATAAGCTATCAAAGATATAGACCCACGAAACCCCATGACTCCTAACCCCAAGAAAAGTGATTTTAAATCTTTCTTTCAGCTTCCAAAACTATCTTGCTCACTTCTTCTTTGTGGCTACAATTTCCATGTCTGATTGGAAGATTGAAAAGGCGGGTGTTGTTCAGATAGGCCTATTTCCAAGCCCAGTCCTACCATCCTCCACGCCACCACCGAACTTCGAAACCATTGCAAGGAGACGCAAGGAACCTTCTACTTCTCTCTCTGATTTTCTCTCTGTAGGATTATGAAGGCCTTAATATTTAGAACTTGCCAATGGGGCCGTTTTGGTTCACAGATATAGGCATAACAGGAGATTATTGGAGCCAAAACGGGAAAGAATATACCAACCAGTATCGGACGCAAAATATTGTTGCTGTACAACTAGAGACAGTTAAAAATTGTTTTCCATTTGTACCCTGAAACCGCAAAATCTCTCCTTTTGTTCCTTCTTTTTGTCTGTCTCTCTCTGTTTTCCTTTCCGAAAATGATATTCTACAAATGAATTAATGAAGCCTACTATTCTAACCTGAGAATGTCTTTGGTCGTTAACTCAATATGTCGTCATTAAATTTAATTGCCAACAAATTGTTTTAAAGAAATAATTTTGTGAATAGCTTATATGTAATTTTAGTCATTTTTATTTCATAAAACTGTTAATTCTCTTTTAGTAAAAAAAAAAAACAACAGTGTCCTCTTAATTTTTAAAATAATCCGATTTTCTCTCTTTGTCATGTCATCCTTATGGTGCAACTTTCACGGAATGCATGTTAGGATACTATTCATGTTCCTGTAAGCATAGTTCATGTATTTTTTTTTTTTCAAAAAAAATTTCCTGTAAAATCTATGGAACATTTTTTGAATTCTCCCTACATCAGAAGTTAGGATCTAGTTAAATTAAAATTAAGACACTTGTATCTAACCTATCATTAGTGACATACTATCTTTATTGACATAAAATAGAACCAAAGCTAAAATACCACAAAAAAAAAACCTCAACTCCAATAGGTTGATTCAAGTAATGTATAGTTAGACACACAATTACAGAAAAAAATGTAAACATTTTTCAACTTGTAACTAAGCATATGTTGTCATAACTCATAATGCGACTACAAGTCACTCTCTTTCCAAGCTTTAGTGACCAAATCCCCAAGTGTTAATGCCATTAAGCAAGTTCGTGTGAAGGTTATTCTCTTGGATATCCTTGGAAACCTATGCAATTTTTCTATGGCCAAACCAAAGAATATGCTTGATGTTTCAAAGCTGATCTGATTGGGATGATTTTATAAACAAACATAGCATTGGCATGATGTAAAGGCAAGGGAATCATTCTTTTGGAATGTTCTCCTACCTCTATTTTCTATTAGTAGGCAGTGCACACTACAGTGAGAATTTCCTTTACATATAATAAACAGAGAGAGGAGATACGGAGCCAATCAATTTGATTCCATATATAGTTGGTATGAACTAAACCAATAGGACCAAACCAGAAGCAATTGATTTTCTAGTTGCCAATGTTTATAAATCTGACTTGAGACAGACAAACTTATCTAGTTGGAAAGGTAGTAGGAACAGACCACTAACTGAAAATGACCAATTCCTAACAACTTGTTCACTTACCTTGACAACATGGAGTTTTTAAACCTTTTCTTTTCTCTTTTTCTTGTGTAGATTGCAGAATTGGAAGTTCTTTTTGTACTTTGTTGTGTTTGTGCCCTAGCTAGATTTGATTCCCAAATTCCAATGACCCTTTGATGATTGCTGGGGGACCAGTTTATGGATATATGAAGGAGCCTTCATTACTTAGGGTAAATTAATGTTACAACAATACCCATTTAGTTATGCAGAACTTTACTTATTCAAGTCTTACTGGATGTAAATGCCAAATTAATAACCCACACTCTGCAAATTTCTTCAAATGCCTAAACTTCATTAGTAACAAAAGTTTGCAAGTAAGTTTCTGAATTTTATTTTGTCCAAATGGTAATATTCATATCAGAGTAAGGTCACAAATAAGAGAGTTTTATAATTATGGTGGGGCAAATCTCAACTTTTTTTTAAGCAGTGAGAGCCATAGTATCCAAACATGGCAGAGCTGCATTAGGCAGATTGGTGACTGGATAGCAATTTTCATCTGCTCCACTTATTTATTTATTTTTTTTCAATGTGTTCTCTAGGCCATAAAGAACAAATCTTTTATAATAATTAGGGGTGTACATCGGCCTGGTTGGCCCTAGGGGCCTGCCCTAGCCCGGTCTAATCGGGTCGGGCCAGGCCGGGCTAAAAGTATAAATGGGCATAACTTTAAACAAGACTACTCTGGGCTGGGCCGGGCCACGGGCGAAGGTATGTTCCGCCCAACTCGCCCTAATAGTTACTTTTTTTTTTTTAGTTATTAATATCTTGTCATCTTATTTTTTTATTTCATTTAATTATCTCTGTATACTACAATTTTTATTATTTATTCAAATATTCTTTACTTCTTAATTATTTTTATCATTGATGTGAATCCTTACTGATATTTTTTTTGTTAAATAATGAAAAAATATATATTTACCTAAGACTAATTATGTTAGTATATCTTATATTTTATTTAATAATACTAGATTATTTTTTTATCACTGATACAAATATAAGAGTTCTAAAAGTCCATTGTTTTGAAATATATGCCTATAAGTTTGTGTAAAAATATTTTTATCTTACAAGTATCAATTCATTAAAAAAAATTAATTTGGGTGGCCTTAACCCGCCCTATCCCAACATAAATCAGACTTATTAGAGTTGAATAAGGCCACAGATATAAAAACAAGTTTCATGTCTTAATCGGGTCAGGTATCGGATATACTAGATGTTCAGTTTGGTTTTATCCATGTATAGCCCTACTTATTCGGGCCGCCCCGGGCCGCCCTAAAATCGGGCTTCTCCGGGCCGGGCAGGGCCACGGGCATAAAAATACGCCCAAGACCCTAATCGGGCCGGGCTCCGGGCCAAGCATCGCCCTGACCCGGCCCTGCCCATGTACACCCCTAATAATAATGCTCAAAAGGATTTAAATTCTAAATCTGCATGGTTACTTTTCATTTTCTCTCAACTTCGTTATTGGAGCTTTAAAATATTTACATAGTGGATTGCTTGCATTTAAACGACTAGACCTATCTGCTTCAGAAAATAGTAATTTTAAGAGAGTATTTTACTGGTGCAGATACAAAACCAGACGCAATAAGAATTTATAGATGCAACGGACTTTTAATATATCAACAATCTTTTTTTGCAGTTTCAGGGTTTCAACCTGTGAACTTGCTTTGATATCCATGTAGAATTAACCACTACCATCCCTTACAGTATTTAGTGAATGCGTAATTCTAATTTTTTTATTTTAGATAAAATGATAATAAAGATAAGCTATTTTAATATTATTAATTAAGGCATGCTAGTGACATGCACAAAATTATTTTCAAGTGTTGCATCTACATCTTTCAAATTCACAACACTTATTTTTATGTATCAATACAAAAATAGAATTGAGGGGCCGGTAAAGACTCTCTGCAACTTTCGATCTATGAAGGGACATATTCATAGAATCATTCCCCCTTTCTGCAACTTTTTGTTTTTGTTTTTGTTTTTTTTCTTCTGGGGCAGGCGGCTGTATGCAGAAGACGATGATGTCAATTTCCAAGGAAGATGGTGAAAGCGCCAAAATTGGTGGACTACAGAGTGCAGTTTGAGCCACCTGTGTGCACCGTTATGATTAAATATTTTCTTAAATGGATGTGTACGTGTCACTTCTCTCTCTCTCTCTGCGTTTCAGTGATTGCAAAGAGATATATTAACCGATGAAGGTGGACCTGCAACTGTTCAATCTCTCCACATTGAACCACAAAATGCTTTTAACTGGTGGAAACATCACTCCTTTGATTCACAAAAGTGCTTTCACACGTTTCAAAATCACAATATTATTGTGCTTGTTTGCAGTTCCAGAAAACATTACCTAAAAGTGCCTCTCAAATCATGTTCCTTCTGACTTCTTTTTTAAATAAACTCAGTCTATTAAAAATAAATAAATAAAATTAATTATAAAGAAACATATATATATGTAAAAAATAAATTATATTAAAAATATTTATCTAAGTGTTTTTCTTCTTCCCTCTGATGTTTTGAAAGTCAAGTTTCCATAAGATCAAGTTTTAGGTCTTGCATTTAAAAATTTACCAATATTGTGAAGGTATAAACTTTTGAGAGTTTCTTGGCATTTTTCCAGCCAAAAAGACATGTTAATATCAGACCAAATACAATATAGGGTAACACAATGAGTAAAAGAAGGTGTGAAGCAAAAGTAGAAGCATGAAACCAACTATGAAGTTGTTGGGGTTGGATATGCTCCAATCGTATTTAGTCACTATTTTGAATCATTTTTTTATTTTTTTAATTCTTAGATCTCAAATTATAAGTTGAAGATAAAATTTATAATTGTAAGGTCAAAAATTATAACAGTAAAAAAATTATATTTTAAAATTTTAATTATGCTGCACAGCTAAAATTTTTAAGATATAATTTTTTTTGCAGTTACAATTTTGAATTTCTCAATTATAATTTTTATTTTTAATTTATAATTAATGACTAAATACTCTCCAATGATCATCTATATGATTGGAGAGGATCTAATTTAAAAATTATCTTGTAAAATATAAAGTTTGGATCTTTTACACTATAAAGTCTATAAAATGCCCCTAAAATTAGATAAAATATGATACAAAAAGTTGAAGTGTGTATGGAGCAAACTCTTTTTCTTTCCATCAACTTCCTCTTTTTTCTCTATCCCCCTCTTAGTTTAAAGACATTTTACAAACTTTATACCTTAAATTATCTAAACTCTATATCTTGGAGGGTAATTTCATTGTTGGGAACAAAGCAACTGTCTAAGATTAAGTAATGCTAAAGCACCTACCTTGGCTGCTTATTGTCAACAAATAAACATTAAATTGTTATTTTACCATAGTAATGTCAATTTCTTAACTTTTTAAACTGCGATCAATAGGTGTTTTAAGTTGATTTAACAATCTTGTCACAGACAAATCATTTATAGTAAAATTAAAAAAAAATCCTTTATGAATTGATCCTAAAAAATTGATAAAATTAAAATTTGTATTTAATTATGCATTACATATTTGTCTCTCTTATTGGATAAATTTTTAAACTTTTTTTTTTTGGTTTATTCCAATAATCATTACTTTGAAATTTCCTAGAAATAATGTGCTGTGTACCGGTTTAAGCAACTTGAAGGGAGGCTGTCATATAGGTTAAGCAAAAGTGGATCATTTGTTGAAGCAGTGTGATATAGAAGGAAAACATTATTTCATTCACACGACAAAATAATCAGAAGTTTGGCAAAAAGCAATCAGATGTTGGGCAACCTTTGAATCGACAGAAGGGATTAAAAAGCAAACAGCTTAAAACTCATGGCTCAATTGGTATACAATACAAGGGGAAATAATTTTTTTAATGTATAAAAAATGAGATATGTAATATTTATTGTATTGCTGTTATTATTATTTGATAATACCAACTTTTTTTTTTAATTCACGGACATGAGTATTATTTATTATTCATTTTTCATTCCTTTTCTTTTTCTATGCTTAATATTCTATATATCAAACAGTTTTTATTATGTAATTTATTTATCCAGTGTTCATCTTTTTTTCTCTAATTTCTTTTTACAAAACTTAAGTAAAGATTTGTAAACATTTGTAATCAAGTTTTTAAATAAAAATATAATATGCAAAAAAAATTAAAATATTTATATAGTTTTGAGTTATAAAAAATATTTATTTGCAATATTTACATTTTAAAATTTTTATAATAAATATTTAAAATTATACTTAGATTTTTATTTTTATTTTTTTCTGAAATCTATGAGTTAGTGGATTCATTCTGATTGCAAATTTAATCGAAAAAATATATTGAAATATGACAAAGGAAGAGGAAATCACTGGTTAGCAAAATCTTTTTTTTTTCTCCAATTTGAGGTATAAAGCTCCAGGGCAGGCCTATATATAATAGGAGCTGCACTATTAATAAAATAATCATTTCAACTGCATTTTGGAACCACTAGAATGATAGTGCTTCATAAAGGAATATATTCACAAAGTGGACTTTTACATATGCATTTGTCAATAGTCACCTTTTGTTTTTGTTTTCCAAAACATTCGTAGTATTTGAAAAAATAATAATAAAGAAAAATGATAGTTAAGAACCTAAATTAAAAATATTTATATTGGATAATTTTAAAATTTACAATTAATTTGAAGAGCCAAATTTAACTTAGGATCTTAAATTATAATTTTTTTATGTGGCTTAAATTTGTAAATATAGAGTCATTCAGGATAATTTTAAAATTTAATGTCCTTTAATATAAGTAAATTTAACTTGAGATCCTTTATTAAAATTTTTTCTAATAACAATATATAAGCTGCCCTTGCATGTATGTAGGATACAATTGGTTCACCAAACAGGTAACACAAACATATAAATCAATCGAAATAAATAGCATTGTATAGCAATTTTTTATATTAAATAATATTATTATTTAATTTAAAAAATAAAATACATAATTAATTTTTTTATTTTATCGTTCAAAATAAAAAGTTTAGAGATTATTTAATACATTAATTTTAGATATATATATATTTTTTTTTATTTACAATTTTGCTTCTCCAATTAAAATACTTAGATGCATATAATTTTTTAATTAAAATATGAAAAGAGTACAATTTAATTTAAAAACTATATACTTATTTGCAAAAGATATATACTTATCATATTATTATGAAAAAATTATTAAATTTTTATATTTTGTGACTATTTAATCCTGAAAACTTGATTAATTGATCTTTGTGTACTAAATCATACACAATGCACCATTTTTCTAATCTATGAATTTTTATGTGTCTCCTACGTGGAACCAATCCATGAAGCCACGCGTCTTCACTTGATTACAGAAAGGTTGTTCGACCTTTTTCCTCCTTGAGTAATTAAAATGAGAAACCCTTGTTGGTAGTGGCCCATTTGGCCTAACTAGGTTGAAGAAAAGCATTGAGAAGTGATACAAAGTCTAATCAAAACCCACAATGTTGCATTCAAATTAAAAATAAAAAAAGGAGAGACATATCTCTATTGGTAGTGCACAGTGAAAACAAAATGATGGTCGCATGTAACAGCAAATTCACCACAATCTCTTGTTGTTATTATTATTATAACAGTAAATACAGATAAAGGCAAAGTCATACTATGTTTATTAAATGTTTAGATGGTGGGAAAGAGGAGAGGATAAGAAAGTGGAGCAACTGTTGCAACAAGCAATTCATAAGCATAATCATATTTTAAAGGAAAGTGGGAGGAGGGAAAGTGCTTTACAATGTGCCAAGTCATTGTGAATAGTTTAGAGCGGGATTGATTGATAGTCCTCCACTCAGAACCACTTTGTTTCTTGGAAGGAGATATCTTCACTCTCACAACTATTCACACAACAAACTCCATACGGTTTGGCTTTGCCATAAAGATTTCGGCTTTTCGAAGGAGTAGTATGACATTCAAATCTCAAAAACATGAAGTTGATGTCAAAGAAATATATATATATACACACGCTAAAGATTTCGACTTCTCTAAAGAGTAGTATGACATTAAAATCACAAATACATGAAGTTGATGTAAAAGGAAAAATATACACACACACACACATACCCTAAAGTTTGAAAATACATCTACTCATAATAACCAATATATATATATAGATATTCTAGTTTGAATAATATGTCATAAGTGTGAATTTTACTTCTGTTAAAATTAAACTGTAAGATTTCATTTTTAATCTTCTAACCTTGATATAAATGATCTATTTTTACCCCACTAAGAATTAATTGATAGAGACAAACATATAATTTAAAAATTCATACCTTCTTACTTTTTTAGAACAAATCATAAAAAATTTGAGTTCTTTAATCTCAATATGAATTAATTAAAGAGTGCTCAAACTGACACAAATATTACCTGACCATAGCATTTAATTAAAAAAAAAAAACTACACTCACAACACAGAAACTAGCCTTGAGTTGGAACAAGAGAAGAAGGGAGGAGAAAAATTTGTAAAGGAAAACTTGAGTCGCCATTTGTCCTGTAAGACAAGGATCCAGCTGTCAATCTCTTGGAAAATTTTGCCCATTCTCTGCGTTTATAAATTACACCCATTCATAAAGCACTTCAACAGTTGAATCAGAGAGAAGGAGGGGGCCATATATACAGAGCATACTCATGATTCTGCATTAGGATTTCTGGCTAAACATAGCTTTCATGGATGGAAAAGGCTCGAGACAATATGGGTTTGTGGGGTCAAGCCAATGAGATAGTGGTAGGGAAGAGAAGGGCCAAATGGTGTTCATGGCCGCAGGTGACAAAGGTTCATCCTAATCAAGTTTCTAAGTCAACCGTGGTGATTCATGCTTACTCATCCCCCTTTTGCACCGCCTTGCAACAATCAAGTACAGGAGGGGAATGAGTAATGGATAGGTATTCTCTAATGCTTTTAAAGCTCAGTCATTGTCACTATTCAAACAGTCCCTAAACTTGTATGTAACACGTGATATACTGACAAGTCAAGAAAAGTTTGACCTTAAAATATGAATAAAGGGATGGTTCTAGACCCTCATGTTCATGAACAGCATCTGGAAAGAGATTTTAGTCTTGCAAATTCACAATAGCTTCTAAATATTTTGGGGGATTTGTTCTCTTTAGCTGTTTTCTTCTTTCAATCCATAAGAGCATAGCACCTTAGATGGACATATGTCTTAACGAGATTATTAACCAGAGAGGGCATGGAACAAGCTGGCTTCTCATGCTTATTCTAATGAAAGCTGAAACATGATTTTAATATCTTGATTTCGATTTAATAAAGAAGTAAATCATTGAGATGAATTCCTGACAATTCATAAAACGGAACACGCCACAATCTTTAAAATAATAATAATAATAATAATAATTGGTATGAATGGGATAGACTAGAATTTATGTTTGTACAGTACAAGTTAAAAACATTTAAAAAAAAACAAGAAAAGATAAATAGGAGAAGGAAGCTTCTGCTATAGCCAAAAGAGAGATAAGATTTTGAAGTACAGGAAACATTAGCAAAAGGAGAGAGAAGGACACAATACAATTTGAAAGTGAAATAAAATACCAAAACAGAAAGGAGTGAAAATAAAAGGTTTTTAATTTTACAAAAATTTAAAATAAGAAAAATATCAAAGGGGAAAGAAAATGAGTACATTAATATTTTTTTAAAAGAAAATGATTAGTAATTATTTAAGGGGGAAAAAAAGTAGGAGATAAGTTGCCATGGGACTCAGCCAATGTCAGTGGTGATACCGCATACTTCCTTAATTGCCAATTGCATCCATAAATGTTGATCTCCAGCATTCCGCTCTATCAAGATAATGGAAGGAAGGTCGGTACTGCTATACATTTATAACCTCTGCAGAAACAAATTGGATTGCCTGTATTTAGAAACTAAATAATGGAGAATGAGAGAGAATAAAAAAGTTACTAGTAATTATTTATAAATTATGAATTAAAGATAAATATAAAAAAATAATATTTTGTTAAAATTAAGATTAAAAATCAATATTTAAATTGCTTTATTTTATTAATTTATTTATTATCTTTCATTATCTTTTTGTTAAGTTTTAATAATTATTTTTTGTTGAAATTAGAATTTAATATTATTTTTATTTTGAAATTATTAAGAGTTATCTCTTGAGTTTTGTATATAAAGTCTTTAATAATTAGAGTTAAACAGTTTTCTAATTATTCATTAATAAAATCATTTGATATTATTAACTGTCTCTTTCCTTTTCTTCTTCCCATTTCCTTCATTTTTTCTCCAAATCTCACACTTTATTTTATATCTCTCTCCTTCACCTCTTGTCCAACACCAATTTTGATATCAAAGCCACTGCACACGCCACCATGTGTTAGTAAAGTCCTTTGCAAGTGAGTTTCATGTGCCTCATGCACTACATGCGCCAAACGTTGATAGTTTCGTTTTTCAAGCCATATCTACAAATAAAACAAAATACTCAAATTATCCAAACTATTGTGAACAACTTAAAATAAAAAAGTATAGATCATCATTTTGATAAACTTAAGAGTGTCATTAGTCAACTTTATATATAAATTATTGACAAAAACTCAAAAGAACTAAAAAAAAAAAAAAATGTCTTCAAAAACCTTAAAAATTAGAGAAAAGTATTCCAATCGAGTCCGATATATAATATCATGGAACCCTTAATTGTCCATCAAATATTAATAATAATGATTATATCATAGGGTTAGAAAAATGATTAGAAGGAAATTTAAGATATGAAGAAATCAATTTTAACCAAAAGTATGGAATTCAACTACAAATTATAGAATAACCAATTCAACTACTTCACCCAATTGATTTTATTATTCCAAATGTATTGGTGAATCTAAAGTTATCTTGACTACCATATCTTAAATGTTGTGTCGTTTGTCCCCCAAAACTTCAAAATGAATTATTGTAATGCTTCTTTACTTTGAAACTCAAAGTTGTATTTTCTCCAACTAGAAAAAAGTAATGAAGAATGAGAAAATAATAAAAAAGCTATTAGTAATTATTTATAAATTATCAATTAAAGATAAATATAAAAAATAATATTTTATTAAAATTAAGATTAAAAATTAATATTTAAATTATTTTATTTTATTATTTACTTTGTTATAATTAGTTATCTTTTTGTTAAATTTTAATAATGATCTTTTATTAAGATTAAAATTTAATGTTATTTTTATTTTAAATTATTATGAGTTATCTCTTGAGCCTTATATATAAAACGCTTAGTAAATAAAGTTAAACAATTTTCTGATCCATTAATAAAACCATTTGATATTATTAATTGTCTCTCTCCCTCCTTTCTTCTCCTTTCCTTGATTTTCTCTCTGCATCTCCTTCTCTTGTCCTACACCACTAAATGCATGAGATAAATTTGATGAGATATAGAGAAGAGAGAGAGAGGGAGTGTATGAACCCACAGAGAGGGCGTAGATCCTACCCACTCTCTCTCTTCTCTTCTCTTTCTCTCACCAAAATCGAATGAAAACATCACAGGCAGAACAAGTAATGGTTATAACACTCTCCAGATACCGTTATGGAGGTCTTCATATGCACATATAACCTACATCGGTCTGTATAAGGGGAGAAAACACCTCACATTAGCAAAATTCCTTGTATTCTCAATTTCTCATATGGAATCTTACAATTATGAGAAGCTTTGCAGTCAGAAAATATACTTACCACGACAGAAGAGACAAGAAATCTTTCGTCTCCAACCAGCATATTAAGCAGTTCATACCAAATTCTGACAAATTGGATTTCAATACTAGGGTAACAATTTCAAGTTTAACAGTTAAGTATTTTTTAAGATGTATCCTAAGAAATCTAAGGTTTCCTCTAAACAAAACAAAAGGATTAAAACACATGAGCAGTAAGTAACACAAAATACATAGGACTGGTGTGGTTGATGAAAAATTATATATAAAAATAAAAAATAATAATAATTTTGAAAATAAAAAATAATTTCATTACTCTTACATTTTATGAATGAGTAATAATTAATAGATAATGTTAAATAATGATTGAATAATGATTAGATGGATAAAATTAAAATTTCCTCTAAACTTTTCTTTTTCATCACTATTTCCGTTGCCTTTTCCCGTTTACCGAACGGGCCGATAGAGTAATTTGACCAGGATGGATCAGGACATTGCTTACCATGTAAGAATCACATTCCAATCCAGAGTTTCTCAATACAATTTTCTTTCTGCCGAAGATGAAGTTTGGACGGTTTATTTCTAAAGGTGAAAGCCAGTGCATGCTTGACATGGTATCATGCCTAAATCAACATAAAATTTCTTGAGACCTTGAATACCGTCTAAGAGTCAATGGTGTTCACACATAGAACTAAATATAAAATTGTAAAAATTTAAAAATAAAAAGAAAAATCCTATGTAAACAATCCTACAAAACCTGCCTACAGAGTGGATGGTGAGAATTTCCACCTAAAGTGACTTTTGAGATGTAAACGGGGCTTATCCAAAATACAAAAATGCTCAATACATTGCATTACACTGTCAAAACTCATTTGAGATATATGGGTTGCCTCAATAGCTTCAGGGTACATCCTCCTTAAGCAGGAACTGCAACCTTTTCCTGCTTCTTCTTAGCAGGTTTTGAAGGCACTTCAGCCGCAATATTTTCAGGTTTCTCAATTCCTTGAATATCAGTTATCCTTAACTTCGTCAACTCCTGGAGATGATAACCATATACCAAGCGGATTTAACATCCATAATTTGTGACAAAACTAAATCAGTTTAAAAAGTTGATTTCCAACACACCTGGCGATGCCCTTTGGTTCTTCGGTAATTCTTCCTTCTCTTTTTCTTAAAAATAATCACCTTTGCATCTAATGCCTGAAGCAAAGAAAAGAAAATGAGTAAATTCTGTTGTGCAGAAAAATTTTGGATCCATTTCACTCTTGTTTCTATAGGTTTTTTGGTTCCATTTCGTTATGGTTTCAAATACCATACAGGAATGGGATGAAATTCGATTGCAATTCTGATACCACCAACTAATGAAACAAAGATCAGTCTATTCCAAACCAACTCCATGCCCATTCGCATCCTCATTCATGAAAATTGATTCTGTATACCAAACTTGCCCAAATTTATTTGAAATAACACTTACATGCTCCTCAACAACAGCATGAACAGCTGCATCTGGCAGTATGGGTCTGCCAACAATTGTCTGACTACGGGAGCCAAGCAACAGAACTTTATTAAGAATCAACTGCAATGGACAAAAAAATGCAGATACCACCTTTAAGATTGCCGACCAAATATTTAACTAAGTGGCATGAAAAATTCCATAACGGGAAAAAAAATCCCAGAGTGACTACACGAGAAACTAGATATTGATTAATAAGATTACTAAAATACTTATACTGATGCAGGCATATAATTATTTCACAAACAGTGTTTCTACAACTAGAATAAGCAGGTTAGATGGCACAACTATCTAAGAAATAGTAAGAACTACATGACTTCAAATTGCACTTTCTGGAATAGGCTCAGACACTAACTAATTGAGTAATTTCAACAAATAGCATCTTTTTATAATATTATCATCATCTATCCAAATCCTAGTGTGATAGTTTTACTTCAGCACATACTTTACTGCATATCACTTCTACAGTTCTACCCTGCACATGGATCCATCTGACATTTTTACACTGTCTAATTTAAGCCCAGTTTTTAAACGAACCTCCTAAGAGCTTTTTCAACCCCCCCCCCCCCACAAAAAAAAAAAAAGGGACAATGCCTATGGCAAAGCTCTCCTCCCAATCGTGAAACTTCTTATTTGGGGCAACCTAACTTATAATTAAGGTGTTCATTATTAACTCATTAACTTCTGCTTCCAATGTATTGATCTCAAACCTTTTTTCAGCAACTCCTATTGTAACTGCATTGCTCTCTATTGCCTTAGGTTCTATATGACAGATCTACCCCGTTGCTCTCTAAGTCTACTTCAGCAAGCATCTTTTTCTATCTTCTCTTCTTTACAGAATACTAGATTTCTTCCAAACACACTACTTGCAAAATGCTAGCGCACTGCCCCTAGCATGAAGGGAGAGGGGGGATGACGTGTTGAATTTAGAGAGGAATAGTAGTTGCCAAGTCAGCAGTTTTTGCTGTCTAGCACCTTAGTAACAGAAGCTGTGAGAGAAAGGCAGTGCAAATAACAAAATTGCTTTTTTCCCGTAGTCATAACTTTCCACCTTCTGAAAGAAACTGGACTTCATTTGCAAAGACAATAGGATGAAACATTTTTTACCAACAGGGACATATCTTATTGCTAACAAAATGACAAACAAATACGACTATACAAAATGACCAATTGGCACAAAAATAAACCTGAAAATAGTTTTCTCTTAAACAATAACTCTCCTTTTTGGGTTAAGTAATTATAGAACCTATTCAATGTCTAAGATTGGGAGGTAGTTTGGCAAATTCAAGAACAGGTTTAGAGTTATATGAGATAATACAAATTCAATTCAACAAATACATAAAAATTAAATGGATTCCAAATACTTAATTTGATCAAAATACGTGTTCAGCCTAGTTCTAATATCAATTAATGCTGGGTGATCCATTTTTCAAAATTATAGAACATAAGAAAATATTAAAAACTAGAATCGAAAGATGGAGAGAGAAAAGGAGAAATAACAAGACATTTGATGAGAAGTCTCCAATAGTGAGAAAACACTAAGAGAAACTAAAGGAAGGAAACAAAGGTTTAGTGAGAAAAAATCGAAAATAAAGATTAAAAATGATTTTAAGGAAAAGTCGGTAGCAGGTCTGGACCCAGTTTTGACATATAGACTGTTCACATAAGCTCTAATGTCTACACCAAAAACTCGAGATTTTAGAATTAACTCTGCCTTACTGTACTTAGTTATCTAGTTTTTGGAATTTGGCAGAAACCTCTGTCTATATGCTCTAATGTAAACTCAAGGAGAGTTCTGTACATATAAACAGAAAGAGTATCACTAGTAAGAAAATTTTCATAGAAAGGAAAACAATTCTGTTAAGTAGAAACATCATTTACAGGTATTAATTACCAAGGTACTTGCGAAAAGAGAAAGAGTTAACAAGGCACCAAAAGCAATAATGAGAGATCTCTAACTTCTGATTCTTGTATACTGTCTTGGCACATGATGATATTGTATTTCCCAATTCCCATGATAATTGGACAGGACAATAAAGCCTTTCAAATATGCTAGGTGAAAGAGCAATAGGCCAACATCATTTCAACAGTCAGATATCAGACAGGAAAACCCCAGCTATTTCAAACTACCTCCCGCCTCACCACCCTAAAGGAACCAAACATCAAGCAGACCTGGCATGGCGCCATGCCAGCCTGTTGAAACAGAAGCAATAATGTCATTCCTTATGGTCCATATATCAATCAGTCGCACAAAATCATGGCACAATGAAATTAAATCAAATGCAGATACTCAGTAAAATTGAAAGACTAGTCACACGGTGATCCTGATCCTGCCACCGGAACTTTAATAAATAGAAACATAAACAGCGCAGGATGAGTGCATTTTGCAAATGACCAACAAACTGCAGCACAATCTCAACAAGTGTCAGGATTTATATATTCAAGAGCAACGGTGACCTACCTTATCATTCACTTCGCAAAATTTCAGTCTTTCAGTGAAAATGCTGTCCCCATTGCTTACTTTAAACTGGTGTGAACCGACCTAGACTCCAAAAAATAAATAAATAAGGAAAAAGTAATGAAGCACACATATATATAAATCCAGTTTCTTAGTCAATCAGCACTAGCAAGACAAATTTGCAAATTGGACCTGAACAACAGCGTAGGCCGGCTCGTACGGCTTGAAAACCTGATCATTCCTATCAAGAGGCCCTATCACTTTGTAACCAATAGCCGCCGCTTCTGCTTTCTTTTCTTCTGCCGTATACTCTCTTTTCCCAGCAGCCCCACTTGATATCGTGACATTCTCATCGTCGCTATACTCTCCCTCTTTTTCTTCGTCTCCATCACTATCGTCTTCGGCTTCTTTACCTTCGTTGCTGTCATCATTTTGTATACCGGAAGAGAAATAGCGAAGGTGGGACCATTGCGCACACCCGGTAGTAGGTCTGGTATCGGTGAGAATGTGAAAGCAGCTTAATGTGAAGGTGTTGAGAGGTGGGTTCAGCAACGTGGGCGGCACTAGGAGTGATTGGAGAGATGAATTGGTAAAGAGAAATGCAGATGCCTGGCGCGTTAAAGCTTGCAGACACCGTCTATTCGCCATGGATGCTTTTGGAGCTCCTCTATTCGCCCTAGGTTTATGGGGTTTCTGATCTCGGTCGTCCCTGCTGCTCAGTACCGTGTCTTCCTTTTTTTTTTTTTTTCTTCCAAGAATCTCAAGTCTCAACGAATTTTTCCTTAAAACATCTATTTTTTTGGTAAAATGACATTGTAGAAGCAATATATATACATATATATATATATATAAAGAGTACTATACTTCTATATAGATATCAGGGTTTAATAATATGTAATTACTTTTTTAATTTCTCCTGTTTTTTAACTAAGTTTATGTAATTTTTCTTTTATTACATAGGGGGAGGGGGAGTGGGGGTTGGCCCCCATCTCTCTGCCAATCAGCGGAGCACGGTGCCACTGTGACACAAGGCTACGGTGTTAGGTTTATGTAATTTTATTTGTAAAATTGAATGCTCATTAATTTATGATATATTTTTATTTTTTAAATTTATTAAAATTCATGAAGTATCTTAAATGAAATTACACGTGCCACCAACTCATATTTCAATTTATTAGTTTAATTACATAATTTCATATAGTTTTAAGTTAATCCATCCAATTTTTTTAGTTGGCCAAAAAAATCCAATTTATTTCTTAAAGTTTTATTTTTATGATTTATAATTGTCCTACTATCATTCTCTTAGTTAATATGACAAATAAAAAGCACAATTATTTTTCTATAAAAAAAAAGCACAATTATTTAACAAAGTTTGAATATTGTCAAGCAATAATTTTGTGGTCATGCTCCTCAAAATTAGACAAGTACCAACTAATAGTCACTAGCTAAAATTTTAGTTTGTTAGAAAAATAAATAAATAAAATTTAAGTTTAGATTGAAGAAGAAGAAAAAATTGTCTTGGACATTTAACCAAAAAAACATTTAGTATGCATCCCAATACTAAACTTCTAACATGAAATTAATTTCTAAACTAAGTTGTAGTAAAGTTGTTATTCAATAAACTAGCAAACATTAATTAACTTATAACCATGGTTATTAAAATTGGGTGTGTGTGTGTGTGTGTCAAACATATAATATATAAAAAATCTAGTCTAGACTTATATATATATATAACTACAATTTGGTTTATTTTTTTATTTGATAAATTATTTGTTCTAATTTATGATTCTAAGTTTTTTGTTTTTTAGTGACAAGTAAAATCTTAATATAGCTTAACATTTTCAAAATTTTAAAATTAAAAACTCTTAAATTTCAATCATGAGTAAATTTCATTTTTCAATTCAAAATTAATTTCTCAAACATCTTAAAAAACATAAGATTAGTAATTAAATATTTAAAATTTATTAATATTTTTTGTTATATTAAAATTTTAATATATAAAATTTAAAAAATACATATTTAGTTATCACCAATTTGATTACGACTCAATCATGGATAGATCAATGAATTATGAATTATTGTTTTTATTGGTTCAATAACTAATCTAATTTTTAAAACATTACTTAGAACCTACCAAGATTTCCAAGCAGAAAACAACTTAAGAAAGCACCTTGAGTTTTTATTAAAAGGGAAAGAAATTCAATTAGCACGAAGGGCATTAATCAATAAGACCTTAATATTAAATATTTTTACAATTTAATCTAAAAAAAATCTTTATCAATATCACTCACACAAAGAAATCTAAAGGAGAATAGGAATATAATTTAGCTTATATTAAAAATATGACCCTTGCTCTTATTACTCCTTGTTTTAGGAAAATCATCTTTCTATTCATCCCACATATAGTATACATTACATGACTAGACTATAAGAACTAGCCTCTCATCTACAAGAACTACCCATCTTAGTACTCATAGCAGACCAAATTAACAATTTGAATAAGCTTATTACAAACTTAAAGGTTAGAACAACAATTTTCCAAATGAAGCCTGATAAGATTCTCAAACTTGATGGGGCCAACTCACCCTATTGTTGCCATTAAAGCTTATAGCAAATGACATGATTAAAGAAGGAAAGAAGATAGAAAAGGAGTTAGGCCTAAGAATAGGTCTAACAACTAGAGTAATGGTGTACTTTAAAAGAGCTAAAAAAGATGAGATGCCTAAGACGGCATAGGGCAAGTTTCATGCATGCAACTATCTTTGCTATAATATTTTAGGTTGGTTAAGCTAGGAAAGTGAAAAGGAAGTGATTGGAAAATAATATTAAGGGTGATCTTTTATTGAGGTAGTGTGGAGAATTTTCTAGAGAAAGCTAAAGGAAAGAGTTAGCCTTTTAAAAGCTAGCCATTGCTTTCTTTTATTTACATTCTTTATTTCTGCTTATTTTAAGCTAAGTTGGTGGATATTATGTTATATTGTTGAGTTGTCTTTATTGAGTGAATTAGTATTGCTCAAAGTTATATACTAGAAGGATTGCTGAAATACTATGTTTATATCTAATAGAAATTGTTAGAGGGTTCTATCATTTTATTATTAAAAAGATGCCTATTAGGGAATGATAAATACAAGGATGGAAGGGTGGATAAACACCTTGGATTGTCATGCAGTTTGGTGGAAAGAGATTGTTGGAATTTAGAACAAAGATGTTGAGACTTTTAAGAGAACGAATGTTAAAGATGTGAGAAATTCTAGCTTGTATTAATAGAAGGAGTAAAGATACAATTGAATATTAACCCATTACACAGACAAATTTGAATACACGGGTGGATGAATTAGCAAAGAATAGTTCAATAGTAGATAAAGAAACTAACAAGTTTCATATGTTAGAATTACTAATATCCTCAAGTGAAGATCCTATAGATTGGTTATTTTAGATGAAACATTATTTCCATATTAATGGTTTCTTAGAAGGGAAGAAATTAGATGCTACCACAATCTGTTTACAAATTAAAGCATTGAATTGGTTTCAATGGCTTGAAACTAGAAACCCAGTTCATTCCTAGGTAGAGTTCAAAACAAACTTGCTATGATGTTTTCATTATTCACAACAAGGTGATATGAAGTAAGAAGGCTTAGTGAGATATTTAAGTAATTGATTGCCCCTTTGAAAGATGAAACAGATAATGCATACTAAGTCACCACATGAGTTAATGAAGGTGATATGTATGGTAGAGGGACAGAATATGGTTGTGGATTGGGCTTGAGAAAACAAGTTTAGTAGGAATATTTAATTAATTAGTCAATTTTTCACTTAATTTATAATTTCATAATGCATGGAAGCTAACAAGGCAATGTCAAAACGGGGCAATTACACAATCTTTATGACTAGATTTTTTTTAACTTTTCATAATATTTGTTTTGACTTACCAATAAAGGTCGACAAACCTCATATAAGATTCGCCACTGCATACGACTAATGTTAGATTACGAACCTATACATACATAACAAAAGTAATTGGCTTCATACTCAAAACCATAGCAAAATACTATGTCAAATTATAAAGCAAATATAATATAGTTAAAAGAGCTCCATAATAACTACTTAAAAGCCTAACTATTCAGATTTGGCATATCGATACTTGGAGGTATCAATCAGATCTCTTTAGTAACTATCAAAATTTTCATCTCAATAATTACTCAAACCTAACCTATACCTGGCATAATTAAATGCATATACTCAACCTCCACTATGTACTTAGTCATCAGCATTCTTACTATTTAAACACATTACCACACATGCGAAAATCATAAACATTCTTAGTATATAGTACTAAATTTAATAATAAATAATGATTCAATTGCTACGTGTATAGAAAACATTTCCTTTTCCTTTTCCTTGTCTTATTAAAAGCCAACTGTCACATCGAAAAATATGACCGCGTGGCGTTAGAAAGAAAAGATTTAAAAAAAATTTTGATTTTCAAAAAACGAAAACTAAAATTAAAATAAGTAGTAGAGTCACCACCAAAATTTTATTTTTTAAAAGGCAAAACTTTGAAATTTTTTTTTTTTATAAAAAAATGGTTTACGAACCAAATAATAGATTCGAGAGTCGATTATGAGTAGAAAATATATTAGGTACGTCATAACACCCATTATTAAGAACGGTTACCCAAAGTCAGTTATATAAAATTAATATAACTTCTATTCTATTTTTATTCTCTATAACAAATCACATGCAAAATGAGAGAAAAAAATTCAAGGAAATAAAATTAAAAACTAAATAAAAGGGAAGAAATTAAGAAAATAAAATTAAAAAAAATATTTATTTACAAGAATTAACTTAACCTAGGATAAGAATATAAGGCCTACGTACCCTTTGAAAGAAATAAAAGTCCATGTAATTTAAATAATTGAAAACTTTGTTTGAATAGTGTTTGTTTGTTTTTCCTTTGTTTTTATTTTTTTTTAATTTTTTTGTGAAAAGATAAAAAAAAAAAATTACTTTTTTCTTTGGCAAATAACATGAATTTATAACTAATTGATGTATTTAAATTTGTTAAATATAGAGTTAATTTTATTTCTTTACTTTTCTTGTATTTTCAATTTTTCTCTTTTTTTCATCATTTCTTTCTTTTCATTTTTTTTATTGTTTTTGTTTTGTCTTTTGTTTTGTTCCTTTTTTGTTTTGATCAATTTTTATTGATTTTTATTTTGTTTTGTTCCCTTTTATTTTTATTTTTTCCATTTTTTCCATTTTATCTTTTTTCAAAAGGACATATTCCAAAAGGAACAATTAATTTTAAATTTTTAAATTACTATTTTTTTATTTTTAGAGAAGAACCTTTTAGAAAAGAAAAGGAAAAAGTTTTTAAGATTAATCACTTTTGTGAAAAAAGATTTTTAGCTTCTCTCTTTTTTTATTTTAAAAAACTACTTTATTTTTTCTAAACAAAACCATATATTTTTAAGGAACCTCATTTGATTTTTTAAATTTTTTTTTAATCATATTTTTTTAAGCATATTTTCTTTTTTCTTGAATTTTTTATAACAAAATTAGTTGGATAAGGCCATTGGAATCCAAAATTTGCAAATAAAAAAAAATCAATGAATGTCAAGGAGACTTTATTGTCACACATAATACTCCGATTACCCCTATACGCCTTAGGAGATAAAAAAAAATCTCACACAGCAACTCTAAAAGGATTAGACCAAAAATATTTACAAGCTTGTAGCATTTTTTTTTTACTTCTTTTTTTGTTTTTTTGACTGTGTGTGCTTGTGTGCATCCAATCATATGTAAGATAATATTTACAATTGATAATAGAGCGTAAAACCAAAAACGAGTGCCTTCCTCCAGTCTTCTGTTTTTTGAACACACTGCTATCCTTTTCTTCTATGCAAATGTCATGATTTCCATGATCAACGAAGCTCCTTCTTCCTTCTCTTTAGTCATTCGTCCAAGGATTTTGCATATATTCTCTCTAGCAATTTTCATGGCCAATGGCGTGGATGCAACAAAGGAAAAACATGAAGCAAAATTAGTTCAGGGTCAAATATTAGTATAAAATTCAAACCGAAACCAATATAGAATTTAGACAAGACTTGCATCCTTATTTTTGCTTTAGATGATATAATTACAAGAGCCACCGCAACTCAAAACCTATGATCTACTAAATCAAGTCATGGCAAAATTTATCAAACCATCAATTATATACTAAATTACAAACTGGAAATTAATCTCTTATGTATTTTAACTACAAGACCAACTTGAATCATATGAAAAGAGAATCTAGTGTCTCATTATTGCACTTAAGGTTAGGTTACGGCATACCATATCAAAATTCTAAACCTCAAATCAGCACATGATTAAATAATGTTTGCTTGAATTTTAATATTAAGGGCTAACTCAAAGACTAAAGCTTCTCATTAAGAAACAAAACTAAGTACGCACAAGATTTTAGCTGATCATAGCTCATTTTCATAAGCAAGCCTCATTTGCACACAAATTCAAATACCACTAAGGTTGTGTACAACATATTTGATACAAAAACTAAGTCACATACCTGTAAATGCCAGAGACAAAATCCCAACAAGACTCATCACTTCCACACCAAACAGAAGTTTAGACCTTCTGCTAAAACATAGAGTTGAGACTTACAAGGATAACATTTAACAAGAAATTCAATTAACACATTCAAAAAGACCACTAAGAAATGCTAAACAAAAAATTAGGAAAACCTTTAAACTAAAAATCACAGTAAAAAAGAACTTTAACATAAGTTTGACAAGGAAAGTGGCAGAGAACAAGGAAAATAAAATACTAGACCTTATACCCTAACCTATCTAGCAAAGTTAAAATTAGAAATTTAAGAGACTTGCACATAATAAACTCAAATGATTTTGAATCCCAAATTCCTTATCTTATATCACTGAGAAGGGAGATGGCATTCAAACACAATCCAATCAAATAGAATATTGTAAAGGCCAAAAATCAGAGTATAACAATCCCAAACAAGTATGAACCAAGCAACAAAATTTGTTCAACTTCTACTGAAAGCTGTGGCAAGGGAATGAATAATTAATATAAACAGAAAATCAAACCTAAATTCAATGAGCAGGAAGCACAGAAATTAGATTTCCATTAGAGGTATATCCACTTAAATACAAAAGTAAATTGAACCATAAATAGGGTATATGAACTATTAATAAAAATAGGAACCTATATTTCAGAATTAGGAACCTATATTTCGTACCTTTACCCTTTTTAGTGTCTTCCTCCACTCAACTTTCGTGTTTAGTCTCCTTTTCTTCACGGTTCTATTCCCATGATCTGCCTTACAGGTTCTGCTTAATTGTTTTTTTTCCTAACAGAGCCTCTTCTAAAACCAAACACGCCTTTTTCGATTTTCTTTTTCTTAGAGACTCTAGCCAAAATTCCTGACAACTCTTGGTCTCAAACCCCCTTTTCAGTCTCTTACTCCCCTCCTCCTTTCAATCCGAAGCCCTCTTTCTTTCTTTTATAATCAATCCAAGAGTGAATTTCACTCTCATACGCTTGCGCATATACCCTATCTTCTCCTCTATCTGCAGGTACCAACAACCACGATCCTCCTGCTCTTCTTCATTCTCTGCAAATTCCATCCACGGTTGAAGGATGCGTTGCACAAAGTAATCATGCATAAAGGAAAGCAGCAAGGTCGTAGCTTTTTGTCACGTCTCTAATCATGCTTTCTCCACTCCATTTGCATGGTTCGCCCCTCCACTTTCTCTGCATGAGTTCGTTCCCTTTTGGCCAGTTCTGAATGATCTCAGAAGAGGCGCGCACCAGGGATGAGAGGTAAATACCACAATTGGATAGGGTTTCAGACTAATGGGATGATAGGCCTGGGCTCCAGAATTTAGGCCTTTTCTTTTTTTTCTACAGGATCCTGTCTCCTTTCTTTTTTTGATATCGAGTTAGTGGGCTCTCTTTTAGTGTTATGTCTATGATCCATAGCTAAGAAAACCATGGATCCTCTTTCATCATTTCTATTTCTTCTTTATATTTTCTTTTCTTTTCTTTTGTTTTTTTGTTTTCTTTTCTCTCTCTCTTTTGTGTTCTCTTTTTGTTTTTTTATATTATTATTTTTAATTTAGATTCATATTTTTAGTATTATTTTGATTATTTTCTTCTCTTTTCTCTTCTTTTTTTTTTTTTGGTTAATTGGGTTAAAAGAATCCATTTGATTTTTATTTTGAGATTGAAATAATTGGCCTCAGAAGGCACATTTTTTTCTTTTTTCTTTTTGCTAATTTTATTATTTTTAGAATATGCCAGACAAAATACAGTGTTCACACCAACATCACACATATAACTTAAATGAAATGCATGGCAAGACTTAGTTTAACAAGTCAACTTGAGTTAACTGATAATCACATCATAGTAAATAAGCCATGCATAACAACTATCATGAATATCTTATAATAATCAAAGTATCTTGCCATTCAATGTATTAAGCAATTATCATAATCCCATCTTATGCAAACATGACTCTATCACCTCATAAATATAGTTAAGTTAATTTAAGAATATTTATAGAAGCTACTTCCAGTGTCCCATACCATTTAATGCAAATCTAAGTTTTTAAAATCACCACATAACTAAGAATGAAGGATCATTTTCCTTAGTTCTTTTGTATTTGCAAAAGATAACTATTAGAATATTCAATAATAATAAGAAATCAAACCATATATATACTACTCAAGGCATCCTTTAAAGTGGATCCACGTTACATGCATAATCAAGGTTTCATAATACATCTTGAAAAACAAGCTAGACATATCCAAAAAGAAACTAGATATCTTCGAAAGATAGGTTATAGAGATCATCCTTATGAGAATTATCTCTCTTTGATGCTAATAGTATCGTAATTTAAAACTTCAGATAAGCCCAAGTATAATCATATAAGTAATCTCTTTTCAATCAAGTGTATAAACTTAAATATGACATATTTAAACAATAAATTATTCAAAACATACTCAGAGTTAATCAATACAAATCACTTATGAATTTCAATAGAACCCTTAATTACTATGTCTTTTCATGTTTGACGGGTTTTGAAGGTTTATAGTCCATATCGAGCATTTGGGAATCAGTTTTCCATGCATGAGAATAATTTAAGAGTTCCATCTTCCATGAATAGGAGTCAAGAAAATGAAAGGAATACAGTCATCCATGAGTAAGAATAGTTTGAAATTCCATCTTCTATGCACGGTGTCTAGTAATATTCCTCTACTCATGGATTAAGTGGTAATTCTTATTGAATTTAAACTTTTAGGGTCCCAAGTAATTCATAAACAACCAAAAGACTATGGTTTAACCACATCAAAGATCATACTTTAAGTATGCTAAATAAACTCATCAAATAATGACCCTTTCATTACTCAACCATCTAGGTTATGTTTCGTCTCATTTTATCTCATACAACCACAGAAGCAATAATGATATCCTAACTTATACCAACACTATTTAATGATAGCAATTAGGAAGCTTAAGACATAAAGTTTTTCTTCTTTAGACATAGGCCATGTTAAATCATATGGCTAGGTTATGCTTTTTTGGCAAAACAAATACATGTAGTTCAAGGTAGTTAAGCATAGGCTATGCTAATTAACACAGGATGGCTGTGTTTTCTCTCTAGTCTTAGGCCATGTTACAAAATATAGGTAGGCCATGTTGTTCTAGGAAATTCTCTTTAAATGTTCATCTAAACATAGGCTATGTTCATCAATGCAGGTAGGTCATGCTTATTCCAAGTATAGACCCAAATGAGCATAAACTATTCAATTGGATAGTGTCAGATCACACTTAGCATCCTTGGACTTTGAAATGCATTATTTTTGCCTTCGAAATTTTTTAAGTCATATTTAGCCATAAAGACATGATTCAAACATTATTAGGCCCCCATAAACAAGTCAAAACACTATATGAACGCAAAAGTTACCATCAAATCATTACCACACTAAATCTCAAAGATTCATCTTCCTTCCAAAACTCTCAACCATATGATTTCAACTATCCAAGAGGCTATTCTAAATACTTCTCAATCATCATATGACTACAAAGCAATCATCAAACATGGTTCAAAGATTCAAAGCTAATGATGTCACCTCTTTTTGCCATAAAAGTTACTTTATAGAGAGAAAGTATAATAGATAAAAGAGTGACTGTTTTAATGGGTTTTCCTCATCCTACAAGCATATAAACTCAACTAAAACTTGATTTATAGTTCAAAATCATAACTACATGAGAGTATAAAGCTTGAACATGAAGATTCCATAGAGAGAGAAAGCTAAAGTGATGAAGGAAAGGCAAGAAGATGAAGCTTTTGGATGGTTCAGAGACATCATCAACACCTAATCTTAGTGACAACACTATCTATAACATCGAAATTCAACAGGTAAGCATATTACAACTTTTACCATTGAAACTTGAGATATCTAAAGAGAGAAAATGAAAATGATGAAGAAGATGAGGAAGAAATGTAGCTTGAATCTTCAATAAGATAAGGAGTCTTACATTGTTTCTTTAATCTAAAGTCTCCTTCCTTTAATCTCCTTTTTCTTTAGATCTCCTTCATTGCATCTCCCATCCTCTATCTTTTGTTCTTTGTGTCTCATCTCTCACTTGATCTTCAACTTTTTCTTTCTTTGATTGAGTAGAACAAATAAGTGAAGTAAGACAATAAATAAAAGTTTCACCTCATTTTACTTTGTCTTCTTCGAATCTTCACCAAATCTTAGCTTGTTCTTCTCCTTCTTCTTCTTAGTACATTTTATCTCACTGACTTCGTGAGGAAGTCAACTTAAAAGGTACACTTTGCAAATGAAATAATACCTTATTTGGTTAATACTATATATAAAATTTTTACTAATTATAGGAAAGGTATATATATTAAAATTTTCAACTCTTCATACTTGTTATTTTTACAACTTTCATTCCTTAAGAAAAATTACTTTTTAACCTGGGCTAAAATTACATTTTGGTCCCATTAAAATTATATTTTTGTTCTATTAAAATTATGTGTTTTTACCTTGAATTTTAATAATTATGTTTTCACCCAAAATTAACCTAAATGTTTTTATTTTTCTAAATGTTTTTCTTATAGTTTTAGTGTATTTTTGGCTTTAGGAGTTCCTAAAAATTAAATCCTCAAGTAATTATTTCCTAATCACTTTCTATTTAACATTTAAGAAAAATACTAATTAATTCATGAAAATTCTCTAAAATTCCTATTAAATTCTAAAAAATTTTCTTTATATTTTATGAATCTATATTTTACTAAATCTCCATTATTTGATTATTATTTAACTTTTATATATTTTATAATATTAATTAATTTATTTAAAATTTATATAAATATTACTTAATAAATCCTATTAGGAGAAAGATGTTACAAATTTTAAATCTATCATAAGGAATAGGGTCTAAATTAATTTCAAAAGTGTCCAAAGGACCTATTCTAAGCTTGTCATTATCATTAGTTCTAACAAAAACCCCAACACTAAAGGAAGAGAATTAGAATTAAACAACACATATATATTGGGGTTTAGATTGTGCTTTAAATATGACAAGAATAGGTCCTTTGGTACTCTTCAAAAACTATTTAATATAAAGCTAGCTAGAAAATGCAAGTCAAGATTGTGCTTTAAATATGACAAGAAGTTTAGGCCTAATCACATATATAAAAATAAACAATTCCAAGTATTGCTCTGAGAGGAATTGGAAGAAAAATAAAGCATAAGGCAAGAAGGAGATTTTGAGTTGGAGATAGAGAAGCCAATAAAAGAAAAAGGTACAACCATGGAATTATCCATGAATTCCATAGTGGCATCACAAGTAACAATACTAGGAAGTTGATGAGAAAACGTGATGATGAAGAAGTGTTGATTTTGTTAAACAATGGTGCTTCGCATAATTTTATGTCTTCTAGTTTAATGAAAAGAATGACGCTACCTATATAATATATTGGGAACTATGCAATATTTATGGAAGATGGTTATAAAGTGCATAAGGATAAGCTTTGCAACAATGTGATGTTGAATGCACAGGGACTTCAAATTACCCAAACTTATTTATTTATTTTTTAACTTGGTAAAGTTGATGTGGTTTTTGGCATTGAATGGATGAAATCTTTAGGTGAGGTAAGGGTCAACTTAAGGCAACT
The DNA here is from genome assembly GCA_026724425.1 of Erythrophleum ivorense. Taxonomy (NCBI): domain Eukaryota; kingdom Viridiplantae; phylum Streptophyta; class Magnoliopsida; order Fabales; family Fabaceae; genus Erythrophleum; species Erythrophleum ivorense. The sequence continues at coordinate 291,474 of JAIUCV010000218.1, read as the reverse complement.
TACTATGAAACTTGCATCAAGAAGGGAGATGGTGTGTCTTAAGAGCAATCCTACTTTATCTAAGACTATAATTTCACTTAAAGCAATGATACATTCCATTAAAAGTGGAGGACAATAATTTTTGGTTGAATTTAAAGAGATGACAAAGGTATAATGAGATAGAGTAGAGGATTCCTGTAGAGATACAAGAAATATTACTTTAAAAGTTTTCCATAGTTTGTGAGAAGCTTGCAAGATTACTACCTACAAGTTTAATGGATGAGAAGCCCATATGATTACTACTTACAAGGTCAATGGATCATACTATTCTAATTAAGCAAAAGAGTAACCACCTGACATATGTCCTTATAGGCAACTTTATTCTTAAAAAAAAAGTGAAATTAAGCATTTGATTAATGATATGATTGTAGTTGGAATAATTCGACCAAGTGGTATCCCTTTTTCTAACCTTATGATGTTAGTTAAAAAAAGGATGGAAGTTATAAGTTTTGTGTGGATTATAAAGCCCTTAACAAGATCACCATAACATATAAATTCCTATTTTTGCTATTCATGAACTGTTGACATTATGTACAAATCAAGAAGTAAAAGTAAGGCTATTAATGCCTTATCTATGAAAGAAAAGCAGATAGAGCTCAAATCTTTATCAATATGGCAATACAGGGATGTGGAAATTTGGGACAAAGAAGTACAACATGATGCGAAATTAACCATGATCATTCAACAATTGATAATCGATACCAGAAGGATACAAGATATGAAAAAGGTGTCTATTATATTAGGAAAGGTTGGTCTTACCAAAGGAATCTTTTAGAATTTCATTACTCGTAACAAAATTTCATGATTCCCTTTTAGGAGAACATTTAGGGTACCATTGCACTTATGAAAGATTATCAATATTTGTGTATTAAAAGGGACGAAAACATGATAGATAGAACTTTATAGCTAAATGTGATGTATGTAAGAAGAACAAAAATCAAGTTCTTACTCAAGCTGAATTACTACAACCTTTACTTATTCTATAACTACTTTGGGAAGATGTTATCATGGAATTCATCATTAGACTTCCTAGATCTTTAAGGTTTGATACTATAATGGTAGTAATGAATCGTCTTACTATGTATGCACATTTTATTCATTTCTATCATTATTTTTTAACAAAGGAAATAGTTAAAACATTTATCTTTGAAGTAGTCAGGTTGCATAGTTTTTCTAAAACTATTATTTGAGATCATGATAGGCTATTTATCAATCACTTTTAGAAGTAATTGGTCAAACAAACTGGTATGACTCTTTGCTATAGTTCTTTATATCTAGGAATTAATAAGCAAATCAAAGTGGTAGATATAAGCTTGGAGATGTTTCTCTATTCCTTTATTAGAGATAAATCAAAATTGTGGTTTTAATGGTTATCTTAGGCTAAATATTGTTATAACACCACATTTAATAGCCCTACAAACATGACCTCTTTTAAAGCAATGTATGAAAAATATTTTCTTATATTATTGAAACTAAATTACAACTTATCGAGAAGGATGTTAATGAGCAAATTGAGTCCCAAAACTTAATTCTTTCAGCATTAAAGGATAATTTAGAAAAAGGTTTAGGTAAGTATGAAAGTTCAAGCATACCAACATAGGTTAAACATCTAGTTTAAAGTAGGAGATTTTGTTTATTTCAAGCTTAAACCTTACAAGCTAAAGTCTTTAATTGAGATACTAATGAAAAATTAAGCCCAAAGTTTTATGGACCCTTCAAGATTTTGGAGTAGGGCATATATATTGGAATTACCACCATTAGCATATATCTATTCAATCTTTTATATATCTCAACTTAAAAAAATTCTTACATCCTTTTATGGCCATTATACCTAATTATAGGCTAAAAAGCTTGCTTAAAAAAAAAGATATAAGTTCAAAAAAAAGTTTAAAAAAAGGCTAGTTAAAAAAAAACTCAAATATATTATAAACTATGTTTGGATTTTTTTAAAAGCCCAACTCAAGCCTAAGTCAAATTGTATTACAATCAATATATTTTTTTATATTATTAATTAGTATTAATATTATTTTAAATCACTCACTTTCTATTACTTAATAATATAGAAAAATATATTTTTCATAATATTAATTAATATTAATATTGTTATTTTCTTCATGCCATACATAATCCCACAATCTATTTGGTATTACCAATACTAATAATTCTCCTTCCTTGATAAATATGGCCTTTAGTCTCCTTTTTTTGCTACACTTTCAATATGTGAGACCAAATCTAAATTTTCATCCGACCATTAGTTACTTGTTAAATTTTTTTCCCTTAATGAATATGATCTTTGGTTTCCTTTTTTAGCTATGTCAATCTTTATTGCACTTTTGTTATTGTTATTCCAAATAAATTGTTGCAACTTTAATAGGTTAGGCTAGATTTAGCCATTTTTGATTAGGTTGAGACCAAGCCTATTTTTTATAAATAGTACTAATCTCTATTTTTTTAATAATTTTTTATTTTTATGGATTTGACTCATCTTCAAACGAATTTGTCTTATGACAAAACCTAGTGGCCATACAGGTGCTTGCCTCTTTTATTTTTAAGAACTTGGAACTTCGACTATAACCAAAAGATGAGAGAAATATTAAGAAGTTGTTGTTTGAGTTTGAGAATACTTAAAGAATTTTGATGTTATTCAGCTACAATTTTCATAATTCTAAAGGACAAGGTACAACTTGTTAAAGGTATTAATGGACTACTCATCTTATTGCTGCTGCTACCAATACAATTTGATGCAAGTAGTATGAAGGCTGTTTTCGTAACGAGTTCGATCCCCCTTATATCCACTCAAGTCTTACTTGTGTCATCAGATTGTGAGGAGCTCCCCCACCCCTTTAGGGTCCGGCGATTGGCCTGGAGTCTTAACCGTGGTGCTCTACAACTTCAGGCTCATATCTGGTCACCGCAAGAACCACGACTGCTGAAACTTCAGCACTACCAAAAACTGGGAGTGCCATCCCTCCTTCCCATCTTAGTTATAAAAAAAAAATCTTGTTGCTGCCACTGCAACTTATAGCAGACAACGTAATCAAAGAAGAGAGGAAGATAGCAGACGACCTGGTCAATCCACTGTCAAACACCTACTGTCTTTCTCATCCTCCTGCGGTAGCTCGACAATATATATAGCAGATCTTCAATTGCGAAAACTATGCCCAATGCACAACCCATTCTTGCAATGTTCTTCAAATTCATACCTTCATTTGTAAGGAGAGAGGTAAGACACACATAATCAAACAAAGACAAGAAAAGAACCAAAAGAGCAATAAAACTGAAGTAGAAATCTTGCAAATCACTGTTTCAGAAAAGAGTTGATGTAACACTGCCAAGGGCAAATTTAGTGAATGCCCTCCACTTTTTTTTTCTTTTAAATATAAAATTAAATTAACAGGATACAAGTACAAAATTAATAGATATGCCATCCAAGCCATGCGCTTGGCAAAAGGAAATAATATAATTTGGGTTTTTCAAATTTTTATTTTTACATATTATGTGTTTATTGAAATATATAGTAACAAACATATAGACAATTTAATCTCAATCTCATCCAAAACTAATGTGCGTCTTTCAATTGTTCATTTTTAACGAGTTATAACGTATGCCAGAAATTAACTCAATTATAAAGGATTATAAATGGTAAGAAAAAGTATTAAAACTAATTTATTAATTATGGTAAACTATTAATCTAAACTAAATATATAACTAAACTTACTAAAAATGAAGTTAGAAATAAACGTAATTTGGTCATATTTTCTTAATAATTTCCATTATTATTTGTCCTTTGGTTTTATCTATCCATACTTGCTCGCCAAGAGTTTGGCGTACATTTCCGTTTTATATTTCTCTCCCGCGCAGATCCTCTCCGTTCTCAGCTCTCACCGCCATTCTTCATTCGTTCTTCCAAGATTAGTAGTAGTACATAGATCTCACCGGCGATCCGAAAAATGGCGAGTTGGTTCGGGTCCGCTCCGACGTCCATGATCGTCACCAACACGCCGTCGCAGGACCTCGCTCTCACCAATCTCGCTTTCTGCTCACCCTCTGATCTTCGGAACTTCGCTGTCGCGGGTTTCAAAAACATCTTCCTCGCTCTGGTCGGGGACTCCTTCGTCTTCTCTCTCGCATATCCTTTTCGAATTTGTAGGAAATTTGGTCCTTTAATTTCGATTGCTTTTTTGACTTTTCTTGAACAAGTATGTTTTGTCTCATTTTTGTAATGCAAATACCAATTTGGGAGCATGGATGGATACTTTGCTAAATTGAGTTGTGAATGGATTCTTAAAAGTCGATGCTATCTTACTTTTGTCGCCTTAACTGAGACATACTCCTCACGAAAGCATACGCAGTGGCCATATTGCACTGAATTCGATTCAACGTCGGTGTGCCAAAGTTTCTGCTGCTGAATCGGTACCTGTAAGCAGGTTAGTTAGTTACAGCTTGTATCTTATTATGTGCTGAGCCATTTTGGTTTCTTCTTATCTATATTTATTGTATTAGATTCGTGCCACCTGACAATTTCAACCTGGCGATGCTAACCCTTGAATTGGACTTCATCAAAAAGGGAAGTAGAAGTGAAGAGGTAAGTGTATTTGAAAAATTATTGAAGGCACCGATATTCATTAGTTTATTATCAAGTTGTTCCTAACTAGAGTGCCTTAGGAATGAAAATTATGCTCTGTTTTGTAGATTGATGCAGTTCAGCTGGCTAAGCAGCTTAAAAAGAGATTTGTAAACCAGGTGGAGTTTTTCAGTCAATCACTTATACCCCTTAGTTGGCTAACTTCGGTGTTTTATCAGCTGTCATTTATTGTTTTTTTGACGAATAAAATGCTTGTTGTAATGTTTCTGATTGTCACTCTGCTCTGTGGTCGCTAGATGATTATCTCACTAACTTGAGAACTTTCAAAACTTCTTGTCTAGTTTAGTCACCGTCAGACTGCATCTGGGGCACAAAAGGAAAAAGCCATCTGTTTGTTACATAGCTTTTTGGTTATTATCTGCATAAGTCTATGTTAATCACTGATCAGAAATGATACTACATGTTGTACATGATAATTTAATGAATACATTGCTCCTAAATGATCATGTTATTTTATGTAAAAGAACCTGTAGCCCTGAATATGGTACCTTTCACTTTACTAGTGATTTATGGGGTTTAGTTGTCATTTTGTGTATTCTTAATTCTGAAACCGTATCCAGAGAAAATGTTTTTCTGCTTTGGTAGCCTTTCTGGAACAAGGGGAAGGGGACAAGATATCATTGTACTCAGACTAGTATTGAAGAATCTATGCATGTAATTGGATCAAAGGTAAACACATTAGGCACTGGCAATGTGGAAAGACATAAAAATCGAGGCCAATTGAGATGGACTACAGGTTAATGATTGTGTCGTTCATTAGATTACTTATCCATGATTTTGTTTCAGTGTGTCATATATGTTATTCTGTTGTAAACGTTCCCCTCTTCTTCACCCTTTTTCCTTCTCTTCTCAAATTCTTTTCTAAATTCTCAGGAAGTTTGGGGACATTCCATGTTCTGGGTCCATTTATTAGCACGTTTTGTATACATTTTTTTAAATGCACTATATCATATGTTAAAAGTTTTTGAACACAGACCTTATTTTATGCAGGTCATGACTGCAGGGCAGAAAGTGTTGTTTGAGTATCATGGAAATAATTATAGTTTTATGGTCAATCAAACTGTCATCGAGGGTCAAGAAAGTTCTAATTCTCTTGAAAGAGGGATGCTATCAGATGACACATACATTGTTTTTGAAACATCACGTGATAGTGGAATAAAGGTGAGTCTCTCCATTGATTTATAGTTTCCCTCTTAGGTGAATGTTTGGCTATCCTTGACAATAGAATAGTCATGCAAATAGCTTGGTGGTCACATTTTCTGCATGTCATTAAGAAAGCTACGTTCAGTTATTCAGTATTGATTGTTATTGTATGTGCTCTTTCTTGTTTGGAGAACATGATTATCTGCTCTGCTAAAAAAAGTACATGGTGAAAGTGTTGAGGACATGAGCTTTAGATCTTACATAACATTTTATCCATTTCTATTTTTATGTGAATAGTCTCTCTTCATTTCCTTTTTGTTGGTTTGATCAAACTTGTGATCCAAGTAAGGTATTATCCAATACTTTGCTAAGCAAGATAATGATATTTATAATAAGTTAATGACATCTTAACTGCGCTCTACTGTGTACTGGAATCAATTATCCCTGGTTAATTTTATTTGGATAAATTTATTTGTGTATGTTCTCTTTGTAGATTGTCAATCAGCGTGAGGCTGCCACAAGCAACATTTTTAAGCAGAAAGAGTTCAATCTTCAGACACTGGGTATTGGGGGCTTGAGTGCAGAGTTTGCAGATATATTTCGAAGAGCTTTTGCATCTCGTGTTTTCCCTCCCCATGTGACATCTAAGTAATAGATATTCTACTTAAACCTACTTAATCTGCTAGTTTTATGATATACCATTTTCTTACTTGGAAGCGTTTGAGATTCCAGATTAGGGATCAAGCATGTGAAGGGCATGTTGCTTTATGGGCCTCCTGGCACTGGAAAAACTCTAATGGCACGTCAAATTGGCAAAATTTTGAATGGGAAGGAACCAAAGGTTTGGGAATTACTCCATATACTTCTATAATGAAGTGGAATACACGCATCTATATGAAAATATTATGTATGTGGTCAACAATAAGTGGAGACAAAAATTTCTGATCATCACATGTATCTATACTGCAATAGTGGTGGCTCTTGCCCTTTCTGTCTCTTAGAGTCTTTTTTATAATTTTAACTGTAAAATAAAGCAGTGGGTAATTACTTAATAATTTGTAACTTCTCTATATCTCTGTTATAATTTTTAAATACGTGCATGTTAAGCCACTAGTTTCATTTAATATCTCTCATTCTGTATTAATTACTGATCATAGTGGGGTTAATAACTGCCTTAAAACATGGTCTTCTTAAACATTATTACCAACAGTGCTTTTTATTCATTTTTCCTTCTAGCTTTTCACATAAAAGTTTGGCAAAACATGATTTTTTTTTTTTAATCCATTGCTGTATAAGATTCTTGATATAAAAAAATTTACATTCTACTGCCAAAAAGTTGTTATGACATTAAATTGTTTGTGCTTTTGACTACTATTTACATCAAATTGCCTGATTGTTGATTATGAATCCTGGCTTCATTTTAACAATATTGAGTCCCTTTAGTTGTGAAGTTCCTTTGATTAATAATATCTCCCAATCGCTTGGCAGAAGTGTCCTGAATTCTTACCTTGATTAAGAAGAAAGAGGTCCTCTTCTGTCTATTCCTTTGTATGTGGCTGTTATAAGCCTTATTTAAATGGCTTTAACTCTCCCTCTGTTCAGAATCAATTGCCATCCAACTTTTGTGTCTTCTGTACATAACTTGCTATATTGATTACACTTTGTATAACACTTTGCTTTCTAGAGGTTAGTAATAATCCTTTCTGGTGGTTGATGGATCTTATTTATTTACTTTTATATGGCCTGTTCTAGATTGTAAATGGCCCTGAAGTATTGAGTAAATTTGTTGGTGAAACTGAGAAGAATGTGAGGGACCTCTTTGCTGATGCTGAACAGGATCAGAGGACTCTAGGTAAGGGATGTAGACACATTACATGTTGCTCCAAGTTAAAATTTCTGATAGTCCACTGATCTCATTCACCATTTTTAATTTGTAGGGGATGAAAGCGAATTGCATGTCATAATTTTTGATGAAATTGATGCTATTTGTAAGGTATGAGATTTCTCAGCTATTAATCAACGTCAGTTGTTTATTGCAATATATAGGTGGTGTGATCAATGTGTTAATTACATTTAATAGGTAAAAGTTTAATTAATGGAATCTTTTTATTTAAGCTGTTGCTAAAACTTTTCTTTTGATATGCTTGTGCATTAATTTGATCATTGGGGATATGGTAGTAACATTTCATTCTAGGACCTTGAAAATCTTCATTTAGTTCTCCAAGTAATTCAGTGACATGCATTAATGAAGTTATATAATAATTGAATTGTCTGATACTCTAAATGCTAAAACATACTTCCTCTGCATATTTTGTGCAGTCAAGAGGTTCAACTCGAGATGGTACTGGAGTTCATGATAGTATTGTGAACCAACTTCTCACTAAGGTCAGTGAAGATCATGAATGCTTTCTTGATATAAGTATAAATCATTCTCCATTAACTAGCTAAGAGATTATCCACTTGGTTTGTAGATAGATGGTGTGGAGTCGCTAAATAATGTTTTGCTTATTGGAATGACCAACAGAAAGGACATGCTTGATGAAGCTCTTTTGAGGTCTCTTTATCTTCCTCCTCTGCCCCAGATTTTTGACTAAAATACTTTTCATTCAAAGTGTAATATAGTAAATAATCAACTGATGTGCTATTGTTCATTGTGCACTGAAAGTATTAGCCAACCTAGTGCTGCTCTTATAGCTTGTAATTGACTTGTACAATACTATGTATGCATGTGATGCATACTGTACATTCAATCATCATTTACTTATGTCTTGTAGACCGGGGCGACTAGAAGTTCAAGTTGAGATAAGCCTTCCTGATGAAAATGGCCGATTACAGATTCTTCAAATTCATACTAACAAGATGAAGGATAATTCTTTTCTATCTCCTGATGTGAACCTTGAAGAGCTTGGTATGTGTTTAGTGATGCATAAGTCTTTCACTTCTTAATTAGCAAAACATTTTGTTGAAATTTTGGTTTTAACTTTTTAACTGGTTTTAACATCAATATTGTTTGGGAAAAACTTGATTGACCATTTTAGAAATTCAAATAATGTAGAGGGAGAGAATGGAGGAAAGAAATCAGGAAAGTTTTGATTTAAATATTATTGCTTAAATAGAAGCTGACTTTGTATTTTTTTCTTTTTTTAATTGAAGTAGTTTTGACTTAAAAAAGAACTCAGATGAAAAAAAAAAAAGATTTTAAAACCAATTCTATGTTACCTCATTATCTAGTTTTTGGAGTTTGACAAATACCATCTTAAGGTCTCTACAAAGATACATGTAAAGCACAAGTGCATTCTGATTCTTTATAATATGATTCTTTGCTCCATAAATTGAAGAAGCTAAGGTTGTATTTAATGATTTGCTTAACAAAGCTTTCTTGACTAATGGGTTCAGTGTTTTAATGTAAAAGTATAATACCTTTTTGAGGGGAGGCATAAGACAATGAATAAGACATTATTCATATTGAGCTATAAATTATCAAATGCTGATGAAACAAAATCTGAAACTTCTAATGTTAAGTTATATATAGACAATTTCACCAAAGGGGGGCAAAACAGTTATCTGGTTCACATTGGTAAATTTATGAAGGTCATCATGGTTTACTGTGGGTTTTCCTTTCTGCTCTTGTGCAGCTGCTCGAACAAAAAACTATAGTGGTGCAGAACTTGAAGGTGTTGTGAAAAGTGCAGTATCATTTGCTCTAAATAGACAACTTAGTCTAGATGATCTCACCAAGCCAGTGGAGGAAGAGAATATCAAGGTGACGATGGATGATTTTTTGAACGCACTTCTAGAAGTTGTTCCTGCTTTCGGAGCTTCAACTGATGACCTTGAAAGATGCAGGTAGTGCTTTTGATTACAGGATTTGAGATTTTCAGAAATGGACAGATTGAGCCAATTCTATTTATTTTACCCCGTTAACTACTCTGAAAACTTGCGTGTAAAAAGTTATTATAGAAGACAGCTTTGAGAAATAAGTTGTTAGGCAGTCTGAGTTTAGTACTTCGTGCAGAATGACTTGATGAGCTGGTAGTTCTTTTAAAAGGTCGGTAACATGTTACTGTTGTTCTTTGACAATTGATCAAAATCTCTTGGCAGCAAGATCTGTTTTAGATTTAGTTGGTTGAAAATTGTCAAAGGAAAGGTATTGGGCTCTTTTTTAACCACAGGCGAGTTTTATAATGGCCTTTTTAGAGTTGAGTAGATGATGCAATGATATAAAAATAGACTGAAATATGGCAGACAAGATTCATTAGGCCTCCCTCCTCCCTGCTGCTTCTTCTTTAATTATTAGAAAATTAGGCTATGTTTTTATTTTTCATAGGTATAATTTTTCCAAATTTACATAAAAGAACTCCTTGAGGAACCCCGCCCCCCCCCCCCCCCCCCCCCAAAAAAAAAGAGAAAAATGGAACAATAATTATGAACTTGTAATTTCTGGGACTAAATGCATCTTACATCTTGGGGCATGTGAAATTAATGAAATGGCTTGCATCTACAAACCCCTTGGAATTCATGTTTAAAACTTCTTGATTCAATCTTTATCACCTCATACTAGCTGGAAAATATACCATTATTACTGATACCGTTGGAACCCGGCCGTTTCATCAATTGTTAGTTATATTGAAGAATAATTATTTAGTTTTATGATTCATGTGACCATCTTGTAGTTAAAATGTAAGCCTGGAAGTCCAGAATAATAAACAGCCTCACTAACTTTCTATATATATATATTTTTAATTTATAGACTTGGTGGCATGGTGGACTGTGGTGATAGACATAAGCACATTTACCAAAGAGCTATGCTACTTGTGGAGCAAGTTAAAGTGAGTAAAGGAAGCCCACTTGTTACTTGTCTTCTGGAAGGCCCTAGTGGCAGGTATGTGAATTTTCATCTTCATTTGCTTTTGTAAACAGTAAGCTTCTGAAACTACTTTGTTGGTTGCAGTGGTAAAACTGCACTTGCAGCTACTGTTGGCATTGACAGCGATTTCCCATATGTCAAGATTGTAAGCTCTCTAATTATTTCAAGCATTTTCTCCAGGGATTTAGAGTGTCTTGACTTTTTACATAAGTACTGGTGTTTATTTTGATTTTCTGCAATTGGGTAGGTTTCAGCTGAATCAATGATTGGTCTCCATGAAAGCACTAAATGTGCGCAGATTATCAAGGTTTGTCACAACTAAAAATTTAAGCTTTTCTTATAATCCTATTGAGTATATATAATTTCTGAAGAATTAGTTACTGGCTTCAAAAGTGGGGCTTTGATGCAAGTCGAGCCAAGTTTAAATTTCAGGTTTTTATTCGACTTTTTAGTCATCTTTAGTACATTAACTACGATATGGACATCATGGTTTAGTATGCTTGTAAATGCCTAGCTTGTTAGCTGTATTACGTAAATCCCATGGTATTTTCTAACAGGTTTTTGAGGATGCATATAAGTCACCACTGAGCGTCATTATTCTTGATGACATTGAGAGGTAACATTTTTAATTGTTATTTTATCATTCTCGGCAATAAATTCTTGTAACATATAACATTATTTGCTGTCTAAATATTGATACAGATTGCTGGAGTATGTGGCCATTGGTCCACGGTTTTCAAATTTGATTTCTCAGACACTATTGGTCCTGCTGAAACGGCTTCCTCCAAAGGTTTCTATCTGTCCTTTTCTTATTGGCTACCATAAGTTTCATTGGTTTCTCTCCTCTCAAACTTTTCCTTTCAGTTCATTTTTGAAGCATATCTGTTGACTAACTTTCTAAAGCAAAAGTACCTGGAATGAGTTCTGGTTCAACCTGGATTGAATAGAGGTCCAGTGGTTTCAACTTGCTTATCTGATTTCGTTGTTGGAAACCTGATGCCTTTCTCTCCTTCATTTTGTTACTATGTTGTCAACTCGCTGAAATATATAAACTGTTTTCTAAGTTGTCAAATGCCAATGTTGACTTGAAATGTTTCGTGTAAGATGAAAGTAGCGCTCACATGAACGTTCATTCTTGCCTCCCTGAACTCAAATCATTTGTGTTAGCAGCTCAGAGCTGGGTTTACCATCTTGAATTTGTGCTTGGATGTTTATATGTTTAATGCAAAGCTGCAAGCTGTGATGGTTCTTTTACCTGTTGGTAGTTCATCTCCACATGGTCAGAAACCAGAATCACCAAATGAAAATGAAATATCAGGACTAAGTCCTTAGACAGCCATGTAACAAGAGTTTCAGATATCTTGGGCTTTGCATCTTTTTCTTTTTAAGTAATTTATAGCAATAGTAATTTCTTGATGTTGCCCAAGTGTTATTAATATATATTTTAATTCATGTTGTCAGGGGAAAAAGCTCCTGGTTATTGGTACGACAAGTCAATTGATTTTCTTGGACTCTATTGGATTTTGTGACACCTTCTCTGTCACTTACCATGTTCCTACATTGAACACAAATGATGTGAAGAAGGTGTACTTTCTTGTCCTTAACATTGTGGTATTATCTTTGGCTTGTGGGCTAATCGTGTGTTATTGATTTGTGCAATAGGAAGCTTTTTCCTTTTCGTTGAAACCTTTACTTGTTTTCTGGAAAGTTGACAATTTTTTTCAGTTCTCTGAAGAAATCAGTTGCTCCCCTCGAAACAAAAATTTTTGTTGACTCTTAATTTATTTTTCTCTAACAATAATAGAGCTGCATCATTCGTCTGTAGAATTTCAAGTGCTTTTAGCTCTTGCTAACGTTGAATATTGATGAATCACTTCAGCTGTATCTTCAATTTATATGCTAAAATGTAGCTTATAAATGAAAATTTACAAGTTAAAAATAAAGTATATCATACAAATCTCCTTTAAATTTTATTAAAATTAGACAAATCTCTCTTCTATTTTTAAAATATACATAAATCTCTTTTGAAACAAAAAATTGTCTTACACTTTAATTTAATTTTAAATTTTTTTACCAAAATACCTTTCATTTAAAATTTTTTTGGTTTTAAAAAAATATATATTTAAGTTAATAGAAGATATTTTAGTTAAAAAATTTAAAATTAGATTACAGTGTAGGGTAATTTTTTATTTCAAGAGAAGTCTGTGTATATTTTAAAAATAGAGAACAGTTCTGTATAATTTATTCTAAAAAATATTCTAATTTTCTTGTTCTTTTTTGAATATCAGGTTCTAAAACAGTTAAATGTTTTTGCTGATGATGATGTTGATGCTGCTGCAGAGGTCTTGAATGATGTAAGCTTTATCACCCCAATTGGGGGGCTCCATTGGTTTAATTTTCTCGCATTAATCCTTCCCAGCTCATCAAATTAGAGAACTCCAGTAATTTTATATGAGGGAGAGTTCTTCTGTTAATATTCCTACATACCTCCTTTATTAGTAGAATTAGCTCTTAAGACTTCTGTCCCTGATTCTGTCATTTTTTGGTATTAATTATTTTATGGTTGCTTTCTTTTCCATTTCTTGTAAATGAGGGGTGCCAATGAAGTAATCTCTAGCCTTCTACACATGCTATTGTAGGCGCTAGGCAGTCAGTTAAATTGTTTGTGGTTCGCCTGTTCTTTTGATCGCAAATTCAGTTGGATACAGTAGTCACCAAAAGGCAGTTATTACATATCGATATTTATTTGCACTCTAACTTCTCTTGTTCATGCCCAAATGTCATTTTTTAGATGCCTATCAAGAAGCTATACACATTGATTGAGATGGCAGCCCAAGGGGAACAAGGCGGATCTGCAGAAGCAATCTATTCTGGCAAAGAGAAGATTAAGATCTCTCACTTCTATGATTGCCTTCAGGATGTCGTGCGAATATAAATTTTTGATAATTTTTTTCACAGTTAGACTATAGATTTATCCTCGTTGTGCTGCAAGCCTATCATTTTAATATTGTTTTATGCATTCCCTTTATTCCTACTATGTCATGCGGGTAGCGTGTCTCTACCACCTCCTCTTTCTCCTACTGCTAGTTTTTCTGGGAGGCAAGACTTCGCAGTTCCTGCTTTATCGCTTTATCTAGGGCTGAGTTTGATATTGCAGCCACTTATAAATTTTTCGTTTGTATATGGGGCTTAATTATTAATTGACATTATAATTTACTTTGTAATATTTGTTCACACAGAATTATAGTTATCACATCTAATTCGATGAATCAGTTTACACAATTGTTTTTGAAATAGATATTCGTTTAAATAATCACATCTGTGCAATGATCAACGCATGAATTGCAATGTTAAACGTATTAATTACAACTTAATTATTGTCCTTATTTCTTGTGGTGTTTGCAAACTTACACCCTAGGTATAATTGGCACCCTGATCAGTATAATTAGCATGCCGGTATTTGTATTATTTTATAAAATTAACATTTTAAAATCTATAATTTTGTAATGCCATATACAGCTTTGGGGTAGGCTTTATTCAGTAGTAGTAAAAAATACGCTTTTACTTGTAAACTTCATCGTAAATTAAACAAACTCTCAGGATTTTTGCAATCATATAAAACAAATTTGACACAATAAATATTTGGAACTAAATTAAAAATAATCCAAAATTTTTGGAATGAAAAGAAAATTACTTCTGCCTAAAACTTATAATAAAGAGAGAAGGATATTCTATGGGCACTTGGGTCAATGAAAAATAAATAGCATTAGCATTAATGCTAAATAAGATACGTTGGGTGCTTTTCATTTGACACATCCACTTTGGTTGCTTTCTGTAGGCTATACCCAATATTGAAAGAGGCTACTTTTTTTTTTTTTTCAAATGAATTAAATGGGTTGTTTCCTATTCTGGCCAAGAAATAAAATTTGGGTACCACATTACACGCATCTTTGGATTCTTTGCCCAACCATACCTATCTCATTTGGACGGTTTAAATTTGATCTAGATGATTTAAATTTTAAATCGTGTGTGTGCAGACATAGACAAATTCGAAGGCATAGTCTTTGAAACAAACATAGAAACCATTAGGCTCCTTTTAAGCCAAACAAAATATACTCGAAGAATGCATTGTTATTATTACGAAATGATGACACTGGTCGTCAAAGACTAGCTGCTATCAACCCTCTGAGCATCGAAAGGCTCAAGGTAACTATAACAATAAACGTTAACCTAAACCAAAGCCAAGAACTCTCCCTTTTGCAGCTCTCTGTATTCTGTGCATCTAGTTCAATCAAATATAACGAAGAGAGTAGTTAAGGATGCCTAACCAGCTTCTTTCATTTTGATTCCAACAGGATTTTTAACCTGCAAGCACGTGGGTCCCACCATCTATGGTCCAGCAGAGTCAGCACTGAAAGAACAAATTGAAGACGATATTGATGTATGTCCAACAGGCATGAAGGATAGTCCTCTTTCCTTTACGCCAACGATCCATGGTAAGTGACTATTAATATTTCTGCAAATAATATTATTGATTAGTATGTGCCAACTACACAATCCACAAGAACTGAGTATAAATATAAAATTATTGTATCCCATGTTTGCTCTTATGATGCTGATGCTCGTCAACTCGTGCACCATTAATATGCACCCTATCTCCTTATGCATAATATTTGAGACAATCTTAGCCAGGTTTCTGATTTAGGATAGATGCAAAAGTCATTACTCCATATAGGACAATGATCGCTGGGATGCACAGGGTAATGTCAATATGATAAATGATCATCTTCCCCCCTTTCGCTGGGATGCACAGGGTAATGTCAATATGACAAATGATCATCTTCCCCCTGGAAAGGCCAGGATTATATGGTAAATCCCGGAGCTAAAGAGAAAGGATATTCTTCTTGGAATACGTGTAACTCTCGAACACAAATGTCACAAAGGAGGAATGACGAAATTATATAATATCTAGCTAATACAGGGGATCTAAACACATCCAATAACTTTCGCTATTATATAACATTTAGCTAATAGAGGGAGATCAGAAACCTTGTCTTTCTCCATGCGCAAATTGTCTTCTGATTACCGAACAGGTTATGCATGTATTCATGGAACCATTTATAATTGCTCCTCACGATGGTGCATCCCCATGTGATAGGAAATATATGTAATGGCCCACGAGACTCTAATCAACGCAGGACAATTTATTGAGACTGAATTCACTCCTGGCAAGTACTGCATACAAATTAGTTGTGCTGCCCTGTAAAAACTGATGGGAGGAACCTCGCAGGTCTTACTGCTCTGCAAAGTACAAGGGTGATAAGCTCTATTAACTTCATCAATAGGAGGCAGTACCAGATGCAACCCAATTGTACAGTATCCTTATGCATCTGACGGCTGCTTATATGGTCCAGAAGTTGGTCCAGTCCCTACTCATGTAAACTATAACTACGAAGTATCTGTTATTTCTTCTAAAAAGGAGCTCCAAGCCACAAAAAATCCATTTAATTTTGGACATCCTGATTCTCAAAATGCCAGCTGTTGGCCCAAACTTGCCTCCTGATGATTCTTCACACTAAACATTCTGCGGATTGCATTAGCACATTGAACTTTGGGCAACACCCGTGTAGCAATTTTGTTCCAGCTTGTCCATCATTAAGAAGATATATTAATAGCCAAGAAACAGGATCTTGATTTTACAAATGGTCCTAGATCCAAAGATACTTCCCATCATCATTGCCAAGTTTATTCCAAGCAACACAGTTTATAGCAGTGATTGACATGACTTTTGCACACTTACATATGAGGAATATATAGGAAACAGACACACCATGAACTCATGGTAGCGGGACCCTGAGATTATCAATGCATTCTACCAATTTGGAATGGAGATAAATAGTAATAAGAAAGAAATTGAAAGAAAGCTGTTTCAAAATTTAGAAACAGATATGCAGCTGGTGTTTCACCATATGAGCTGCTCATATCAAGCTGAGGAGCTGGGACCACTGGAAGAGGGATACTGATAACACCCAGAAAAATTTTAGGCCAAGGACACAATCAGATAGATGCAAAAGATGAAAAAAATTATATTAGAGGAATGAGTGCAAGAATCTTCAATACAAATAGCTCTAATAACAAATCCTTATCGAGTGGACTACTCTCCTATTACATCAAATAAATAATTCACAATGCTTTGCACTATTCCTAAAGAACTATTTATAACCATAATTCAGAAATACAATAATAATTAAATACTGCAATAATAACAAATAAAGATTAAAAATGAGGAAAGCACTAAGTGATAGGAGCAGAACATAGGTAACTATTCTCCATATTGTCCTCCACTTCCCCAAACCTCAGAATTGACTTGGTCCACTACTGCTCTGCTGGGACCCTCCCCATTTCCACGTTTTTGCCTTCTAGAGCAAGTCCTTAATGGTTGTTATCATCGCCCTCAATCAGTACCACCCCCTTGGAAAGTCACCTTGTCCTACTACATCCAAAATATATGCCATCTTCCATGTTTCTCTACTATGTCTTGCATGGATTTAAACTACGTTACTGTCCACTGCTCCTCTTCCAATCACTGCAGATTGGGAACTGCTCCTAGAACCAGCCAAAATCTAAGCTACTGTTGACTCTTTGTCTCTGGAGCACCTACACTGGAATTATTTGTGCAGTGGCAGGACCATCCCCTTGAAGAAGCAAGCAGGGAGAATTATGACTCAATAACTCCTCAATTTTATATGGACCAACTCATATTGTCATTTAGCCAAGGATTGCTGCTGGTAAGGTTAAATATGAAGAAAAACAGCATCTCCGACTTCAAAAGTGATCTCCCTGCGTTTTAAATCCACTTGAGTTTTCATTTGAATTTAAGCCTTCAAAAGATTCTCCCTAATAAGTTTAAGCATGGCATCCCTTTCTACAAGTTGTTCTTTGAGTTCAACAATTCCAGTTTCGCTAGGAACAAAGGGTTGAAGTGCTGGAAGCTCCCCACCATACACAATGTAGAAGGGAGTTGTCCGTGCGGATGTATGGAAACTTGTATTGAAAGAATACTTAGCCCCAAGCCAAGAATTTGCTCCATCCTTGCAACTGTTCATAAGTAGAACATTGTAAGTAGGCTTATAAACAACGGTTAACAACCTCTATTTTTCCATTGGATTGGGGATGATAAGAAGTCACCATACGAAGATGACTATGACTGAGGCAGAACAGCTCTTGCCAAAAAGAGCTAAGAAAAATGATGTCATGGTCCGAAAGAATGGAATGTAGTATGCCATGAAGACATACAATGTCCTTGAAAAATAAACCAAGAGCTATCTTGGCAATGAAAGGTGAGATAAACCAATAACATGGCAATATGAATCAGTCTGCCACTACTAGAATGATGTCAACACCACCACATTTTGGAAGCCCAATGACAAGTCAAGAGAGATATCTTCCCAAACTCTTTATGGAACAGGCAATGGTTGCAAAAGACTTGCTAGTGCCAATGTTCGATACTTACTTTGCTGACAAATGCAATCTTGTTTCATTTGTGGCCAAGGTCTCATGTGCCTCAGATAGGAGTTTATTTTGTACGGAGGAGTGGGCAGGAATGACCCACCTGTTTTGATAGAACAACTTGCTGTCCACAACCTAAAAATTTGGAATAGACAACAGATCTTGCTTGAGAGATGACAATATCTTTTGAGTATACAGGTCCTATTTAACAGCATCTGGAAGGTCCATATAATCCATGGTAATTGGAAGTGCGAGTACTAAAAAATCAGCATGCTGAAGGCACCATGATAAGGCATCAGCACCATGGTTCTCCTTGCCACTTTTATACAAAATGGTGAAATCAAATGGTATCAATTTCATGAGTAACCTCTGCTGTCCAATGGCCATAATCCATTGTTCCAACAAGTATTTAAGGCTACAATTGCCAGTGTGGACCCCCAAAAAAAAAAGTGTCCTAAGAGATAGTGCTTCCATTTCTGTAGAGCAAGAACCAAAGCTAAGAGTTCTCTATCATAAGTAGATTTAATGCGATTGGAGAAAGAAAAACCCTTACTAAAGTATGCCACAAGTGGCCGGATTGCATAAGAATGGCTCTAACTCCTTTGACGAAGCATCACACTCTACCATAAATGGATGGCCAAGGTCTGGTAAACACAATACTAGAATTGTCATCAAGGCCTATTTTAGTTCTCTAAAAGCAGAATCAGCCTTGGGTAACCAATTAAAACCACCCTTCTTACTTACCTCAGTTAATGGCCTAGCAATTGACCATAATTTTGCACAAATCTTTGGTAATAACAAGTAAGTCTAAGGAATCGATTCCTTGACATTTGTCAATTATGACCACTCTAGAAATACTATACTTTTATCAGGATTGACTCCAACTCCCTCATGAGACACCATGTGACCCAAAAAATTAATATGGGTTTGATCGAACCAGCATTTCTTCACATTAGCAAAATAAGAATGTGACTGCAGGAGTTGTAGGACAATTTGCACGTCAAAGGTGTTGTGTGTTGTAAGATGTCATGATTGTAAATTAAGATGTCGTCAAAGAAGATGAGGATAAACTTACAGAGATGGGGTCAAAAAAGATCATTCATGGTTTACTGAAATGTAGAAGGAGCATTAGTCGAGTCGAACAGCATCACGACAAATTCATAATGACTTGAGAGTGTTCAAAATGTAGTTTTATGCATACCTTCTAAATGAACATGAATCCAATGGTAGCCAAATTTAATGTCAATTTTTGAGAAGATAGTCACCCTGTAGAGTTCATCTAAAAGCTCATCAATGTTTGGAATTGGATATTTATCTGGTATAATGATTTGATTAAGCCTCCTATAATCAACATGGAATTTCCAAGAGTTGTCCTTCTTTCTGACTAACAAGACTGGATTTACATAAGGACTCCACCTTGGTCAAACAAAGTCGAAGGCCAGTAGGTAAGGTAGCCATTTGCTGCTCAATTTTAGTTTTCTAAAAGTATGGGTAACAATATGGCCAAATATGGGGAGGTGTAGAATTTAAAATCAATGGAATGGCATGAAAATGGTTCCTGAAAAGTGGAAAGGAAGTAGGTTCTTTAAAGACCTCAATGAACACTAACAACTCTTGTAGCTGTGAATTGGACATTTGTTGCAGTGAATGGAAGGAGGTCGTTGATAGGTTTGCAGACTGTACTCCTTGAAGCTTATATCTTTTGCCTCTCAAGTTGAATATCATGAACATTTCATTCCAGTTTGCTTGCATAATATTCAAAGATGCCAGTCATTTACTTCCCAACACCAAATCTGCTCCTCCAATGGAAAAAGAGTGAGGCCAACAAGCAACCTCTTTACATATAAGATTGCACTAAATCACATCACCATTGCCAATTTGAACTTTGAAAGAGGACACTTGCTATACGGGCAGTCAAACCTCCTGTACCATTGAATCTGCAATGAAGTTGTGCATTAAACCACTACCAATCAAAATCAATAGTTGTTTTACACCACTAGACCCTTGTAGTTCCATTTTAGTTCCCAAATTTCTTCCTAGTATAATGTGAAAGGAGATTTCAGCTAGATTAATGGGTATACCTTCACCTTTATGGCTTGCATCCTCATCTCTTGCAGTGTTGTTGGCATTGTTGATTTCCAAGAGAGACAAGTAGGCTTGTCAGTAACAATGCCCAAGGGAGCAAGACTCAGTGCACCTAAAGCAAAGCCCTTTGTCTCGTCTAGCTTGCCGTTTAGCGTCCCACAATCACGTAAAAGGGAGAGCATTACAAGAAACAAGGGATTGGGCTAACTTTGGACTCAAAGTCTAAAGCACACTCACAGTTTTATAAATGGATTTGGGCTTCTAAATCCTAACATCAGATTTTAGTTCTTCTTTTAGCCCACTAAGGAAAAACAGCTAGCATTTTGAGCTAATTTTAGACCTAGGATGCCCGCTTAGCAAACTCCTACCTATATTCATGAACTGACCCTGTTTGCTTTATATAACATAGGTGTTCATTGGGATTTTGAAACATAGTGAGACAGTAAGTTTCTTGTAATGCTTTGACTAATTCTTCCCCGTAAAGGAAGGTTCGCTCACAATTAATCTAAGCAAATAAATCAAGAACATCCCCTTCTAAATATATGGCTGCAACACCCATCTTCAGCTCATCTGGTGTTTGGTAATATCAAAAATATTTCTCTGCTTTTAAAATCCATCTGCATGAGTCTCCTCCATCAAACTTGGGAAATTCCATTTTGGTATGATGTTATCTGGATGGGTTTTTAAGCCACCAAGGATTGTCAGCTTCATCGTCTTCAGACCATGAAGCCCTTCCCTTGTCATGTGGCCCTAGGCTCGAATCCCCACGCAGGCCCTACTATTTTGTGCCTTCAGTGATGCTCTCTCCACAGCTAATGAATCAAGGATATTTAATTTAGATGCAATTGAAGAGATTTATTGGGCGATGGGATCAAAAGGGAGCAGAATTTCAAATTCAGGTTGGGATGCATTGGATCTAGTTTGAATCCTAATGGAACCAGGCTCTAATACCATATTGATAACACCCAAAACATTTTAGGCCAAGAACACAATCAGAAAGATGAAAAAGATGAAAAAAAAAAATTTATATTAGAGGAATGAGTGCAAGAATCTTCAACACAAATAACTCTAATAACAAGTCCTTATGGAGTGGACTACTCTCCTATTACATCAAACAGATAATTCACAATGCTCTGCACTATTCCTAAAGTCCTATTTATAACCATAATTCATAAATACAATAATAATAATTAAATAATGCAATAACAAAAATAATAATAATAATAATTAAAGACTAAAAATAAGGAAAGCACTAAGTGATAGGTGCAGAACATGGGTAACTATTCTCCCTATTGTCCTCCACTTCCCCAAACTTCAGAATTGACTTGGTCCACTACTGCTCTGCTGGGAACCCCCTCGTTTCCACATTTCTGCCTTCTAGAGTAAGTCCTTATTGGCTGCTGACGTGGCCCTCTTTTAGATACCAAATAGTATAAGAGTCTAATATTTAAGTTTGTGACAATTGCTCTCTAACATGTATATAACATATACTAGAAGAAAATGCAAACATCATAAACATAGCATTGTACTAGATGCCATCTCAACATATGTCCAGTTGACCAAAAAACTGAATTAAGTAAACAAAGTCACCCAAGTGAATCAATATAAGCGTAAGGGTGCTTCTAGCATCATAAATCCACATGAGTTTTTATTGACAACCCCCAGGAAATCCGGCAAATTGCAGGTCTATGTGGAACTACTTCTTAATGTGTAAGTATAAATTTGGTGACAAACTTTGTGTCTTAGTGTGTTATTATTTTCATGTTAATCTTCTGGTGTATAGCTGAAATCACGTAGACCACAATGTAGAGAAACTCCAGTGCTCCTCCCCCCCCCCCAAAAAAAAAGGCCAAACAAACAAGCCCAGTTCCCACTGACTAAACATAGGTCAAGTACATGGATCTTCAGACAGATTTGAGTTTCATGTATAAAATTTGGCAACCACCAGCAAGAAATACTACAAGTTATAGCTATTCAGCAAATTAGCCAAGCACAAAATGCAAGGAGATGCAAACACAACATTTTGAAAGGAAAAACCCCATGTGATATAAAACCATCAAGACAGTTATCGTATAAGTGACAAAATTAAGCAATCATAGCTTCTTCGAGTTGTTTTCTTTTATCCCACTGAACCAGATAAAACAATCCACACCTTTCAACTATGAAATAACACTTAAAATATACCAGTTCATCAGAGACTGATAAGATGACTATTAAGAAATAGATGCACCCATATGATATAATGCATAGAATATGTACAGCAATAAGTAATAATAGGTATTGACATATATATTATTTTCTTCTAGCATATTAACATGCATTAAAAAACAAACTTCAGGAAGTACAAGGAAACATTGGCATTTATTTAAGACAAACTCATTCAACGTTAGCCACATGCTTCGCGTCAGTGGTACATTAGAAAGAATGTTACAACACAGAAATAAAAGAGTGGAGATGACCTAATCATGGCCTTTCAATGATTTTTGTTGTTAAAATGGTATTTCCTTTGACCTTTGCAGACCTTGTCAATTTTGTTTTGGTAGTTTACAGTAGGTAATTTATGTATCAAAGAACAGTGAACAATTATTTCGTTGCTCTTTCTTAAAACCTGCTAAACCCTTGCATAAATTTTCTCTTCATCTCATTTTGATGGTCACAAAGTTACAATTGCATATAAGATAATTTAATTTGTTTTAATATGATAAGAAAAGAAAAGTTCCTTGCATCAGACAGGTAAAGATCTAGTTTTATCAAATGTCAAGCAGAACATTTATCAATCCTGCCCATGAAGGATCATTTTTTAAATTTAGCTAAGTTATATGAAATGGTTCTCTTCTGCGCACCAAATGCTTCATCAAGAGCCATCCATTGATGGCACTTAGTAAACGAAATATCACTTCAATCTAGAGAGTGCAAAAATTCTACAAAAAGTAAAGGAACGCACAGATGATTTTGTAATCCTAAAGTTTGCATAAACAAATAAGAAATTAAAATGGTATATACCTAAATCCACAAAAACAAGAAACATGCACCTGCGGATTACTTTCCCAGTCAACTTTTTTCAACCTTGACACACTGGCAACTTCAACTTTGATTCAGTAATCAGGAATTGGATCATTTTGCTAGACTTCAAATCACAATCATGAGGTGAACTATCGCAACACCCTTACCAGAACAGGAATTATCATAGAAATTGATTAATGTCTGATCTATAAATCCAAAAGAAATTCTCTTTACAATGCTTAGTGTTGTGACGAACTGCAGCTAATATTCATGTATTCCGACAAAAAAAGTTTTTGTAAGGAGAATTTTTGCAGGCAGCGATATAAAATTTATTGATACGCCCCATTTCACAGTTTTCGCCACAATTGAAATCGGCAAATAATTCACAGACAAGATGTAAATCTGAAACACCCGTGATAAAATTATCAGAAATCCAACTTTTACAAGGTAAATTGAAGCTGGGAATTATACCGATCAGCGAAAATAGGATGGGGAGCGTAAGCTAATCATACTTCTCTCTCCAAGAGTAAACAAGAAAGAAAACCCACGACAGGGCCAATAGAATGTCGCCAACTGTCTGCCTGAGCCAATCCCAGGCGAGATCCTCCACCTTCCTTTCAAAGTAAATCCTCCATAGAGCCATGAAAACGTGAAGAAGTGTACACCCTTTGGCGAAAAACACCTGAAAATCTCTGTCCTTCACGAAAGAAACCATGAACAGAAGGAACCCAATGGCGACGAGCAGCAACCCGGAAAACGAATCGGAGGTTTTGATCAAGAGCTGGTCATGAGGAGTAGATCCCAAAAGCTTCGTCGCTGTCTGCACCCCATGCCCAAATGTGTACACCTCCTTCATGTAGAACATCATCAGGGCCCCACAGGTAATGGCTATCAGAGAGTGCAGGATGCAAATCACGAAAAATGCCGGCGACGATCCCATTTAATCGAACGGTGGCTGCAGCGGCGGCGAGCGGCTGATGCTTCACAGGTTCGGCATGATTATGTCGGTAATAAAACCCTAACCCTCTCACTTCAGGTTTTGGGAAGAAGACGACGATCGAAAGACGTTTCGAGGTTTCTTTCCTTCTCTCTCCGCTTTGGGAGTGTCTTTGGGAGTGGCGTGAATTTTTTTTTTTTTGGGGGGGGGGGGGTGGGGGTAGAGAGATTCAAGATAGGGATCTGGTGGGGCCCTACCCTACAACATGCATGGGACGATTATCCAGGATGACGACACGTGGCATCGGTCCAATTACGCCGACAGATTCCTATTGTTGACTAGGCCTAATACGGTGTGGTCACTTTCATTTTGTGCTGTAATTAAAAAGAAAAAACCAAGAAATAAATCCTCCTAATTTTTCACTTGCAAAAGATAAATATAAAATATATAAAAATATTTAATTTTTTTGTATTTAGTAAATAAATATATGACATGCAGTTAAAAAAAAGTGCATAAAGGATTATAAATCTCTATAATAATACACCTTACATTAAAAATAAAAAAGTGACATAAGAGGATGATAGGATATATAAGATTCATCTCCTCAGTTTATATTCTTTGCTAAGCAGTTTGAATTTAAAAAATTTATTTTTTATCCTCAATCATTATTATTTTATTTTGATTTTTTTATTTTAAAGGAAACAAAATTTAGAATAAAGATAACTTTTCAACTTTTTATCAAATAAAAGTCTATATAAAAGTTTAAATATTATTTTTATTTTGTGTTTTACTTCTTTTAAAATAAAAAACTAAATAAATAAAAAATTAAAATATAAATTATCTATATCAAATCTAAATAATCATGATCTAGATATACTTTCTTTAGAATAACACATGGACCACCACTTCTTTTCTTTTCATTCACTTTTTAATTTCTTTTTATCTTCAAATGCATGTCGTGCATTTATTTGTTTAACACAAAAAATTTAAGCCTTCGGATAAAAAGAGAAAATAAGTCTTATACATATTTTTATTTTTATTTTTTGTCACTCTCTCCTATAAGATCCAAAGACAAGAAGATGTAAATAAAAAGAAAAAAAAAGTAAATTATATACATAATTTTACTTTTTTATGTCACTTTCTCTCTTTTATTATATACAATATAATATTACCAAAAAACTAAAATTATATGAATAGATCTTATACATTTAATTAGAATAGGATATTCAAATAAATTTTACATATTTTATGTTTATTTTTCTTTGAACCTAACACTCAATTTTGAAGAAAATTTGAAAGGATATAGACTCAAAGAATTACTTCGCTGGAAAATTTTAACGTACTAAACGATAACTTATTAATAATCAATATAGTATTAATTTCAGTTTTCAAGAATGATTTGCGTTTTTTTGTCAAAAATAAAGATAATAAAAATATGAGAGTATGTATCTTCTGCTTAGAACATGTTCAATCGCAATCAACGCAGTAATAAAAATAGATTTAAAAAAGGACATTACAAACAAGGAGCAGAATCGTAGACCTTACTACATGCCAGAAAACGCAACAGTAACTTGATTGGTTTTGTACCAGATAAAAAAATTTTATTAATATAATTATTTGTAATATTTATTATAGTATTATAATTATAATTTATTATTTAATAATATTTATTTATTTAAATTGAAATTAAAATAAAGGTATAAAATTTTTTTCATTCATAAAATTATTATTTTTTATATATATTTTTTCTATCCTGTATATCAAACGGGCTGATTCTCTAATGTTTACCCGTGTCATTCTCTTCTCGTAGATTTCTTATATGTAAAAGGAAATAATAAATGATATTGTGATTATTGTGTAATATAAAATAAAATAGTAATTTAGGCACATAAAATATTGAGAAGTCTCATTATGGATTTTCATATTAAATTAGGCAAATTTGATTCCAACCAATATGGCAATTTATGTCAGGTAAAATACTATCGACGCCATCAATTAAATTGGAAAACCAAGAATAATTAATATCAAATATTATTTACATGACTATAAAAAATTGATCTGAAATATAATCTTTTTAATTAATTGATAATATGATAATACCAACATCAACTACCACGTTATTTGAATTACAAACGTCAAAAAGATTTAAAGAGATTGAGCATGATTCATATTCTTCTAATGTTTGGGAAATATGAATTAATGACGTTAAAATAAAACAAGATTATCAATTTGACTATTTTTGGTAGTAATGCTATTGCCGTTTTTTTCTTGTCTGGAACTTAGTATTCTAAAGGTAAAAATATTTTATTTTATTTATAGGAAGGTGAAAAGATTCTTGAGCCAAAGTGTTCGATAATTTGAACCAACAAAGAAAAAAAAAGGAGTTCGAGAAGTTTGTGTACTCTTCTCCACATCCAAAATTAGGAAGAATATATTTGGTAAAAGAAAGAGATTTGAATGAGTAGTTAATTAAATTATCACGTTCTCATTTGGCTTCTAAAATATAATGATTGACTTGTTTCAAATACGCAAATAATTAAATTCTTTCATTAATATGGTAAGTCATATTTTTCTTTCACTCACTTCCCAGAGTCTGAAACCTGACCAAACTCATCATATCGCTTTTTCTTCCATTAAAATTCAAAAGCGATGCTCCTTCAGCATTGTCCAATCCTCCAAGTCCGTACTTCACATGCCAAGCCATCAGTTGGGCAAATGGAAAATTATTAAATAGATACGATTTACAACAATTAAATAGAGAAGCTCAATTAAAAAATAAAAAACACATACACATGCCAAACACAATTTTAATACGTTTTCAAATATCTTCGTACAAAGGCAACTATATTTAAGAGTCTTCTGCTC
The DNA here is from genome assembly GCA_026724425.1 of Erythrophleum ivorense. Taxonomy (NCBI): domain Eukaryota; kingdom Viridiplantae; phylum Streptophyta; class Magnoliopsida; order Fabales; family Fabaceae; genus Erythrophleum; species Erythrophleum ivorense. Next base: position 264,381 of record JAIUCV010000218.1, on the reverse strand, counting down.
AAGGAACTTCAATGTGTAGGGGCATTTTGCCAATGGCATGGAAGGTCTAGCTGTTAGTATGCAATTAGCAATATAACTTAATTGGCAGCAAATTTGGCTGGAAAGAGATTCCAAGGCAATTTTTGAGTTCACTCGAAATTCTGATGATAATATAAGCTATTCGAGAAGGTGTTCGGATTCTCTGCATATCACGGAGCTGCGCACGCTATGCGAATTGACAAAATGACATCGTTTTTCTTCCTTTAATCTTGGCTGTCTATGTAATCGATGGTTCCACCGCGCAACACGTAATGAATGAAAATTTTAATCTGAGTTGTTGAGTTGGGTGTCTCCAACCGTCCAATTAAACTCTGCATCAGGCTCCTTCATTCAGCTGTCTTTCCTCGATCGCTGGTTGCTCTGGATATTCCTACTGTTGGCTGTCGCACATTGAATTTGTAGTTCAATTGGCTCCTCTCTACCCATCATTCTACCCAACTGATCTTTGGCTCAATTGAATCATGTCTGCTTTGCTTACAACCAAGCTCTGGTATTAGAGGTCCGTGATGAGATTGAAATCGCTGAGTTGCAAGTGAAGGTGACCATTTATCTTTTATTTTTTTCTTTTGGGTTAGCTCAATGACCTTGTAGTCTATTGTTTACGGCATCTATGAAATTTATGGTGGCACATTGCACTTCAAATGTTAAATGGCTTTCGTTCGATGTGTGTGTATTTCTCTGCTTGGCCTTAGAACATTTAAGAGTTTCAATTGAAAGTATAAAAGATAGCAATTTTTTTCTTGAGTTTCTTAGCCCTCTATTATGTTGTATGCATTGAAACTTCAGCCAAAATGATAAGTATGATTCACATAACACAACATAGGAAATGATCAGAAATGAGCATGGTGCTTTAGGACCTCATGTCTTGTTTGACTGCATCTTTTTCTCCTTTTTGTTTTCAAAAAAATTGAATTTGACAACAAACAAAAGTATCAGTATAATATTAGATGTCACAATTTACCTTGTTTGAATCATACTGCGAGAATTCCATGTGTGATAGGTTGGAGAGTTTGAAATGCATGTTAATAGAAACACTAGAGCAACACAAGACCAATCTATTTATAAATGTTCCCCTTGAGAAGTCATCAAAGTTGGTAGCATTGGAAGCTTTAGGCACCAATGCATATGTCATTGTGTCATCTCATATGGTCTGTTGTCTAGTAATATATACAGTGAACTTTCCTTATTTACTATTTTTTTATTTAGGACTATATGGAATTTGCTATCACTTCTCTCTCTCTCTCTTCAAGTTGGTTTGTTCCAAGGAGGTAGAACATTGAAAGGGAAGAAGCAACCTCCTACCTGTAAAATGAAATTTTACATATCAACTTCCTTTTCTATCAGTCAACTTCCTTTTCAGTAAAATTTTACATATCATTTGTTGGCTTTGTACATTGTATTTCCATCTTTTATGGTTTGCATAAGTTATTTTTATCTAAAGTAATTAGTTTCAAAAGTTAGGTTTATGCTAGCATGTAATTGTTATTTAAATGTGATTTATTCCAACAAATAAGTAGTTTTTGCAAACATCCGTGTGTGTGAGATGAGTTAGATTTTTCATCTTTGATATTCAGATATAGGTAAGCAGACCTATGTTTTTTTGCAAGATATATGAGGATCTCACTTTCATGAACATAATTATATAGGTTTTGATTGATGTTTTAAAAACAGGAACAAGCTGACCTATGCATGAGTATGAAACAATAAAAAAGGTGACAAATGGATCAAAAGGTAACATGACCAATTAAAGGATGAGTTCTTCCAATAGCTTGTAGGATGTGTATTACTATAATGGAAAGTCACTAATGTTTGTTAGAGGAATGTTCCAATTGCATGCTCAAATTGATCTGATCTAAGTCTACTTAGTCGTGGTTAGTGGTGGCCCATGGATGGAATTTTGGCTCGACTCATACATTCCCCTTCCTCCAACGTGAAATTTCACACATCTGTGATGTGATGGTTCAGTTTGCTTTATGGAACCTCAATGCTTCTAAAATTCATAATGTACCAGTATGTGTATTTCATGTCAAGTTTAATGTTTCTAATACTTGTAGTCTCAAACTAAGGATGATGATTCTAATCATCATGTGGAGTTAGCTTCTGGGAATGAACAACTTGTTACTAGTAAAGAATCATGGGAACAAAAGATGGCAGAAGCAACAATAAAGAAAATGGGGTTGCCTTCAATAATTTTCCAAATGTAAATTTGAAAAAAAATGAAAAATCCATAATTTGTATAGGATGAAGCCCAAAGTGCACAGATAAAGATGACTAGTGTTCTAATTCATGGAGTACTCTGTTGGCATTCATTTGATGAAGAGACAGCCTTAGCTGATAATAATTCCTTTACCATGACAAGCCTGTTGGAGCAGATAAATACAACAAGTGTGAGAGCACAGAGGAAAAGATCAAATGAAGCAAAAAAATAAGATATAAGTATGAAGCAAGACAAAGCAAAAAACAACATACAAGCATCAATATACAACAGGTTGATTCTTCAAGAGGTGTTTGGTTGTTGGAACTGTGATTGGTTGTAATCTATAACTAGAGACAAGAAACACAATGTAAATATAATTATTATAGTTTAATTTAGCTTATACCCAGAATAGGCACCTATTGTCAATTTAACTTGTAAAAAAAAGTCCAATGGACATAATATTTTTTATTACAATGAAATTCTATATTTTATTATACTTACTTCCAATTATTGTTTACCTGATAAAATATCTCGACTAAATTCCAGTACTTCAAGTGATGCCATTGGAAAATCTGGTGACGCCTATAGAACAAAATAACATAAATAACAATATAATCCCTTATGAACTAAAATGTGGTGTTAAATATTAAAAACTTAATTGATCTTACCATTAACATTTGAGTAAAAGTAAAGTCACTCTCAACTATTTGTAATCCTGCAAAAGGTGCTTGAGGTGTGCTGTTTAAGATGCTTGCTTGCATTTGATTACTCTAAAAGAAAAAGGTAAGGTAACATTAATATTTAGTGACCAATAATCATAAAATAGGGACATGTAGTATGTCTATACCATAGAAGTTATTCTTCTTTTCTTGCTCCTTAGTTTCTCAACCTAACCCTTCTCTCACCTCTTTTTCTTGTTTCCATCCTTTTTCTTGAATCTCCTGGCTTGAACAACAGACTCCGTTGGTAGTGGCAAGCTCACACCATTCTTGGTTGGATGTTGTTGACTTGATCAAAGTTCTGTTACTTGCTTGATTAGCTCTAATACACTTTTTTACACCAATGAGCAAGCTTCTGGACAATCAGATGCCTCAGTTGCTAATTTGATCATCATAAAGCAAAGTTGTCTATATTGTCAAGTACTTTCTAGTTTAGGATTTGTTTGGACCTTATTTCCCCTAATATCATGTATAATCCCACTCTTGGCTTCTTTTGTCTACCTTTATAAAATATAGTATTCAGTGAGTTTTTTTACATCCCTCACATCATAAACCTTCAAGGCATGACAGCATAATATTCTTATGATTTCAAACTTTCGACAACTATATGAAATTGAATTGTTGCTGGGATCGAATTGGACTCTCCATTTACCCTCATCGTCAACCATACAACAACATAGTCAAATAAAGGATTTTCTTCATTTCTATATTTTATACTAGTTGCTACAACTAGGTCCCATTGTTCTTAGAACAAATCAAAGATCGGAGCAGTGTAAATTTGAAAAAGCTGTGGAAGCATAGGGGCAGTATGTATAATCAACCAAGGCAATTTTTGTTATGAGTTAAACTTATGCTTCAATTCATTATACCTCCAATCTTCCATAACTCGTTCAAAGTGCTTGAAAACTTATTAATGTTTATATCCAGTCTTGTGCAACTTTTTATAGCAACATTCACACTTTCACTTACCTGTGTACTCCACACCCCAAGTGTAAAAGCCTTCTTCATATAACACTATGCCCATTTATCCTTAATATTATAAATTGAGGTTAATCACGTGTTACCATTAACATTGTAAGTTGAAAGCAACCGGCTCCATTCCTTCTCAAATTGCACTTCTTCTTCATATTGATATATGCACTTTTTAAAATCACTCAGAAAATGTGATTTACCCTTCATCAAATTCCCTAAATGTTTGACGCCATTTTACATTAAATGCCAGCTACACAATCCATGCTATATATATTTGGCATTACCTCTTGTATTGCTTGAACCATAACTTGATCTTGATCAGTGAAAATAGTCAGAAGCGTTTTTTGCTGGTGTGCCTCCAAGAAAGTCTATAATAGCCACTTAAATGACTTTATAGTTTCATCATATAATAGTGTTGCACCAAATATGACCACTCCTTTATAATGATTAAATCCTAAGAATAATGCAAGCGGTTTATGATCACGATTTATACTGAATGATCTGTCCATTAAGACTACATTATCGAAATATGCATTGTCAAGTAACATTCTTGCATGAGTCCAAAAAATATTTGTAATATGTTCTTCTGTATCCATCTGATAAGTATGATAAAACAATAGATTTTCTGAATATTATTCTTGGAAATAACGCAATAGGCATCCAACTTCTCCATATACCATACTTCTTTGTCTTTTAGTTCTTAAGTAGTTTTTTGTATCTAAATTGGGTGTAGTCAAGATTAGCTCTCCCTCCGACATGTCTAGTCATTAACTCAAAAGAAGATTTCTGTTGAAGCCCTGAATCATCTGCCGAGTCAATCTCATGGGTTTGAACCTCCGTTACCTTACGTTTTGATGCCAATAAGTGAATTATTTTCTAGAAGATGGAGTGGGTGATTATGCTCCTCAATAAAAGTATTGATTCTATATTTCCCATCCATGAGTACAACAAATATTTTTGCTTTACAATTAGTTCTTGTTTCAGGCTGAAGTTTGGTGGTCATAGAATCCTTTTTGTCTTTTGTTCGCAAACAACCTTTACAGTAAACATATCTAGTCGAAATTATAGAGTCATCTTTCTTACTCTTGGTCTTGTTATATTTCCTTGCTCCAAATCTAGTTCGTCCAGTATAAACAACCCAAAAATTCCATGCTTCCTTTAGGCTATCAAATTCTAACCCTAGTTTAGGGGTCAACTCAACCTCCATATTTTGGTTCCTAAAAAATAAAAAAATACTATAAGAACTTCTTAACATACGAGAATATCACACAGAGTTTTAAGTTAGCATGAATATCACGATATTATCAAAATGTTTGTTCTTTTCACTTATTTTCTTGAACTTGTCATTATTACACATAATCTTGCACCGTATTATATCAAAAGCAACTTCATGAACTCATCATTTATATTTTAATGCTTATTATAACAATATTAAGCACTTTAGCCTCTTACATTATGTTTCTTTTTGGTGTAACGATCATATTATTTTTCTTCTTGTTGTAAATATTGACCAAAATAAAGGCAAAGAAAAAAAAAACTATTGTAGGTATACATAGTATGAGAGTTATAAGGTAAAAAAAACTTATAAGAGTTCATCTAATGAAAGAATCTACTTTATACACACACACACATATTCATACATATTTCTTGTTGGTATCATGCTAAAAGTGCAAGCAATGAAATCATTACAAAGGGAATAACTTTATATGATTTGTTTATAATCATTGTTGCTGATGAAAAGGAGAAGCTTCAATCTCCAAATATCAGATACTAGCAAAGTGTATCCCCTCCTTCGTTTGGAGCTCTTCTTGAATGTCTACAAGATCTTCCTGTCAATCTGTGTACTATTGTTAAGACCAGAGAATGTGTCACCCTTCATTGTTGTTGAATCAAAAAGCTTGATCAAAGTCAAAACTAGAATTGCAGAAAGAATAACAAAGGATGAGACAATGGTTTCAAAAAATAATAGTTGTCTTTTTAATCATATCCTCTTATCTGTACATACATGCCTACACTAACCAACACAGGAAGACAAAAATATAAGCAGTTTTTAAATTGTTCAAGACATCTTGGGCATAAGAGACAAGTTCTGAAGAAAATAGTAGTAGAACTCATGACCTCCATGAGCTCCTTTTTCATAAACATTCAGACGTACTGGAAAGCAAAAGATTTCACTTTTTTCAGTAGCATAAAATTTTTGACGGTAAATAGAAATTGGGTGAGGGAAAAGCCCAAGACACAACAAACCCATATGATTTTTCCAACAAATAATAAACAAGAAAATCTCAAACCCATTCAAGAGAAGAGATCTTGGTTTAGAGTAAAAGAACAGAAAATAAATGAATAAATGTGTACAAAACCATAGATTAAGGAGAACATCAAGCAACAGAGGAAGAAACTCCAAATGTAAACAAAGACTAGATAATAGAATCCACTTTTATTAAGCCATGTTTAACAGATACATACATAACATTAATAATGCTAAGCCTCAATCTCCAAATATCAAATTCATGGCAACGTATATCCCCTCATTCGTTTGGAGCTCAGCTATCAGATTAATGCCACAAGAATACTGCCAAAAATAGATAACAAATGGAGTATAAGGTAGATGTCTCAAATAAGGATAATGGTAGCTTGTGTGTTCCATAACTTGGCAGAAACAAGGCAGAAATTCCTGCGCTTTATCAGATGGTTTCATAGGTTGAAGAAGCTTGCACAAACGCTACATTTGGAGCTCTTCTCATGGGATATACGTTCTGTGTAAAACGGTGAGTTTTGGCGTATTTAATGGATGGCAGAGATTACATAGAACGAACGGCTGAGATGCACTGATCAATGGCAAAAAACTATAAATGAAACGTACCGTTTCATTAATTGCACAGCGCACGCTGGTTTAAAGGAAGAAAAATGATGCCATTTTGTCAATTCGCACGGCGTGTGCAACTTGCGATATGCAGAGGATCTGTTCCCTTCGAGGAGGTTAGGTGCTGGGATTGGAATGGGGCTTGGTCATTTCACTCTATTAAGATGTCTTGATGTCTTGGTGTCCTAGGCAGTCAAATAGACTACCTCGTGCCTTTGCCCAATTTGCTAGACAATCCAAAAAGATTGCATTTGGTTCACTGAACCACCGGGGTTTATGATTACTGTACTATAACTCTCATTTGGCTTAAATAATATTATATAAGTATTTACTTCCCCACAAAAAAAAAGTCTTTCTGTACATAATGTACTAACGACGTGGTATCACAAACAATAGCAGATAGAGAATCATGGGTAAATTTTAGTCACTTTATTAATAAAAAAGAACAGATGAATATTGTGGCAGTACCCTTTTCCTATGATAATGAAACAAAATGGGTCACCACATATGAGGGATTTGGTGGCAACCCATATTATAATTATTTGAAAATTTTACTATATATACAACCAAAAAATTGAATAAAGATAATTCCACAAAAGTAGAAACTAGAAAGAATGAAAACGTTTGCGTAGAAACAATGTAACACTCATCTTCACAATTTTCCTCCAGCTCTGCAATGAATCATTCTCTTAGGTGCAAAAGAATAGCAATAATATTAAATCGGTTCAAACAAAACTTTCTCAACTTGTTTCAATGTCTCTGCTACCAGTAACAACTTTGCGGTGGCGCCTAGAACCTGATCTTCTATCTCTCCCTCGTCTTCCAGGGCCTCTCCTAGCAGGAGGACTTACAAGCACAGGTAACAGAGGCGGCGAAGATGGTGGAGGAGGTGGAGGAGAGAGAACAATAGAAACAGGTGGAGCCAGGCGTCCCAGTACATCCCTATGATATTTCTGTAAGCAAGAAAAAGATTTAAATAATAGAAAGGTAGATAAATGAGAGAACAAGATATCCCAATGATATATCAGGAGGCAAGTAAAAGATTTGAATCATTGAAAGGTAAATAAATGAGAGAAAACAAGTGACCAAGAATAGAAGAAAAAAGAGTAACCACCAATGTTGGATAGGATAAGCAAATATAGAAGCTATAATCATCCATATTATGTTAGTTGATCATTCCAAAAATGTGAACTTATAATATATCTTTTTTTTTATTCCTAAATATTGATTTTCCCAATAATTTCTCCTTGCAACATAGCAAGAACCTCCCATAAAATATAATTGCTCAAATTTTATAATACTGGTTGCTATAAACAGTAAGAAAGTTTGAATCATTCAAAGTAAGCGGATAGCTTCTGCAAAAACTATGAAGTAGAAAGTTTTTCCTTTACTCTGACAAATTAGATGTAAACAAGATGAAATAATTACCTGAACAACAAAGTTGCGTCTTTCACAATCCAGGAACATGTTAACATGAAAATCCACCTTTGACAAAAGTTTGTCCCTGACAGTTGAGAAACTAATCTGGTCCCTAGAAGTAAATCGGTCAACTTCATTGAACCAAAGACAAGTAAAGAGGTTGCTAATAGGAACATGCTCACGTACTATTACACATCCTTCAGGAACATCTACAATTCAGCCATCAAGATTTAGACCAAAGTAGAAAATGAAGCAGGTGCATCTTATATTCTCACCCCATAGAAAAAGAAAGTTTCACCTACCACTTATAATGGGAAGCTTAGCCTCTGTATATGGGATCAATCCCTCCTTCTTATAAAACTCAATCTGAAAGTCAATAGAGGCATTGTCATACTTTCCAGCAGCTTTATTGGCCTCAGCCTCAATAAATACATCAAAACGTCTGTAATGTTTAGATATTCCAAACGTTGCATTTTTCCTCCACAAAAACCTAAATAAGAGACAGAGAAGTGGTTAAGGTGCAAATACTTGTATTCTGGCCAGATAAAGCAAAATAAATATAGCACAAATTCAAAAGCTTCACTCTTGAATTCATACAAGCAATTTCCAGTAATGTTCTAGCTCCATAGGCATGAAGTATGACCCCTAATTAATGACATCCAAGGACAGACTCCAAGTCCAGCAGCACATATGGATATTCATTAGCAACACATGCTTAATTTTCATCCAAGATACATTATATACAAGGGTCTTGTTCATGATGAAACAAATTGTTAGACGTTGGATACTCACCCAAACTAGACAGCTGGAGTAAGAGAATATAACAAAATCAATTGCCAAGTCAACGAAATTTTATGGTAGGGAAGTGAAGAAAAAATCAGGCAACTAGAGAAGCTGTCCAAAATCAAATTACAAGCTGAGGCAGGAATTTGACACAATATACTCTTGTACTTCATACCAGACCAGAAGAAATGCCACAGTATAAACAAAAAATTATGTACCAAAGCCAAGGCCTTACTGGTTAAAACTCCACATATGCCAACTCCTGATGAGTGCTAATACAGGTGAAGTATCAACTTGAAGAAATGCCTAAACAATGTTATGACCACCAATCCTAATATATGATAAGAGAAGCTGAGATCAAGACTCCTGAACCAATAGTCTGCACTCTACAGCATACATTGATGTCTAACCAGTAGTCTTGAGTATGCTTCTACTTTTTATGTGATCATTCTGCTAGCCCTAGAATCAGCAGTAGTAAAAGCTTTTTTAAACAAGGATGGTCTCATGAAGACTTGATAAAAAAGTTTGAAGAAGGCTAACGACATGTCAGCTAGTGTTCTTTTTCTTCTTCTTTTTTTTTCTCTCAAAAGAATGGCATTGGTTGTTTTGGGAGGATTTCTTACCCTACATTTTTGCACTTCTAAATCTCAATAAGTTACCTCTTTAGTGGGGGGTGTGTGCGTGTATATATATATATATATATATATGTAAGTGGGATGGATTCATTTGGTGTGTCTATGCCTATGTTACTGTACGTAGAGTCCTTAATTAACAAAATATGTAGAGGGATCTTAAAGGAATTAAAACAATCCTTAATGGGATTTATCCTTTTTGGCATTCCTATGAGGAAGATTTGAGTCTCAGACCAGAGTAAAGTTTAATTAAGGATTTCTGTATACACCAACTTTCAATTAGAATCTTCAATTTGTGTAACCCACTTCGCATCATGTAATAGGAGATGAAAGGTCTGGCAACCATTCTAAGGCCCTATGGTCTATGTTAAGACCAGTCATTACTCATTTGTTTTCTTCCTACAAGCTATTTTTACAGGCGACACCTCATCTAGGACAATATGAGACTTTATGGTCTAGAAAAATTAGGACGTTGCCTTGAGAGAAAAAATCCACATACTTGAACTTCAGACTTTTCTATGTTAAGATAGGACAGAGAGATTTAGTAGATAGATGTATTAAAGGAGCAATAGCACATGACAATTTATTGATGAGAGATGGGACCTATATAATGATAAAGTTGAAAAGTTGCTCTTCATGTAATTGGCTGATGAAGCACACAATGGATTGGACCGTTGCACCCTGGTTGTTAATGTAACATCTTGTTTAAAAACATATATTATGATAGTAGTTCTGCAGAAGTTGGATGCTGTATTTATCTCAACCAGAATCAGTAGAACAGTCAATGATATGATAGACTATTTATCAAATAATGATTAAGGACTAAAATGAGAGCTAAAATGACAGAAAATTTTGCTATCCTCAACATGTAGAAAGTACCAAGGCCCCTAAAGCTAGATAACATTGATCTTCATATAATATAAAAAAGAAAGATATTATAAGATCAAAGATAGAAACTGAGATAAACCTTTCAAGAATTTGATATGGATCAACAACAAGCTCAAGCTTTCCATCAAGCCATATAGAATAGCGGGCATTTGGAACCATTCTATGCAGCAGAAGCTTTGGAATCTGTGGCAAAGGTAGCAAAAGTGAAAATGTATACAAAGGTACTACTTTATGAACGAAAAATACACTAGTGTTTAGGTAAAATTTTATGTCATTTCAATTCATACAGAGATGCTAAAGGTATACTTAAATGATGAAAATTATCATAATGCTGAAATAAGAGTATCTGGCCGATACTAGGTCTACTAACATAAGAATTTCTCCCACCCATTTCTATACACTGAGTGTCAGTCAGTATGGCACCTTAATTCCTTTAGCCTCAATTATAGAAAGAGGACACCAAATACACAATATTACTTTTCTACACAAAAGACCAGAAAAAAAAATTAAAAAGAAAAAGCCTAATTATTTAACACTTCAGCACCAAATATGACTTAAAAAACCACATATGAATTTCAATTATGCATTCATAATAGTGCTGGAAAAATTTATAATTCTGACCTTTCCGGTCCGTCTTGCATCCATGTAAGGAAGATTACGAGCAACAATAATTCTCCATAACCCAATTCTTTTGCTGCTTCCCAGCCTACCAGACTTCTTGAGATATTTTTCTGTTTCTTCATCTATGAACATAAGGAAGCATACAGTCTGCTTGGAATAGTCACTTATATTTGTTGGCTCATTTATCTCATCAAAATTTCCTGAACAACATATTTCATTTATAAGCAAATTACTAACTTAAACAAATATATAAACACAGAAATCACATAATACTAACCAAATATGGCTGATGCAACAACCACACCGTGACACTGATCCATGTCAAGAATGTCATCATCATCCATATCAAATCCTGTACTGCGGCCAGGTTTGGTTCCTCTAACAAATCTGATTGGTGCACAAATGCATAATTGAAGATTCAGAAATGTGACACAGAAACTATAGTTATAATATCATTCTTCTGCACTTATACTTAAGGAAAATATCCAATTAAAGCAAAAACATACCCACAGTGCACACTCATTGACTCTTGTACATCAAAAGAATAATTTCTCTGCTTCAAAGTAGGATATCCACCAAAGTCTGAACCACCAAATTCTCCATCTCTACTTATATTTTCCTCATAGATATATGTTAAATTCTTAAGAACTGGTGAAGGTGAGGGTAAACTTGGCATCAATGCAATGGCTTCGTCCACAGGAAGGTAACATACCGGGCATGCTAAAAAGAAAAAAAAAAAAAGAGCCAGAATAATCAAGAGCAACACCTTATACATATAGTAATCTGAAATATATCCTTGGTCCTCCCTCCTCCATGTCCTTACCAAGTTCAAAAATTTAAGGAATTAATTCATAAATGCAGAGACCATGAATACTATTTCAAAATATTAAGTGCAAGAAAACCTCTTATACAACACCGAGGCAACAGAATGGAAAACTAGAACTTACGCCGTGGTCCAGTTCGCTTTTTATCTGCTGGTGGGGGAGGGAGTGTGAAGCTATTGCATGGATGCCCAGGAGGAAGAGTGTAGCCTAGAAAGTAGCTTGGCGGAGGAGGGGGTAATACCAACTTTGTAGCTACACCCCTGAGCGTATCTCTTATGGACAGGCTTTCATTAACTCTAATGTTCCGCACACTATTTTCTTCCTGTGTATCTTCACCTGAAAATAAGCCATATTGCAAAAATTATGTCCTAACTCCTAACTACAGTATAAATGACGTGATAGCAACAAATCACAAAACAAGTTTCCTCCCTTTTGCATGGCAAAGAATTATATCACAACATATACTAGCAAGCCAAGTTGAAGTAAGAGGAAGAACTCAAAAACAATGGCTTGATGACATTTAAATGATAGGATAAATAGGCTTTTTCGAGTAATTCCTCTTACTTCAACTAGGCCCAAAATTAGTTTGCCTCCTGTGGTTTCAAGCATTCAACCCCCTTGTGGGCTCAAATACTTAGTGAAACAGACACTCAACAATAAATTGTCTATCGTTTCAACATTCGCACTTGTTTAAACATATGACAGAAAATACTCCGGGGGGCTCAAGTGGTAACAGAATAAACAACCAGAGATCTGAATGACACACATTAAACTAAAAGGGGAAAGCTGATTTTTGGCTAAATCACACAAGGTAAACTGCAATTTTCCCTAAATAAAATGAGTATAAGTCTCAAGAATGAAATATCAAATTATTATAAGAATTGCAAACACGGGATGCACTAACATAGCAAGAGGAGAAATTTTAATTTTAAATAATAATAATGCCAAAAACAAGCAATATTATCGCCAGAGTCATTTGATATAAGCATCAACTTAATGTGACAGAAGCATTGAATCTTCCAGAACATGTCACAGAACCAAAACTCAGCGCATCATTTGGTATGCATTCCTAATATTGGTAGTTAACCAGAAGAATTCTAGAACCAAATCCGATTTTCACGTGCACAGAATCATCCCAATTATCGAATAGAATTTAAAAAAAGAAGTCTAATCGCATCAGTAACGATTGCAAAACAACATGAAAAGAAAGAAGATGAAGAAGAAAAGAAATGATAAGGTGAGAGAAATTGAGAAACCTTTTCCTACGTACAAAACCCAGAAGAAAACCGCGGCGGAAATAACACAGAGAAACAGCATTCCAACCTTCTTTCGGCCAGCAAACTTACAGATCCAAGCGAACAGTCTCTCTTTCTCTTTGAGCATCTTGGGAGGCTTGCGCGCTGTTTGAATGGGCGATACACCATTCTGAAGCTGTTTATCTAAAGAACCATAACTTCCGGAACGAATACCCAATGACCCTCCAGTCATTGTATCTCAAAATCCTCATAAGCTCCAATCATCTCCCACGACAGCCTCTCATCCACGCACCCGGAAAATTCCACAGCTTCAATATATCTTCTATACTGCCCCCAAAACTCCCAAACATAGATTTAACACCAACCTACTTCCCAAACTCTAAGGCACCTCGAACTTTAACGGAATCGGAGTTCCCTGCAATAAAATGCACCTACCAATGCACTCTCACTTCAACTCAACAAGGGAAAAGAAAATTATTTATAGGCGCTAAAACTCACCAAAAGAGAAATCTAGTGGCAGAAGCAGAGCAAAAATCAAATCCAGACTTGCGCTTCCGGAAGGTCAAGTGAAGAAACAGCGGAGTTGCATCAAAATCAAAATCAACTAAACTACGGTCAAATTGCACAGAAAGAAAATTTGGGTCCCAAGAGATTCCCTCTTTCTTCTAAAAAGAAAGGTGATGAATCCGGAGTTTCTGATTCGCTGTGTTAGGTTTTTAGCACTATAATCTGGGTTTTCTGAAATCCGAGACCAAGAAGGAAACGGGGATCACGAATCACAAGTAGGATTTATAATTTTTATTTTTTTATTTTTTCGCTGATCCTAAGCTGATCTCAGAGGAAATTTCGATGGAATGTTTATATAGGAGGAATTATCGAATTAGGAAAAATATTTTTTTGAAAAACAGATCGAGACCGAGAAATTGCTGATAGGCTAAGCCGCGTATATGTGCAATTTTAACCTCGTTTAAACACCGACGTCTCCCTCAACGTGACATAGAAATATGGTGCTACCACAACTGATTGCTTGACATTTGGCATCTAGTAATCATATGATTAATTATTTTAATTTTTATATGAAAAAACTCAGTATTTACTATCACATCCTCAAAATTTTTTTATATATTTATTATTATTTCTTTTCAGATAAACATGTCAAAATATTTTTTAAAATAAAAGTTTGACAACAAATACTTATGAAATTATATTAAGCTTTTTTGATAAACTAAGGGAAACAATTTTGTTTTCAATGTAAAAAAAAAAGATATATAATATTTATTATATTCTTATTATTATCATTTAATAATATTTATTTTTTAATTATTTTTTAATCTACAGTTATGAGTGTTATCTATTATCTATTTTTTATCTTTTTTATTTTCATGCCTAATATTTTAAATATTAAACAAAATAGTGGCCCTGTAGCAATATGTATGGATAGCTTAATAAATGATATTCAAATCCTAACTTTCTCATGTAGCAAAAAATACTTATGAAATTGTAATGTTACTTAATATTAAAATTTCAAACTTAATTAACAGATTAGTTATTTAATTTAACTCCTTTAATAACCCTTTTTATCTTAATTAACATATAAATATTGCAGGATTATCCTTTATAATTCTAATTGCTATAAAACATTAATATTTGCTACCACGAATACAAGTATTTTATTTGAATTATTTGATGGTTTATTTGGTTGGAAGGGTTTCTTCCTAACTACAAAACACGTAAAATGATTTCAGCCGTGTTTTTCAAGTATAGTTTTCAAATTTCCACATGATAGAAGTGACAGGTCCCATGGTTTCTTCTAATATTTGCGAGGAAATGTATGTATGGGATATAATTTTTATTAATTTAATTGTTGGATTAAAAAAATTAGTATTTTGATGTTCTATGTCAAATTTTATAAAAATTACATTACTTATATATTAACTTTTAAATTAAATAATGAGGCATAAAATAATTTTGAATTAATGTCAAAATTTAAGGAAATATTTTTTATGATAAAAATTACTAATTTAATGGTGGATTTTGTAAAAAAATTATTCTGTGAAAAGTTATTTAATAGTATAAGATTGATTTTCATTAAAATAAGTGTTAATTAGTTCCTCCATATATATATATAGTTTTCACCTTTTATACATCCAATATTCGCATTTACTGTTGAAATTATTGTTCTGACACAGAGCGTAGCTTTTAACCACGATGAATGTGCTTTTGGTACAATATATTGTTCATTTTGTTGCTTTCGTAAGCATATTAATTTCATTGCATGGCCTTTTATGTTCGATC
Source organism: Erythrophleum ivorense (assembly GCA_026724425.1). NCBI lineage: Eukaryota > Viridiplantae > Streptophyta > Magnoliopsida > Fabales > Fabaceae > Erythrophleum > Erythrophleum ivorense. The sequence continues at coordinate 248,873 of JAIUCV010000218.1, read as the reverse complement.
AGTTATTAAAGACATGTCCACAAGGAAACAAAATAAGAAAAGATGATGACTCAAAAACCCTCAATTTCCCTCCAGAATTAATTGTGAAAATAACAAGTTTGGAACCTATCCCAGCCCTCGTGTATACGAATTAAATGGAAAATTGTATAACAATCATGCTTAGCGGCAAAGTTTAATTAGCCATTAAATTAAGCTTCAACAACCAAACAGTTCATAAATGGTCCAAGTTTAATTGCCAACAAGTTTAATTAATCAGTGGGGCATGTTGAAGTCAGTGTGCCATATCAAGATGAAACACTTCCCCTGATCCAAAATGTAAGTTATTTGATAATAATAATTATTTTTTCTCATAATATTTTTTATTTAATGACAATAACTATATTAAAAATTTCTCATTCAATGATAATAGTTGTATTAATTATAAAGATAAAATTTAAAAAATATAATAATATTTAAAATATTTAAAAACATAATTAATTTTTTTCAAAAAAACGTGATTAAGAGTATTTTATATTTTGGACCGAAAGAAATATATCTTAAACCAAAAAGTAGTGACATATAATATAATCATGAGAAAATTGTGTCTTGTAATGTTTAAAATCAGGTCTCTCTCTCTCTCTCAATAAAAGCGTCTGAGTCCTTATAAATAATCCATCCTCTGATTCCTTTCAGTTTCACTGCCCTTGTCCGACATCTTCGGTCTTTACATTGTGTTTGGTTAATTGTATTGGAAATGCATTTTTTTATATAATATTTATTAAGTTCTTTTAATTATTAAATTATTTTTTAAAAAATATAAGTATAAATTTTATTTTTTATCTTATTTAGTCATTTTTATATTCTTTTTCCATTTATATTATCTAATCAGACTTATCCTTAATAGCTTTCCTTCCACCAATGTAATTATTATTATTGGTTGTTATCAACTCTTGTTGCTCCTATGTATGAATCTTCGACAATAAATTTGTTATAAAATTAAAAAAGATCAGTATAAGCTATAAAGTCAAATTTAAAAAAAGAAAAAAAATAAATAAAAAAGACTTAAACTTCACACTTTATGCCTATTTTTGTTTAATTTTATATAAAAATTTATAGTCAATAGCTTTAGGAAATACAACCTCATTGCACCCCCAAAGCCCAACCCTCACGCCGACATCTCCCTCCAACGAGTAGGCATGAGTTCAGGACTTTCTAAGTGCATGTTTGGAAAAAAAATTTCATGCTCCAGATCATGTTTTGTACAATATATTGTTTCTGTAAAATAATGGTCAGCAAATATAATTTTTGTCTCTCCAAACATATATCCAAACGCACCATAAGTTAATCGGTTAGGCTAATCTTTTTTTGTTTGGTGCTGTTTTTAGGTTTAAAATTTACTCTCTGCACTTTAGTTTTGTGCCAGGTGTTGGGATTTTTTTTGTATGTTATATAATATCTATTATATTTTTATAATTATTATTTAATAATTTTATTAAATTTAATAATTTTTTAAAGTAAAAAAATGATAATTATTTTTTATTTTATTCTTTGTAATGTTGTATACTAACAATATGTTTGGTAATACTAAATTGGAGGAAGAAAAAAAAAATAATTATTCTGTTAGGTAGAATGAAAAAGTCTTCCTTCTTGGAATCTAACTGGGTCATACTTGGCCGTGTCCATAGAAAAAGGTACGGAGAACAACTGTTGAGGGGGTAAGAGACAAGGAAAAAGACGCATTTGTCCCAGAGCGCTCCCACACGGCTTTCACAGATAATTGGTGGGAGGGGGTAATCATGATTAAGTCCTTTTAATGTATATTATTTTGTAATATATTATTTTAATAATAACAAATATATTGCAACAAGTTTTTCCTCTTATAAAATAAAATATTATTTTTTTAATATATTTTTTTAATTATAATAATTATATTTTAATTATAATCAATAGAATTTTAATCATTTATTTATTTATTATTTTTATTCTATCAAACATTTAAATAAAAAATATTTTTTATTTTTATTTATATTATACTAAACGTGATTTTAGTTTATAGGATTTCATTATATTCTAATTTTTATTCTCTTTCTTATTTCTATAAAAGTCTTTTCACTCTATCAAATATAATCTATTATCTCCTTTCTTTTCATTTGAATAAAATGAATCCTCTATATAAAATTAAAAAAAAGGATAAATGTGAAACCATAAAATCAATCCTCTTTAACAATATAACCGATTGATGGCTATCCGCCCCTCGATTATGGACTAAATAGATGAACAAGGAATAAATAGAAGATAATATTTGGTTAAATATTTCATAACTTTGATGAAATACAGTAATAAGAAATCGTAATGTAAGAAAAATATAATAACAAATGACTCTGTAGTTTCAAATGGCTTTATTTATGTGACTCCCAATCTCTAAGTAAGTCATAAATTATCCGAATAATGTAATTATATATCCATAGATTTTTAAAAATAATTACATATATCATTGTTAAATAATAAAACAAAAAAAATCATTTTTGTCTCCTTTTTTAGCAAAGGATCAACTTTCACTTAAACATCAAGCTTCGAAGCAACGTAAAATGAAGCAGATAGTTCGCTTTGAAAATGACCTAAAATTAATTTGTCAAACCCTTTTCCACCATAAGAATTAATCACTCACTACAAAAGAAAATATTAATTTTTTTGACTCACTAACCTAAAAGCGGTAATATATATAAGTTACTTTTACCCTTTTTAATATTTTATTATAAAACATAACTTTTATTGATTAAACCATTAAGTTAGAAATAACTACTTCTGTTATGATTTTTCATGCCAAATTTAAGAAAACTGAATGTCAATGAGAGTGGTGTCGCATCTCTACAGGGGAGGGGGCATAACATCATTTGTTGTGACTCCAAATAAAGGGTCCATTCTTTTTTATTTTGTGTTAATAAAAAATTATTTTTGTTGTTGTGACAACATGGTGTAATTATAATAAAAAAATTATTTTCAATAAGTATGCAATCAAAAAAGTAATAGCTTTTTCCATTTAGGGCTGGTTTGGTGTGAGAAGCGAAAGGGAGAGGGTGAGAGAAAATTTGATAAATTATTTATTTATTTATTTAATATTATTTTATTAATAATTATTTAATTATTAAAAAATAATAATATTTAAATATTTTTTATCTATAAAATTGTTTTTAATACGTAATTTTTTTATATTAAACGAACTCTTAAAATTTATATAATACATTAATTTTGTAAGAATGGCTATTCAATCCGCATCAATCAAACCTGTCCTACCCATTCAAATTGAATAATTCAACAAATGATTGGGAATCAAAATGGGTATGCCTTAATCCAGTACCCTCCCCATAATCCCATATATATAATTTTTAATTTTTTTAATCAATATGAGGTATTTATCATTTGGTCAATTGTTTAGTTTTGTTTAAATGTTAACCTAATATTGTGTGTTTGTTCACCCAAGAGCAAAATTATCCACTCTATAATTTTGTTTGTCCACTCCATATATATATATATATATAATTGAATTTAGCTTCATAGCTCTATCTTTAATTTTATAGATATGATATTCTAAAATGATTTAGCTTCATTGGTTAAATTTTAATGAGCTTGTGACTTCATAATCATCTATTTGGAGAGAGAGATATATATATATATATAATATTATGAAAATTAATAAAATTTTACTGTAGCTAAATTAAATATCATAAATTTAAGATAATAATAACTCTACATTCATATTTAAAGAAATATATTTTCGAGTACTCAACTTAATTTAATCATTGCAGAAACTGGCTTTCACCAAACTATATAGTTAATATTTGGATAAACTCATATAATTATCACGATACTTGTGTGATGCAGAGGGTATTATTATACATATACAGTTGAAAGGTGATAATTTTGTTACATTATATAATTGTTGAATTTGTTTTATTAAATTTTAAATAATAAAAATTATAAAATAGGGTCTTTTAATATTATTGACATGGAATGTGGGGTAGACAAGTTTAAGAAACAAATTGATCATAAAAAATCTTAGAGAATATGGGCTAAAATTAATACTTATAGGTTAAAGTTATTGTCTATAATTTACAAATATGTTAGAAAAATCTAATCCAAGTTATGTCTGAAAATTAAGGATGAACAAAACTGAACCAAACCAATTAAATTAAACCAAATCGAATTAAATCACCAAAAATCGATTAAAAATTAGTTTGGTTTGGTTTTTATGATTGTAGAACTGATTAAATCGATTCAGTTGTCGGTTTTCTTTATATTTAGTTCGGTTAACCGAACCAAACAGAACCATTAAACTTGTAATTAATTAAAATTTAATATTTTATTTTATTTTTAATTAATGAGATTTTTTGTCAATTAAACTTGTATCAAAGTTATATTCTTTAAATGGTTCAAGAAATATACAAATTATTTATATTATTTAATTATAAGATATTGCTCTTTTTTTCACTTTTTACAGTTTTTTTTGTGAATGTATGAAATTTTTTTAGGCAAAAAAAAAAGAAATAAAACTAATAAATTATTTCAAAGTTATTATTGGTCAAAATTTTAAGAGATGCAGGATATTAAAAGTTAAGTTCTACATATTACAATGAATAAATTTTTTTAAAAAAATTACTTTTGGGAGAAAAAAACATGAACTAAACCAAACAAACTGAATGAAAACTGAACCAAACCAATTAGAATTTAAAACCGACAAGGTCCAACAAAATACTAAATCGAACTAAACCGAACCTTTGAACACCCCTACTGAGAACACTATCTTTAAGAGTTATTTCGACATAGGTCAACAACTCCCCAAGATTAAATGGACCATTCCAGTGGAAATCCACAAGGAAACAGAATAGTAGAGAATGAAAACTCAGACTAAAAGAAGAAGGAGAGGAGACAAATAGCTCAATCACTTAATGTGTCTTGAACTGCACCATACATTGCCTTTTATAAGTCGAGAACGCAAACAAAACGTTGGACAACAATAAAATCGGTTAATAACGATTTAATTAAAATAATCTATTTTGAACGTTGAGATTTAAAAATAAGTAAGAAATGTTGTTTTTGTATATTGGAATTAAAATCTAATTAATGAAAAATTAAAATCAATAATTAAAGGTTTAAACATTCAAAAATTTTAGAAATTTATGATCCCAAATTCAAAACTGCTAAAAACATAATTTGTCCGATAAACTTATTGTAAACAAAATATTTTTGTATTTTACAAAAATATTTTAAACAAAAAATGCCCAGTACCCCATTTAATTTATGTGTAAGGGAATCGATGGTTTTCAACTGCGTTACTTTTGCATTGGCCCGTTGTTATACGTGCGAGCCCGCTTCTCTTGTTAGCCTACTTACTTGTCACATATCACATCTTAATATATATACACTAAGGCTTTCTCTATTATAGGTAATGTGAGACTCTCTTCTTTTGACATACCCATATATGTATCTATACTTCCAACAAAAATATGGGCTAAAATTAATTTTTTTTTATAAAAACCATAGAATATGTGGTAGAAAAGACACAAGTTTTTGATGAATGAGGCAAAGATGGGTATTGGAATACCTGTCCCCTCCCATGTCATTCTCATCTCTATAATTTTGGAATACATTGATGGAACATAAATAATTTTGAATTAATTTAAAATTTTGTAAGAATAGTATTTATAATAAAAATTATTAATTTAATAATACATTTTGTAAGAAAAATAACTACCTAAAAAAACTTATTCAATTGTTTAAGATTAATTTTGATTGACATTGATGTCAAGTAATCCATATGTGTGTGTGTGTGTGTGTGTGTGTGTGTATAGTGATGATTTTATGATCTTAAAAATATTATATTCCTTAGTTATGATATAATTTATTATTAGCTAATATTTTATCTATTTTAATATACTTATTACCATAATCACACTTATTAATTATATAAAAATTAAATAATTTTTTAAGAATTATTAAATATAAATTAATAAATTATATTTTAAATAATTATTTAATAAAAATATTATTTATTTTTTAATAATTAATTGTGTCATAAGCAGAGAACATAATATTTTTAAAATATAAGATTATCACTTATATATATATTTGTTATAAATTGGATACCTGATTTAACGTTAAAATTCATTTTCAAAGTTAGTCCCGGTAATCACGATTTTATATATGAATATATCAACTCATGATCTTGTGATAAATTATAGTTTTGAGAGAAAATTATATTTAAGAATTCAAATTTTATAAAATTTATAATAAAATATTTTAAAATTTAAAATTATTTTTAAAAAGTAAAATTATTATTAAATTTTAATAAATAAATTACTAATAAGTTTTAAGAAATTTATAATTTAAGTAACTTTAATGAAAATTTTTTAAATTTTAATAATAACTTTTTTAAATTTTAGTAATAAGTGATAGTAATTTTAGTTATTAAAAATAATTTTAATTTTTAAAATTTTATAAAACTTAAATATTTAAATGTATTTTTTTAAAATTTTTATTAAGTGTCGTGATTCTTCTTTTATATATATATATATAGGCAAGATGCTCATCGTGTCCTTCTCTGAGACAACCATGAATGACACCATCATTTATAAAGTGTTATGAAAAGAGGACGCTGTCTGTTTCTTTATTTTTTAATTATAAAAAAATGTACAATAAAAATAGTCATAATAATTTTTAAAAGAATCATAAAATAGAAAAATACCCAGTTAGCCAGACATATTTCAACTTTCACCAAATAAAATATGGAAAGACGACTTACATCTGCCAAGCGAAGGCAGAGGTTATTCCAGTTCAAAATATCTCTTTTCTTTCTTTTATTTCATAGATTGTTTTTGTTTGTGTTTTTTGTTTTACAGATTATGTTCATGTCTACATAGTAAAAATTAAAATATGTTTAGTTAAATGGATTTGTTTCTATTTTATGATTTTTTTAAAAAATTATTATGATTGTCATTGTCTTATGTTTTACTTTTTTAAATTAAAAAAAAAAGAATAAACAATTAGATGAAATTAAAAATAGATAACTGTACTGTATAGGATGCATAGTTAAAAAATCCGTATTCATGAAAACATTTTTCTTGAGGTTTTAAGTATTATATATATATATATATATATATATATATATATTGATTTACTTGACCTTTGTGAATTGTAGAAGCCAACAAAGAATGTACATATAAATTTGTCAAACATTGGTACTCATTCATTTATCCCTATAAAAAATTTTAAAATATTCAAAAGGCATATATCTTCTTTCTTCTCCCTGTGTCTTGTTTTATAAGGATTGACTTTTCTTTTCGGCCAATTTATAAGGACAAAACTTCAAATGTAATTTTTTATATGTTCACTGTCAAGTTATTTAATAGAAATAAATATATGATTTTTTTATAATTCAACATTATATAAGGATTTTCTTTTAAAGAAATTTAATCATGGAATAAATTTTTATTAAAATATTTGAACAAAAAATACTTAGTAAAAAATTTTTGTCTATTGTATAATTTCTTTAAATATGAGGGGGGAAAAGAAGAAACGCCTCAAATTAATTAATGAAGACGATGCTGAAATGGAAAACCAGAAGTGTGGTCCCTAATTCATCCATAAGTAACTTAGATTAACACACAATGAAAATATATAGAGGGGAGTTTTGTCGTATAGTGATATATTTATATTAGATAGATTACAGACAGTTTTGGATCCAGCATGCGTGTCTCTGCGTGGTCCATCGTCTCAAGGATCTAAGCACAAAACAACAAAATTACAATTATAACTTATAAAAGAATGTCTTCTCCCAATGTCTTTGTTTCTTGATATGGTTGCTGCAATACTTTGAAAAATAAAAGTAATATTAGTAAATTATATAGATCCGCCTTAAATTTTATTAAAATTATAAAAATATTTTATTTTTAAAATATACATAATTATTTTTTAAAAATAAAAAATTATTTTATACTGTAATATAATTTAATTTTTATTAAAATATTTTATATTAAACTAAATGTATATTTTTTTACTAAAAAATTTTCAATGAAGAGTATTTTGATTAAAAAAATTTAAAATTATATTAAAATATAATGTAACGTTTTATTTTAAAATAAATTTATGTATATTTAAAAAAATTATGCAATTTCAACTAACTCCATAAAAGTATATGTAACTTATTCCAATAATAAACCTATCAAACTCATGATACTTTCATTGTATTCATTATTCGTGATAAATTATTAATGATGATAAATTTTGTATGTGCAATTTTGCTTTTTGGTTACATGAGTTCAGATTTGGTGCAATGCAGTTTTTAGGCCCTTCAGATCAAATTTAAATGATTTAAATTTCATATTTTCTTTTATTTTTCAATTTTTTTAGTAATAAAAGATGTAAAATGTAAAATAAAAATAATTTTTTATCTGTTTACTTAAAAAATTAACAATTAAAATTTATATAAAAACCAAAAATAGGGAGTACAAAATTGGGGCCATTCAACTTTAATTTGTACAGTCTAAAGGCTGCGCAGCATGATATTCTATGACTGAGTTATAGGCACCAAATCTAGACTCTTAATTATATAATATTGAAGTTAAGAGTGTACCGACGATTTAAGTGATATATTAATAATCAATAACTAGTGCATATAATTTCAAAAATATTATTTATTTTTTCATTAAAAAGTATATATTTCATAAAAAATCAAATTATTTGTGTGCTTTTAGAGATATTGTATTATACAACATAGTCTCTTTTCTTTTCTTTTTTTGGGGGGGGGGGGACAGTAGAAGATAGTCTCCTAAATTCTTTTCTTTGATGTTATTTTGATACATATTTTTTAAAAAAAAATTGATACTTACAACAAAAGAAAAAAAGTAAATCTCATCAAATACCAATGTGAAAGATTAAACTCTAAAAACAACTGAATAAAATTACTTCAAAAATAAAGCATTCAAACTTCAAAGATAACAAATATATATATGTCTACCTCGTTAGATGTCCACAGATAAGGAAAGCACAACACTTCTTAAGAAATTTTGTGTTCCTTAATTATTTAAGTGATTTAGACAAGTATTTTAAATTATTTTAATCTAGATGTTTCATGTCACATGTGTAGAAGGATAATTTTAATTTTATGATCACATCAGAAACTTTTTTTAATATTAAAAACTTCTCAAATATCAAAAGAAAAAAATAACAAGAAAAAATTGAGTTTATTTTCGGTGCTCACATAATAATGAGTTTGCAATATTATTTTTATTTTTATTTTTTATGTAATTTATTTCATCTCTTTGGTAAAGTTCATTGAATTTAATATTAAATCATTAAGTTGGATCTTAAATTTTAAATGAAAATGTTTGATTTGTTAAAATATAATAATATAGAATTGTAGCTGGGGCAACGTTTTATGACTTGGCCGCCACTCACAATCAATTAATTAATACTCTTGTTCGGTGGATTTTGACTTCATATTACATGTCATTTAATTTTTTTATTGACGTTAAAACCACCAAAAGGAACGTCTCCTTTTCGTACATATACTTGAAAAAAAAATTTAGGTAAATTTAATTAGTAAAAAATAAATATTAATTATTAAATAAATATATAAAATAAACCTGTAATTTTTTTAAAAAAATTTTATATATGTATTCATCATAAATTCAGTTTGATTTTTTTTTCTTTATATAAACCAATCTATGCAAGAAAATTATTTATATAACCACAATCCGCAAGTTGCAACTCATGAAAGTGAGATCAATTAGAAAAGTATAATATGTATTAATTGAGAGATTTAAGTATGACTTTTTATTATCTTTATACTGTTTATATATATATATATATATTGAATTAATGAGATGAAGAGGCAAGCATTTTAGTCAAAAACAGTACAACCTGCTCCATGACTAGAAGATTTCAGCCTATTTATTCTAAGCGCGGAGTGTTTCCTTTAATTACCAACGCGGAAAAAACTGAGCCATAGAGTTGACGAGGGCGTCTTTAGACTCTTTACCAGCTCAAGACAGCACCTCCTCCTTCAAATTTTTCATTTTTTTTTCTGGTACATTTTCTAGTGTGCATTTTAAAAAAATTAAATTATGCAAATAATTTTTAAGTCTTATTGAAATTATATTTTTTTTCATTTTTAAAATGTATATAAAATTATTTTAAAATAAAAGGCTATTATACGTTTTTGCTCATTTTTGAATTTTTTGTCTAAAATACCTTCTATTAATTTAAATATATCTTTTTAAAATTAAAAAAAATATAAATAGAGCATATTTTTGGTCAAAAAATTTAAAATTAAACTAAAATATAAGATACATTTTTTGTTTCAGAAAAATTTTTTATGTATTTTAAAAATAAAAATAATTTGTATAATTTCAATAAAATTTAAGAAAAATTTATATAATTTGTTTTTTAAAAATAATATGTTAGTGCACATTAACAATAGCTTCTTAATGTGATAATAACAATTATTAAAATATGCTACTAACATTTAGTTAATGTGTTGTTAACTAATATTTTTTTGCACTTTGAGTGATTAATTATCAACCCAATAAGACACTGTTATTGATGACCTCTTTTAAGGTATTGATAACTATGCATAGTAACTCTTAATAATTAGTTACTAGTAAATTAACTAAATATTACTAGTGCTTTTTAAATATAATAAAAAAGTTATTACTAATTATATCTTCTTAATATCCTCCGTAAAATTTGCCTTTTTTAACCGACACAATCTTGGGTAAAGTCAAAAAACTGTTTCTTGGAGCATCGCACAATAGTAATTAAGACTTTGAAGGTGCTTTTTCATTGGTTAGGATTAACTTGTTGCTATCTTTTGCAATATTTGGTTAAGTCAAAAGTGGTTTCTTGGGAGACATGGCACAATGGCAATTAAGAATTTGAAGGTACTCTTTGACTGGTTAGGATTAACTTGTTGCTATCTTTTGGCTTATTGTGCATGGTAGTTTTCATTTTTTTTTATAGTTATACTTTTTCATTGAAGATTAAATCCTTTTTTGGATTATATTAATTTTCACATTGATTTAATACATTTTAGAGAATGATTTTTTTAGATGCTAACCCCACAATTTGAACCAAAATATTGTGTAAGGTAGTTTTCTTTTTCTTTTTTTTTTCAAATAATTCTACTTGTCATTGAAGATTAAATCTTTTTTCCGATGATATTAATTTTCGCATTGAATTAATGCATTTAAGAGAATAAGTTTTCTCAGATGCTAGCCCCACAATTTGAACCTTAATATTTAAGGTATGGAGTACACCTCTATGACCACCAAACGAATCTCTTAAAATAATGCATGGTGACATGTTAAAAAGGATCAAAGTGATCAATTTTACTTAATTGTGATCTATTTCATATTTATTTGAGTTAGAGATACTTTTTTTTGTTTTTCTTTTTAAATTAAAATTTGTCTTTTTAATGAAATTAACATAGTGGCACAAGAGTATTAATTCAAGTGACACATTTTATGAACATAAGTACTATGGAGGTCTTTGATAAATTGAATGTTTACTGTTAAATTATAATTGATCATTATTAGTCAGAGTATAACTCTTTCTCTATTTAATCACATTAATTCAAATGTTATGATTTAATTATAATTTGACTTTCACCAAAGTCTTCCCCATTAGACAATTGTGGCCACAATTTATGAATTTAAGTGGGTTCAATCTTTACCCTATTTATTTCTTCCTCCTTATTCCCTAGGGCATGTACTTCCGTTGTAAATTATAACTAAACAATTGACATAGGGTAGTTAGAGTGAAGGTTAAGAATAAAATTGATATAAAATTAGACAGACGTATTTAACACTTGAATGATGATAAGATTTTTTGATATTAAGAAAAATTACATTTTTCCTTTTTAACTAAGATATAAATATAAAATTAGTACATAAATTTTAAAATTATAAAATAATTTTTTGAGCTTTTGATTAAAATAAAAAATAATTTTTAATTAAAATTAACTACAAGAGACATTCTTCCATGACCTCTTATATTTGCATTTTTATCGCAACTCAATATTAGTGTGTAAATATTGTTGAAGCCAAGAAGTAATCTCTTAGTATTAATTTTAAAGTCAATTACTTCTCTTTCATTGATAGATGCCTAAATTACATGACTACACCTTTATTTTAAAAATTCACATTCCTTTCTCTTAAGATGCATTATATTGCCTAATGTTTTTAAAATTGGATCGATTATTAAATCAATAAAAATATTGATTCATAGTTTATTAGTCGAACTGTAATTGAATCAATAGCAATTAAATATATGTAATAAATAAATATTAATAAATATTAAATTAATTATTAATTCAATATTTCTTAAGATATCAAATATATTATTTTTAATTAAAAAAATTACTTGTAATTAAAAATTAATAATATTTAATATTAAATTTTTTAAGTTTTCAAATTATATTACGATTCCACTTATTATTAAAAATAAAAAGTAAATAATAATTTTGGCAAAAAATCATGATACTTGAGAGAAATGTTTTTAAGAGATAAAACATAATAAAGAATAAATACAAAAAATAACTAAATATGTGCCTTTTATTTCTTTTATATTTTATTATTATTATTATTTCTTTATATTTCAACTCCCCTTTTTTTAGTGCATTTTATTTTTAATTTATCAAATTTTATTTAAAATGAATTATTTTATTATATACAAAAAAATCTTTAAAAAATGAAAGAAAAATGCCACTGAGTAGTTGAAACTAATTTTGATGGTTTAGCTGATTTTTTATTGGTTTAATCAATTTTTAACCAGTTCTTTAACCAATTGATTTTTTTGACTATCCAAATTGGATCGACCTAATTTTAAAAACTATGTTATCAACTTCTCTAATTGCAAAAAAATAAATTAAAATTATATCTATTTTGATCAAAATACTTGTATATCTATTATTTACATAATATAATAAGTATTATATATGTGATTGACCAATATAAAAATAGTCAATTATCTAAATTTAAAATAAAATTAAATTTATGGTTTTCAATTAAAATAAATAATATTGAAATAAAATTTTGAAAGATTTTTTTAAAAAAGTTATATTTTAATAAAAAATTAGTATTATTTTTAAAAATATTTTAATTTCAAATGAATTTATGTACATTTTTATAATAGAAGACAAAGATGTGTAATTTAATATCTCTTAAGGATTGGGAAAATAATTTAGCCCTTGATTTTAATTGAGATTTATTGTTTTTATTTTAATTTAAAGTTTAAGAAGATCTTTTTTATATTTTAAAATTTATGCACTAATTTTATAATTATACATTAATTGCAAGGGATTCAATTATTGGAGTCTAAATGGTTGGTTCCCAAAAAGGCCGAACCCTGATATCCGTAATGGGCTGTGGGCCCAGCTACTCCCAATGTGGAAAACTTTCTCAATGGGCCGCAACCCTGATATCCGTAATGGGCTGTGGGCCCAGCTGCTCCCAATGTGGAAAAGTTTCTCAATGGGCCGTAATCAGTGAGCTAGGGAAGATCCATAAGGCTGTTTGGGCCTTTTCGAGGAGGTGCAGAGATTGACGTGAAGCGCATTTCACATGAAAATGATGAAATGAAAGAGAATTTCTTGCAGAATGCTCAAGTCATGCAAGATTTTATGAAACACAGGAATTTGGTGAGGTCGAGAGGCTGGTGCAAGAAATATCTGGGGAAATTCTGTTTGATTTATGACTATATATGTGAAGAATTGGAAAATAAGCTAGAGGGTGTTTGGATGTACTCTTGATAATTTATATTTATCAAGTAAATATATGCTCTACAATTAAAGAGAGATAAATAGCTTTCAACGTATAAAGTTATTTAGTCTTTCTCTTTTTTACTGCACCCCGTGTATTACTTAAAAGAATGCATTTTAGTTTAAATGAAAGTCGATATAGGTTGTCTAGATTTAATTCTTTTTTAATTTCAATCATTATTTTTTTAAAAGATTATATTCATTTTGTGAAAATTCTCTTCATCTTATGTTTTGTTTATTTCAAAATAAAAATATTTAAAATTTTAAAAAATAAAATATGGAAATCCTATTTTTTATGTTACAAAAATAAGAATTATTACAATTTAACGAATAGAGAATGATGGACGAGAATGTTGGATATTTTAATAAAGTGGAAAATTAGGGTTACTGGGAATGAGAGATTTTTTATGTTACAAGAAGTTCCAAAAGCCCCACATTGATCATTTTGTCACTTCATTATTATTTATATTGAAATGGGAGCAATAATGCGCTTCTATTGCAGAGAAATTCAGTGTCTGCTAAGTCGGTGGGGAGCAAAGCGTAGCGCCACGTGCATTGTTTTTCATAAATCATAAGGTTGTTGTTGTTGTTATTATTATTATTATTATTATTATTATTCGTTCAGTTTATACAAACTATTTTTTTAGCTTAATTTATGTAATTTATAAAATAAATATACAAGCGTGTGATTAAACTTTTCTGTGAGATTAATTTTAAAAAATAAAAATGTGTTTTTATTATTAATAATTTTAAATATGTGAATATTTTATCAACTTGTTTAAAAAAAGCTTTTGTATATTTCATGTTTTTATTACAAAAATTAAAAAATATTTTTAAATTACACAATTTTTTCATTTTATTGTAACTAGTAGTAATTCTGATCAAAATTTATTGAATCTTATGGTAAAAATATTTTTAAAAAAATCACATTTTGTTACAAAAGTATGAATAGTAAATTAAAATCCTTCGTATAAATAAATAAATAATATATATATTGATATTGACATTGATTGATTGATATTGATATTGATTTATTTTAAAAAATGAAACCAACTGATCGAGAATGCGTCAAATTGTCAAATGAAGCTATTGTCGGCAAGTTAGGTTGAAATTCATTTTCAGATCCACGTAGGTTATTCAGTTTATTTATCCAATTCATCACAAGCCGCTGGGGAGACAGGTGTATTGAGCTCCAAATCAACGTTACGTGGGCCATGCCTTCAAACAAAATTGTTGGGCTGCGAAGAATTAGTCTCAATTTACGGGTTTTGTAATTTATCTCATTAATTTCAAACGTATTTTAAGTTCTCTATGACATAACCTTTTCATCAAGGTAGATTTTTTTTAATTTTAAAATTTTAATATTACATATTCAAATAAGTTAAAAGAAGTCAAATTATTAAAAAAAAAACACTTGACTTGACATTTTAAGGGACAAACAAAATATTTTTAAAATATGTTTAGTTGTATGAAAAAACAAGCAAAAAAAAAAAATTATAGGATATATTATATCTTTATTATCATTACTTAATAGTATTAGTCCTTCTCTATTATTATTATTATTATTAAATAGGGATATGAGAGTCATTTTTTATCTATTCTATTCACATATTTATTTTCCTTTTCATTCTTAACCAAAATTTTTTGCACACCAAGTATAGCCTTAGTTTTGTGAAACATAAATCTCTCATCGACTTTTTCATCTAAAACTAGATGTGAGCCTGAGCCTCATGCAATTGTATGGGACCCATGTGGATTACATTGCCTAGCTCAAATTTGAAGAAAAAGAAAAGTAAAAAAATTTTGAATGAACAAACAAAATGAAGAAAATTAAAAAAAAAAGTGAGACCCATAAATAGTTTATAAATAATATCTTATAATGAAATTCATTCTCTTTTTTACACACACTTACAAACACATGCACACATATATGATTATAACATCACTTATCCATGTAGATTGAATTAGCAAATCAATATAGCATTCAATATGACATTCCAAAGTGACAAATAAAGATTTGTTTAAAATTAATTTTTTAACTTTTAATTGCAACAAAATTATTTATTTGTCACTTGAAATAATATATTAAATTTATTCTTTATTAACTTAATTTCTTTTAACTTATATGAGCAAGTGATATTAAAGTTTTGGACAAAAAAATAAACAAAGGATTACATTATAGAAAATTAAAAATTTTAAAATTAGGCGAATAAATTGCACTAGAAGTGCACATGATCTGGATTTATGCTTTAACACTAGGCATTAATTTTGATGCCTTCATTTTAGCCCACATAGGATCACATACTAAATTGGGCTAACTTGACCTAATTAGGTTTTCTCTCTTTTTTTTTTTGAATTTTCAAAAATTTTGAAACTTCTAATACTCATATATTTATAATTGCTTAGTCATTTTGAGCACATGATCATTCATTTTGACATGTCTATATGAGATTTATATAATAAAAATGGAAAAACGTGGGCCCAAAGAAAGAAATACGAAGAAAAAAAGCATAGAAAATGAAAACTTTAAAAATTATAACTCGAAGTTTGTTCATTCATTTGATACTTTTTGTTGGGCAATTTTCTAATATGGATATTATGAAAAAGCCAAAGGTAGTTTGCCTATTTATTTTCTCCAAACACACATGCTTATTATTTTGAATTTGAGATTTTTACTTTTAAATTCAAAAAATGCATGTTTTTTATCTCGTCTTCTTTTATTTGATTGTAAGAATCATATTTAGAAAGAGGTTAGTAGATATTTAGGAGAAGGGTAGCAGAGGCTTTGACCTTGCTTAACTATTTATAATTTATAAAATATTTTTTAAATTTTTGGCTAAATTTACAAAATAGCTTTTAAAAAAATTATCAATTAAGTTTTTTTTAATACAAAAATTTATACATTATCAAGTTGGATTGAGCTAAACCAAGTTAGTCAACATGATCAACCCAGTGCTTGATCCAATCTAATTTGGCCTTTTTTTTAGGGATCAATTCAACTTGATTTAGCCAAAACAACATCAAACACACCAATCTAGCCAGGTTGGTGTGCATTCCTAAACTGCATAATTAAAGTGTGAAATTGTTTTAATTAGTTTGGATATTGGGACTAAGTTGTAAGCAGGATATTACAAAATCAAAGCACATGCAAAGAACATGGCATGCCTTTTTTTTTTTTTCCATCTTGCAGAAGATTATATACATAGCTAGACTCTACTTGGAGCTAGATTTCACATTTTAGAATTGGATTCTCTCATTCATACACCTCAAAAAATAAGAACCCCTCAAACTCACAAATCACAATCTCACATCCATGACCATTCATCTTGAACTTTCTGACAATGGCTTCCTTTAACATTCTATAGCTTATCTGTTTGTCTTTACCTCTGCCATGTCCGTTTTCTATTTTTGTCATCTATTTCTATCGATTTAGTAGAGCATAAAATTATTTTGACACAACAAAAATTTTCAAAAGAATACGAATTTTCTTGTGCTGCCATGTGTATAATTATAACAATAATATACTAATAATAGACTAATTTGACAACTGTCTATCCATTCTAATCTAGTTTTAAGGCTTTTTGATATTTTATGATCTCATAAAAAATTTCAAAATAAGAAGATAATTAGCTCTTGAAAACTAATCCTCCTTCTCAACTTAATTTTAGAATTGAAAAATACACATCATCCACTAACTACATAATAAATTCCCTACACACACCTTTAATTCTCGGATGTCCATGTCCCACTCTATAATGAAGTTACAATATTTTAATGGGAAGTTAAGAAATTAAAAAAAAAGTTATTTAGACTAAATTGAAAAAGATAAATTGGATATACATTATATTAGTGTGTTTCAAGGGCTTTTAGAGCCATTTACTATGAAGAGATAAAAAATATATATATATACCAAATTTTACAATACCAGAAATATTACATCAAATGGTTTTTTTTCCATTTTTTGCAATAGATAATTTTATCTTTGAGCGCCAATCAAATTCTAAAGCAATCATTCCCTCCAATGCATAACGGCCACATATCACAGGCTATTTAAATTCATTGCCTATGACCATGTTAAGATCAAACTAGTAGCATATTAGCGACAGGGAAATCTGCCCTCCCCTAGGTTGTCTAGATTATTTGGATGACCCATATTTTAGTTTATTTTTTTAGTTTTTCTATTTTTTTATTTATAAAGATGTAAAATGCATAATGAAAATAGTATGCCAATTTTTAAAAAATGTTAGTAATTAAGATTAAAAACCAAAAAATATATATATATATAATAAAATCTAGGCTATTCATATTTGACCTGGACAGCCCAAAAGAGAGTAAATTTATTTGTTAATTGCTAGTGATAAACAACGAATCTACTCGTGGTCAAACTAACCCTAACACGTTGCAAGTTATAACATGTTTGGATGGGCATTGCAAGGAACAAACAACATGTTTGGATGGACGTTTGCAAGGAACAAACCACATTTTGCAAGAAGTAAAGAATTGGTGCTTCTATACAAATGTGATTTCGTAAAGCATATCTAAATATGCACTTAGTCTTGACTTCACTAAGATTGAAATTGTCCTGTCAAGCTAATGGGTTAATATGCTAGCTATCAGTTTTTCACATGCCTATTTTTTATATAAAAAGGTGAACTGAGATTTGCACTCCATAACTATAGCTTATAAATGTAATATTTTTTGTACCATAGAATTTAACATATTAATTTATTTTAAAGAAAATTATATTTAAGAACCCAAATTTTGTAAAATTTACAATAAATAATCTTAAAAATTGAAATTATTCCAAGGATCAAAATTACTATTACTTATTACTAAACTTCAAGAAAGTTATTGTTACATTTTAAAATAATTACTATCAAAATTATTTAAATTGTAATTTTTCTAAAATTTTGTAATAAATTTTTTAAATTCTAATAGAAAATGTCCTAATAATTCTGATTTTTGAAGGTAATTTTAATTTTTAAATTCTTTTATTACAAGTTTTGCAAAACTTAGGTCATTGAATATAAATTTTTTTTAATATATATAGTTTTGATAAAATTTTTAATATATATATAGTAAAAGGTTCGAAAAAGCCTATTTTAAGTTGCTAATAGATAATAATTTATCTCTACATAGGATGTTATAACAAACATATTTTTATTCTTTTAATTAAAGAGATGATAAATTCAGAAGCATTTAAATATTTTTCTATGATAGAAAATTTAAAAAAATTTAATTCAATGATAGTGCATTTATTAGATTGTGAAAATTGGGAATGTATATTTCAGCGTTTATTGTTTAGGGCTTATATATTTTAAAAAAATTTATTGAACATGCAAAATACAAATATTAATTTATTTAATTGCATACAAATATAAAAGACTTAAGACTTAATTGTGATATATATCTAAGTGGACAAAATAAAAGGATTTATTTATTTATTTTTAATAAGATAAAAGGATTCATTTATTAAAAGCTTTGGTGGGCTATCTTGTGCGTCGAAATACCTAGCACTAGCTTTCGTCTCCGGGATGGCACTCCATTAATTGGCCACTAGTTCTGGGATACATAATCCGGAAAGTGGTAGAAGTTAATAGGCATTTCTAACCTCAGATAAAGAATTAATCATAGATAGCCAAAATTGGTGGTTGAAGCATTGTTCAATTATGTATAAATGTCACATCAATAACATAATCGCTCGTTTTCTGAGTAATATTACGCCAAGTTTAAATGATAATGAAGTTTCAACGAATATGATTATCAATCAATCGATCTGATAAACACATACCACCGGAATATCACTTTCCATTGCATCATTTCATATTTGTCGTTATATATCTCTAATTATAGGTCCCATTAATTAAATTGGCAGAGTCTTTTAATAAATTGGTTTTAGATGGGGTGTACTTACTTGGAAGACATTCATATTGACTTGGATGCAAGGGTAACGCTTAAACGTGGTAAAGTTTCTAAAGGCATGGCACATAAAATAAAAAGGAATAAGATAAAAAATAAAATAATTTTAAAAATAAAAAATGTTTGTGTTTATATTTTAAAAAATAAAAAAACAAAAATTATTAAATAATAATTAAAATGACATAATGGATATTGTACAAAATAAAAAGAAAGAAAAAGATTTCCTTCTTAATACCAAATGAGCTGTAAATTATTGGGATGAAAGGCTCCCAACTAATTAATTTGCTAACTAATTATTGCAGGATAAATGAATTGTGTAATCTAAGAAATGATTCAAGCACATTCTTACACAATAATTAAGGAGATTAATAAAAAAGTAAGATATGTAACTATTTAAAGAGAATCATTTGGAGATGAAAACAAAAGATTGAACATTTATCATATATAATGTTATTTTGAAAGTTGATGTGCTTAATAGCTTTTTTGGCTCCGAGTTAGTTAGCTTTATATTTAGAGAACTCTTAGTAGGTTTTATGTGCCAAATCTTTACTGTATTTTTGCATTAAATTTTTAGGTATTTTGTGAGTAAAACGTAGGGATTGTAAGGTTGTAAAAACAAGTATGTTTTAACTAGTAAGGTTGCCTTGGGTATTAGACTTTAAAAACTTGTGAGCTAAATCTTGTGATGGTTGTTGTGTATTTAAAGTTTTTAGGGAGTTGTTAAAAGTTTAGACTGAGATATTGTCAAAGCCTTAATGTTGATCATTTTGAGGTTGTCTATCCAGTAGGAAATAGAAGTTAGGAAGTTGTGCTTTGCTTAAGGTTGTTTTGTAACTTTGGTAATTTGCCATATTAATAATTTTTTTTTTGGCTATATGTTTGGGTGAGTGTATATAAGACACATTTGGTTCAAACCACTATAAATTGATTGTGTATTATCTCTTTTTCTTGCTCTCTTTATTCTCTGTTCAAGGCATTTTTTAGAATAGTATAAATTTGAGAAAATTTGTTTTTCAACATTTGATTAGGAATATAAAGTTTTTAGTATAAAACAAAATTTTCAAAAAAGGCTAAAATATTTCTTAAACCAAATTCAATTCCCATTCTTGAATTACTCATAGACTAACAACTAGACATAAAGATACAAAATAAAATACTCAAGACAAAAACACAAAAGACATTGTGGATGTAGATGTGAGATGAAACAAGACATAAAAGACTACTATATATGGAATAGATATTATCTTGATTTATACACCTCTTTTAACACTTAAAAACTCAACATTAAATTTTAATTTATTATGGATGGCAAGAATTACTATTTATCAACCTACCTCTTAGTATGCCTTGAACTATCATAACTCTAATCTTTCTTAAATAGCCTTTTTGGGACCTATTCAAGTTCAGTTTTTCATAAGAAACATTAATGTTTACTTAATTTAAGTTTAATTAATGCAAATATTCTTCTCAAACAAAATGAACTAAACTTAGCTATATAACTCAAACATTTATTACTTAAAAGATTTAATGGCATATGCTAGATCATTAGTTATCTTAATGTAAAGACTCCTTTAATATGAAATCACACTAAGATTCAATTTTATATAACTTAGGCTCGTTAATTAACTGTCTTAATTAGAGACTCTTCTTGAACAAAAGTAAATCTCAACAATTAGTTAAGATTCACAAGGTAATAAACAAGGGCATTAAAAACATAGCCTATACTCACATAATGAAGAATAAGTGTGATATATCATTATTAACAAAGATCCAATACATAGCAATCAAGTTCTATCTAGTCCTGACAAGCAATTAACATAAGGAAAGATCAAAGAACATAAAATAAAATAAAGATGGAGGAGTGATGAAGAACATCACTCAAGACACTGACAAGTGTCTTGAGTGAATGACCAAAAGAGTATATTAAGGTTATAAGAGTGCTTTCACAAGGTTCTTCCACCTAGAAGCTTGTGAATGACCAAAAGAGTATATTAAGCTTATCAGAGTTCTTTCACAAGGTTCTTCCCACCTAGGAACTTCTTCTTCTAGTCCTTTATCTATCATTCTCTAGGCTCCCAAAGCACCTAAAGGACCCCAAAATCTCTAAAAATAATAAAGGCTTTTCATCTCTCGGCTAGTATCCAAACTTCCTTTAAATAAGTTTCCAAATTTGGGTAAATAAAACTATGATATTTTAATTTCTACATGGTGCCCTCTTCTTCCTTTTATGGCACTGATTTTTAGAACATTGAGGTTGTAGCACTCAACTTGTTGGAAAGTGTACTAATGAGTTTTCTATTACTATAATTGTATACATGTTAGTATATGTATTATTACAAGTAATAAGGCAATGAGTGATTATCATTTTTATGACAAATTGTCACTAATGTCATTACTATGACTAAAATTATCACACCTCAATCTAACTCAAACTAATCATAAAGTATAATATATAGGACAATAAAGAGAAAAAGAAGAAGAAGAAGAAAATAACAACTTTCTATAACGTTTTATTATAACTTAATACACTGTCTCTAACATTACTTTTAATGCCATGATTTGCTAACTTAGAGCTCTTAATCATCTATAAGCATTTTATGAATTACTTATAGACATACTCCCTTAACCCAACTCCTAATTCCTTGTGAAATTAGATTAAATTGATTCATTAAGTGCAGGTCCTAATTTGGTTTCGTGAAGTTAGTAAGTATATTTATATCTTATAAGTGAATCAATTCACTTAAACTCATGCTATCCAACCCTATATGTCTATTCTTAAATTTCCTTTTCTAAGTTTATTTAGGAAATCCACATTAATTTAATTGATGATTAGGCAATTGTAAGCATTAAAAATAAAATTGAATAAACAATCCATAACATTTAATTACAAGTAAAGCGAGTAATCAAGTACTAACTACATGCTAAAGTCTATTTTAAACCTAAGTAGAAAGTTTAGCTCTCTATTACAATGAAATAGAGCACAAAACAAAACCAAGAACAAAAATACAAAAGGAAGTTAAGGAGAAGAGAAAACAGAGAATACTCCTTTTGTTTTCTTGTTAAACATGAGCCATCCCCTTGTCCCATGAAGTTTTACATCTTCCTTAGACCTTTAGAATAGTAATTCAAATTCTTTACTCATCCTTTAAAGATAAGCACAGTGCTTATCCTTTCTGGATTGGTCTACACTTAATTTTTGTATTTTTTAAATTTCAATAATCATTTTTTATAAGTTAATACCTAATAGTCAAAAAATTGTTTTCATTTTATGTTTCACTTTCATCAAAATTAAAAAATAAAATTTAAATTGTTTAAATTATATTTGAATAGTTCAAAACTTATCCTTAAAAGATAAGTAGAAGATCCATTTTGTTAGAATATGTAAAGCAACTTGCTTTTTGCCTATCCGCAATGCCCTTTAAGTAAGCTTCCAAAGTTAGGGTTAAAATTGCCGTGTTCTAAATTTTTGCATTGTGACACTGCAGCCATGAAGCTCTAGCATCACAACACAGAGCGTTTTATCCAGCTACACCACTGAAGAGGATTTTAGGGCCATGGCCTCAGTTCTTCATGGCCATGGTGCTTAATTTTCTAGAAATTATATAAGAAGGTTGAAGAGGCTGCGGATCCAATAACTTAAGGCCTAAGCCTTAAATACTTTAAGAAATCGTTTAGTAACCAGATAGAAAATGAAAGGGAGAAAAAAAAGTTTGCCAAAATGTCAATTTTACTTTTATAATTATTATTTAATTATTAAAAATAAAAATATTATAAATATTTTTTACTTATAAACTCATTTTTTTTCATACTTAATTTTTATTTTTATATTTAACTTTCTATATACCAAATGAATATTGACTTAGTTTTTGCCCTTTATTTACAATTTTCTACTTGAAAAATGAATTGACTACTAAATATTATAAAAAAATACCAAAACAATTTAATATTAAAACTACCTAAATTGCACTGAAATATAAAACACAAAACACAATGAAAATGAACTCTAATATACTTTTATTCACTAATTATTCACTAAAACTACCTAAAACACAGTGAAGAAGACGTGCCTTTTGGTTGGATTTGTACATGTGAATTTTGTTGGCAACAATATTTCATCACGGTACTCTCAGTATCGTTAGTTAGTTTTGTTTTGGTATATTTTAAAGTGCTCTTCTATGTTTGTTTGGGTTATTGCTTTGTATTTTTTTTTTTTCAAATGAAGTATTCATAGGACAAAAATCGTGTCTGATTTTATTAATAAAAAATGGAGAAGGGCCATGTGAGTTCGTGAATTTCGTGAGTCCCATTTAGTTGCCTAAATGGTGTAAAAATGGAGAGAGCAAACGGCGACCAATTAAAGTGGGAATCACATATAGTTTGATAACTTCGCCTAAAGAAAAGACAAAATATATGTCTTTATCCAAACCGTTTACAAGCGTTTAGTTCGTGATTCATGAAGATTCTTTACCCCCGCTTTTTTATTTTCTTTCATTTATTTAATGATTTTACTCCGCAAGTATAACGCGTTAATTTAGAGTTTAAGCATTAGACGAATATATCCCCAAGAAACCACCACCTCGCTCATTTGTAGAGCTATTTTGTATTTTATTTATTTTAATATTTTGTCCGAAGTTATATCTGGTACCCAAGTAATTCTAAGTAATATAAATGCGGCACATTTAACAATTCATTCCTAAAGTGTTTTTAAAAAAATTAACTGAATTAATTTGATAAAAATAATGTCATCCTTCTCTTTTTCTTAAAATCAATTTCATGCTTATAATTTCCAAAAAAAAAATTGCATTAACTTTCTATGCTTATAAATTACACTTTATTTCCCTTTAATTTATTTCAGTCCAGAAAATTATTTTTTTATACGATATATTTCTCTTCCTAAAATAAAATTGGCTAATCATCTTTATAGTTAGATTAAGAATAAAATTACAATCTCGTATTAAAACTTAACATAAATATAATTGTTTTTATTGTTATATTAAGAATAAAATTATAATCCATGATATATAGAAAGAATTAACTTTTTTGATAGAATATAAATTTGATAGATAGTTTTTACAATTTATATCAAAATGTTAAGGAAGTCAACTATAATTTTAAAACAAAAAGATATTAAGTATAATTTAATTAAATCTCATGAGAGGTTAGCATAATTCACTTTATAATTTTAATATACGAAATATTGAAACCACACCTAATCAATTATACTGTTACAAAAAATTTCTTAAAAATTTTGTTTTAAGTCATCTTTATTAACATTTAACTTAGAAATAAAAGAAAAAGTAAATTATGTTAATCTCTTTTAACATTTGATTAAATTATATTTGATATCCTTTTATTTCAAAAATCACACTTAGTCCTTTGACATTTATTTTATATTACATAAATCTTCTATTCAGTTTATTCTTTGTCAAAAAAAAAACTTTCTATATAATATGAGACTAATTTTATTATTAATATGATAGTAAAGGTAGCTAAATTAATGTTAAGCTCTAACATGATGTTGTGATTTTCTTTTTAATATAACGGTAAAGACAATTAAGTAATTTTATTTTTAAAAGAGATGCATATTGTACAAAAAATAAATTAAGATGGAGTTGAGTGTAAATTTTAAAATAAAGAAGATATCAAGTGTAATTTAATCAAAATTTTAAAAAACAAATATAATCTACTTTAAAAGAAAATGTAAATTATTAAAAAAAATTAAAATGAAATGCCTAGCTAATTAACCTATGAAGCATGAATTTCAATCATCTCAATTTTTTTTTAATTTCTTGTTAATTTAAGCAAAAAAGAAAGAGAGATGAAGAGAGTGAATGGGTGGGATTCATTGGATGTGTCATTTACCTCCTTTTTTTTCTTGTACATTAAATTAGATTTTCTAAATTTTTTAAAGATTTTGTCTTTTTAAATTAAAACAAAATAAAGAAGAAAATTCAGAAAAATGGGCATAAATGTTATTAAAAACTGACATCGACCCTTTCTATAGAGGGATTTGTTATCATTATTTATTTGAATTTTTAATTAGGTTTTTGAGCCATTTGTTATCATTAAAATACTTCTTTTAACAACTCCGTATTTGACGAAGTATTCATTCATGCGTTAATCTTTGATAAAAGTCAGACTATATGAATCCACTTTCATTTTTTAAAATAAATTTTCACTAAAATTAGACGCAGGGAGTCCGACTTCTACCTACGATAGCGACAGACCCAAATTGAGAGGCTTATCGCCACGACAAGTGACAAGGACTTGTATGAATAGATCACTCCAACTTGTGATTGATAATCAATCCCAATATTAATATAGGAGAGATATTCTAGATGAAGATCACACTTCAAAGTCTGTGGCCTTCAGCCTGTGGATGTGGAGGCTTAATTTCGCTACTGTAACAAAGTTACATTCTTTCTTGTATACAACTACATCTTCCAGAAGATGACCAACCCTTCTCAAGTAAACTGCACATATCACCAGTCGAAGAAATCCCACCAAATGAAACGGCATCAAGTTGACGCAGAATACATAGTAAGGACCCTTCAGCTTCAGATACACGTTTTCATGAAATTAGGATAGTTAATTTGGAAGCGTGAATTCCCAGAGAGAAAAAGATTGATTTCTAGATACTAATTAGAATTTCCCATAATAATAATAATAATTAAAAATTAAAAATAATTAAACAAATTATTTTTAATAATTTTAAAATTAAATTTTCAAATTTTAATTGACCTATAATTTTTAATTTCAATACCAACTGCTCAAAATTGTAATTAAGATTTTATTACTAAACTAATGGGTTAATTATAATTTATTTTAATCCCACTTTTAAAATTTTGATTAACCCATGAGTGTTAACATTTTTAAAGTGGTGTTAAAATAAAATTTTAATTAAAAAATTAAAATTATTTGGTTAATTATTTTTAATTTTTAATTATTATTAAAATTTTAATACCCATTAGTGGATTAATTAAAATTTTATTTTATTTTAATACCCATTAGTGGGTTAATTCTGGAAGATGTAGTTGTTGCAATAGGGAAATTAAGCCTCCACATCGATGGGCTGCAAGCCACAAACTTTAGAGTGCGGTTTTCATCCACAATATTTCTCCTATGTTAGTATTAGAATTGATTATCAATTCCAAGTTGGATGCTGTATTCATACAATATTCAAAGAGTCCAATATTCATACGGGTCCTTGTTATCTGTTATGGTAACAAGTCTATCAACCTAAATTTGTTGATATGGCAAGTAAAAGTCCAATTTTAATGAAAATTTGCTTCATCTTCTTTTTTTAAAGATGAAATCGGATTTATAGAGTCCAACTTTTATCAAAGAATAACGTGTGCATGAAAATTTTTTGTTGGATACGAATTTGACAAAAATATTATTTTAATGACAACAAATGAATTAAAAAACAAAAAAAAAACCTTCCAATTACCTACCCTATTTTTGGAGGATTCTGGCAAGATTCCCTTTGCTGGATAGATTCTTACATCGATTTTGTTATATTTTATCAATCACCTGTTTTGACCATCGTGGCAAAAGCGATAAAATGCAGAGTCTAGAAGACTAGCCTTTTGGGTACGTTGGGTGAAAACTAGCCTCAAAATCGTACATATCTTGAACTGATCACTCCTTTTTTCTTACTTGAGAAAAATAACCTAATAAATTTGCAACACCCCACACGAACCATGATTTTGGAAACAATTTTCTATCGAAGCTCAAAAGCGAAGTCATGACATGAGATTTGAATCATCTAATTTCCTTTTAGATTAAACATAAAAAATGAAAAAAATATTATTTTCATTCTTAATGCTTAATTTTTAATTTAATTTTTTAAAATATAATCCTTTTAATTTAATTTTCCAATAATTTAATTTAATCTTTAATTTTTTAAATAATTAAATTGAAAAACTGACTTGGTAGTGGAGGGAAAGAGATTTTTTATAGCATTTATTATGTTTTAAAAATTATTATTCAATAATATCTCTCTTATTTTTATTATTTTCTTAAAGTAAAAATACAATAATTAATTTTTATTTATTACATTTTTTTTTTTATTTTTATATCTGACTTTTTTTTGTATCAAGTGACTTTTTAAACTTATGATTTTAATAAAAAAATTTATATATAATTTTTTATATATTTACTATTAGATTTTTTAATTAAAATATAATAAATATATTATTATTTTTAGACAATTATATATTTTTTAATTAAATTATATATTTGTCATAATATTATTAAAAATTATATACTTATTATATTTTATTAATAACAAAGATATAAGAAACTCTATCTAGTTTAATCTTTTAATAAATAGAGAGATAAAAATAATTAAAAAATAATTGAGAGGCTAAATTAAGAGAGCTCTATTTTAAAAGATAAAATTAATAACTAATAATATTTTAAAACAAAAATAATAATTTACTAAATAAACAATTTACAATTAGTGATTAAAAAAAACGGCTTAACAAAAAACGAGGAAAGCATGGAGGTGGGAAATCAGACCAAACCTGCACTCCCATTCTAGTCTCCGCCTCGTAGGGCATATTCGTCCAGCAACCCACCTGGTCTGTTTCCAATTATTGCACCCAGACAAAATTACAAAAAGGTCCTCAACATATGTGCCCTCGTGGCTGGGCCCCAATGAAACCCCATAACCATTGGCAAGACGCCGCGTATTTCCCCCAATTACAATCTGGTAAGCAACACGTTGGTCCCACCAACTCTCCTATCGGATAAGCCTCAAAATCTAACGGTCCAGATTTCGCAACGTTGCATCTCCGTCACGTCGCCGCGCTATCAGCAATTCTCCTGGTCCCCACACTCCTTGGGCTTTTGTAATTTAATGCTTTAGTTAATAATTATAAAAGCAAGACTATATTTTTTTTAGTTTTATTTAAAATTTTACTTCTATTTATTAATTTTATTGAATTATAATTTAAATTTTTTAATTTTACCTCAAGTTTTATATTTATCTTTTAATTTTAATTTTATTTTGTTCAAATTTAATCTTTAACATCATTTTTTTTAAATACTATCAAATTAAAATACTTAATAAAAAATTTTATATAATATTTTGATAACTTTAACTTTAATAACATTTTTACTAAAAGGAAACCCAATAAAATTAAAAAGAAAAAAATTGAATGATTTTTATAAGTTAAATTATCAAATTAGAATAAAATAAAAGTAAAAAATAAAAATAAAATTTAACATAAAATTAGAAGATGAAATTAAAATAAAAATAAAGTTAAAAAAATTAATCTTATATTTTATTTTATTTTATTTTAAAATATAAAATAAATTATGGATATTCGAGTATATCCATACGGTTGGATTGGATGAAATTATTGGAGGCGACTGACGTGGATCCGGCTGTCCGAGAAGGTTTGCCCAAAATAATATAACTGGTCCGATCTACGTTAGCCAACGAGGTTCCGCCACGTTGGCAGCCAGAATTGATGTTCATGTGCGCGGCGATCAGATAGTCCAACTTGGTCTCGTAGGGTCCATCTAACCACAATTTTGGTATAAAAGCAAATTAACGCCCGATCCATTTTCCACACCGAGTCTTTCACGTCTTTTTTCGTGGGAGAGCGAGTAAAAGACAAAGAAAGCACCAGCACGTGTTAACCATGGGAGGCGCCACCATGGCCGGAAGAGTGACCAGAATTCTGGCGACGAGTCACCGCCGGGAGGAAGAAGAGCCGAGCGTCGGTGACATTGAGTTCGAATTTCTTGATGACGGAGAGGTACTGGCTAAAAGTAGCAGCAGCGATGAATGCTGCTCGAACGAAATGGAGTTATTGGATGACGACGACGTTGAAGAGAGAGAGAAAGATGCTTCCGTTGAAGATAATAGTAAAAGCTTCTGGGAGAATCAACACCAACTTTTGCAGGTGTCTCATTAAGAACTCCGCATTCATTATTTAATTTTATTTCTCTTTTTATTAGTTTGTTTTATTAGGATTTGGTTATAAAATCAGCTTATTTCAATTGGCTCATACAATTTAATCGGATTTGAACATCAGATCTGCGATAATAGAGAAAAAAGTTTAGCAAATTTTTTGCTTAGCAAAATTTAAATTCAGTTTATTAACTGTTTACTATCAGTTTTTTCTAACATATGAATAAATTTTTTTATTCAAAAATACAAAACTGATTTTTCCCCCAAAAAAAGTCATAATTTAATTACAAAACATAATAACAAATACTCAAAAGACTTTTTCCAAGTTTTATCGGATAACAGCTAGGCTAGGTTATTAATAAAGCAGTATTTTCATTCCATCTTATCAGGTTTTTTCTTTGGTTTCTATTTTAAGCCTAAAAGCTTAGTTGGTTGCGGTTACTGGATTTGTATTGTGCAAATATGTACTTTGAAAAAGAGATCATGTGTTGAAAAACATACAATGCCTTGGTTTTGAAGCTAAAAAGCTTATTTAACAAGATAGTATATGTCGCAAATTGCAGGGTATTATATGCAGAACTAGTTCAACAGAGACGAGGATTAGAAACGCAACCAAAGAAGCGCTGAAGGAGATACACAGCGCAGAAATGGTGTGTGGTTGTGGTGCACAAATGACCTTAATCAGTTGCCGAAGATGTTTGATGAGAGAAGTTTCTAGGCGGCTCCAGAATCAGGGCTATAACAGTGCCATTTGTAAAACTAAATGGAGAACCTCCCTGGACATTCCATCAGGTATATATTATATGATTCTTTATTTTATCTAATCTACTTATTTATATGTTAATTAAATGCGATAGTGTCTAGCAACTTCGGGATCGCCCTTTTTCAATTTAATCTTTTTTTTATCTCTTTTTCTCTTTTTGAAAATAAAAAATGATCTTGGTGGGTTGAACCTATATCTCGTCTTTCTTATCTAATTATGAAGTCATTTTTCAACTCCCTAGATTATTATTACTTTAGCTGTTAAGCTATGCTAATGTAATCATTAGATTGTGATCATTATGGTATCAATATCCTTAAATTAAAACGTGTAAGGTTCACTTTCAATGATTGAAGCCACTAACCATGGCTGCAAGAGAAGTGAATAATAACACAGGTTCAATCATTATCTAAGTTAAGGAGACTTTAATTTTTCATCGTCATATGAATAGAGTAATAAATAAATAAATATTTGTGTGTCTATATATCTCTCTTTTTACATGATTATCATACCACATGAGAATATGTAAATCTTGTGTAATGTGCAAATTTAAAAAATGAATAAGTGAATACGAGTATCTATTCATTATTTTGCATGTACTGTGTAGAGTATAAACAATTAGGTAAAAGTCAAAGGGTTTAATTTGATATCATCTTTCTCCGTGTAAATGCGACATTTAAGTTTTACCAACCGTAGTAATGTTAATAACGACAAAATTTTAAGCGCTTATTAATCTTAACATGAACATGATGCGTGTGCAGGTGAGCACAATTTTGTGGATGTGATAGACTGCACAAGCTCAAAGAAAGGAGAGATGAGGGTGATCATAGAACTAAACTTCCGATCAGAGTTTGAGATGGCAAGGGGAGGCGAAGACTATAACCGCCTCGTGCGGCGGCTGCCGGAGGTGTTTGTGGGGAAAGCAGAAAGACTAAGCAATCTCATAAAGATAATGTGCATGGCAGCGAAAAAGTGCATGAAGCAAAAGAAAATGCATATGGGGCCCTGGAGGAAGCACAGGTACATGCAAGCTAAGTGGCTGGGTCCATGCGAAAGGAGCACTAATTGGACTAGTTCGTTTACGATGTGGGGTTCTGATCAGAGGATGCCAAAGCCGAAACCAAAGGCGTCTATGTTAACTGTGGATTTGCTCGAGAAGCTTCCCAATATGCATTATAAGGCAGTTGAGGTTGTGTAGTATATATAATTGATATTATTATTGCATGAGGGAGAAGCTTGGAGTTTGTAAATTTTTTGGATTTTCTTCCCTTCCCTTAGTTGAGCAGAGTGGGATATTCGTTTTTTATGTGTAAAAATAATAGTGGAAATACATGGGCATGCACTTCAAGGTGGCTCTTTCTACCCCATTGTCTGAATCTAACCATAGCAACTATACCGTTTGGTACAACACCATGAAAAAGAAAATGGAAGTAGCAACTATACCTATACTTCTCTCCTTGCCAGGCAGCATATGAATTTAATTTTTGCAATTTGAGAGAGAATACACACAATTATTGACATTTCTTAACATTGCTATATTTCTCACATTCTATAATGTTTGGATATCATAATGAAGGATATCAAAGTATGAAATACTATAAGAATTAATATTTAATATGACAATTGAAAATGATAAAAACAATGCAAGTTGTATTAAATAAAAGTTAACTAAACTTTTGGAAGTGGTGCTGTGAATTCTCATGGCTTTTGCATGATATGAAATACCATTTAAAATGTAATCATTCTATGATGGTTTGACATCTTGAAGGAGACTCGTCATCTTGAATTAATATTAGCACACAAAAAAAATCTTGGAAGGTTTAGGACGCAAAGATTACGGCATACCAAAGGATCTTCAAACTCCGGTTTCAGATTGCAAAATTTTTGTCAAATTCTCATGTTGACCTCACCGAATTGTGAACTACAAAATGGCCCCAAATTACCATCTCCAATATCGGTCGGATTATGAAGAAACGCAGAGTAGATGTCAATGATTTTTGAGTAATTTTTGGAAGACGGATAACAACCATACCGCCTCCGCTTAAAACCGCGAAGTCCAACTCGCAGTGTCGAAAGTGAATCGATTTTTGGATATTGACCACGTGGATCACAACATACATAACGAGAAAGGAACGCGACAAGGGATGAATCGCAGATTGGAGAAGGGGTAGAGGTGGGTTGGAGACAGGATCGCAACGAGAGATGAATTGCAAACTTCCGATATTCTGTCATTTATTTCAGTTAAAACAGAGGAAACGTTAGTTAACAGTGTTAGAGTAGAATGACAAGCAAGTTGGTGATGTGTTAAAAAAAAATTCATATGTTATGTTTTAATTAAGAAATTAATAATAGTGATTTAAGAAAGTGTATATAATATTTCTCCATAATTGTTTAATAACTGTACCATTATATGTTTGATGCTTATCTTTTGCTGTTTTGGATTATTCCTAAAAAAAGGTGTTTGACGTTTATCTCTATTAATTTATATTTAAATTTTATTGATATTGACAACATTAAAGTCAAATTAATATTTTTAAATAAATGTAATTAAATAGTGATGATATGAGATAATGAATAGTTATTTAATAAATTATTTACATAATTTTATGCATTGAAGAAAGTACTGGATAGTTATTTAATAATTTTTCGATAATTTTTTATTATTTTTCTGCAAAAAATTATAGCTTATTTTTTAAATGATTACAAAATTATTTAAGTGTTTTAATTTCAAATCAAATAAATAAATTTACATAATATTAATGCGGATTAAAAAAACATGATCCTTCTATATCACTCTCAATTTGGCAACAAAGGACAAGTTCCCCCCCCCCCCCCCCCCCGGCCCAAAAACCACCCCCGGCCCCCCCCAAAAAAAAGGGTTAGGTAAGAACTTTTATTTAGTAGATATCAGGTTGCACGAAATATCAAATTGTTTGAAAGCTAAGGAATTCAGGGCTTTAGTTAAAGAGAATAAAATCAAGGTTCTAACTAGCTTGAGATGATATTTTTAATTTAATTTAATTTTAAAATTTTAATTAATTTTTAATTATATTATATTTTAATTTATTCCCTTAACTTTAAAAAATTACTACAATTTTAATAAAAAAGTCATGTGTAATTCTTAATTGATTTAACTTTAATAACTTTTTTATTAAACAACTTGGTAGTATTATAGAGAAGAAAAAATTTGAGTGATTTTTGTATATTAGGAAACTAAATTAGAACAAAATAAAATTAGAGGGCGAAAGTGAAACTTAAAATAAAATTAATGATTATATTGAAATAAAATAAAATTAAGAAATAAAAGTAAAATTTAAAATAAAATTAAAAGATAAAATTGAAAAAAATTAAGTTAAGAAATAAAAAATGAAACTATAAATAAAAATAAGAGATGAATAATATTTTTTAGCCTAATATTAATGCATATCAAATCGCCTAATCTTTCTATATCACTTTTAATTTAGCAAAAGAGGATTGGATTTTGGAAAAAAAAAGATAGGTGAAAACTTTTAATTATCCAATTTCGGTTAGCATGAAATGTCTCATTGTTTGAAAGTTGATGACCTATAATTTTAGTTGAAGAGAATAAAATCAAGGTTTTAGCAAGCTTGGGATGATGATATCATTTCATGTTTGGCATTCATTTTTTTTTTAAAATTTGTTTACAAACTAAAAACACATTTTTAAGTAGAGGCTTAACATGGACTAAAGCATATGTCAATAATTTTAAATAAACTAACATGTGGACCCTGTATAAATGTAAAAGGATCAAAAAGTAAAAAAAAAAATTATAAGATGATAATGCAGTAAAAAGAAAAGAAAAGAAAATATCATCACATCAATAAGCAGTAAAAGAATAGTGTAAAGAATTATATATATATATATATAATCAATTATTTGTCGTAACTCAATTTTTGAGCTATAACTGATATATAGACTAAATTAATCTAATAATTAGTTTAGCTTAACAAGCCTTATGGATCCAAAATCAACTATAATACCACAATCCAGGATAGCACATGCAACACATATGCTTTGAAAACATAAATGTATATCACATAATTTACTTAAAAGTTGTCAAAAATTTGACAGCATTTTCTTTAAAAGTTAGACATTTCAACTTACACAATAATTCAATCTAGCACCAATACCAATAATATCAAGTTACATTTCATAGAATACTTCATCAAGAAATTATAAACAATACATGCATAAGTTTAAAATGACCATAACAAACCCTACAAAAGACACGACACCCATCATTCCTAAAGTGCTTCTGCACCTATATGTCACAATGTCATGGAGTTTGACACAAATTACACAAGACTAAGCACATACTTAATGTCTAGTAGCACATGAACTCTAAATCACCTCATTTTCTTGCTTGCTAATCTAAAAAATGATAAAATAAAGGAATAATCCTACCATTGGCTCAGTGAGTACATGAATAACAAAGTGCACAGAGGAGAAACAAGTATACATTTAAGTTTTTAAAAATTAAGTAGTTAACAAATAATTTATGTAATATTATAATTTATGGCTAAGATGAAAGACAATTATTTAATAAACAAGATATTCTCAAATAAAGACCAAATTTTCTAAATAAGAAAATATTATGGAAATGAGCATCATAAGAAGGAACTAAACCACCAAGTGCATCAAAGCACGATATAATATCTCTTGTCAGTGTACTAGATACATCACATTTCGATGCTTTCACAATACACACTAGCATCTCAAGTAATTGCATTGGATATATCACATTGCAGTGCTATCACAAATCACAACTTATTATCGATGGCTAGGGGGTCATAATCAGATCCCCATCCATTATTTTACTTAAAAAAAATGAAAATAGATAGTAGCATTCAACAAAATAATGTTTAGATAATTAAAAGTAGAATAATGATTTAGCAAAATGACAAAAAAGAATTACAAATTAATAGAGTTATTACAAAATATGGAATGACAAAATAAATAGATAATATCATTCAACAAAATAACATTTAGATAATTAAAAGTAAAATAATGATTTAGCAAAATAACAAAAAGAATTACAAATTAATTAAGTTACCATAAAATATGGAATGACAAAATAAATAGATAATAACATTCAACAAAATAACATTTAGATAATTAAAAGTAAAACAATGATTTAGCAAAATGATAAAAAGAATTACAAATTAATAGAGTTACCATAAAACATGAATGATAAAATAAAATAAAACAATTCACTACAATACACACACACACGCGCACACACACACATCAATACTTTCACTTCCCAATGTTTTTTTTTTTTACATTCTACAAGTACTTATCTTTGTCACATTCTAATTGTCTATTTATTTATTTGTTTATCATTTTCTCATATAAATATGTATACACACCTATGCTTGCATTATAATATCTGATTTGAAGTTTTAAAAACATAAATTTTACTTCCCCAAGGACACTGAACATATAAAGCATAAAACGAAATTTGGCTACGAAAACATAACATGGAATAAAATAAAAATAAAAATATCACTTTCCTATTTATACACTCATTGATTGAGATCAATAGTAAAGGTCTTTACTTTCCTACTGTTCAAGATTGAACTCCAGATGAAGGAATCTCTTTGACATCACCTAAAATTATAATCAACATGAATTAAAAATTTTAGCTACTTAACTAGCATCCATAATCATTTATGTAGCCCAATATATTCTCTAATATATAAATCCTTAAATTTTTGCATACTTTCCTATATTATATATAAACCTTAAGTCTAAGTTTTTTAATCTATGCTTCTATAATTCAAATTAAACTTAAAAGTTACTTTATAGTACTTGGTAGTTAAAGATAGGAGTGTTAATTTGCTACTTTAAAGGTTCAATAGACCTTATTTAAAAGGTTTAGCCATGGCAACAACAATAGAGAAGGGAAAAACTAAAAATTTTGGAAAGGAAATTGAAATGAAAATGGAGAAACAATGAAGGAAGGAAACCATTAGCAAAAGAGAAAAACGAAGAAAATATAAAAAGAGACAAAGAAAATTAACATCAAAGGCTTCCTTTTTTTTTCGGTCACCCATAATGGTTTACGATCACCCTTAAGACATTAGAAACTCATCGATGATAAAAGGCTAGTTGGAGCTTGACGAAGGCTGTTGCACGACAGATGAAGCTCTATGGTTGCAACGTTAAAAGGGGAGATGGGAAAAAACCAAGAAATAGAGCAAAAAAGTGATGGGTTTAGTTGAAGACACTGAAATGTGGTGTTTTAAGAGAGAACAAAATGGAAAGAAAAGGTGAATGGGGAATATTTTAATGTTTTTTTGGCTATAATTGCAAATTTTTCCTATAAGAGTATAATGTGTTTTAATTAGGTACTTAAGATATTTGAAAAAGTTTATAAAAAATTTTATAAGTTCCATAATTAATTTAAAAATTATTTAGTCTTTCTTTAATAACCTAAAATAATTTATTTTATATTTATAAGCATTATTTTTTTATACTTTATTTTTCATCATAAGGGACCTAATTAAAAAGTTTAAAATTATTAGGGTATTATATTTTTTAAATACAAAAATACATTAATAATTAATTTTTTTAACCATATATATATATAAAATAAAAAATTAAATAACTTTTCACTACCTTTTATTTTAGACAATGTGATCATGTATCACATACAATTAGGGCTATAGAAATCCCAAGCTGGATCAAATATTGGTTTAACTTGTTGTTTGGCTTAGCTTTACATTAGTTGGGTAGGATTTTTTTTTTAATTTTTAGTAAAAATTATAAAATAACTTTTGAAAAGAATAATATTTTTATATAAATTTTTATAAAATTATATTTTAATCTAAAAATAAATTTTTTATATAAGTCTTTATTGAATATTTTTTGTTAAAAAATTAAGGGAATTGGCTAATATGCTTAGCCTGGCTCAACTCTCTCTATATATATTTTTGGCCTGACCTAGTGTGACGTGATTTGACCAAGTTATGAACACCTTTACCCATGATAGAAAAAAACACTAAATAAAAACTAGAGAGTTTGGAACATATATAGCTATACAAATAGAACATCTCTGAGAATGAAACACAAGGGTATTCAAAGATGGTTCTAAATCAAAGTTTCTCTGACTAATCACTATAAACAATTAGAGGTTAAAAGTGAATTCCTCTCTCTTTGTTGATGTTCTTTCTACATCCTGTTGTTTTGGATAATTTTAAGTACCATTTAAGTTTTTTCTCCTATTTAGGAAAATATTTTGAGATAATTTTAGCACAATATTTAATTTTATCTAAATTATGAAAAATCATAATTTGGGCAATATTTGACAGAGTTTTTCTTTTTCTTTTATGAATCTAAAAGGAAAATATTTTAATAGAGATATTTTTTTTTTGTGAGCAATTATTTTAATCTTAAAGGGTTTTTAGTAGAAGTAAATGTCTTTTTATGATGAACCACTCATTGAATTGATCATGCCTCTATATATTCAATTTCACATTGTTCTTTAAAATTATTCTATTTTGTTTGCTTGATGTAATTCATGAGGGTTATGTTAGTAATTCATTTCTTTGATGATTCTTATGAAACATACCTTTTGCAAATAAAAATAAATAAATTATAAGAATTGTTGTAATATTTTAACACTTGCTACATAGGAGGAACACATTATAAAATTTACATGTGGCACTGGCACTTATAACATGTGATAGCAATTGTGCATGAATTATAATCTTTTATCAATAGGCATCCTTGAAAATTTATAGATGATAATTTTCGACAAAATTTTATTTTTAGAGTATGGTTTGATTTCACAATTTTGATAATTATGTATGCATATCTTGATACCATATCATCTAATTATATATTCATACTCTTATAAACTGTTGTTATGAGATATTAAAGATATTAACTTTGTTGAAAATGAGAGCATGTATTTTATTTGCCTATAAAATAATTTTGGTTATTGACACTTTGTGATTATGTGCTCACCAAGGTTGTCAAACTCGCGAGTTAACTCGGCGAGTTTACCGAGTTTAAGTTTTTATTTAAGAAAATTGTGTCAACTCAGTGGTAAACTCGAACTCAGTATAGACTCGGTTTAACTCGTCTTTGATTCGGATAAACTTGGTTAACTCAATGTTTTTTAAACCGAGTTTAACTGAGTTACATATAAATGAGTTAAACTAAATTTTTGAAAAAAAAAATCTCAACCCAACCCAGCAAATAAAGATACAAAAATAGTAAAGAAAGATTAAAAGAAAAAAAGAATCAACAAAATTATACCATAATGAAAATACCCACATCAAGTTGTTCTTTTTTGCGCGGCGCTTTTGCTTCCTTCTATTCTGTAGCTTTTGAATCTCTTCCCTTCTTCTATTCTACCCTAAGTCCAGCGGCAAGATTTAGTTTTTATTTTTGATTACCGAAGCCTAACCCCAGCCCTTTCAAGTGAGACCACTTACCAGTTACCACATCGTTCTGCACCAAGCCGAGAAAGTGCTAGACCATTATGTGGTACACTATTCTGCATCTGGGCAAGAGAGTGAAAACCAGACCATTCCTTCGTTGATGTGTTCCTTTGTTGAGCAATAACACTGGAAAATAAAGCATTTGCTTCTCAGCAACTTTGCAATGAAAAGTGAGAGAGAGAGTAAGTGATAAAGGCAAGACAAATTGGAAGAAAAGTCCAAGGAATTCAAAAAGTAAGTTCTGAAGTTGCAGCCTTTAACATTTGCTTTTTTCCATGCCTTCCATTACGTAGCAATGTAGCATCATCTAATTGGTTGAAGTTTTAAAGTAGCATCATCTAATTGGTTAAAGTTTTAAAGTAGCATCATTATGTAGCATCATCATATTGTCTTTTCTCTATTTTTTTAAAGTAAAAAATTTGAGTTTTATATTTAATGTCTATTTTTAAATCTTAATATTTTTCATTAGGTAATTTTTTTTAATCCTTTTTATGAATAAAAAATTTGGACCTAACAAAAATAATAATATGTTTTATATTTGATAGATTTTAGGTAGAATTAAAATTATATTTGAATTTATAAAAAGGTCTTATTTTTTATATTTAATAAGATATGATAAAGTATAATTTTTATTTGATAAATTTGAGTAATTCAAAAAAAATTTTATATTTGAATTTCAAACCATTTAAATTTAAGTAGCTTAAAAAATATTTATTATATTTTTATAACTATTATTTAATAATTATTTAATAATTTTTTTAAAAATAAGAATATAAGAGTTATCTTTTATTTACAAGTAGTCACAAAATAAGATTCACAAATTTGTATGTTTGTAAAATATGATTTTATCTTTATATTTGTACTTGTTGATATATTTTATCCTCATATAAGTGAATAGTTTTGTTTAATATATTTTTTTTCTCTTTTAATTTTAGAGCTTTTTGTTGAATTCAATATGTCTTCAAGTGCAAGTGGGGTTACTGAAAAAAAAGTTGTTGCTACAAGAGAAAACTATCCTGGTAATAGGTCTGATATAGGATGGAAACATGGGATGGGTGTTGACGGAAATGGTAAAAAAGTGCAGTGTAAATATTGTGGCAAAGTTGTTAGTGGAGGCATTTATAGATTTAAACATCATTTAGTTGGTACTAAAATAGACGTTGAAACTTGTGTTAGTGTTTCGGATGATGTGAGGGCAACAATGTTACAACATGTTTATGAAGCCAAATGTGCATCGTCTAAAAGAAAAAAACAATGGGTTGATATTGGTGAGGAGGAGGATCAAGGCATACAAACACAAGTTGAATCTCACGAAAAAGGGAAAGGACTCATGAATTTCTTGAAAAGTACTAAAAATAATAGCAGTGGAGTAGGTACGCAATCGACTATTAATCAAATGTTCAAGAAAGACTTAAGGGAAGAAGCTTGCCAACAAGTAGCTCGATTTTTTTACACAAGTGCTATTCCTTTTAATTGTATAAAAAATCCCGAGTTTACAAAGATGTGTGAGATTATTGGGAAATATGGCCAGGGGTTTAAACCTCCTTCTTATCATGAAATCAGAGAGAAATACTTAAATCTATAAGTGAAAAATACACATGCAATGCTTGGTGATTTCAAAAATGAATGAAAAAAAACTGGTTGTTCTGTCATGTTTGATGGGTGGACTGATAAAAAAAGGCGTTCCATTTGTAATTTCTTAGTGAATAGTCCTAAAGGGACTGTGTTTTTATATTCATTGGATACTTCTGATATTTCTAAAACTGCTGACAAAGTTTTTGACATGCTTGATGAAGTTGTGGAGAAAGTAGGAGAGGAGAATGTGGTGCAAATAATAACTGATAATGCTGCAAATTACAAAGCAGCTGGACAAAAATTAATGGAGAAGAGGAAACACTTGTATTGGACACCATGTGCAGCCCATTGTATTGACTTGATGTTGGAGGACTTTGAAAAAAAAATTATGTTGCATAAAGAAACCATAAGTAAGGGTAGAAGAATTACCACCTATATTTATACAAGAGCAATGCTTATTAGCTTGCTAAAAAAATTCACAAAAGAAAGAGATTTGATTAGGCTAGCTGTGACTTGATTTGCCACTGCTTATTTGACAATTGCATGTTTTAATGAACATAAAGCAGCATTGATAAATTTGTTTAGTTCTAAGGAGTGGAAGGACAGTAAGTTTTCATCTACCAAAGATGGAAATGATGTAGCAAGAATAGTTATGGATAATAGTTTGTGGAAGAACATTGTGACATGCCTTAAGGCCACCGCTCCTCTCATTAGAGTTCTTCGCTTGGTGGGCTCAGATGAGAAGACAGCTATGGGATTCATATATGAAGCAATGGAAAGTGCAAAGGAAAAGATTAAGGAAAACTTTAATAATGTTAAAAAAAGGTAATTAAAAAGTAAACTTAATGTTTATATCTTTAATTTTATTGTTGCAAATTTTATATTTTAACTTTGATTTTTATTGATTATTGTAGTTATGAACTTATATGGAACATAATTGATGAGAG
This sequence comes from Erythrophleum ivorense, assembly GCA_026724425.1. Lineage (NCBI taxonomy): Eukaryota > Viridiplantae > Streptophyta > Magnoliopsida > Fabales > Fabaceae > Erythrophleum > Erythrophleum ivorense. Next base: position 207,484 of record JAIUCV010000218.1, on the reverse strand, counting down.
ATGGGAAACTCAATTACATAGGCCTTTACATGCAGCTGCATACTACCTCAATCCTTACTTCCACTATAACACTGATTTCAAACCTACTTATGGAATTAAGTAAGGACTATATGATTGCTTAACAAGAATGGTTGAAGATCAAGATGAGAAAAATAAAATTGAGTTTCAACTAATTGACTTTCATTATACACGAGGCATGTTTAGCCGTGACACTGCACAGGTATTAAGAACAAAGATGGCTCCAGCAGAATGGTGGGATTCCTATGGAGATGGATGCCCAGAACTTAAAAGAATTGCAATTCGCATTCTTAGCTTATGTTGTAGCTCTTCTGGGTGTGAACGTAATTGGAGTGCTTTTGAAATGGTAAGTAACTAAACTTGATATAAACTACTTTCATTCTTCATGTTCACTTATATTATTTTAAAGGTTAGAATACTTATGAATTTTTTTTTATTTTGTTTAGATTCATATGAAGAAAAGAAATCGCTTGCACCAAAAAAAGATGAATGATTTGGCATTTGTGACGTGCAATTTGAAGTTAAGAAGCAAGCAAAATAGCATAACCCATATTTATGACTTTGACGATATTCATTCTAATGATGAATGGATAACTGAAGGGAGGAGAAATGGAGATGATGTGGAGGAAGAAGATGATGGAATTTTTCAGCCTATTCAAGTTAATGAGAATATTATTAATCATACTCTTGAGCCAGTGATATAGATAGATGATCATTTGGGGGTTGATTTAAATGTTGATTTGAATGTTGATAATATAGGTGGTGATGCTTTAAATATGACTTTGGATGATGACATTGAAGAAGAATATAATGATGGTGATTTTGGTGATAATAGTGGTGAGATAGGTGAAGATGATGGTAATCAGACTTTTGAAGATCTTTATTGAATTTTTATTTTTTATATTTTTAAATTTAAATATATTGAATGACTATTTATGTATGAATTTGATTGGAATTTTTATGTTGAGAAATATGAATTATGGAATTAGATTTTTTAAAAAATTAGTATGATTTGAATTGTATTTAAATGAATTTCTTTTTGTATAATTATTTTAGGTGTAATTATTAACAAATATAAACTCTTACGAGTTTACGTTACGAGTTCACCTTCTCCTTATGAGTTTACTTAAACTCGCGAATTTGACAACCTTGGTGCTCACTTATCATGAGATCAATCACAAGAGTGTTTTTTCAATTAGTTTACTTAAAGCATTTTATTTTAATTGATATGTATAAATATATATATATATATATATATATATGGTAATGCCTCTACTAGTTTATATTGCATAATAATTGCTAAGCAAATTGTATTAATAATGAATATATCTTATCAATGTAGTATTATCAAAGTAATTTATTATTATAGGAATCCCTTTGTATATTTTATAAAAATTAAGAACATTTTATATAATTATAATTGTGTAATTGTTGGTGTTAAATATATCATGATATTTTAATTCACAATGGAATTATAAAACTTTATGAGAGGCATATAAATTATTTATAGCAAAGATATATTCTTTCTTAATAAATCATATAATTTGTGTTTAACTTTTAGTGATAGATATTTATCTTTAATGTTGAAAGTTCTACAATTTTGAAATTTATGGTTTAGAAGAATTTCTTTTGTAGTAAGAGATATTCTATTTTGTTGATAACTTGTCTATGGTAAATACTTGAGATTTATAATTATATTTTGAAATATATTTAATCCTATTTCTTAAAATATTCTTAGGTAATATTCATGAGAGGGACTCTTATATTGTCTAGTTATTTTGGACACATTTATGATTGGTAATATCATATAATTATATGTATATTTTTGAATTGTCATGTGTCACCTAAAAATGAGAATGAACATATTATTTATGATAATCTAATTTTGTGTGATAACTATGCCTCCACCTATTATGGAGCTAGTTATGAAAATTGTTATGTGAAAAATATATATACATATATATATATATATAACTTTGGTTATTTGATTTTATGGGATATGTTATATAAGAAATAGACATACCCTTTTGATCTGACATTATTTGGTATAATTTTAATAATATATAGATTACAATAAATGAAATTTTTTTAAAATATTAAGAAACTAATTGTATAAGGCTTTTGTATTAAGAATGTCTTAATAAATGATATTGTAAATCAATTAAGTTGGTACTATGGTACATTCCACTTATTGTCTTAATATTTTTTGTATCATATTGATATATAAATGTTAGAGATATTAGTTTTGTTATCTTTAAGATGTCTACTGAGTTCTCATAATTTATTGTGATATGAAACCCTTAGGTAGAATCATGACAAACAACAATTTTGTATGTGTAATTACATTAGTTAGATCTTGAAGGAAATTTTGTTTATGATTATGTTGTACACATAAGTTATGTTTCCCTACATTGTCACTATTCCAGCTCCTATGTCCATATAATTATTTTTCTATGATAACTTTAAATGGAACCTATAGTAAGGACTTATAAGTTGAGTTTGTAAATAAATATTCCAGTTGACATCTTACTTAAGTAATTAATTGAAACATGTCAAGGCTTATAAGATTAGAAAAGCAAGATAATATTGTAATTTTATACACCAATAAACCTCATCTCAGAATAAATGAGGTATTGTAGCATTGAGAAATAATTTCCATTGTCTTAATATATTCTTTTGGTTTAGTGAAATATCGTTGAATATTTCTTACTAAAGTTAAGTGGGAACATGTTCATTTGGTATGAATTTTTACCCATCACTTGGCAAGATTTTTGTGTAAGTGATGTTTTTTAACTTTACTTTTATGTTAATGTGACTCCTTTAAAAAAAAAAGAGAAAAAGATTTAACAATATTTAATATCCTTAATGATGAATAAAGTTCCATTTCTTCCATTGCGCTAATGATATGGGAATTTAAAGAGTTAATAATTAGCCATAAAATCATTAATTATAAGTGTGTCTTCAAGACTTATTGTGAGGGTACAAGAGATATTATTAAATTTAATATCAGATTGATTGAAATAATCATAATTAGGGAGAATGATTTGTTTATTTGTGACTTTTAACTAATGTCTATTAAAGACTTCTTGAAAAGATCATGACATTAATTGAATTTCATTTTAGGACCCTACCATATAAATGTTTTAATTGTCTTTTATGTTAGAACTCATTTAAGGTTTGGCAAGATAGTTTCGTAAAATTATAAAAAGAGCACTTAGTGTATAAATTAAATTATTAATCTATAGGACGAAATAAGTGTCTAAGCATTATTATATGAAATATGATAAAGTTGTTGCCTTTCTTAATTTTGCTATAATCATTTTTTATCAATGTATTTTTAAGAGGTTGGATATACCTCCTTATTCTTGTAGTGTAAGTTGGTGACATACTTTTTGGCTTGTTTCCTTGTCACTTTTCACATGAAAATCATATTGATATCCTTCATATTATTAGGATATAGATATATTGAAATAGGTTTTATGACATCTTGATTTTGTCTCCAAGAACTTTAGTTGAATAGTAATGTCCAAGAAATTTAATTTGCACTTTTGTTACTTTTGTGGACACGTAATAAGATATGTGAGAGGTTATCTAAAATCCTAGAGTCCTTAGTATTACATAAAAAAGACTAAAATGGAAAGTATTCCTTTTCTTGCTTCCACCATTGGCAGCTTTATATTTACTCAAGTGTGTACTCGTTCAAATATAACTATTGCTATTAGTATATTTGATTAATCTTGTTTTAGATTTTTTTTGTTTGGAAAACTTCTTGAAAAAATTCACTTGGCACTTATAAGGTACTTAAGGTTATATTTTGAGTTAGAATAAATTTGATCCACTTGTAATTATTAGTTTTATTATATTCAGATTATGCTATTTGTATAAATGCCTTAAAATCTACTTCTTTATCTATCTCATGATGTTTGTAGGAGTTTACAACTACCTTTATCATGGTTGCAAAATATGTCATTTGTTGTGGAGCCATTTTAGCTACATGATCAAGGAAATTAATTTCTGTTGTATATGTTGCTAAATACATATTTTGAATCTTGATCATTTGGTTGTGACAATGATTTTGCTATATGCTTCTCTCAAAATTATAAGAATGTTAAGTATACTAAATTTTGATATTAAGTTTTTATTTTGTTGGAGAAAAAATTTATGAATCTTAAACTTAAATTATATATATTTAACAGATAATATGTGAAGATGATTCATTAACTATAGGCTTATTCATTAGAGTCTTGTTGAGAAACATGTGGTATTGAGTGTTATGGAATTTTTGTTAATGCCTTGATTTAGGAGGAGTCTGAGTTGTGTTATTTAAAGGCATTTTTTGTTTTAGTTAGTCTATATAATTTTAAACATATTTTTTTTAATATTCTATTTTATTTAGATTTGAAGCCCTATTGGTATTTTGGCATTGTTTTTCCTATTAAATTCAATGTTTATGATTTGTCGTTTTGTTTTTAATTTTTTTGTCATAGTGTGTATATTAATTATTTAATACTATTAATATTCTGTTATGCATCAATCTATTCTTATTATGTCTATTAATTAATTAATGTTATCCAATTAAAAAATTTTTAAAAATTTAATTTAGTTTTTATTATGAATTAATATTAATTAATTATTAGACTAATTAATAGAGTATATTATATTAATATCATAATAATTAATGTAGTAACAGTTATTGTGTAAATAAATTGATTCTCTTGACAAATTATGAATAATTTATAATAGGTGGGCTATTCATAAGTATACTTTAGGAAATGAAAATTTAATTTATAACCTATTTAGAGCTAATTATCCTATTTATACTAATTAAGATTATATTTTATAATATGAAGAAATTTTGACCTATCTTTTGAACTTGCTTGTTGAATATTGTGACTTGTAATCCCCATTTTTTCATCTCTTGTTATTTTCTTTGCAAAGAAATTCATATTCATAAATTATTATATTATATCAGGCATTATCTAAATTTTGATCTCCATATTTTAACATCGAGTCCCTGATTTCACAACACCATATTCTTTCATCATCCAAAAGGGATATTAAACTATGAATGATAAGCACGAATAGCAAGCAAATCCCATCCTCCTAAGATAGATATCGTGAATTTTGGCTCCTTCAAACATTAATTCTCCAAATGTCAAATGATGACCAACTGTCCCAACAAAGGAAGGGCAAATTTTAAAAATAAAAATTAAAGAAAAGAATTAAAAATTACGACCTTTATTTAGGAGGCCACAGCACTTCTATGGCATGTCACAGTAGAAGATGTGAATTTATCAAATGATAAAATAGTATGATAAAAATAATAATATAGTGAATTTTGTTAAGTGCACTAGATCAAAGTACACTTAATAAAATTAAAGGTCAAAATTAAATTTATATAGGTGGGGTTCATGTACAACGTAAATAAAATTTATGTATAAAATAAGTTTTAATTATTAAGTATATAAATAATATGAGGTGAATCTGGTTATTACTTGACGCATATTAACAACCCAATGTATTGCACCATTCACGATCATCTGGGGTGCGCTCTCTAGACGCTTAGTAAGGAGAAATGGAGGAGCACTGTCAGTAACGATGCTTCTCCAAGAATCAATAGTAGAAGAGTAAAAACTTCCTTGTTCATTGGAGAAGGTCACAAGTCTAAGTACCTTGAAGTCCTTGTTTCTAAAATCATAAGCAAACCGAAAAGAACCTCAGACCTTCTGTAATTGCTGAAGGTTACGATGGGTTTGGGTTGGGGAAGCACCACATATTTTTGAATAGATGGGTTGCAAATAATAACAGTAGCGCTATCTAACAGTGAATAGCCGGCAAGACATACCAGCCCATTGCTAGTGCCAACCACTGTCCAATGCTTATTCAGATGATTGAATGGGAATTTCAAAATTGAGAGGTGCTGAATGCAGTAAGTAATATTCGTCATCATGACAGTACTCGTCCCACCATTGATCTTCTCCACGACAGATCCGAAGAAAGAGGGAGCCATTGCCATGATTGGCTTCGAGGGTATGATTGAGGTGGTCAGATATAAAGTCACGATTTGCAGACAAAGCTGCATCTCATTACAAACTTTAGGGGCAGTCTGTGAAGAATTTTCTGCCAGACTTCTGGAGGCAAATAGTCAGACATGGCTTTAACAATAAGAAAGAACTTTAGCAAGCAATGGAGGACAGATTTAGGATTGAAAGATGATTAGCTTTGTTTAACAATTGTGGTGGAGGCGATGGGAAAGTTTAAAGCTTTAGATAAAGTCAGGTTTGAGAATTGAGATATGTAAGGGTGAAAGTAATGGAAAAATCCAATCAATTAGTGAGGCACAAATTGATCTCCATGGAGTCAAAACAGAATCTCTGAGTCGTTTTTTATTGCTCTGGGCGGGTAAGCCGTGGATTCAGAGTAGAGACAGAGGCGAATAATTAAAAAGGAACTTACTATTCAGCTGATCCGAAACTCTATCGCCCCAGTCCCCCAACAAAGCAAAGCAGGGTTCTGTCTATGCTGCATTGCTATTTGGGGTATTGGACCTCAGCTGGGCGAAAGCAACATCTTGGGCTTAAGGCCCACTATTTTAGTAGGCTACTAAACCAACAATGTGTTTTTTTTTGTGAGAGAATTTTTTGTTTGGGGGGAGTGTTTAATGTTAAAATATTAAATAATAAAAAAAGTATATAATAGTTATATAATATGTGGGTGTAATGGGTTTAAAATTTTAAATATTTTCAAAGCATAATACTATACGTAATAATTTATAAAAATTGAAGGAGTATCTGCTAGTCTTTATTTACACCTGCTGCGAGTGGCTAGATTTGAAAATTGAGATGTGTAAGGGTAAAATTAATGAAAACATCCAATCAATTAGTCATGATTCTGGGCGCAAATTGATCTCCAAAGAGTGAAATATGTGGCAAAGAAGTTGTTTACTTTTTACATGGAAATTGATAGATAGATAATTCCTTGGTTTGACAATGAAAAAAGAGGGAGGAAAAAAAAGATAATATTTATTATACTCTTGTAATAATTATTTAATAGTATTTATTTTTTTATTTTTAAATAATAATATAAAAAATTTTATTTCTAAAATTATTTTTTTAACTTTAATTTTTATTCATAATTTTCTATATATCAAACAATTTATATTTATTATACTCTTGATGTTTTGGTTTTGTTTCTTCATCTTTTAGCCATCTTCTTTACCCCCAATAAAAAAAAAAAGATACCGATCATTGTTTCATAATTTCACCATTTTGTAGTTTATGTTTGACGTTTATCTATATTATATATATTTGACTTCCATTGATACTTAGTCTGACAATATTAAAATCAAAGAAAAAATTTTAAATAAAACAAAATAAATTGTCATGATATAAGATAATGAATAGTTATCTAATAAATTATAATACGTAGAGCACAAAAAAGAGAAGTGAGTAGTTATATGATAATTTATCATTTTTAATACTTCTTTGCATTATTTTAAATTTTGTTAAGAGTTTATTTTCTGATAGGATATAAGCAGTTAAAAATTAGTTTATAATTTTTCTGATAAAAAATATTATAATAATTTAAATGATTTAATATTAGACAATAATTATTTTAAAAAAAATCCTCGAATGAAACAGTTCTCGCAAGCATCCTCCAATTGCCATCCCTACCACATTTCAGCCTGGAAAAAGGATCACCAACCCACCTTATAAGCAAACCCTTTGATCTAACGGCCAGTAAGAATTTGATATTTTTTAATTGGTGGAATACAAAATTTGAACTTAATGTTGGTGAACCATAATTAAGATATAATCACGTAAGATTAACTGTTTGAACAAGCAAACCGGCAAGGCGGAGATAAAATATATGCTACTCTCCTAGTATTATAAAAAAATATCAAGTATTATGCTATATTTATTTTAATGAATGGGTAACTATTTCATAAAATTTCAATACAATCGTAATTTAGAATTGGATAACATTGGTGACGTATAAATGGCGAGTATTGTTATAGAAAGCTTAACATTATGAGAAGTAACGCGTTTTCACCCATGAATTCTTATTTTCATCTAAAAATATGTATTATTTCATTTTAAAATAACAATTGTTAGACAAAAAATAAAAAAAAATAAAACTATGTTGAATTTTCCATAAGACTCATAAATGATAATAATACATTTCAATATTACATATAGTATGAAAATGAAGTCGCAGAGATAATAGTAAGACTGTTTCAGTAGTCTCATGGCCAAAAAATAAATAAAAGGGCAGTCCTAAATTTCATATCAATCCGCATAGAATCTATAATAACTTATGATTAAGAATATCAACCAATTTTGTCAACCAAAATGCTATTTATTATTATTTTTTAGGTTTTTTTTTTCTTTATAATTTTACTCAATTTTTAATTTGATCCTTATAATTGAAAAAGCTTAATTTAGTCCTTATAATTTTAAAATTTTTTAAATAAATTCACATTATTAAACTTTTGTTAATATATTAATAAAATTTGTTGACATGACTAATTATATATTATTTTAACAATTTAAATATGCATAATTCAAATCCTTTCAAGATATGTAACATAAGTTGCATCACATTATCTATATATATATATATATATATATGTTAATTTTATTTCATTATTTATTTTTATTTATTTTATTAGCATAAATCAAACATATTGAGAGCGATAAAGTGATATATAATTTATTACATTCACAAAATTTAACCAAACATACTAATAGAAGTTTAACGGAAAAGGATTAAATTCAAAATGTTTAAGATTATAAGGATTTAATCATAAAATTTAAAATTATAAGGACTAAATAAAAATTTAGTTAAATTATGAGGACCAAAACATAACCGTAACTTTTTTTTTTGGTTGGTTAATGGAGGCTCGATCTGCCTGGGTATGTGAAGCAATCAGCGATCTTTCTGGCTTTCTCTTTTGTGCGTTTTGTTCTGTTTGGTCAGCAACAAAACCATGTTGGGTCAGATAAATTATGTCTATCATTGATTAGGACTTCCTAATGGGCCCAGCATTAAAGGAGTCATCATCGATCACGCGAATACAAATATTTTTGTCTGAGCCCGACACATCCAATCATTCACATATAACGCAGGCCCATGTCAATTTTTTGTCGGGCCAAGGCCCATCCAACTCCTAACTGATAAACACAAACACAATTAGTTTGTTTATCTTTTGCTTTTAAAAAAGGAGATTTGTTAAATTAATAAAAAGTGTTAAACTTAATTCAACAAGTACTCTTAGTTGAAAATTTCCTAATTTTGTGATTTGGAGTAATTGTATTTTTAATTGAAGTTAAGTTTACTATAATTTGAATGGAAGGAAATAGCTATTTATCAAATCTAAAAGAATAAATTACATATATTTCTCATGAGTTTTATTAAAATTATATAAGCTTCTCATTTATTTTTAAAATATATATAAATTTCTATTGAAATAAAAAGTTACTTTACACTTTAATCTAATTTTAAATTATTTTTACTAAAATACCTTCCATTAATCTAAATACATATTTTTAACTAAAAATTTTTAAATGTAGGATATTTTAGTAAGAAAATAATAAAATTAGAGTAAAGTGTAAGATAAATTTTTATTTTAAAGGATGTTTGTATAATTTTAAAAATAAAAAAATATTTATATAATTTCAATAAAATTCAAAAAAAAATTATGCTATTTAATTAATCTAAAAAGAGTTAGCCTTTTAATTAGTTATTTGACAGAGTATAAGAGCTTAAATGAGTAATTTACATTTTTTACTTTTATGTTTTGGCATGCAGAGTGGCTTGTAGTTTAGCCAAACTAAAGTTACATCATTAAAAAAAAAAACTCATTTGCGCATGACAATACATACATTATCTAAATTCTTGACAACCAATCTCGTAACTTTTGTAACCTATCAATTTCGTCTGCAACATTTAAGGATAATAAATAGGAAGATGAAAAGCTTTCACAAATTCCAAACAACATAAAACATCACATTTTGAAGTTTTCCATAAATAAAATTTTACAATAAAATGTTACTCTCTCTCTGATCTCATATATAAAATTTTTTTTGACATTTGATTTAGTCTTATATATAAAAAATAAATTATTATATTAATTACAGTATTTTAATTATACCTTTTATTAAATAAGTCATTCAAATTATAAGTAGTGATGATCATTAATTTTAAGGAGAAAGTGCATATATTAAATAGGGATATTTTTAAAAAATAATTTTTATTTAAGACAAAATTAAAAAGATTAATTACTTTTAACTAACTTTTTTAATATTCATAAATTAATTATTTGTTTACTAGGAGTAGTATAAAATAACGAATCTTTTGATAAAGTCAACCGATCCAAATGGGATTTGAACATTGTTTTAATTTAATAATTGCTTTTGAATTTTCTTGAGTTAAATTGTCATGTACATAATCAATATCAAATTTGAAAAGCTCATATAAGCGAGCCTTTATCAATAACTATCATAATTAATTTTTGACAAACTTTAGTTATTATTTGATAACAGGGGATGCGGAGGACCTAAATTATTGTCCGTGTTATTAAAATTAACCTTTTTTTTCTTCACAAACAAGCTGATTTTCAAAATTCAATTATCGCCCCTAAACTATAATTATTTGAACATTAACTCTCAAATATCCCTTGAGAATCAAGGTAATAATTGACTATACTTTTTATATATAAGAACTGTGTCAATATTCAAAATACATTAATATTTCAATTATTAAAAAAATTCTTATAAACAGTTATTATACGACGATATTTTTACATTATTCAATAATATCAAATCAATTCATCTATACCCACCATGTATCACTTATCTTGATGTTATTGAATAATATATAAACAACTTGAAAATTGTACATAAAAATTTTTCTAACTATTGGATGAATCTAAGATCTTATTTGGCATATAAAAAGTCAAACATAAAAATAAAAAGAAAAAGACAAAAATTAATTTTGTAAATAAAAAATAATTTTCATACTCCTAATTTAAAAATATTATAAAAAAGAATAAATATTATTAAATAATAATTATAACAACTTAATACTGGTCTCATATATAAGAGACTTTTTTAAAATTTGATTTGGTCTTATATATAAAAAACAAACTACCATATTAATTACAATATTTCAATTATATTTTTTATTAAATAAGTCATTCAAATTATGAGTAGTAGTGATTATTAATTTTAAGGAGAAAGTGCAAACATTAAATAGGAATATTTTTAAAAAATAATTTTTATTTGAGACAAGATTAATTACTTTTAATTAACTTTTTTAATACTCATGAATTAATTATTTATTTTTTATATATGAGATCAGAGGAAGTATATTATCAAAAATTTTATTTTTATTCAATAATTAAATAGGATGTAAATATAATATCTAATAATATAATAAAAATCAATAAAGTTGCTATTAGTATTAGTATGAAATTTTCTTTTTATATTCTAATAACTTTTGGATGCGTGGGTATATTATTGGTTTAAATCCTTTACTGAACCAACTCAGAATTTCATGAGGGAAACCAAATTATACCAACCGTATCGTATCCGTGCGAACCGTACCAAGAAACCCGCGTAGCTTTGGCTGGCTTTTGCTAAAGTCCCTTCGTACCTCATTCTCTTCAATAGCGACACTTGGATTCCTATGCTCACAACCTTTTTTTTTTCAAAGTTTTAATCTTTGATCCCCAAAAACCCAAAAAAACAGAAAAATCAAAGCAAAATTCTGTCGCTCTCCGTTTTTTCTGACTTTGTCTCTGTGGTCCCCGCCACCTAGCGCCACCCCCTTTACACCCTCAAATCCTCCAGTGCTACGCACGTTCATTTCCCTTACCCCTCATCGCACCCAAAGGGAAAAGGTGGGCCCTTTTCTTTTTCATCATCATCATCGTCATCGTTTTTGTCTTGCGAGATAAATAAGTGGGTACATAGAATTAAAATCTACGGTTCCTATTTTCCTCTGTATGCCATACGTAGGATCTTGGTTGAATTCACTAATATAATGGACAAATAGTGTCTCTATCTCTCTTCGTGGAAAAAATGGGATTAGGTGCGGGATATTTCTAGCCTTCCCAACTTGCAAGCTCAATTCGGGAATACCTCTCTTTTTCAAGCATGGCGAATTGTCCACCACTGTGAAAAACCTTCGTATAATGTTGCGGACTGGTAAGCTTGTAGTATTTTATTATTGAGATTCTTTTGTGTGATGTAATTTGTTTTGTTTGTGTATCAGGGTCTTCTTTATTTATTATTAATTTCATGGGTTGATGATTCTTTTCTTTTAATGCGAATGATTACTTTTTTTTTTGTCTTTCCTCTGTTCCGCTGTAGCCAATAGGAACGTAATCATAGGTGTTTCTTCATTATCGATATAAATTATTGTTTTTTGGGTTCCTGGTGATTTGTTTATTATTTAATTTTTTGAATTATTTGATATTAAGATTTGTTTATTCGGTATCTGCGTGGGATTTTCAGGCCTTTACGGAAGGCGGTATTTGACTTTGATTTGCTGTAGAGGTTACGGAAGGTCAGTTCCTGAATAGTGAATAATCATCGCTCTTTTTTATCTATTACCTTGGTATCTGAATGTGAACGGGCTCTAATGAGCTTCATAGGGTTCCGTCTCCGAATGGAACTGGATTTATCTTCTTCTGAAATCAATTCATTCTTATTGGGTCTTCATTGGTTTGGATAGTTTTTTCATTTCTTTGAGGGAAAAATTTGAAAGTTGTTCGTTATTTATCCGCTAATTGCTGTTTTATGGGCTTGGAGAAATCTAGTTTTTGGAGCTTTGTAATTTGTCTATAGATTATACGAGGAGTAGTGCCCTTTTGGTTGTTCTGAGCCTTCTTCTCAGCGGGAGATTCATATGTATCGGTGTTTTAGGGCTTGAAGGAATCACAGAAAATATAAAATAAAATGGGAGAAGATACCACTTCTTGGATAAGGAGGACGAAATTCTCTCACACTGTGTGCCACCGATTGGACCCTTCGAGATTGGCCTCGATTCCTCTCCGCATTCAGCCAGAAGCCCATTCAGTTCTCAAATCAAGGCCTTCAGTTTCTTTCAATCTGAAACAAGTCTCTGATGCTCCAAAGATTCATCAAAATCCTAATGTCAAGAAGCCAAGATCTGTGTCCCCTTTACCAGAAACCGCTCTTTCTGACACCTTCAGGGAAGCTAAGTCTGAAAGGAAGAGGTTCTCAACACCAGGTCCTCGGAGGAAAGAACATCGTGATAAGAGGATCATGGGGAAGTTATTGAATAAGGATTCTCGAGAGGTCAAAGCATCCAATTCGAAATCGCCATCGCGAAGTCCGATCAGGCACTTGTCAGGTATGAAATCGAACGATAACGTGAAGAGTCGGAAAGAATTGGCGTGGACGAAGTATTTTGACCATGGCGGAGGTAGAGTTACTGCTGTGGAAACTGCAGAAGAATGGACAGTTGACCTCTCTAAGCTCTTTCTTGGGCTTAAGTTTGCTCATGGGGCTCATAGCCGACTCTATCGTGGCAATTATAAGGATGAACCTGTTGCTGTGAAACTTATAAGGGTACCAGATGATGATGAAAGCGGAACCATGGCTGGTCGATTAGAGAAACAGTTCATTAGAGAAGTCACACTTTTATCTCGTGTCCACCATCAAAATGTTATAAAGGTAATCACATTCTTTTCCTTTCCCCTCTTTTATATATATATATATATATATATATGCTTTTTTACAGTAAAATTGCTCTTTACGAATAGGATCTGTCATGTTTTGTTCATTAGAAGGTCAGCAAATCCTTTTTTTTTTTAATTGACAAGATTTAGGTTAAGTTTCTTACTTGCATTTAGGTTTTTCAATAACAACATGGAGGAATTTGTTCCCACTTCTGATGGTTTTTATCAGAGAACTTGGTAGCGGATACCTAGGAACTGTAACTAGTTTTGTGACTTCGGGGTTTGACGCAGTAATCATGTTGAAGTAATCAGCTGTAGTACTAAGGGTACTAGTTGAATAGTTAATGCATCTTTTACATATGGTGTTGGAATAATTTACAGTGATAACAGGACTTGGACTCTTGAATGCCGTCCTATCTCATATACTTAACTTTGTCTGCACAGTTTGTAGCAGCTTGCAGAAAACCGCCTGTTTATTGTGTCATCACAGAATTCCTGTCAGAAGGTTCCTTGAGGGCATACCTGCATAGGTTAGAGCGCAAAACTATTCCTCTACAAAAGCTAATAGCTTTTGCTCTGGATATTGCTCGCGGAATGGAATATATACACTCTCAAGGTATCATTCATCGGGACCTTAAACCAGAGAATGTACTTATCAGTGAAGAGTCCCACCTCAAAATCGCCGATTTTGGCATTGCTTGTGAGGAGGCATACCGTGATTTATTTACTGACGACCCTGGTACATACCGTTGGATGGCCCCTGAGATGATCAAACGTAAATCCTATGGGAGAAAGGTTGACGTGTACAGTTTTGGGCTCATCCTATGGGAAATGGTGACTGGAACAATACCATATGAGGATATGACTCCCATCCAGGCTGCTTATGCTGTAGTAAATAAGGTATGCTCCTTAGCATCCAGGTCTTGTTGGTCTGCAATGTGAATATCGTGCTCTTCGCAGCTTCATTCTTTATTACCAGTACTCCTGAAAAAGGTCATGGCCTTTCTTGATGCTCAGACCGTAGTATCCATTTATTCTTTGCACAGAGGAATCTTCTCAAACAAAAGAAAAATTACACAGCCCCTCTCCCTCAAGTCACCTTCCTTTCTTTCATGATTTATTCCTGTCTTTTGAAATTGGAGCCTAGGAGTTTGTTTTAGACCTATTTGAAGACTTATGTTCAATGAACGGCTCACTTGTCTTGTAGCTAGATAAGGCATGCTCTACTGTGCTTTGCAATATCTAAACATTTTGAGGCTATGATTTATTTTTACGCATATTGATTTATATTAATAATACAATAAATTATTGTGGCAGAAAAAAGAAAAAAAACTGTAAATTGACATAACATTGTTGTCAACAGATTGCTAAGAATACAGCTAATTTAAATTATGGGATCAGTAAGCTTCTAGGTAACTATGAGAAGTTTTTATAATGTAGTTGGTACACTATCTAGCTTATATTTTTCTTCTTCTCTTTTATTAGGGAATTCAAATGACAAGGTTTACCTAAGCATTTCTAATGTTTTTGTGATTTGCTCTTTTTATTTTTTCAGAATTCGAGACCAGTTATTCCTTCAGACTGCCCACCTGCTATGCGAGCTTTAATTGAGCAATGTTGGTCCTCGCAACCAGATAAGAGGCCTGAGTTCTGGCAGATTGTTAAGGTATTAGAACAATTTGAGTCTTCACTTGCCCTTGATGGAACTCTGAAACTCGTGCAAAACCCTTGTTGCCAAGACCATAAGAAAGGGCTTCTTCATTGGATTCAAAAGCTTGGTCCTGTGCATCAAAATAATAACCCTGTGCCTAAACCAAAGTTCACATGAATCTTCAAAGTGGCTTGGCTTTTGTAATACACCAGGTCCATTGTAATTAACAATGAAAGGTTTGTTTTTTGAGCTTTTTTTATTGTAGTCCTCTGTACACAGTCATATGAGAGTAAATTGATTTGTAGGCTTGTGCATTGAGCTGAATCCAACTTTTATTTCTGCTGTGCATACGCCAATTATAATGAACGTATGGCACCTTGGCTTCATGTGCAATTGTAGCTTAAACAAAAATCTAATCTCTCCCCTGCTCGCAAACAGGTCAAAAGCTATAATTTTAGATTACTTCCCATAGAAGTTTCTTCAATAATATTATAGTTAGAACATAAAAATTTTTCTCCGTTTTGTTGTTATTTTTTGCTACATGAATTGAATTTTTATTTTTAGTTTCTCCAATTTCAAAGTTACGGTTCTTCAAGTTACTTTTTCGTTTCTGGTGCCCAAAAAATAAAAAATAAAAATAAAAATAAAGAAAGTTACTTTGTCATTTGTTTTTGACTGATGTACTGGACTGTGTATACCACCCAGCAAGAGAAAGAGCTAGTTCTCAACTTTGCTCATTCCGCTTTCTTTTCTATTACCTTGTTTTACTATTTTGCATCTTCGAACTAGAGTCTTCATCTTTAGAAGCCCGTCAGACTTGGCCTGATTGGCAAATCAGTTATGTCTAGATGGAAAGTTTTATGGTTAACACCAACTTAATGTGGATGGTGCAACTCTTCAAGGGTATGAAGATTCAAATGCAACAAGAAATGAGGATGAGAAGAACAATGACATTAATGGAAATTGTAGGAAAAGAAATGATTGGCTTGTAGAAGTGTATGCCAATAAAATTCATATAAAAGAATATTTATATGGGTGTGGAGGATGGTAAAGTAGTTTCCACTTGCTAAGATTTACGTAGCGGATCTGAATTAAGGCTCTTTGTTTCCTTATTGCACAAGTTGGTTTCTCCTTGCGTATAGCAAAAGCTATATATGCTTTCATTTCTGCTTTTGATATATGTTATCTTTGGCCTCCGAATACTCGTGCCTTCAACTCACTTTCTGTACTATGCTATTTCGTCAGCCAAGGCGAAAAAATCTCAAACATTTATTATTCGGCTCTGGTTTGTTGAGTATTCTGAAGTATTAACTAGTGTCATCCGGGCACTCTCATCGGATAATTATATGGTCGCTTTGTTATTGATTTTTTTCAAATCACTATTACATCTCGATGTGTTTTACTGTTTATGGGAGTCACATCCAATTAATTGAACATATATATACATTGAATCTATCGTATAGGAGATCGCATGTGACTTGCTATTTCAGTTGGATCAGTTGGCAATATTAAGAATAAAGATTCATATCTTTCTTTTAATAAATGACCATAATATCTGTTTTAGGTGGAGCATTTTCTTAGCTTGTTTGTTTTAGATAGTCGGTTATGTGATGCAAGATGAGAAGGATTTTTATTATATATTTTTTGTGTAATGATTAACTATTATTTGAGAATTAGAGTTTTGTAATTGGGATAATATTAAAATTTAATTAGAGATTTGAATAAAGTTATTTGAGCCTAAAATTATATTATATCCCATATCATAGTATATCCAAGTCAAGATTAGGATATCTGCTATCATTTGGATTTCTTTTTTAGGTTGCGTTTGAATTATTACCCCTGCTTATTGTAATAAATTGATTTTTTATACCAGGTATTATAATTCCAAAATTCTAATTCTTCATTTTAATCTGTTATTTTTTTTTTCTTTTAACTGATGACTGAACTCTGTCTACCCATCATGTATGAGAGAGAGTCCGTTCTCAAATTTGCTTTCCTTTTTGTTGCTTTGTTTTACTACATTGCATCATGAAATTAAAATTATCATCTTTGGAAGCCTATTATAGTGTTGGCCAGAGGGGTAAAATCAATTATAAGATGGAGAGAGTCATGGAGAGATCAACTCAATGAAGTGAATGGCGCCATTCTGTAAGTGTATGAAGATTCAGATGCAACATTTTAGGAGGATGGAAAGAATAGCAAAAGTGATATTGGAGGAAATTGTGGGAAAAGACATGGTGCCCAAGGCATTCTAATTGGAGGAATGTATAGCTTTAGATTTTTAGAATCATGGAAAAAGAATATGGAGGATAGGATTCGCGCAGCTAATCTGGGTTAGGTCTTTTGTTGCTGTTTGTTTTCAACGTGAATGTCTTGACTTTATTGCAGAGGTTTGTTCCTCCATTCACATACAGTGAAAGCTTCGAGTTTCTGCTTTGAAATGTGCTATGCTTTGCCTTTGTTTACTCGTGCTGCAACTCACTTTTGTAGCGTGTTACAAGAGATTCTCAAGCAAACTCCATGTATACATAAGTTAATGGCATGGGAGATGAATATTTAGTGGGACATCCCTCTCTAATGTGTTATATATCTATTTGCTATTGATTTGGTGTATGTAGACGAGATCCACCTTGAAAAATTTCTCGTGTAGTTCCGTCACCCAAGGCCAAAAGATTATAGCATTTACCACTGGGGGAGTGGTTTGTTAAGTATTCTAATCAAGAAAATGATGTCGTTGGAACAATTTAAGCCTCTGTCGGTCCTTGACATTGATTTTTACGACTTTTGGTTGCCCCATGTGTTTGACAGTGTTGTTGGTTTCATATCTGCCTGTCAATGTCATGCATGCTGCTCCAGATAAGAAATAGGGAAATTTATAATTAGGAATTTTAATTTTATATAATTTATAGTGAAGAATTTTATTCTAATAAGATTTTTTTTAAAAGTTATAATTATATCCTCTCAAAAAATAATTTTTACAAACTTAAAAATTTCTCGATGTTAATTTTTTCTAAGAAATATATGTGTAATGAATCTCTTCAGGAGATTGCACGTGACCATTGTTATGCCTGGTTATGGGGGAGTATTTTTGGATGCTCGTGTGTAGACTTGGATACAATGTCAGTGGGTGCGTGAACATGTTAGTTGCGGTCCAATTTGAATGCAGCTAATGTAATTTGATGTTTGGAAAATGTCAAATGTCTTGTCGGGTCACGTTTGACCCTTGTTTCGTAACCTCTTCCCTCAGTCATGGTCACGGGCTTTGCAAGCATCATCACCTACAATATTAAGTTCCTAAAGTAGCCCCCAGACTAAAGGGGTACAGTTGGGCTGGCTTGGCCTTTTTCTGTTTCAGATTAGGAGTACACTTGTAGTTTCACTTTTGGGCTCCACAGGCCCAATTATTCTTCATGGAGGCCTTTTACGTAACTGCAAGATGCTCTCCCAGAAAAGGGTACTTTATCTGGAAAATGTTTCAAAACTTTTGAGTTTATAGTTGAAGGAAAAAAAATTTAGATGCAACTGTTTATATTTTTGTTATTAAGTTTTTTAATTAAAATATATTTAATTAAAATATGACAAGCGTATGAGCCATTATTAATAACTTGACTAGTGTATAATTTTTACAAATAAATTTTCTAATTAAATCTATCATATTGTTATTGAAAAATTATATAATTGTTATGTTTTAATTGAAAATTATGATAGTGAGGATGTCAAGAATTGCAATAATAAGAAGCAACTATGTAAACTTGAATATATGGTTAAACACCTGCAAAAATGAGGCTATACTTTTTTATTCTTTTGTTGTCGATGCTAAAGAAAACAACAGTGCTTTGAGTAGAAATGTTTATATTTAGTTCCAAAGGGCACAAGTTTTGTATGTGATTTGTTAGCCAAACCAAAATGAAGCAGCAGAAGTCCAGTTTTGTTAGGGATGATAAGATGTAATTATTCTAATGAAAAAGATTCTCAAGTAGACTTATAGTACATTCAGTAAATTTGATGAAAAAGATAATTTAGCGAAGGCCACCCCTAACATATTTAGATATTCATTAGTATGGTCTACTGGATCTGTCTTATAAGTTTTTAATTAGAACATCCGATAAGAACTATTGAAATTTAAGGAGTAAGCATTCATTTAGTCATAAAATGTGATGGAGTAATTGGTTCCACAACAAAAAGAGTTCCTAGCTTTTCTTTTGACTTGCCAGTTTAATTATATGGTAAAAGTATTCTCGGGTCAATGTGTACATCAACTAAAACTAAGTTCCTCTTCAAGCCATCTTAAGAGCATTTAGGGGGGAAAAAAATTCTCTTAGGTGGTGGTTCCAAGATTTAAATCCAAGTACTCATGGTAAGGAACACATTTTCTTAACTCCTAAGCCAACCCTTTGAGGTCAAACCGCTTCATTTTAATGTTATAAAAATTATTTGAGTAGTTAGGTTTAGGAATAAGGTGATGGATATTGCCTACTTGAAAATATGTCTTACAAGTTGTCCGAAGATATGTCTTGCAAAGATGAAAAATAGATATCTTGATAGAAGAAATCTATGGATCTGAGCTTTTGTGGATGGATGAAGCTGGGGTTATCAAAAGCACATGGTGAAGGGGGTATCTCTGGGTTCTCACAAGAAATTGATTAGGTTATGAACAAGATTTTTATGAACTCTATATGTAAACACATGTAATAGTCCATATTTGATTTGTACATATAAAATGTATATGTTAATTTGTATAGATTAGATGTAAACTATTCCATATATTAAAATATGATATGTATGAAAATTTCTCTACTTTACGAGGAGTTAATGGGTAGGACTCAAAATAGGGGGAACACTTGGTCCTTGTGAATTATAAAGTCATGTTTGGAGGGAAGCCAAGAGAAAGAGGGGGAAAAAAAACCAAACAAACAAACAAAGGTGAAAGCTGATAATTGTGTGGTAAAAGTACTTTTTGTGTTGTCTAAATTCCTTGCTTCTTGATCCTAATATTTAGGAGTACTTAATCAAGCCTTTGTGGTGGGGGGTAAATAAAGCCACCTGATATTTTTGGGGAATGCGTTGTCATTTGGTTTCCAACATAAAAATTTTTGGGCTTTGCATCTTGATGTTTTGTTTTTTGGATCTGAAGAGTGTTGGTTTGTGAAAGCGAAGTTTTGAGAAAAGCCCAAAAGAAAGAAAAGCTTAGTTTTCAATGAGTATGATATATGATGCTTTTAAGCTATGAGTTCGTACGTTCAACCTTCTCTCATAGAGTAATGGTGGAGACAAACAAAGAGGCGATCCTCAGCCTGAACTGTCCCTTCTAGTGTTCTTCTCCCTCCTTTCCGTGTCAATATTGTTTTCCACTACTTTTCTCTCTTCTCTCTTTCTTTCTTTTTTAAAATCCTATTTCAAGTTTCCTACTATCATTTATTGGAGAGTAGAGTAAAAGTGTCATACCTCAAACGGGGAAGCAACAGTTTAGATTCTCACTAGGATAGCAGATACTGTCCTAAGATTTACTGAATATTAAATCATTATGAGCCCTTGATTTGTAAGCAAAATTTATATATAATTTTTTATATATTTATTGTTAACTTTTTTAATTAAAATATAATAAAACATATAATTTTTCAATAATAAATTGACAAGTAAATAATTTTTGCATACAATTGTTTAATTCTAATTAATTTATATATTTGTTATTTTATTATTAAAAAAAATATATATTTATCATAATTTGATTAGAGAATCTAATACTAAAGATATAAAAAATGGACAAGACTGAATTTGGTTTGCAAATTGATGTTTTGTTCTTTGGATCTGAAGACTACTGCCACGGTGTGTGATGGCTGGACTTGCAAGTAACTGAGGGAGTAAAGCTTCAATTGTACCACCAAGAAGTGACAGGAAGATTTTAAAGAAGTGTATTTAGAGGGGCTTGCATCCTTTGTTACAGTGGCTTCTTATACCACGGTTCTATGGCCTCCAAACAGGGGTTCTTTTCTTATTTTTTATTTTTAAACATTTCTATTGGCACAGCATGATGCTGTCTTAACAGAGGATTGTCTCTCATACCTGAGGGGTTTAAAAGTCCTTTATTTTTAGAAGGAAAAAAATTTATATATAATTACTTATATATTTATTATCAAAATTTTTAATTAAAATATAATAAGTATATGATTGTTTAATAATAATATGATAAGTATATAATTTTTATAAATAATTATATATTTTTTAAATTAAATTATATACTTGTCATATTATTATTAAAAAATTATATATTTGTTATATTTTGATTGAACAACTTGATAATAAAAATATAAAAAATTAAACATAAATTTAATTTTGTATAGAATAGGTCTTAGAGGACAATTTCCTATTTATCGTATATGGAGAGGTGGCCATTGAGCCAAAAAAAAAAAAAATCCAACCTTCGTATGTAGTCAAGGATCACTGGGCACAATTATTGAATGGATCTTATTCAAATCTTAATCCTTTCTTGTTTCATTATTTAATTTTTTAATCAATAAATAATTATTTAAAGTATGTGTATATTTGTACACACATAAGTCTTGCGCCTAAGGGTGAACATTGTCTTAGCCTGTTTAGCTTGATATACTCGGCCAAATCAGCTCGGGTTAAGTTTTAAGTTGTTTGTATTGGCTAATCTAGCTTGGCTTGACTTAATGTGTATATAAAAAAAATAAGAGGCCAAAATGAAAAGAATTTTTTTAGAGTCTATTTTGTAATTTTAGCAAAATATTCTTGAATATTTTTTATAAATTATAAATAATTAAGGGATAAAACTTTTGCCAAACTTTTTCTAAATATAATTGTTACATTCAAATAAAAAAAAAAGGAGATAGAAAATATGTGTTTTTGAAACTAAAAGTAAAAAAATTTAAAATTGAGATAGTAAATATGTGTTTTTAGAGAAAATTAAGTAGGCATCACATTCATTTCAAAAATTTATCCAAAAAAAAATTGCATGGTCCAACCAGGTTTTGAGTTATAGTTTTTTGACATTTCGTCTTCTATACCTGTATTTTCTTCTTGTTTCTTCCTCTAACTTATGTTTTCTCATTTCTATTGCATAGATATTACAAAAAAGTATCAAAATAAGTGGTTATATATTCAAAATAATAATTACAAAGATATAAATATTTAAAGTTTTGAAGTCTTTTAAAATTAAAAAAAAAAACCTAATTAGGCTTGATTAGCTCAGCCTCGTTTGTGATAGTTGTGATCTTAAATTTTGAAACTTAATTTATACCTAATCAAGCATAAACCTAGCCTATGTGTAACTCTAGATATGCTGGCGCATGGCATAGAAAATCATACATGTTGAACAAAAATGAAGAACATAAATTTTAAATTTAGTATAACTGATTTAAATAATTTAATCCAATAATAGTAATTGAAATTTTAAGTTCAAATGAGACTACTCGTTCTATCCAAACTAGATATAAGAAATATAAATTGTTTTAAATGAAGATAATATAATATTAAAAAAAAATCATATAAGTTGCAACCTTAAAAATATTCTTTTAATTTTAAAATCTAACTGGAATTCTTGATTTCATCCTTTTTTTTCTGGTGATTAAAGAGGCTGAAGTCGAACAAAAACTAACTAGAAGCTACATGGAAGGGCTCAAAGGTCCCCAAAGCTAACAGGAACTGCAGTCCAAATCCTAGAAACTTCACATTGGGAAGTACCAATCTTAGCCAACGCGTCTGCCAAACTATTGGAAGAACAAGGCATAATGACTTCCCACTCCCTAACAAGAAGGCAAGTCACAAGCAACAAGAATCTGAAGGCCACGTTGCATGAAGCTCATATCAAACTTATGAGCCCACCTAGTTATATCTAGTTTGAATGAAAGAGTCCGTTTACACCTCTACTTTCTGAAAACCCATAGCCCACGGCAAATCCAAACCTACCTTAATACTCCACAACGTAGCCTGTAAGACAGAACAAGAGACCAGATTTCTACTAACACCCCCAAACCACTCTCCTTTCCCGTTATGAAGCACCCCACCACAGCTCGCATTCACACCATGTTGACTAACCGAACCATCAGTATTCAGTTTAATCCAGCCAAAGTGGGATTCCACCATCACTTCTTACTAACTCGCCTGTAGCTTCACCACTCCAAGAACAAGTGTCAAGACCATAACCTTCCAACGGGGGAATAAGAGCATGAAATAGGTAGCTCAACTTATAGGGAAGAATAGCATCAACGTGCTGATAGTCCTAATATCCATTATCCTTAACCCACTACTCGACCTTATTGGACCTAAGGGCTTGATCATTCTAATCTTGCAGCACCCTACAGATCTTGAGACCAGGTTTGAGCCAACAATTTGTAAAGAAATTGATGCGAGCCCCATCTCTCAGCTGCCAAGAAGAACTTGAGTTGCTCAGATCATTTTATTGGCATATAAACTTCCAATTAAAGGACAGAATCCGAGGTTTTGAAGGCAAACTCATTATCAGTTGGCCTATTAACATTATACTTGCTATTCAAAACTTCGATCCAAAGACCGTGGGATCTAGTATGCAACTTCCACGTTAGTTTAGCCTTTCAAGCTTTATTCATGGTACACAAGATATAGAACCCCAAGCCCCCAATCCTCTTAGGCTTACAAATATTCCCTTAACTAACCAGGGGAACTTTTCTGGAGGTGCTGTCATGACCCCAAATAAAACTCCTTTGGAGTTAATCAATTTGATTGCAAATCCCTACGAGAATCTTAGAGAATTGCATCGGGTAAATAGGTATAGCGCTCAACATAGATCTAGTAAGTGTGACTGCTCCATACAAAGAACAAGCAATTCATCTTCCACCCAAAAAGTTTTTACTGAACTTTCTCAACAATATATAATGGAAGCTTTTATTAGAGCTAGTCTCTCTACTTAAGGGGATACCAAGGTATTTGCCCAAATCACAAGAATTTCTAAAACCTGAGTGGCCTCTCCAAAGAGCAGAAGGTCATCGGCAAACTTCAGATGAGAAATAGAAGGATCATGATGCCTAACCTTAAAAGGCTTCCAATTCGCTTTCTTAACATCTTCACAAATCAAATGGGAAAGTTTATCTATACATAGAAAAAAGAAATGGGATTTCTTTGTCTAATCCTCCTAAACAGATGGAAGAACTCCGTTTGATCCCCATTCCACAAAACCTTTAAGGAATTGGTTATGATACAACATATAATAGCCTAGTAAAATCTTCCTTAACCCCCACCTCTTGTAAAATGTTAACAATAGAGCTTTGTCTTAAATGATCATAGGCCTTCTCTAAATCAATTTTAATTGCAAAGAAACCTCTTTTACTCCTCACTCTTTTCATGGAGTCGATGATTTTCTGACTAATAATAATATTATCCTGAATACACCTCCCAAGGATGAAGCTAGCTTGAAAGGGAGATATCACTAAAACAAGAATAGGCTTTAAGTGGTTAGCTAGAATTTTTGTGAGGCACTTATAAGAAACATTGTAGAGAGAGATAGGTTTGAACTATGTAGTGGACTCCAGAAAGTTGACCTTAAGAATAAGCATAATCAAAGTCTTATTAACATCAACAAGAGGAAGATTGCCTTTATAGGCCTTGAAAAAAAACTCAATAACACTTAGACCCTGTAAACACCGTATTTTGTCCGGATAAACTTAGAAAAAATAATAACAAAATCAAAGAAAAAAAATATGAAAAATGAAAGAATAAGGAAAAGTTACTAAAAGAAGGGGTATTAAGCTTTTTTCCCCTTAAATTCCCAAAGCCCAAATAACTCAAAAAAAGAAAAAAGAAAAAAAAGGAAAACCAAAAATTAAAAAAAAAAGAGAAAACGTAAAAACAAAAACCAAATAAAAAAAATAAATAATAATAAAGATAAAATTCAAGAAAAAAGGTGAAAAAAAAGAGAGAGAAAGAGAAAAATAAAGGGCAAGAAATAACACACAAATAAAAGAAAAAGAAAAAAAAATATATCTCTCTTTTTTAGGAGAAGAGAAAATGGAAAATCAAATCAAGAAATATGAAGTCAGAAAAAAATGAAAACACAAAAAAATAGTAATAAAAAAATAAAATAAAGGAAAACATAAAAAAAAATCAAAAGAAAATAAAGAAAGAAAGACAAAAAAATTTAATTAAAGAAAAAATGCAAGCCCAAGTTCTAAAGCCCAAAGTCATCCCTCCCCTCTTTTGTGTTGGGCCACTAGGCCATCGGGCCATCGGCCAATATCCAGCCTATTCAACCATACCCGTTTCCCTCATATGTTTTTCTCTTCATCCACAATCGGCGAAGGCAAAAGGACCTCACACACACACACAACTCTGGGAACGAGGCATGCACAGATGCACAGAATATTGAGACACCAAAATGGAAATGGCAGCAGGGTCATTGAGGAGCCCAATATCTCAGAGGAATGCGAGAAGGGAGGAAACAAGACAACGCTTCAGAGGGGTCACCAGAGAATGAAGCAGAAGGCTTGCAGCGACAGGCTCGAGGTGTGGACCTTTCCTCCGGTCTCTTTCACCATCGAATTGAGAGAGGGTATTAATGCCGAAATGGAAAGAAAAAAAATGGGATGGAAATCGAGGGAGAGAAGCAATCGAGAATCAAAAATAAAAGAGAAGGAAATCGAGCTTCAGAAAAAAAAAGGAGATGGAGGCAGAGAACCAGAGAGAGAGGGGTGAAGAGGGGATTCAAAGATTGAAGGAGAGACTGAAAAATTGGGGACTAAGTGGAGAATAGAGAGGGGGAGCGAGCGCGAGAACGAGCGCGAGAGTGGAGGAGGAAATCGATCTTCAGGGAGGAAACCAGTGAAAAAAGTGAGAGACGGAGACTGAGCAATAGAGAAAGAGGGAGAGAGCTTCGGATTAGAAAGGGAGACAGAGGGACCTAAAAAAAAAATCAAGACGGGGAGTTCGAAGATGAGGAAAGCCCGAAATTCAGAGATCGAGAGATGAGGGAACGAAGAGAGACAGAGGGTCCAGAAAAATCAAGAGAGAAGAACCGAAAAATCGAGGCGAGAGATTGTGATGAAGAGTGGCAACCCGGCTGCAGTAGGAGGTCAGTGAAGGTTGCTCTGTTGGTTACGATTCCTGCAGGTAAGGTTCTTTCTCTGTTGCCAATTTACAATAGCTGGAATGTTGTATCGCTGTACTAGTTATGCGCTGTGATGGGGCTGATGATCATTATAGATTATTGCGTTCTGTATTTGTTTTTAAAGAGTGCCCAGTAAGTGTTCGATGAAAGGTGTGAGAGAAACGTCCGAGAGTGAATTAGATTTTTGGCTTCTATGGTCTCTGTGTCAAATATTTGATGGAACCATGGCTGTGATTTTGACCTTCTTAATGTTGCCATTTTATGAATAGTCGAGGATGCATCTTGTATGGGTGATTGCATGTTGCATTAGTTTCCCTTTTTGATTATTCGATTGATTGTTCAGGGGTGCCACGATAATATATCTTAAAAAAAAAAGAAGGGGGGGGGAATGATTAAGATGTCTAAAATTGAGTTTAGTTTCGTTTGCCAATACCACACTCTTGAGATATTAGTGTTTCGTTCGCCCCCCCCTTCGAATTTGGTTACAAGGGTCTTTATGGTATGTTTAGATCGAACATGCGATGAAGAACCAGACCATGTTTAATCAATTTTACGAAAACATTCACTGTTTTCGATATAGCTCTGTGCAATTCTACCCCATCTTTTCCTTCTCTGGTTGTGGAGGACATCCTAAAGGGATAAAATGTATACCCAGACGGTTCTTGAAATTAGTTCAGGGAAGCGTGAACAGAAACAATATTTGTTAGGTTTTGTATGTTATTTTATTTCGCGAATAAAATTTCTAAGGTTGTGTCCAAGTTGTAGCTTCGCAAAAATAATTGCAAACATTTTATTTCCACTTTACTTTCGACTCGAGAACAATCGTGTGAGATCTTGTATCCCCTTAGACACATAAGAATAAGCCTAAGGGCTATGTGGGACAATAGGTTTCCTTGGCACCTATTGGTCACACAAAATATTTCAACAAGCTTTAGGTTTCAATGGCTCACATCAAGATAACTTTGGTTTCAATAAAGTGAACTTAAAGGAATAAGGAAAAATATACACAAAAAGGGGAAACAAGCAAGCAAGAATAAAAGAAAAAAAAGGGAAGAGTTTTAAAACTAAATAAATAGTTTCTTTTAAAGAGAATGTTCAAGTATGAATTAAAATATACAATTTTGAAAAAATCAAATAAACTTTCTCTTTTCTAAATAAAAAAAAAACAAAGCAAAAAATAAAAGAATAAGATGATTAATTCCCTTTTTGAAGCTTGTGAATTCTTTCTTAAATTTTTTGTTGAACAAAAATTTAAGATGTAAAAAAAATACGCTTCATGAAAAAGAGAGTAAATGAAAAAAAATGAAAGATAAAATAAAGACAAAAATATCTTCCCTAAGAAAGTTGATAAACAAAATAGAAGAACAAAAGATAAAAATCCAAAAAATAAACAAATCAATAAAAAAAAAGTTGAAGACTACAAGATTAAGGATTAACCAAAGAAAAATTAAAAAAGGTAAGGAAGTAGGATAAATTTAGTTTTTTTTTTACAAACTAAATCACTTCCAAAGTTATTTGTGAAAAACTCAAAAATGATTTTTACTCGTTTTCACTCATCCCTTAAAAAAAACGAACAAAATAAGAAGTAAACAAAAACAAAACAAGACAAGCAAAGATAAATAAAAAAAAGGAAAGAAGAAAAAAAAAACAAAAGCAAAAATGGTGAAAAAAAATAAAAATACATGGAAGGCAAAGAAGTAAAATTAACTTTGATCTTAGCAAATTAAAACACATTAACTAATTCTAAATTCGTTTTATTTGTTAAAGATGAAAGTAATTCTTATTTCCTTTATCCTTCTTCTATTATAAAAAAATAGTGAAAACAAAAATAAAAACAGTAAAAAAAAACAAACAAAAATTAAAAAAATTGAAAAAAATATAAATGAAAACAAAAATCACAAAACCCAAAAAAAATCATTCTTTAAGTTGAATTATGTAGATTTTGATCCCTTTCAAAGGGTACGTAGGCCCTAGGTTTTTATCCTAAGTCAAGTCCGCCCTTGTAAATAAATATTTTCTTTTAGTTTTCTTTTCTTTAATTTCTTTTCATTTTATTTTACTTTTAGTTTTATTCCCTTCTTACTCATTTTACTCTTTAAATTTCTTTATGTTTTGTTCTTAATTTTCTTTCTTTTAACTTTATTCCCTTAAGTTTTTTCTTCCACTTTGTATGTGATTTATTAGGGAGAATTAGAATAGAATAGAGGCTATATTAATTTTGTACAACTGACTTAGGGTAACTGTTCTTAGTAACAGGTGTAGTAGGGTGCCTAACACATTCCTCACTCACAATCGACTCCCGAATCTAAATTTGGTTCGCAGACCACATTTTTTTGATATTTCAAATTAAAAGGTTTTTTTTTTCAAAATTTTTCCTTTTCAAAAAATAAAAATTTGGTGGCGGCTCTACTATTTTTAAATTTGATATCTTTTTAAGCACCACGCGGTCGCATTTTTAGGTATGACAGACCCACAACATCCCAATTGAACTAATAAAAAAATATGGGAAAACCCATCCAGACCAAGGGCTTTGAAGCCACCCATATGAAAAAATAACATTCTTAATGTCCTCTTTGTTAAGACCACTAGACATGATATCCAAAATTGACTGATCCTTATAAGGAAAAGAGATAAGGGTAAAAAAAAAAAAAATCTAAACCATTGTTTTCTTCAATAAACATGGATTTTATAATAGTAAATTGTTAGCTTAGAGAGATCTTTTTGCTCTTCAATTCAAATCCCGTTACCATTCTTTAGGGACAGAATTTTGTTATGACGTCTCTTGCAATTAGTCTTTACATGATATACTTAATATTCTAGTTCCTTTGTTGAACCCACTGAGTACTAGCTTTCTGAAATCACAAAACTTCTTCTTAAATGAGGACCTTATCAACCTCCTCTTGAAGGCTTTTCTCTAGCTCTCTAAGAAAGGTAGAAAAAAGGAAGGATTTACTTTTTGAATGCCATTTTAGCTAACAAATGATTCTTACAACACTTAATATGTCAAAAAAAAATTCTTGTTCTAATCTAAAATCTTAGTTTTAAAGAAATTTAAAACTTCATTTAGTTAAAGGTCTCTTCTCTAAGTCGTGTTCAAAAAGGAACTATAGTCTTTATGTGTGAGCCATAAGGCTTTAAAGTAGAAAGGCCTATAGTTACTTCTTCCAATAACAGAGTCATAAAGCTAAATCAGTATAGGGTTATAGTCAAAGAACTTAACCCAAGCAAGAGAATTAATAAAGCAATTGGGGAAGGAAGTCACCCATTTAACATTACTTAAAGCCCTATCAAAACTCTTAAAAACATGAGTTTAGGACCCTTCTAGGTGAATTAAGGGCTTTTGTAACATAAGTCTAAGAGCTTAGCACGATTAATCCTATCAATGAAAAGATCACATCGAGCTAAATTGTTTAGAGCACCACCCACCTTTTCATGACGACTATTGATGTCGTTAAAGTTCTTGGCCATAATCCAGTAGTTCACCATGTTATTTGTAATACTCCAAATATCTTCCTAAAGCACCTATTTATTATTTGAATGGCGAATAACATAAATCATAGTATGAACCATTTAGATCATAGGCTTCTTAGCAATAAGAGAAACCTTATTACTTTTCCATGCCACCCAAATACCACCAGATCATCCATTACTTGGAGTAATAAAAACAATAATCAAACCCAAGCTTCAAAAGCTTACTTCTAGCATCTTCACTGCCATGAGTCTCTACTAAGCCTACTAAGTTAGGAGAATAAGAGTCAACAAACTATTTAAGATATTGTGAAAGCCACTAGTGCTAGCTCCCTTAATACTTCAAATTAAAACTTTATTCGTTGGAAAAATAAAAAAAGAAAGGATTAGAACTGCATGTGCTAGGACTGGAGGAGTAACACCTTTATCCATCTTGTGAAGCTTAGTATGACTCATTTGGATCAAATGGTTAGAAGCCCGATCCTATCTATTAGGCTCCAAAGCTATATGCTGAACCATAATAGCAATAAAAACATTCGAGGGCCTAATTGAATTATAAGACCCTTTCTTCCCCACTTTATGTGTTAAGGCTCGAACATAATTAGAAGGTGAATCCTTGTTCTTCAGGTAATTCTCACTAAAACTTATCTCATTCTCCTTTCCATAGCCCAATATATGAGAAGCTTAGTGAGGATAGTTGTGAACAATATTCTAGATGTCCTTACTTTTAAGCCTATGGCCTGATCTAACAGTACTGCTTGACTTACTTGGATTTGTTAAGAAGTGTTTAAACTCCATGTTAATTTCCCTACTAACCATACTGTTAATCTTGCGATTTGAATTACCATGTATCTCTCTGGTGCTTATATTTTTTTTTCCACATTAAATTTTCTAATAGATATCTCTCCTAAATCTTCCTCATTGATACTGGTAAGCAAATCAAAATGAGAATCCAAAGATCATGCACCTATTCTAGCCATGACCTTCTTGCTTAATCTACATGGTTTCCTAAACTTTTGAACTACCATCCATGGCCTTGAATGATTCTTTGATGGTGGAGCTCTCCTCACAAAGTTGACAATCTCATCCTTACTAACACTTTGCTCCTCTTGACCTTTTTGATATAGCACCTTATTTGGGCACCTTTTTACATAATAACCAAACCTTCCACAACTTAGGCATAGAAGATGCAATCCTTTATACTATAGATGGTAAGTTTTACCCTTCAACCTAAAGGTTGGAATGAGAGGTTTATTAAGGTCTTGCTCCATATAAATCCTGGCATACTACCCTCGAGCTTGAAGATAGGTGTTGAAGTCTACTTTAACTATCTTTCCAAACTTTTTCCCAATGTAACTAAGGATATTTGAATTGTAGTATTCAATAGGTAGGTTAAAGATCTTGACCCAAGCTACAACCTTGTTTATACTTGTAAACTCTAGATTGAAGCTTAAACACCATCTTCCAATTATCACATAGTAATCAAAGATCATCCAAAGATCGCTCGTCAAAGCAAATTCCATATCTTCTTTATTGGTGAACTTGAACAAAAGAAGTTGTTACCAAGATTTACAAAAGTAATGACACTGTTCTTCACCTATATTTCCTCAAGCCTAGAGTTCACAGCTTTATAGCCAATAGATCTTTCCAAAAGCTTAACAATTAAGGACATTCTTTAGGGTTGATAAAGCCACCTTTCCACTCTTTCTAAGAAGACAAACTCAGGACACTCATTTTCTCCCTCCAAATTATCAAAAACATTTGGACCATCTCTAGAAGGCTTTTGTCCATTACTATTTGAACTTTCATTTATAGAAAATTCATTATCACTCATCCCTTCCAAAGTATTTGAATCATCCTTAGAATCACTTGATGACAAACCTTCCTTGGATTTAGCACCAATAAGCTTTTGTTTATAGCTTGGTTTAGCTCCTTCTTTTTTAGTCATCATCGAGTTATCATAACAAACTAATCCATCATACTATAACGCAACTCTTTTATGATCAAATAATTGATTAGAACTCTTAATCTTTTTAGAACTCTGATCCATCACATCT
This sequence comes from Erythrophleum ivorense, assembly GCA_026724425.1. NCBI lineage: Eukaryota > Viridiplantae > Streptophyta > Magnoliopsida > Fabales > Fabaceae > Erythrophleum > Erythrophleum ivorense. Next base: position 175,484 of record JAIUCV010000218.1, on the reverse strand, counting down.
CTCTCCTCACTAATTGCCTCCCTTTAGTTCGCTTCCTTAACCTCCTTGACCTCTATCTTTTTCATAACAACACCTTGATTTCATCATTTTCAACTTTGATTTGTTTTACTTTCATATTGCTTGAGGAACTCTCCTTTCAAATTCAATTCTTGATCATATCATGGGGTAGCTTTTTTAAGAGTTATAATGTTTAGTCTACCAAGATCACTAAGGTCACTAACATTATCACATGCAATTTAACAAGAATCTTGCATTTCAAAATAATTAATATAATAATAAGATCAAAATGAATTCAATATAGTTATTTTATTAATATATTCTTAAAATTAAAAAAAAGATCTAAAAAAAAGAAAAAGAAAAATTATGATGGTTGTGCACTTTTTAACATTATCATGCTTCTTACTAACGAATTCCTCATATGTGGTTCTCTTGTAATTATATTTTAAAACACATAAATTATTTAGTGGTAAGTTATATGCATAGTTAAAACCATTATATATATATATATATATATATTTTTTTTTTGCATTCCAAGAAAAAAAATTTATTAACAAATCATTAAGCAAAAATCATTAACAAACCAACTTGATTTTCATTTGAGCTACTAAAAAATGATTTAATTAGCTTTTCAATATTAGTTTTTTTGCATCACAAAAGTGCACTAGCTCTTCTTGACATCGAACTTTGACACTTACATTTTGGACACAATTTTTCATTATAAGTAACAATACTTTTAAAATTAAATTGGTCATTCAATCAACAAAGACAATGATTTATGAGTCAATAGTTCAATTATGGTCAAACTATGGTTAAAATGGTAATAATAAAATATTTTTTTTTAATTTATATATATTAAAAATCTAATATAATAAATAATAACTTATATGAATTTTATCTTTAATTTTTTTGTATTAAATTAAAGGTTAAAAATTTGCAAATACTAACAAAATAATTTATAATGGCTCATCGATAAAGTTGTCATTTTGCATTGGGTTTGATTCCTTTTGTTATAAGTTTTGCCAAAATAAAACTAAAATAGAGTTCTTATATAAAGCTTTACATTATATAAGTAAACATCACTTGCAAGCAAAATGGTTAAGATGCTAGTGGGAGCACAAGACATTGGTTTTGAACTTTTACTAGATATTTTGCCAAAATAAAAGCACATACTAGTTCAACACTTCAAGGAGCTCTAGTTTAAGCACAAAATCAGCTAGTTGGACCCGGTTACCAATTTTTAGCCAAGTTTGACTAGTTTTGAACAAGGTTGGTTTATAGGCTTAACCAAATCAAACCAGGGTTCATTTTGCCAGTTTTCCACTTTAACTAACCTGTTTGGTTTAATTACATTGATAAATAATGTAGGTTTTTGAAGCAGTAGTTTAGCTAAAGTCATGTTTAAATGATGTACAATAACAGTTGTTAAACCAATTTTACTTATAATTACTGTTAAGTTTATGGACCTAATGTTACTTTGTTAGTGAATGTTGTTAAGTCAAGAACTTAATGTCAATTTATATTTCACCATTGTTATGTCAAAAACTTAATGGCAGATTATATTTAATTGCCATTAAATCACAATCCTTTTTAAGTGCCACGGAGCTAGGCTTTGTTGTTGTGACATTTTACTCTGCAGCTTTTGCACCAGAGAGCGTGAATTTGATGGACTTAATTATATGCCCTTGGCAAAAATACAAATATGATGGTCTCCTAGCTTGATCTATTAACACCTTGTTTGCCAAGACCAATAATTTTGAAAGATAGGTCAAGAAAGATAGCTTATGGCTATGCATCAGCCAAGGCACCCATTATAAAGGATGATGGTGAAGATCATGATGGTACTAGTGCAGCTACTTCATTCGTGCCATATGGATGTGTTGCATCATCTTCCTTCACCTCAATACAATTGTAGAAAGACTTTAGAGGTGTTAGCTTATCTTCTTTTACGTCGGCACCATAGTACACAAACTTTAAATGTTCTAGTCCCTCTTATCATGCGCTATAGTTGCCACAGTCTTCCTTTAGAGTTCTTGAAGCCTCATTTTATGCATCAATATCACCACAGTTGTAACAAGGCTATGGGTTGTTCATGGCATTATTTTTTAATCTATCAATATTTAATATCAAGTATAATAGTCAATTTTTTGAACATGAATGATCGTCACACAAACAACAAAAGTAGTACATGGCACCAAATTAATCAAATATTCTATTTTAGTCCCCTAAATGGGATTTGAACTTTCCACTAATTGCTAATATAGTTGACTCACAACAAGAAGGACATGACTAGTTGGTGTGATAGTGACCCAAATGAGTAACTAAAAAGTCCTATTATGGAACAAAGAACTATTATTTTAATTAATAGGTAGTCTTTTTTTTTAATATCACGTTGGTAAAATTTTGCATATTTTGATTTAATACTCAATGATAAATTAATGTTGAAAAAATTATTAAGCTAGTCTTGGCTATTGAGAAGTCCAGACTAGCCTAAAATAATAAAAAAAGTTGGGATAGGCCTTGAATAAGACAAAAAAAGGGTTAGTCTTGGCCTCCTATGACAAGCTGCTGCGTCCAATATTAAAAAAGAAATCAAGTACAATATCTAGGTGTAATAAGAATAGCCACATAGCTTTTCATTCAATAATTTTTTTTAATAATATTCTTGTAGAAAAATCTTTAAGAACCTTTTGTAAAACAATATCCAAACCCATTTAGCTAAAAATTTAAAACCCATATATTTTTGGGGGATTGATTTGAAATTTAGGAAGGGCATTAGTGATTTCTAGTTACAAATCTTGCGTGCAAAATAATGGTGTTCTCATTGTTAGACTTCATGGATATATAAAATCATATTTATAACATCCAATACAAGAGAAATAGATTGAAATATTACCTCCCGCCATTACTTGAATTCTCTGTTTTCTGATGGAAATTCTGTCGTTTGAAAGTTGCAGGGAATGCTTCCAAACTCTGGTTAACACTCTATGATGGTGTTATGTTTAGATGATTGTATTAACCGAGCTTGGGGGCCCCTGTATTTATAGGCAAAGTTTTCAACGACAATTCCATCATATTACCGAAGAAAATGACACGTTTTGAGAAGTGGGAAATTATCTCACGAAGCCCATAATTTTCGGACCATAATGGAGACGTTGCAAGCCACGTTCAGATGTGCAACGTGGGTTCTGTCATGCATAGATTGCTGCCATGAACTATTGCATAACTCACGTCCTGTATGTATGCGTATGCAACGTCCCACACTCATTCCACTAGATGAGACTTTTTTGCTTTGTTGGAAAGTTGTTGTTGTGGGTCATTTAAGGATGGGACATGATACTGTTGTAAGGTGTATGACATCATCTTGTATATGTCACGCCACTTTGGTGCAATCTCCTGCTACAAAAGCGGAAAACATGTGATCCAACTTGCAAATTTTATTTTGGTTTAAAAAAAAAATTGTAGACAAATTCTTTCTATTCACTGTTTTGAGTTTTATAAAGTTAATGACTAGGACACTTTATCAATACTTTATTTTCCTTTTTATTTTTTCCTATTTTGAGTTTGTTTAAATTATAATAATTAATAAATAGTAAAAGTTTGATTATAAATTCATTACTTTGAATTTTTTAATGGACATAATTTACTTCAATAGATAGATGAAATTAATAAAGAAAATAGAAAGGCTTAGCTTACATATACATTAAACTTTTTTATATTAGTGTCGAATAATATGCAACTAATTTTTCTCATATTTTAATTAATTTATTTTTAATAAAAAAATTGAACACAAGAAAAAAGACATTATATTGTTAAATTTTATTGATGCATCTATTTTACTACATTTCTTTAATTTCTTACACTCAACTTAAAACTAAGGAAGTGTAGTTAAAAATCTTTTTAACTTATTGTGAACATCATATTTTGTTCAGGATACTCTAAAAATTATAATCAAATCAAATTAGCAAAAAAAATTTTAATTAAACAAATTAAATCAAAACTAAAAAAAAGTGAGAAGCAAAAAAAATAAAGCAAAATGAAACAAAATCAAATCAAATTAGCAAAAAATAAAAATAAAAAAGTACCAAAACTAGAAATTGTAAAATAAATAATAATAATAATAAAGCAAACCCAAACAAAATAAAAAAAAAGGAAATTAAAAAGCCCAACATGTTAACCCAAACCTCCGCAACTCCTTTTAATCCTTAACTCCTTTTGGTTCAAAGAAACAAAACTTATAGCCCAATATATTAAAAAAGGAAGAACAAAATGAAAAGAGAAAGAAGGAAGAAGCCTAATAGCAGATGAAGCACATCCATTTCTTTTAAGTTGTGGCCATAAGATCCATTTGTGAACCCTACTTGTGCCCTCGCCTCCCTCGTGTTCCCTCGGGTCCTCCAAAAAGTGGGAAAAAGCAAACCACGCTGAGATGGTGGGTGGACAAAAACATTATAACATGCACTAACATTGCAGGATAATGGAGCAGAGGAGAATTAGGGTAGTACAAGATAAGCCATTCCAACATTATGGTACAGAGGAATTTGTAGACTCATAGGAAGGGAAGGATGAGAAGCACTCTTGGGTCCTCTATAGAAAGGGAATTCAACTAGAAAAAGGGGGTGATAAAAAAAAGAGACAGGGAAGCAGAAAGATTGAGGGAAAGACTAAGAGTAAGGAAGGGGGAGACGTGGTGAAAAAGCCAAGAGAGAGAAAATCATGAGGAAGCTTAGGCGATTGGATTGAGGAGAAAGACTTTAAGAAGGTGAAATTTCTAAGGTTAGAAAAAACAAAGAGGAGGAATAGGATCCGAGAAGGGTGTTGCTTCATTGTTTACTACCGTCGACCATTGTCAATTTCGTGAAAGGCATGGTTTCTTGGTTGCTCCAATGAGACATGAAGAAGCAGAGAAGTGGAAAGGCAACAAAGTGGAGACAACTAACTTTTGTTTTTCATACTTATAATGAACTCTTGAACGAATATCCTATTTGGTTGCACACAAGCACACAACCATCATAAAATATTGTATGCTTGCAAATATTTCTTTATGGATATTTTTATTTTTATTTTTATATATTATTTTTCTTGTACAGTAGTGTGAGATATTTTATCTCCTTAAGTACATAGGAATCAACCAAAGTACTATGTTGCGACAATAAGTCTATTTAGTACTTACCGGGCCTTTACGTTTACATTTTAATAATTTTTGGGTTCCAATAACTTTATCAAATTAATTTTATTTTTTAAAAAAAATTCAAAGAAAAAATATGTAAAAATAATTCAAAACAAAATAGAAGAAGAAGTCTTTAGAAAACGAAATGAAGTTCTTTTAGAGAAAATGTATATTCAAAAGTTTCAAAGTGTAAAAAATAAAAAGAAAGGTGACAAAAAAAATCAAACAAACTTCCTCTTCTATTGATTTTCTAAGAAATAATAAATAAAACATAGATAGTGTTTCAAAATATAAAATATTGTAAAAAAAAAAAGGTTAAGATTGTTTAACCCTTTTTTTAAAATGAAAGACAAAGAAAGAACCAAAAAAGCTAAAACAAAAATCAAAGACCACAAATCAATAAAATAATAATAAAAAATAAAAATTATTAAAAAATCAATCAATCATTTTAAAATAAAAACATAATAAATTAAAAAAAATCAATAAAAGTAAAAATAAATAAAAAACCATAAAAAAATAATAAATCATAAAAAATTATCAAAAAATCCCAAAAATTAATTAATTAAAAATTTAAGAATCCTTTTTACTTAAAAAATAATCAAGAATGTCAAAAATCAAAGTAAAAAATCTTAAAGAAAAAATTAAATCAATCCATCAATGGACAAAATCAACTAAACAAAAATCAAAAGAAAGAGTGTCATTTCAAAAAATACTAAAAATATAAAAAAATAATAATATAAAAAATAATCAAAATTAATAAAAAAATAAAAAAAATAACAACAAAAAAACAAAAGTTAAAATTAAAGAAATCAAAATAAAAAATCATAAAAATCAAATAACAAATAAAAAATAAAAAATCAAAGAAATTAATATATAAAATAAAAAAAATCATTAAAAAAAAGAGAAAGAGAATAGTGGAGAAATAAAATTAACTCTATTTTTTGTAAACTAAAACATATTAATCAATTTTAAAGTTGTTTTCTTTGCTAAAAGTAAAAGTAATTTTTACTTTCTTCCTCTTTTCACAAAAAAAAAAACACTAACAAGAAAAAAAATAACACCAAAAAAAAGGAAAAATAAACAAAGACCCCAACTAATAAATACAATCTTCTAGCATTGAACTATATGGATTTTGATTCTTTTCGTAGGGTACATAGGTTCTAAGCTCTTGTTCTGCGTTAAATTTGGCTTTGTAAATAAAATTTTTTCCCTTTTATTTTCTTTTGCTACTTCTTTTTCTTTTCTTTATTTTTGCATATGATTGTTGGGAGAATTAAAATAAAATTAAGGTCATTTTAGTTTTGCACAATTAGCTTAGGGTAATTATTTTTAGGAACAAGTGTTGTGGAGTATTTAACACTTTTCTTACTCATAACTATCGAATCTATTTTTGGTTCATAGACCATTTTCTTATAAAAAAAGCTTTTCCAAAGTTTTGTCTTTTAAAATTAAAATTTTGGTGATGACTCCACTACTTTGATTTCATTTTTTGTTTTGTCGAAAATCAAAATTTTGAAAATTTTCTTTTTGTCATCATGCGGTTGCATTTTGAGTGTGACATTTGTCATAATGACTTGAAATGCTATGAGTGTTGAAATACCATAAGTACACTTTTGATGGTGACTTTAGTCATCACTAAAAGTCTCAAAAGAGTCATTATTAAATGATTCTTGAAACGTCTATTAATTAAAGTTTTGGTAATAAAGAAAAAGTCACTATTACAACCTTTCTTCAGTGGTTAAAAAAGTCATTACTAAAAGTTATGTAATGTTAGATATGTAAAAAAAAGTAAATGTATAAAAAGTTGATAAGTGAGAAAGAAAATGACATTCTTATCCTTGCTTTTGAAAAAGTGAATAGATAGGATAAGAAATGACAAATATTGTTGAGTAATGATTACAAAAGCATTATAGATATTGCAAAAATATTACATCACGAATTACATTACAAAATGACTACCAGACATAGACAAAAATTGCCACTAAAAGCAAAGGGTTTCAGTGGCCACTTAAAAGTCACCATTGATAGGGTCTTTTAGTGGTGACAAACGTCGCTGTTAAGGAGTAAAGAAAATTGATGAGGTAAGAAAAAGATATGGAAGGAACTTTCCAAGTCAAACTATAGAGTAAAGAAGGAAGCAAAAGGCAAGGAAAAAAAAAAGATAGACAAAAAATGATGTTAGAAACGGTGATGCTGGAGCAAGTAATAATAATAGAGTTGGTGAAAAGAGCAACAACAACGGAAGAAGGTAAAGTTGAAATTTCCAAAGTCAAAGTTGAAAATTTTGAGTTCATTAAAGTAAAAGGTAGGGGGACAATAGTGATTGAGAGTATTTTGAGCATAAAATTAACCCTTAATGTTTTATAGATGGTTAAGATTAACTAAAATTTACTAAGTGTTAGGCAACTATTTGAGAAGGGCTTTAAGATGCTCTTTAAAGATAAGAAGTGCTTCATCAAAGATGTGAGACTAGGAGGTGTTCATGACAAGATTGAAAAGCAAGAAATTTACTTTGGACCTAATGGAGGGGGTGCATGCAGCATATTCAATCTTTGTGAACAATGCACCAACTTGGCATGAAGGACTTGGCCATTCTATCATGTAGCACTCTTGTTATTGAAAAAAGAAAGATTTAGTTTAAGGTTCACCTCTACTACAAGAAAACCTACCTAGTTGTATGGCTTGTTAATTTGGTAAGCAAGGTAGGTTGCCATTGCCTCAAAAAGTTTAAAGAGCTTCATAAAAGCAAAGCTTGTGGTAACAGTTATGCTTAATTGTTTGAAGTAGATTTCTCTAAAACTTTTGCATTAGTTGCAAAGTTGGACAATTTAGGTTATTGCTAGCAATTACAACATAAAAGGGAAAGAAAATGAATCAATTAGATGTTAAATCAACTTTTTTAATGAATTCATGGAGGAAGAGATATATGTAGAGCAACCAAAAGGCTTTGCCATGCAAGGACATGAAAATAAGGTGTATTTGCTAAAAAAGGCCTTATATAGTCTTAAAAAAACTCTAAGGACTTGGTATAGCAAAAATGATGATCTATTACTAAGTTTAGGGTTAAAAAAAAAGCCTTATTGATTACTTTGCATGTGAAGAAAATGGTTTTTGGCTTAATAATTGTATCTATTTATGTTTATGACTTACTTGCGATTAAAAGTAATGATGAGCTTATAAAGGAACTCAAAGCTAAGATGCTAAAGGTCTTTGAAATGACTGAATGTGATGTGTGATTTCCATGGAGAAGTAAGGTAGAAATTGAATGTATTTATTTGCCAATACAAGTTTGCAAAGGAGATTATAGAAAGTTTCAAATCGTATTAAGGGTGTTGAAATTCAAATACTCTTATGAATATGAAAGAGAAATTCAACAAAGATAAAGGTGTTGAAAAGGTTACTAAGGGTCTTTATGAAAGCTTAATTGGTTCTTTGATGTACTTTATAACAATTAGACATAATAAAGTACTTGTTTTAAGCTCACTTTCATAATTTATGCATTGTGCTAATGAGGTTCATTTTCAAGAATTAAAAGGATATTGAGATACATAAATGGGCATAATAAATTATGGTATCAAATTCTTTCATTGTTAAGATTTTTAGTTACATTGTTTCTTTGAAAGTGATTCTAAATATGTGGTTGCTATAATAACTATTAATCAAACTCTATGGTTCATGAAAGCATTGATAGATCTACATAAGGTGTAAGATAAAAGCACACACATTTTTGTTCATAACCAAGCAATGATTGCCATATCCAACAATCCATTCTTTCATGAAAAGACAACACACTTTAAGATTAAGTTTTATTTTTTAGAAGAAATACTAAAAAAAGGAGAAGTGAATTTGTTTTATTACAAAATAGAAGAGTAAGTAGCAAGTATTTTAACCATAACAATGTCCAAGGCAAAGTTTAAATTTGAATGAAATAAATTACAATTTGAGAAGGATCTAGGTACTTACTTAGATGTAGTAGAAACTAGATTTTGCTTGAATTTATACACCAGATGGCTTAGAGAAGGATCACAAGAGGAAACCTAATCGTTATTTCATAGTAGATGCATTACAGTTAAAGGAGAAGGAGAGTTTTTTTCTCATTTATGTGTTTTCATCTTTGTGTTTCTTTTTCTTTTTCAAAGAGAAAAGGAGTTAAGGGGAATGGAAGATGCAAAGGGAAGGAAACACCACTCTGACACACACTTGCATGATCAGTTTTCTAACATAATTCACTAACACTTATTAGATAACTACTCTCTCATAATAATAATAATAATAATAATAATAATAATAATAATAATAATAATAATAAAAAATTCAAAAAACCATCCAAAACTCAAATTCAAATAATAATAATTTAATTAGTAACTAATTAATTAACAAATACATAATTAAATAATTAAATTTATCCTCATAAAAAATTGGTTTTGGTTATTTGTTGGGTCAACCTATCAGGAGCATCCTATTTTTCAAAAAAAAAATTTAATAAAAAAATTAAGCATCTATAGCAGTTGATGTAAAGAGAAACATTCAATTTATGCCTTAGATGATAGATGCTAGGTTTAAGTTGTTAAAGATGCTCCAAAAGAATAGGGCAAATATAGAAGATAAGGAGGCTAATTTATCTTTTAGATTATTATTATTATTTGTTAGTATTTGTTTTAATTACTCAATTTTTTATGTAATTTGTTAGGATTTTCAATTATATTTTGGTTGTATTTAAACCAATTGTGATCAATAAATTAAGTAGACTTTTCTAGTTCAATAACCTTTTCTTTCTTTGCTATCAATGTTTGTTGTTCTTGTGTCAAGATAACAACAAAGATAAAAGACAAAGATTTGATCAAGCAAGCTCCCAAATTCATAAGCAAAGAAGATACGAAAGCTAAAGTTAAGGAACCCTAGGATTTTACTTGTGTTTTTATGATTTATAGTGGTTTGAATCCTCCTACTTTGGTGAACTTGGCTTTTCGATCCTCTTACTTTATTATTCTTTAATTGCGACTGAGTTCAAAAGTTGCTTGCTCAGTGGTTGGAGGGATAGTGTAGGTTTTGGTGTTGAAAATGGATGAAGCTCAATGGTGATACTGATGAATGTCAAAGATCATGGAAAATAGAGATGGTGCAAGATGATGGATTTAAGTCCTCCTTCAATGTACGTGCCTCCTTTTTCCTTTTCTACTTAATTGAAAATGAGAAAGGTTTGAGAGGGAAGGTGATTTTTAGAAGATCAGAAGAGAAGGGCTTAACAAGGATTGAAAATGTAAGAGATCAAAAAAATGGATTCAATGCATTGGGAATCGAAGAATGGAAAGAAAAATGAAACAAAAGAATGAAACAAAAACAATACAAAGGATGAATAAGACCAAAGGCAGTGACGTCGATGTGGCGAAATGGGGGCAAGGAGTGGCAGGAGCCAAGGCTTAAAATTAAAAAAGATATTGATCGAAAGAAGGCAATGGGGTTTTTCTTCTTTTGCCACTAGGTTGTCCTTTGGTTTTAAGTATTATATTTTATTTTAATTTTTTAAAATAACTTTTGGTGATCACTATAGTTGCCACTATATGTCAACTTTTTGGGGGTGGTTTATTAAAATTCCTCAACTAATTATATTTTTAAATGACTTTTGTAATGACTTTAGTCGCTAGTAAAAGTTTAATTATCTAAAATTGTCACTAACTATTTCAGTTAATATATTTTTAAGTTTTAACAAAAAAGTTCTCTTTTAAAAGAAATTAAAACTTTAGTGATAACTTTTAAATATAGCCACTAAAACTCTTTCCGTGGCGGCAACATTGTCACAAAAGCTCTTTACTGTTGATATTGTTAGTCCAAGTGCAAACTTTAATGGTTTAAAGATATATTAGGCTTCCTTATGATGCTTGTTGCACCTAAGTGCAAGGATTTCTTCTTTGAGCTTTAGTGAAATTGGGCTCTTTCATTTTTGGAAATAAATCATTTATAGTCATTAGAGTGACTAGTGACTAGTGTGTGTAAAGGATACACTTAAGTGAATGCTTGATATCTTTTTTTTTTGTTTTTTTAAATTTTTTGTAGAGAAAAAAAAATTTCAATAGTGAGAATACAAATTTTTGTTGTAAACAAATTTTGATTATGAGAAAAAAAAATTTAAACTAAGATGACAAAAATTTTAACTATAAAGAAAAATTATACTTCAAAAATTTTAATTATGAGAAGAAATTTTTTTGGTTTGTTAGGCTTTTAAATAATTTTAAAATTTAATATTATTTTTAATAAATATTTTCAACTTGTAGTCATAAAATGTAATTTTTTTTCAAAAATGTTAATAGTAAAAATTCATTTTTTAAATAGTAGCTAAAAATTGGATAAATAATAAAAAAGACTTATAAGTTTTATAATATGAAGTATACTTTTTCTTTATGACTAAAATTTTTATTTGTATAATTAAAATTTTTTAATCTCTCAATCAAAAAGAAATAGGTGTCAAGTATTTGCTTTACTGTACCCTTTGCTATCACACTGGTGATTGCAGAGAATCCATTTCCTTCATTTTTGGGTTTCACTTGTATTTATGTAAACTTTATGGCTCCGTTTGGTTTGTGCAATCGTGAATGCATTCTCTTTATAAAATTTATATAATGTCTATTATACTTTTATATTTATTATTATATCTATTAAATTACCTTTTAAAAAATAAAGGTAAAACAGTCATTTTTTATCTCACCTACTCACATTTTACATTTTCTTTACCATTATATTATTCAACTAAACATTCCTTATGATTTAACTACAGACAAAAAGAAGTCTAACAAAAAATATTTCATAGTATATATTATTTTAAAATTTCTTCCTACAAAATAAAATAACCTAATTAAAGATAAGATTATCTAAAAATAGATGTAATTATTACTAAATAATAGACAAGTTTGTTAAAATATGTTAAAAATATATAAACTAATAGCATAAATAAAAATTCATCAAGAGTCTAATGTAATTTTTTTAAAAAGAATATCATATATAATAGGAAAAATTATAGTTTAAGACTTCAAATTAAAAATATTTATATGGAAAGATTTTAAATTTTAAAATTATTTTAAAAAAATTTAAAGGAAAAAAATTTAATTTGGAGTCTTAAATTGTAATTTTTCTACATGCATTTTAAAGTTTTTATCTTAAAATTCTTTTAGAATAATTTTAAATTTTAAGATTTTTAATATAAATATTTTTAACTTAAAAACTTTAATTATAATTTTTTTCTATATGATATAGCCAAATTTTAAATAATTTACTAAAAATTGTGCATATTTGGGTAGAGATCTAAGACACAGGAGCCCCCACCATGTCTCAAATCAGAGACCTTTTATGAGATAGAGTAGCATCTAATGATATTGTTTTTGCTTTTTTTAAAGTCACCACAATTCAGTCCAATACGGACATATATCGTCTCAAAAGTATTCTCTCTCTTCTTATGTATGAACCGGCATTAGTTTTGGGCTGTTGAGCTACCTAAATTGCAATTTGCAGGAGGAGTTTATTGGTATAGAATCTATAGATGATGCAGAACAACCCTGCTAGTTCATACAGAACCGATAGAAAATTCATAGAGAGGAACAGAAGAAACCAAATGAGGGCTCTTTATTCCAAGCTCAACTCACTCGTCCCTCATCAAACCTCAAGGGTACTTCATTTAATCTAGTTTAATTAGCTCCTTCATTATGTATCTTATGATTTTTTATTATTTATGTATTATGTTTAAATCTGGTGGTGCAGGAGGTGATTTCACTGCCGGATCAGCTAGATGAAACCACGAGCTACATAAAGAAGCTTCAGATGAAGTTGGAGAAGATGAAGGACAAGAAACACAGCCTTATGGGAATGGATAATAAGCCTAACAGTGGGAGCCTAGTTAATAAGAGAGGAATGATTATGGGTTTGAAATCACCCCAAATTAAGATCCACCATATGGGTTTTGCATTAGAGGTTTCTGTAATTACTGGGTTGGATTGCCCGTTCGTTTTCAATGAGACCATTCGCATTCTTCATGAAGAAGCAGCTGATGTTGTTAATGCCAGTTATACAGTCTTTGAAGATGCTGTTTTTCATACCATACACTGTCAGGTGACCAATCAATAAAATTCCCACTAAACTAACAATTGGATTGTTCTAGTCCCTTAAATTAAAATCACTACCTCCATGACTCAGTTCTTGAAAATAATAAAATCTGTCAACATTCATTGTCTGCTTGATCTAGCCAAATTTTAATATGAGTTTATTACCTTTACGTATAGCTGATCTAGCTTTGTTTTGATGTTCTTCAGGTAGTAGAATCTGATATTAAAGCTGCGAGGATCTCGGAGAGATTAATGAGGTTTTTCCATGATTCTGGTGCATTTTGAAGAGTATGGCAATGGCGGCTTTTGTGGAATTTTAATGATCAGATTGTGAACAAATTGTGCTTAATTGTAAGAGATAAATTCGCATTCTATCTATATTTAAAATGATCCGATCTTACTATGCTGCCATAGTTATAGATAAATTAATGCACAGCAGAATTTATATGACAACAGCTGATCTGTACTACGCGGGTGGATATATATAATATATACACTATATTCTATATTGTTGTTGGATAGTTGAAAACTGATAGGAAGAGTCTTTACTTAACTAATTATTCCTGTCTCAGATATTATTAAGTCATTGTTCCTGTCTGTTTGGGATTCAGATTAAAGGAAAAGTAAAAGCAAATAGGAGGAATGAAAATTAATAAAATTGACACTGAATCTAAACATGATGCTTGCATTGTACAATATTACTATTTTCTATTTGCTTATTCCTTTCTTTCTTTCCTCTTTTTATATATTTCCCAAACAAAGGGGCGTTTTTTCACTGTATTAAGCTGCAAATATCTGGAGAAAAGGGTGTGGATGTTTGCTTAGGATGAACCAGTGTGTGCACAGTACCGAAAAGACAGAAACCAAGACTATTCTCTCTGTCTTAGTGTGTATAGTTCATTCAATGAGAGAATTAGCGGTAAATATTTGTCGCTTGTTCAATGGTTTTGGTAGGGCAAACTTTTGTAGTCAAGGCTTGCTCATGAAATAACAATTTGAATTACATTGGATTTTTTTTTTTGGGTCCAAAGTACAGTGGACTTGACCCCTAAAAAAGTTAAGGCCACAGTGGATAAGGATTTGTACAATTATTAACATAGTATATAATCACATATTCACTTAGTACAACTACGCCAGAACTCGACTTGAGTACATTTAAAGAAGACACAGACATTCAACAAGTTATATGTACGTGACTAATTGTACCATTAAGAAATTAAGTGAAGAGATTTTGGTGGCAGCCTATTCAAGGAAAGTGAGAGAGGAGTAGGGTATCGAATTCCCATGCATCAAGAACCCCTAACTCTTATTTTAGGGAAGCTTGATTCAAGACTCTTGGGTATATTAAGAAGTTAACTTTGTTATTGAACAGAAAATGTTGAGGCTAGCCTCTAAATGATGTGTTACCTTGGGAATTTGAATCATCTAAAATACTTTAAAAGAGATGTTCAGTAGTAATGTTGTGGTTTCTGGGAGGTGGAATTTCAGAACTATGAACTTTAATGAAAGAGGAGGCAGGGGGTTGAAATCAAAGATAACAGTAACCACTTCATGTGCGTGCAAAACTGAGAAAGACAAGAAGCTAGGGGCCAAGTCCTCTTAAACTCCCAGACCAAGCAGGGAATGACGAATTTCCCACTGGCAGTAGCTACTGCAGTGGAGAGTGAGACTAAGAATTCCCGGCTATGGTCTCTAAAACTGCTGTTGGAGGACACAGTGAGTGTCAACAACAGGAAGTGGATTCTCATTTCAGATCAATAGAAGGTTCGCTCAAGTTATATTTTTCTCTGTTAAATTTATTTTCCAAATTAAAGTTTCTTTTTTTAATTTGGCTGTGCATGGCTAGCAGTTGGGTGAAAATATATCATTATCCAACAAGAAAACCTGAAGGATCTAATATTTTCCTTATAGTTTGACCCAAGCAATGGCCTGCAGAAAGCAAGTCAAATGACTTTTACCCATCTCTCCCTTTCGCATAATGAATATACCATTGCAATAGAAAATGCTACATTTAAATCCTACATATATTTTTGATCCTATTAAAATAGGTTTCTATACTGGTTAAGACGAAATTTGCACAAATTGGGGTAACTTATGAATATGATTTGGATGGGTTGAAGCTCAAGTGAACAAGAGTTTTACAAACTGTTGTCCAAGTGAAATGAAAATGAACTATACATATGAACTAGGAGCGGGATGTCGTATATGATTTATAAGCACACTATAAGATGCCAATATCGATTTTAATAGGAGCTAGTAATGGTCATTAGGTGCTTATAACAATTTCATTGGGTGCTAGTAAGACTGCCTACAGTGACAGTAACAACGTTATAAAAGGGCTTGTAACAACTTCACTAGGTGCTAGTGACAGCTTATTATGAGTTAGTACTTAAAGCTAGGGTTAGACTTAGGCTTCATATTATGTTAGGTTACTAATGCATGACACATGCGTTGCACATGTTTATAGAAAACTATGAGGCTATCCCTAGGATGGGGTTTAGCTTTGAACTTGTAGATTAGAGAATTCTGGTGTCTGCATTTTAAATTTTGAGTATATAATGTCATTGTAACGTGTTATATTAATTAAACTAGTGAAATTTTGGTATGAATAGTTATTAAGATGTGTTATGTATTTTGTATCTGGAGATTTATGGTATTGAGATTATTCTCGTCGGTCACTCTTGATTTAGTGGTGCGACAGTAGAGACCTGGTTTTTGTGGCTTTGAAAAACTCAAAGGAGGAGCAGGGTAACTAGATGCTGGTAACGAAAAGAGGTAGGGATCATGCATAAGAATTTTTCTAAAGATTCTTCGAAGTTAAGTTGAGGGTTTAGAGTTTGAGGGACTTTCATGGGAAGGAAGAGGAAAATTTTATGAAAAGAAGAAGAAGGGATTTGGGTTTCAGCGAGTTTGATGACATGGGATCCATGGGCAACGAGAAAGTGAGTTATTCAGTAGAAAAGACTTACTGGGTTTAGGAAGGGTGAGTCGAGAGCTGTGAGACCAAGTGCAGGGAGGATGATCCAAAAACTGTAACAGAAGAAAGAAGGCTTTTTGACCAGGACACTACAGTGGAGATAATCAATGCTTCCAATCCTGCATCGCAAAAACTTTTTCTGCAGATGCTTAATGCCTTTTTATTTTTTTTAAGGGATATGGGTGAGAAACCCTGCTTCCGACAATTTTATATTTATATGTTTTTTAAACAATGGGATGTGGGGTTTAATTTTTTATCTTTTTAATTTTTTATTTTGAAATAATGGGATGTGGGGTCAAATTATTAATTTGTTAATTTTAATTAAATAAAGGATATTTTTTTAAATTTGATTATTTTTTTAAATACACAAAAATGATTTATAAT
This sequence comes from Erythrophleum ivorense, assembly GCA_026724425.1. NCBI lineage: Eukaryota > Viridiplantae > Streptophyta > Magnoliopsida > Fabales > Fabaceae > Erythrophleum > Erythrophleum ivorense. The sequence goes on along the minus strand of JAIUCV010000218.1, from coordinate 158,866 downwards.
ATAACAATGTGAATTATTAAATGAATGAAATAAATGTAAAATTTTACTTACATAAAAGGTGGGGTACTTATACATCAAAGTAAAAGGCTTTTAGTGCTACAACAAGATCTTCTCCAGTTTACTCTATTGGAATCTAATTTGTCAAGGCCACCAAAGTTGAAGGTTAAGTTAAGAAAGAGAAGCCATGATTCCTATGTCAACCAAAGGAACTTGTGGTGGATGACATGGGTGAATATAATAAACATCAGAGCTAGGGCTTCACCCATTAGCGGTATTGAATCATCTTTTCACATTTTGATACTAATGCAACTAGGCTTTGAAGATACTAATCCTTTTTTTTTGCACCAACATTGCAGTTAACAAATCCCAAAAGTGTCAGTGTCTCTTATTATACACTATCACTTCTACAATTTTCTTACCCACCCCTCCCCCAAAAAAGAAAAAAGACAAAAAAACCATCTATTTACTCACATTTAACGTGGATTGAATTTAAATATTTTGCGCGCGCTCTCTCTCTCTCTCTCTCTCTATATATATATATATATATATATGTATATGTATATATATTCCATCACACTATTGTTATTTTGCGCTATATATATATAGTGGGTTGAATTCTTACAAGTAATGAAATATTTAAAATTTATTAGTATTACTTGTTATTATTTATTATATAATATTTTTAATATATAAAATTAAAATAATATATTTAATTAATATTGATTTGATCACAATCAAATTAATGAATTATGAACTAAACTGTTACCAATTTAATGAGTAGTCTAATTTTGAAAATATTAGTCTTTATCAATGACACAAAATTAAAAATTTAAAAAATCAACAATGACAAAATTGATAATTGCTTGTATTATGAAAAAAAATATCTTAGATAATAAGAAATAAAAAGTACTTTTTAGGTTGTCTTAAAATAGAAATCAAACAAATGGTGGAAGCTGATAATTGTGTGGTAAAAATTACTTTTTGGGTTGTCTTAAAATTCGTTGCTTCTTTATTGTAATATTCTAGTTTAGGACAACTCAACCAAGCTTCCATGGGGGGACTCGGAGCGTAATAACAGCAACTTGATATTTTTGGGGAATGCGCTGTCATTTTGTTTCCAACGTTCGTGGCCAATATTGCCTTGTTTTAGCTTCAAGATAAGAACTTCAAAATTAGGCAAGCTCTTTTTATCTTCTACTTCTTTACGCGCCGGGAATAAAATAAATAAAAGTGAAGTTGATTTATATAATTTTTGTTGACCAAACAAAGCTATATAAATGAATGACATACTTAACAACCTTTCCTAAAACCCATGTTTTCTTTGGGGACTGATTTGAAGTTTGAGAAGGGCATGCCGATTTCCTATTTCAAATCTCACAGGCAAAATAATGGTGTTCCCATTCCACTATCATTTTGAGGATAGGGTGGGTCAGTTTGAGGTTGGACCATGATGCTATCGTAAGGTGCATGACGTCAAATTGTATTTGTCATACCAATTTGGTAAAATTTCCCATTACAAAACCCAAAACATGTGATCTAACTTGTGAATTTTACTTTGGTTAAAAAAAGAAAACTGTTGATGATTTCTTTCAATTTATTGTTTTGAGTTTCATAAAGTTAATTAACAAGGCACTTTATCAATACTTTATTTTTTCTTAATTTTCTTTGTTGTTATTAGACTCAATTAAGACGCTTTAGATGGCTAATTTATAATCTTATTGATAATTTTGTTTCTTTAAATTAAAATAATTAATAAATAAACAAAATTTGATTGTATGATTTCTTGCTTTATAAGATTTAGTTAATGAACATAATTTACTTAAATAGATAGATGAAATTAATAGAGAACAATTGGAAGGGCTCAGTGCACATATATGTATATATATATATATATATATATTTAATGTTAGTGTCAAATAATGTTAAACTCATTTTGTTCCTATTTTTAATTTTAATTTTAATTTTTAAAAAAACCAAAATAAATGTGAAAAATAAAATTAAACGCAATAAAATAGACATAATACATTATCAAATTTATTAACAGATCTATTTTATTATATTCTTTTATTTTTACAAATAATTTTAAATGAATAAAAGTAGTTGAAAATCTTTTCAACTTGTCATTTGGACTTGAGATCAGAGAATATTATATGGGCACATGGGCACATATGAAGAGAATTTCTTAAAGGCACCTCATGCATGTATATTTAAGCATTAAGATTGGATATGTACATGTGAGACTTACTAAACAAATTAAATTTTGATCTTTTAGTGTTTTTGTACTTAGTACACTAAAAAATTCTTCACATATGAATTAAATGTGTCTACCTAAAGTTCTAAACTAGTTAAGTCATACTTATAAAAAGTTTCTCACTTCACCTTCAAAAACTATCCATTCTGTCATCCTCGGTTTTTGAAATTTTCCAATGAGAGGTTGAAGGAAGGTGATGAGTACTTGTCTATTATGGAAATCAATCGTTTCGAAATTCTACCGTTCATGATTTGTACTAAATTCACAAAGGATCTTTGATCACTAATCCAAGACAGCTAGCACCCTAGCCTACAAAAGATTCTCCTTATCTCTATATTTTGTTCACTATGTGTGTTTAGTTTTTAAGAAGAGGAAGATAGAGAAGATGGAAGAGAATGTGTTAAAATCAAAATTGATTGTGCACCACACTTGATTAGTTTTTCTCTCTATTACTAAAATAACTTCATTTTAAATTTAAAAATTAAAAATTTAAATTCAAATAATAATAATTTAAGTAGTAATTAATTAATTAATTAATTAATCAATTTTCTTTCTTAAAAAATTAGGTCGAGTTATAGGGTAGCTTATTGGCAATCCAATATTTTTTAACATCTTTTACTCACACATGATAAGATGAATAATACAGAACTTTTCAGTTCTCTTGAACTTTCATACCAAGTGCTTTATCGTGACTATTCAAGCATAATTTGTTTAGGAGATCTTATATTAGAAATCCTATTATAGGACCAATATAAGAGATGTATCTCTCAAATATACTTTATACACTTATTTGTATGTTTCAGATGTCTTAGATTCTCCTATATACACCATATTTTATACTCATGGCAAATCCAATCTCTTTCAAGTTTAATTTTGCTCAAATTGTGTTTTATATGCATAATATATACACTTATAGCATTACTATAATACCTTCATAATAGGTATATCTTAAATACTAGTATAAATGTGTACTTTTAAGGTAATCTTCTTTTTGCCTATATACTATTTAAATCAAAACCAGTTGCTTTCTTAGCAATACTAGGTTAAATTATTATAACCATAAGACGTATGATAAAGTAGCAAATACTAACTTATCTCTCTATGATATTGTTAAAGTTATAAGGGCATCTATAAAAAAATTTGCTCCTTTCAAAGATTCATACAAAAAGGAAGTAGAGATTTATTCACTTACTTCTCAATTGCAATTATTAAGCACATACAGTATGCATGCTATAGTATTTTTCTTATTTCATAGAAGTGTATGTCAATTTAAATATTTATTAATACCATATAAATTTTAATCTAGACACACATAGTGCTTAAATCAAATTCTACCATTTTGCTTGTCTCTTATGATGTCTTAGAAGAGAATTCACATATGGCTATGAGTATTATGGATAGTGAGAATCTATAATTCAATATGTATATATATATATATATATGTATGTATGTATGTGTTTAGATTTCATCTAGACCTTTCTTTTTCCCTTTTGGTGAGACAATATATTTATATTTTGTATTCTTTCCTTTTCCCATATTGGCTCTTCCGTTACCTTGTATGGTAAAGATAAATGTTTTATCTTAGCTCATTTCTCATAAGTGCCAAAGACAATTGCTCTGTGAGAGAGCCAGCCTTAACAACATGTAGCACATATTATTATTGTGTATACGTTATCTATAAGGTGTGATACTCTAGGGATGGGTTTTCCTAGGAATCAGCTAATGTCTTATGTGTAGACATATTGCAAAGTAACACTCTTATGTGCTATGTCTCTCATTTTTGTATTTATGTATTTACTTTTGTTATGATACTTAATTTTTCATTTATTATTATTGATCAATATTGGACTCAACATCCCATTAATGATTCTGAAGTATTTTACAATTCTTTTTAGCTATATAGCCTCTTGTACTATTGTAAAATATGTAATAAATTCTACTTTCATAGTAAATAATACTATGTATATCTATTTCTTACTATTTCATGATATAGTATCACTACTTAACAAGAAAGTGTATCTAAAAGTTAATTTTGTGTATCTAAATCTCTTTTTTCAATTTACATTGGAATATCTTTCACATATAATTAGCTATTTAACAATATAGGGCATAGTTTACCATGCCTTACAAGTATCTTACGATTTTCTTAATTATATTCTGACATGGTTGTATTGATTCAAAAGGTCAATTTGATAACAAATGTCTGACCTTATATACATCATTTCATATAATATCTAACAATGTTAGAGTAAAGGATTTTTTATATAATTTTTAATGTAGTTTCAATTTAAGGACATATTTCATGAGTTAGACTATTGCTTTCTACTACAAGGATATTGATAGCTTTATAATCTTTCATGCTAAAAGAGTTAGAGAATTTTCTAATTGTAATTCTCTTGGGAAAGAATAATAATTTTCTCTAAGCAATTTTCTTAGATCTTAATTCCAAAGATATAGCTTGTTTTACTCATATCCTTTGTATGAAAAATCAAGAATAAATATTTGACTATTTTCAACTAATAGTATATTATGCATATAAAGGATAGTATTATGACATTTTTCAAACTGCTTTACAAAAATATAGTGGTCTTCATCAATCATCTGTGATTTATATAATGTTATTACTTAATGAAATTTTAAATACCACTATTTAGATAATTTTTTTAATTTATAAAGAAACCTTTGGAGTCTACAAATTTTACGCTCTATTTCTTTTTCTATAGAGCCTAATTGTTGTTCCATGTGCTTTCTTCATCTAGTTCTCCATTTGAGAATATAGCTTTCATATCTATTTGATGTGGTTTCAAGTTTAAACTTGCAATTATAGTTAGAATTAGTCTAATTGAATTGACTCATACAACAAGTAAGAAGGTATTTTTAATAATATATACCTTTCTGTTGTGTTTATCTCTTAGCAAAAAAGCATGTCTTTACCTCTTTATTAATCTAATTGTCTTCCTATTTATTTTAAGAATTATTTGTTCTTAATCACCCTTTAGTAAAATAGAAGGTCAACCAAGTATCAAACATGATTAGTCCTCATCAAGTTTATCTTTTATTCCATTACTTTATCCACTCTTTTTTAGTAAGGCATGATTGAGCCACTTAGACTATGTTTGGATCTTTATTATGTAGTTGAATACCTTTGAGTATTGTCTCTTTAATATCAAACTGATGTCTTGGTAGACTCTTATGGTTACTCTTAAATAATGGAGCTATTTGTGCAACATTTTTATCTTATACCAAGCTTCCATTTGATTAACAGGTCAATGTACAACTATTTGTCTTCATTAAGTTGATCTTGTGTTTCATGAAGAGATGTATACTTGTCATTCTCTCTCCTACTAAAAAATGTATTCTCTAAAAACTATTAGAAAAAGTAGTAATTTGCTACTAGCATTTATTGGCAGTTTAATCATGGCACAATTATTGGTGGCTTCTCCAGCAATTGATAAGCTGTTAAAAGACAAATCAATTATTGGCAATTTTGGTGTTAATTTTTGGCAATTAAGAATTGCCAGTAATTGGAGGGGGGGGGGAATGTTTCCCTCTTCCCCGATTATCACTTTCATGCCAAGCCTAAATTATTTTCATCTTATCCCAAATCCTCATTTCTACTTTGTTCCTAATCACTCTCACATTCTTTTTGTTCTCTATCAATTTTACATTTTCTACATTTTCCATCTCCACCCAAACCCTTATTTCTGTTCTTAGTTCACTCTATTCCCCAAACCCTCAATCTCTTTTCTCCATTCTTTCGGTTCTCTACATTTATTAATTTTACCTAAATCCATTTGGAGAAATGAAGCTTTTAGTGTTCGTAGCATAAAAGAAATGGCCTAGGGTATTTAGTTTTGTAGAAATTGAGGCTAGCTTTTCATGAAAAAGAACTAAGAGATTAAGATTGCATATGTTCTACATGAAGCAAATAGAAGCTTGGACCTTCTAGCGAACCATAGTCTCACTCTTCTTATTGGACTTTATTTTTGGGATTGCATTCCCTTTTTTCTTAGTTTGGCTCTTAGGGTGAATTGTATGAGAACTTTCTTTGCCTGCATTTTTTAGTCCTTTTTATTTGTTTTTGGGAGTTTAGTGCCATTGATTTACCTAAAAGAAAAAAAAAATTAATGCGTGTAATATATGGACCATATTATATAAAAGAATTTTTTATATCCTTTGAAAATTTAATACTCCTGAATGGACCATACTATATAAGGTACACAACACACAATTATAAAAAAAATGCTCATCTTATTAATTAGTAATATAATAAGAATAACAAAAAAGGGTTAATAGCATATTCACCCGATGCAACACATGATATTATTAGTGTAAGGATCCATTAAAGTTTCTCCTTGTAAAATTCTTATAAATTTTGGAGAGAGAGTGATACAAAGAAGTGAGAGTGTGTATAGAATTTACTTTTTCTCTTTTCACTCACTCACTTTTTTTCTCTTCTCTCTCAAAATTTTACAAAGAATTTACAAAGAGAAAATTTGAAGGATCTAGACTCAATATTATCAAACAACACAAATTTAAAGGAAAGCAAAGAGGAGTGGACAACAAAAAAAGCATTAAAAAATTGGCCAAATCCATATGCAACAACTTTAAAAGGGAAACATCTACACTTTATGTAACTTTTATCTTATGTTTTTTACTACATATCATAATTCATGTGCTTTAGGTAAACAAAAAGACTAAATATAATAGTTCAGAGGATGAAAGGAAGGCAGTAGCTATAATTTTGAAAGGGAGATCTCACTGGCACCAATAACCAATAAGCAACAGAGCTCACTAGCTTGCCAAAAGCGACTGAACTAGTGTAGCTTGAAAATTGAAGAAAAAACAAAGATAAGAGAGAGGCGTGCAAATTATCTACATATCTTAAGGATGTGATAGCATGCACATCTTTAAAGTGAGACCTGAGTGGTCTAAATTTTATATTTATTTAATTTAAATAATTAACTTTTTTTTTGAAGTTTGCATTTAGAAGACTATTTTTATTCCACATTTTGCTTTATTTAAAATTAAAAAATATAAATCTTAAAAAAAAGATATAAACCATCCAGATTGGATTTGCACAGTCACATTTAGATGGTTTAAATTATATATGTGCATCCCCCATACATCTTTATTGATGTGCAGGGGACCTAATCTAGGGAGAAAGATCTAGTAATGTGTCAAGGTGAAAAAGGACAATTTGAGAAAAAAAAAAAGGGGAAAAGTGAGTGAAAAATAGAAAAAGAGGAAAAAAGTAAAGAGAAAATAGAAAAGAGAAAAATAATAAAATATTTTTTAATGAGAGTTATATATATAATATATATGTATAAGTTAATTAAATTCAAGTTAAAATATCAAATAAAAAACAATTACATTACTTCATCATATAAAAGTTATATATGTCTAGGTTTAGTACCTTTAAAATTTCAAGAAACAAAACAACATAATATTATAATTTAATATTATATACATAAAATTTCTGAAAAATTGAAGGAGTCCATCTATCCACCATCAACTCTACCTAACTCCACTGAATGGGGGGAACCTTGCATATGATTTTCTTGCTCATATTGGGATTACCCACACCATACGCTCTAAAAATTTTGTCACAAAGAGTTCAACTTTTGAAAAATTAAATTTTTTATTGTTAAATATCTCGAGATATGTGAATAAAAAAATTTATAAAACTCTTGAAAAAATATAATGATAAAAATACTTAATCTATCAAAAGATCGAGCTCCTCCTATCATTACATATGCTTTAAATGCAGTAATAGGGATTTCCCTATTGGGTTTTTTGAAGCTTGTGCTGTGGGGCTAAGTTCCAAAGCCACTTTATAAAGTCTACACTTCTTTCAACCTGCTCTATTTAGTGCCCTTGGCGATTTCTGCACAATGGGATTTTGGAAACGACAAAAAAGAAAACAAAAAAAAAGCTTGCTATTTAAGGAGTGTAAATAAAAACTAACTTAATTATAGAATTGTAAGCAAGCTTAATCCTTTAACTCTTCCTTTAAATTGACTCTACATGTCCATTATTTGTTGGAGGGATGTCGGACACTTACCAGGAGTAGAAGCAAATTTTGTCAAATTTCTGTCCTACATGACTAGAATCAGAATCACGAGATAGATTCCGATTATTTTTTCACAGACATCATAATCCGTAGAAAAACAATGGATATGGAATTCTTAGGGAAAAAAAATATGGTCCTATGTTCTATCTATAGACGTTTTTTCTGAGAGAGAGTGAGGGAGTGATCATATATTTTCTTACAATCAATTTTTCTCTTCAAAATATTTATTCCCAAAAAATAATTAATCTCTTTTTAATTTAAACAAATTAAATTTTCAACATTCAAAATAGTTAATAATTAATTAATTTCTTATTTTAAGATGTTAAGTCAGATTATAAATCAATCCATCACGAAAAACCTAAATACTAACTTGGATCATTTTCGTTAATTTGTTTTTGCCTGCGTGTTTCTCATTTTCCCACTCACGTTGTCCCCGACCAATTGAATCTCCTCAGTCCTGACGTGCTCATAAATTCAAGAGATAAATTAGGACCACCCAACAAATCTGTGTATCCATGATTAATATGGTGGGCCCGATAAGACTGAAGATTCCTAACATAATTGACGAAGACCCAAGGGTAATCCTATGGAGATTGAATTAAGCCTCAATTTTTTTTCCTTGTAAAATTATTATCATTATTACTAGACTTACTTATCTAAAAGATTTACCTTAAGCTATACTTAGGATCGAGTTAGGAGAAAAATGAAGTAAATGGTCATCAATTAATAGAGTGAGCTATAATGAAATGAAATTGAAAGAGTGGGAGTACGTTATCTTTGTATGATTTGAATGTTCGATGAAACAAAGATAAAATCTTTAAATATTACCAATTTTTTCCAATGCTTAAAGAGTAATAAAATAGTAATTGAACAAATAATACAGAGATAAACTATCTCAAACCTACATTTTTGGGAGTTTTGAAAATTAGTGTGTAGTGGGATGAAACAGTTCGGGAATTCATTATAATTCATTACACTCTATATTACTCTAAAACTATTCAAACATTGTGCTATCGTATGCACCACCAAATTTATAACATTTTTATATATCTCTTCTCTCACATATAATTTTTTATCATAATATGTCAATTATTTTTCTATATTAAATTGATAATAAAAAAAAGGTGTGAAATTAATGAGGTGAAAAATATCAAATCTTATTATAATAGTATAACTAGTAAGCAAGAACTAGGTTATGCAAGTCAAAAGTGAAGAACATATAGTGTCATGGGGAAATGAAAGCCAGGAAGGAATAATTTCTAATACAACTAATTAAGTTGTGCAGAATTATAATGACATCAGGTTAATGAATATATATATTTTTTCTTTTATATACAATTTTGCAAAGTTTCGCTAAAATGGCCATAGTGAGTAGCTAGTGATCCAATGGGAAATAAACATGTAGCCCTAGATAGTAAATGAAAGAGGGACATGGATCGCGACAGGAAGGAGAAGGGCGAGCACATCCAAAATCTGTAAGGCTGCATATATGCATCTGTGAGCCATCTTCGTCTTCTGCCTTTTAAAAAAGGTCATCAATATCTTGCATTTCTACCCTTATCGCTACATCCCCACTCTGAGATTTTTTTCATAAAGGAATTTGGACGATTCTGAGTGTCCATATTTGAATCAAATACCACAACATTTGTCAATTACGCAAAATATTACTAATTCATTATTATATCATAAATAACACAAAACTAGATATGAAATATCACAAGTACCAACAAATACAAAAATCATTAGTTAAAAATTTTACTGTCATTTATGTTGTATTTGAACTTTTTAATGTCAACAACTTATATTAGTGATGGCAAAAAAAAAAAAAAAAAAGAACTTATATAAATGGTTAACTCTTTTCAATAAGAGCCTATACTCACTCCTTGATACATCTCAGTTTTACCGGCCTCCGTATTAATTCTTATGTCAGTCTAGAGTAATATTCGTGTGATTGGCATTTAGATTGGAGCTTGTGGTTGCATGAGCATGTCTAGTGACTCCGACAAGAAAACACCATAAAATTTCCAATTGTTTCCTCATATTATACAATGATATATTAATTTCGATCTCATATATAAAAAATAAATAATTGATTTATAAGAATTAAAAAAGTTGGTTAAAATCAATTAATTTTTTAATTTTTTTAAATAAAAATTATTTTTTAAAATATTCTTATTTAATGTATGTACTTTCTCTTTGAAATTAATGATAGTTACTACTCATAATTTAAAAAATTGATTTGATAGATGGTATAATTGAAATATTATAATTAATATATTAAATATTAGTGGTTTATTTTTTATATTTTAGATCAAATCAAGTCCAAAAAAATATGTTATATATGAGATCGGAGGTAATATAACTAAAGGCTTGAAAGGGGTAAAAAAGAGTAATTATGTCCGATGTGGTATGAAAACAGAAAACTCTAGAGAGAGTCGCAGATATGCATCTGATTTTCCAACCCCATATATTTTAAGGAATTTTATTGTAAAGAGTTTGATCCTTTTAAGAGACTGATTTTTTTTAAACGTTGGATTATCTTAAAATTTGTAAATAAAAAATTATTTTTACATAAATCTTAAATAAAAAAGCCCAACCGTCAAAGAATTCAATTTTTGAACTGATTAAACTCTCAATAACATTTTTTTTGGAGTTATTTAGTGGGAAATAGAATCTCTGCAATCAAGTTTTTAGCTTGACATGTATCTTCTCTTTTTTTTTTGTAAAGATAAAAATGTTAATTGTGGGGATAAAAATTTTAACAATAAAAGAATCAATTGTGAAAAAAAATTATACTCCACAAATTTTAATTATGAGGATAAAATATTTATTACAGAAGACCTTAGGTTTTAAAATTATTTTAAAAGCCTAATAGACAAAAAAATTTGTCTTCAATTTAAATTTTTAGAATATAAATTTTTTATAATTAAAATTCTTATTCTCATAGTTAAACTTTTTTATTCTTATAGTTAAAATTTTTGTTTCTAAAAATTTCAAAAAAGCACATAACTAAAAGCTGGATCCGTTTTCTATTAAGTGCACTGGAAGTGATTTCCCAATCGGGTCTTTTGAAGTGTAAAGGCCACTCCTCTTTCACCCTCATCTATTTAGTGACTTGGGATTTTGGAAACAACCAAAAAAAAAAAAAAGAATTTTAAGGAATGTCAATACAAACTAATTTAATTTCAGGTTTGGATTTTTTGAAGCTCTTTATTATAAAATTTTTATAAATTCAAAGAGAGAGAGAGAGAGAGAGAATGAAAAAAATAAAATAAAATAAATCCTATATATACATTAACTTTTTATATCATTCCCTTCCCAAAATTTATAAAAACTTTATACTAAAAGTTCTAAAACGGCTTACAATTTAGTTATCCTTCAAATTGACCGTACATGTCCTTTATTTGTCATTTTCACTAATTTGTTGGTCTCTGCGTTTGTTTCTCTTTCTCATTTTCCCACTCACGTTGTCCCCGCCGAAATGAATGTCTTCAGTCATCACGTGCTTATAAATTCACGTGAGATCCACCCAATAAATGTGTGGGAAAGATAAGATGGAATATTCCTCCCATCATTGAGGAAGACCCAACAGTAATTCTATGGAGGTCGAATGGCTACCCTTAATTAGGATCGAGTAAGGAGAAAAATTAAGTAAATTAATGGTCACCAATTAATAGAGTGAGCTAGAATGAAATGAAATTGAAAGAGTGGGAATACGTTACCTTTGTATTATTTGACTGTTTAATGAAAAATAATATATATATATATATATAATGCATAAGAGTAAAATAAAATAGTAATTGAACAAATAATAGGGAGATAAACTATCTCAGACCCACAGGGACGATACACTCTTGAGAATTCATTATAATTCACCACACTTTAAAAATATTCAATCAATGTGTCATTTATTCATCCCCAAATTCATGTAATTTTATATCTCTTTTGACATATAATATTTTATCATAATATATATATATATATATATTATTTTTCCATAAAAAAGGTGTGAAATTAATAAGGTGAAAATATCAAATCTAGTAAGAAATAAGTTATGCATGTCAAAAGAGAGGAACGTAGAATCATGGAAATAGGGGGAATAAAAGCCAAATAGGAGAAAGAATAATTTCTAATTCAACTAAGTTATACAGAATCATAATAAAGGTTAATTAATGAATTTTTTTCATACATTTTTGCAAAGTTTCCCTAGAATGGCCATGGTGACAGTAGTGCTAATTAAAGCGATCTGCATCTCCCTAACAGATACATGCATGAGACATTCATATCAATCCAAAGTCAGGAAATGGCATAATTATGCACATTTTTATTTTAAATGGCAACCACTAATATTAAGTGGTCCAAAATGGGAAAAGCAAAACTTGTATTATTACTGTGGTCCCTTATGAATATGAAATTTTAAAACTGGATTTCTTCAAGAGTGATGATGATTATGAATTTGGAAATATTATGAATCTTAACTATAATGCAATAATTATTAAATGTAAAATAATAATTTCATTAAATAATTATTTAAAACTTAACTTATGAATAAATTAATAGCTCTTAATATAATTAATTTAATTTTTATGTAATTAATTAATATAATTATAGCAATAAATCTAATAAAATAGGTAAAATATTATTTTATATATTTATATTTAGTAATTACCGTGTTATAATTAGGGAAATATACTCTCTTTCTAAATTCATCATACCATTTCTCTTTCATCATACCATAGGATACCTTCTAATTTCTTCTTTGAAAAATTGACCATTTATCCATTGATAAATCTAATATTGAATCTGTTCCCCAGCATGAGGAAGCCCTTTTCAACTCCTCTTTAATGCTGTGTTTGAAAACGCTTTTGGAAACCCTCAAATCACATCTCACAAAAAGCAATAAAATAAAGCTTTTATATAAACGTATTGTGAACGTGATTCCAAACATGCACCGAGTCTAGATTTAGGGTCTGAAACTTTGAACGAATATTGCTATGAAAACCAAAACTAGTCATCTTTTCACACATATACAACAATCAATCCAAAATAAGATATAATTAAATGCCAGTATGAAAATTTTGGTGGTAGACTAAATGAAAGATCAAATAACATACATATATATCACATGTGATGAGACATAACCCTCATATGTAAGTTTTATGAAAAATTTATAAGTAGATCAAATTAATTATAAATAAGTATATAAATATGTAATACCTACTGTTCACACACAAATATATAAACAGTAAAAAAGGAAAAAAAAAACAGTTCATACGCAGATAGGGATAGGTCCAAGACAAGGAGGCCCACCATGTCTCAAATCTGAGTTCTTTTATCAGAGGGACTGGCATTTAAATCTAATGATACAATTTTGCTTTATTTAAAGTCACCACCAGCAATATATGCCAATTACTGACATATATTCTCTCTCTTCTTCTATATTTGCAGGAGAAGGAGTAACAGTATTGAATATTGATGATGGACAACTTCAATAGCCCTGCTAATTCATCCAGAAGCAATAGAAAATTCATAGAGAGGAACAGAAGAAACCATATGAAGGCTCTTTACTCCATGCTCAATTCACTTGTCCCTCGTCAATCCGCAAGGGTACTCCACTAGTACTACCCCTTCTTTAATTTAATTAGCTCCTTATTTATTTATAATTATTTATTACTTATATATTATGTTTAAATCTGGTGGTGCAGGAGGTGATTTCACTGCCAGATCAGCTAGATGAAGCCACGAGCTACATAAAGAAGCTTCAGATGAAGTTGGAGAAGATGAAGGAGAAGAAACTCAGCCTTATGGGAATTGATAATAAGCCTAATAACGAGACCCAAATTAATAATAGAGGAATGATCATGGGGTTGAAATCACCCCAAATTGAGATCCACCATATGGGATCCGCATTAGAGGTTTCTGTAATTACTGGGATGGATTCCCAGTTCATCTTCAATGAGATCATTCGCGTTCTTCACGAAGAAGTAGCTGATATTGTTAATGCCAGTTATTCAGTCGTTGAAGATTCTGTTTTTCATACCATACACTGTCAGGTGAGCAATTACTAAAATTTTCACTAAACTAACAATTTGTTCTTCGGATTGGGTTATTAGACCTCTCTAGATTTTAGCTTTAGGCCCTTAAAATCGGTAAGTGTATGAGTTAGTAGCTAAAACGAATTCCTAAATAGACCTAAGGGAACAAACTGTGTAAGATTTCCCTCTATTGATTAGGATTTAGGCCTATGCATTTATGAATAGCTGATCTGGCTTTGTATTAATGTTCTTCAGGTAGGAGAATCTGGCAACAGAGCTGCGAGGATATCGGAGAGATTAAAGAGGTTTTCGTATGGTTCTGGTGCTTTTTGAAGAGAATGGCAATGGCAGCTTTTGTGAAATTTTAATGTTCAGAATGTGAATAACTTATGCTTAATTTGTAGTAGACAAGTTCATATTCTATATATAAACTCATCTTATCTGATCTTACTATGCTTCCATTGTCATAGACAAATGCACAGCAGAATTTACATGATAGCAACTGATCTGTGCTACTGCGTGTGTGTGTGTGTATTCTCTATTGTTTTTTAGATTCTGCAGCTTCTTGTTACATTCTGCCTTATATTGGAGAGTTGCAATTTCTGATAGAAAGGGTGTTTAGTTTATTTATTTATTATTCCTGTTTCAGATATTATTAAATAATTGTTCCGGTTTGTTTGGGAAACAGAATAAAAGCAAATATGATGCGTGCATTTACACACTACTATTTTCTATTTGCTGATTGCCCCATTTCTCTCTTCTTTTGACAAACACACAAAATTGAAGAAGTAGTTCAACTCCAATACATGATTCACCCTATACATCCAACATTTAATACATGACTAGTTGTATTATTAATAAGTCAGAGCAAATTTTTAGCTTGATATTATTGATGACACTGCTGGTCTGCATCTCCCCAGTCCCCTCATAGTGATTTTTTAATTTTTAGCCCTGTTCCTTTTTTCTTTTTGAGCTACACATCCTAGTTATTTTAAGGAAAAAAATATATATTTGAGGATTTGAAATTGAATATATTTATATTGAAAAATTTTAAATTTTAAAGTTATCTTAACTGATTCAAAAACAAAAAATTTTAATTTTAGGCCTTGAAATATAATTTTCTTACACAACTTAAATTTTTAATCTTTTCATCTTTCAATATATATGTTTTTGAGTTTTTCAATTATAATGTTTTCTTGTTTTAAAAGATCAAGACACCAAAACTAAAAGTCTGAAATACATAACCCAAAGCGATTAGCTGATTAATTGAAAAGAGTTATGTGGGTGTGACTCTTCAAGATAGAATAAATTTTTAAATGTGTTATATATATCAATATAAAAGAATGTGCTTTTGCTTAAAATCATAAGTGAATTAGATTAATTTTTCATATAGTTAGATTAAATTACATTAAATATTTTTTTAAAATTACACCTAGCTCTTTGTTAATTTATTTTTTGTCAATAAAATTAACTTTTATACAATATGTGTTTCTTCTAAATTTAAAATTATTTAATTATACTTACTGTCATATTAATAAAATTATAGCTTCATGTTAAAATTTAATATCAACGTAGCTATTATTATTAACATATTAAAAATAAAATTACAATCTCATCTTATGTAAAATGTTAACTTCTTTAATTCAAAATAAATTGTAGGAACATTTTTACAATATATTATATATATCAAAATGTTAAGAGATTTAAGTGTAATTTTTAAAACAAAAAACATATCAAAATAATTTTATTAAATTTCCAGAAAAAACATAATTTGTTCAAAAATTATTTCCAAAAAATTTAATTTTGACAAATTTTAAAAATTCTTCTAATAGAAAAACAAACACCAAAAAAAATATTCTCTCTCTTTTTATATATATATATATATATATAATTTATTTATTTTTATTAAACTAACATAAAAATCTATCATAAAAGAATATCCAAACCCATTATCTAAAAATTTAAAGCCCATATATTTTTCGGGGGGATTGATTTGAAGTTTGAGAAGGTTCTCACGTGCAAAATATGGTGTTCTTGTTTACCTAGACGAGGCGTGTTTGCTTGGGAATATGAGCTGGTTCTACGATGCTGCCGTATGGTGCATGACGTCAGCTTGTATTTCTCACACCCGTTTGGTAAAATTTCCCATTACAAAAAACACGTGATCCATCTTGCAAAGAACAGTGGAGAATGGAGATGAGAGGGCGTAATCATACACGTAATAAAATTCTTTTTATTTTTATTTTTATAATAGCATAGGATATGTGAAGGTTGTTGGATATTTTTGGTGGCCCTGATACTTTCATTTAATTAATAGTATCTTATTAGTAGTTTCTAATGATTTATTTGGTGATTTTTATTTTCTAATTTTATTAGTTTTATGGAAAATAAAAATTATTGATGGTAGTTTAATTTCAAGCTAGCCACAAATAGATGAAGTTCCTGACTAAGGTTGCTACACTAGTTTTTTGAGCATCCATCACGCCTGAGTGATTTATCAGATAAAAAAAAAATTCTCTACTCTCTGCAAGATATTACATTGCTATGATTAGATGTATACAATCTCTTACTTTTGCTTACGGCTCTATGTATAATTTCAAACTATGATGCTAGAATATTTTTGCATTATTCTTGTATTTTATCTAGTTATTATAAGGATAAATGTATTTATTCATTTCTATATAACAGCCTTGCAAGAGTTGGCTATTTAAATTTATTGACAATTTATTTTATATGATTTCTTTTAACTTCTTACACTTATTTTAAATGAAAATATACTTTAAAAATCTTCCTAAAACTTCCTGGCTCCTATAACTAGAGGTGTCAATCCGACTTGAAAGCAGAGAATATGTGTACATATAAATTTGAGAAATTTATAATTGAGTACTTCAAATTAAAAATATTTATATTAAAAATTTTTAAAATTTTAAATTATTCTAAAAAACTTAAAAATTAAAAGTTCAAACCACAAAAAAAAATTGAAATTGAAAATCTCAAGTTAAGATTTTTTGTTCTTTAGTTTTTAGAATAATTTTAAAATTTAAAATTCTCAATATAAATATCTTGAATTTGGTGGCGAAAAAAAATTAAATTTTGCATATAGTAATAAGGAATTGTTAATCAGAGACTACTTCATTATACACAATCTAATATTTTAGGAGAATGGTTGCCCCTAATTCAAACAAAAGATAAGTCGCTCCCTGTTATAAATACCTACACCATATACCATAAGGGGTTTTGTTATGGATGATTATTTTACATAAATTTTTAAAAAATCTAACTATGAAAAAATTAAACCATCAAGAGCTCGAATCCTCCACGACATTACCCTACTTTAAATGCAATGCTGGGTCTTTTGAAGTTTGTGGCTGTGGTACCATATTCCAAAAGCCACGTTATAAAGAATTATTTGTCCACCTTCCTCTATTTTGTGCCCTTGACGTATACGGCACCCTGGGTTCTTTGTAACGACAAAAAAAATTCAATCCAAAGAGTGAATGAATACAAATTGATTTAATCATCCCTTTCAACTTCACAGTATAAGTCCTTTATTTGTCATTTTCATTAATTTGTTTCTGCCTGCGTTTATTTCTCATTTTCCCACTAACACACATATACTTGTCCAGTTGTCCCCGCCCAAATGCATCTCCTCACGTCCTCATAAATTCACTTGAGATAAATTAGAGCATCCATAATAAGGAAATATTTAATATTTATTATACTTATGTAATATTAGAAAAATTAGTACTATCATTATTTATATTTTGACAAATTAAAGATTCTTAATAAAAATTTAGGATTTAACTTAATCATAATATAAAATTAAATCAAATAATTTTTTTTTGAAAAATTAAATAAAATTATGTGATAAAATATTGGTTAAAATAGTATTAGGTACTCAGTATTATATGAATATTGAAAATAAATTCACATGATTAATATGGTGTGTCATATAAGACTAAAGAGTCATAACACAATTGACAAAGACTGAAGAATAATTTTATAGAGAATTAAAGAAGCCTCAATTTTTTTTTATTTTGTAAAATTTATACAATTATTTGAAGGATTAGACTATGTGGAATTTGTTATATTTTTAATATTATATATTTTTTAATTAAAATATAACAAATGTATTTTTTTTCTAATAATGACATGACAAGTTTATATTTTTAGAAAATCATATATTTGTTTGTAAAAATCATACACTTATCGTTCAATTAAAGAACCTAATAATAAAAATGGAAAGAACTATATATAAGTTTTTCATTATTTGAATTGCTTATTTAAAAGATTTACTTTAACCTATATTTAGGAGTTATGAAGAAAAATTAAGTGGGGATTTGACAAATTCTCAAGCTCATGAATGTTGGTGAACCTTTGTGAATGGTAAACATGAAAAAGGCTCCATGTCCAAGGAAGAAGATGATTTAATCATGAGAAGTATAAAGAAACTTTGACTTGAAGACACCCCTGATAATCAGGTGGAGGAGAACTTTGGTGAGGATGGTTGTAGTAGAGTACCAGAAGATCTTTACATGGGTGAGGTTGCAAGATCAAGAATGGTTAAAGATGTTCTTGGGGCTATTGTAATTCATAGACCTATTCTTTCTTATAAAGACTCTCTCTTGGGTTACAATGGTGCAAAGAACAATGGAAATCTCTCCTTTTTTATAATAAGGACCCCTTCCCTGAGGAGGAATGTTTTAGTGTTCACTCTATTAGGCAAAAAACTTAGCTATCGATACCTTAAAGTTTGTCTCATTAAGCTTTGGAACATATTAGATTTCGAGCTGGTAGATCTAGAAAATAACTATTTCTTGGCTCATTTTACAGATGCCAGGGATTATCAATTTGTTTTAAATGAAGGTCCCTAGAGATTTTGGAGCATTACTTGGTGGTATAAAGGTGGACACTTGATTTGGATCCTAACCACCATTCTATTGGCAAAATATCCATATAGGTATGCATATTGAATTTGCTCATTCAATATTACAACAAACATTTTTTATAACATTTGGGGAATCAGATTGGAAGGACTCTCAAAATTGATCTAAATACTTTGTCTATGGATTAAGGGGATAATACAAAGATTGAAAAGGGATGTTTTGCTTAATTAAGTGTGGAGATAGATCTAAGGAAAAAGTTTATCTTAAAATTCATCGTTTGAAACTCTTTATTCATAGTGAATATGAAGGGTTAAGCTTAATTTGTTTTTCTTGGTGCAGTGCTTTCAAGCAAAGTCTTGGATGGCAAGTCGACAACAGCTTGAATATTTAATTCTAGAATGACACATGGCTCCCTATATATGTTCCCCTATGTGAAATGACAGTGGGTAGGGTTCCTAAAGATATCAAAGATTTAAAATTTTGCAACATGCTTGCTATTTTAAGAGATTGGAATATTAACCATTTCACTCATTTATTACCTAACCATGTAGTTAGTCTTATCTATAACATGCCTAAACCATTGAATGCTAAAGGCGATGATATCCATGTTTAGAAGTGGTAAGAGGATGAATCGTTCATTGTTCGTTCCACATATGAGCTTTTAACCAAGTCTTGTTATGACTCCTATAGTACCACATGGAATTAGCTATGGAAGTGCCTTATTGCAAGGAAAATATAAAGCTTCTTATGGCTTTTAAGCCATGATCAAGTCCATTCTAATCAACTTCATGCTACCCATGGCCTTGATATGAACAATTTATGCAAACTTGGACATGATCAAGTGGAATCAAGCATCCACATTGTGTGAGACTATAAATGTGTGATAGACTTTTGGAAAAAGCTTATCCAACTAATACATTAGGCAACATTCTTCTCTTTACCTTTTCATGAATGGATGTAGTGGAACTTTGCAAATAAGGTAGATGAGCTAGCTGTGAGCAATTTCCTTTGGAGAGTGGTCTTTGGTCATACTTGCTAGATAGCTTGGACCACTCGATATCAAACCCTTCTCAATAGAGAAACGTGCCCGAGTGAAGGATTGCTCTTCACTTCCCTTCATAAAGTCAAGGAGAATAGCATTTGCCTTGATCTCCATAACCAAGATCTCCTAACTAAGCGTAAGTGTTTGATACATTGAAAGGCATAAGAGATGGGATAGGTCAAAATAAATACTGATAGTTCAATTTATTTTAAAGGTCTTATTGCTTATGGAGGTCTAGTCGCAATGATACTAGGAAGTGGTTGATGGGTTTTTGCTCTAACTTGGGTCATTGCTTGATAACCATGGTAGAACTCTAGGGAGTGTTATATGATCTTGGAATTGCTTGGAGTCATGGTTTTAAGAAGATTTGTGTCAACACAGACTCTAAGATTGCCCTTGTTTTGATCAAGAAGGGATGCATTGGACAACACCCTTGTCATAACCTTATTTTAGATATTCAAGCTCTATTGCAGCTTCAATGAGAAGTCGAGATATCGCATACATTTCAAGAGGCTAACGCAAGTGTGAACTAGATGACTAGCTTTGCTCATTTTATTCCTTCAAGTTTTCAAATATTCCATCATCCCCTTGAAGGCATTGGTAGCTGTTTATTAGGTGACTACCAAGGTGTAGCTTTCTCACATTTTTATTAATTGTCTTGGGCTATAGCCCCCCCTTTCTCTTTTCTTTAAAAAAAAAGTAGTTTATTATTTGAATGTTTGATGAAAATATATATATATAAAAATTTTAAAAATTTCCTACATTTTTTTTCAATGCATAAGAGTAATAAAATAGTACTTGAACAAATAATAGAGAGATAAACTATCTCAAACCCACCACTTTGGGAATTTTAAAAATTAGTGTGTAGTGGGATGAAAACAATTTGGGAATTTTTATAATTCATTACATTCTGTTACTTCAAAACTATTCAAACAATGTGTCATATTATGCACCACCAAATTTATAACTTTCATATCTCTTATCACATGTGATATTTTATTGTAAAAATAATTTATATAAATTATTTTTCTATAATAGATTAAAAGAAAGTGCAGAATAAGGTGTGACCGGGAAATCAGTAAGGACTAGGTTATGCACGCCAAAAGTGAGGAAAGCAAGTCATGGAGGTAGGGGAAATGAAAGCCAAATAGGAGGAGGAATAATTTCTAATTCAAGTATAATTAATTAATTAGGTTGTGGAGAATTATAATAATATCAGGTTAATGAATTTTTTTATACAATTTTGTGAAGTTTCCCTAAAAGGGTGATGGTGACAGTAGTGCTAGAGAGACATGTATGTGAGACATTCATATCAATCCAAAATGATGAAATATGGCTTAATTATGCTGATTTTTAATTTAAATGGTAACCATTAATACTTTAAGTGGTCCAAAATGGGAAAAGCAAAATTTATACTACTAGCTGGTCCATATTCTTTTGGAGGAAACAACTAATAAACAATTTTAGCCTATAAGAGAGGAACACGAGAGTCTACCCCCCTACCAATGTGAAAATTGAAACTAGATTTCTTGAAACAACACTAATTGGTTCAATCAAGTGATCTTAGTTAGGCTCCTTCCGATTTACTTTTAAATCTCCCATAGGATACCTCTTTCGTTTTCTTTGAAAAATTGACCACTTATCCATTAGTCAATCTAATACACTGAATCTGTTCCCCACAATGACGACCTCCTCTTCAACAACCCCTTTATATCTAGGGTCTGAAATTTCGAACCAATGCTATGAAAATCGAAAGTAGCTGGTCAACTTTCCACACATGCACACAACCAATCCAAAATAAGACATGGCAGGATATGCTTAGTTATGTGAAAAATTTGTTGGTAGACTAAGATAATAATGAAAAGATAAATATACCACATATTATAGGACATAATCCTCATATATATGTTGAATTTTATGAAAAATTTGTAGATGAATTAACTCAATAATATATATATATATATATGAATATGATAGACAATACCCTTTAGATGTTAAGTTTTATCACAATTCAATAAGCAAACCAAATTAATTTTAAGGACACGTATAAATATATTAGATATAATTTACACAGACCAGACACACGCAGACACACACAATCTACCTATTTTTTATAACAAACCTATTCAGAGTAAGAGTTTCATTATACATTTATGTTTAGGCATAATTAATTAATTACTCTATTTTATCTTAAGACATGTCCTAATTACAAAATCTTCCTTTCTATTTTAAAAATATATACTCTTTTTCTCTCTGAAACCAAAATATGCATTATATTTACTTCTTTTACAACAAAAGATAAATTATATATAATTACATTAATTTTAACTAGAATACCTCTATATCTATAACTAATATAATTTAACAAATATTAAATATATATCTGAACAATATCAAATACTCAATTTTATAAATTTAGTAAATTATAAAATCATTTGATATAAAATAAATTTGAAAAAACAAAGAACATATTCACAAAATAATTTTTATAATTTAACTAATTTATATATAATAATTCAATTTCATGAACAACATTTTCATAAATATATATTAATAAACATAAATATTATTTTAAATTTAATAAAATTTTAAAGGTAAGTGAAATTTATGGTTTTCAACTCAAAATAAATAATATTGAAATAAAAGTTTTAAAAATATTTTTAATTAAATTATATTTTAATAAACAATAATATTATTAAGAATATTTTTGTTATATTTTAGTTTTAGAAGAGTAAGTGTCTTTTTTTAAATATCATATAATTTAAACATCACAAAAAAAAAATTTACCACTTAAACTTAGCCAAGGGTTGTTACAGCCGAAATTGTTGAAAAGAGAGTCCAAAAACAGTGCATATGAAGGCAGAGATAGGTCCAATACATGGAAGCCCCCACCACGTCTCAAATCAGAGATCTTTTATGAGAGAGAATAGCATCTAATAGTACAATTTTTGCTTTTTCTAAAGTCACCCCCAGCGAGTCATTCCTGTGTGGACATGTATTGTCTCACAAGTATTCTCTCTCTTCTGATATATGAAGTATGAACCGGTATTAATTTTGAGCTCTTGAGCTACCTATATTGTAATTTGCAGGAGTATAGTAGAATAGATTCTATAGATGATGGAGAACAACCCAGCTAGTTCATCCAGAACCGATAGAAAATTCATAGAGAGAAACAGAAGAAACCAAATGAATGTTCTTTGCGCCAACCTCAACTCCCTCGTCCCTCATCAATCCTCAAGGGTACTCCCCTACTACCCCTTCTTTAATTTAATTAGCTCCTTATTTATTTATAATTATTTATTATTTATGTATTATGTGTTTAAATCGATCTGGTGGGGCAGGAGGTGATTTCACTGCCGGATCGGCTAGATGAAGCCACAAGCTACATAAAGAAGCTTCAGATGAGGTTGGAGAAGATGAGGGAGAAAAAACTCAGCCTCAAGGGAATCGACAATAATCCTAATAATGAGAGCCTAATTAATAATAGAGGAATGATTATAGGGTGGAAATCACCCAAAATTGAGATCCACCACATGGGTTCCGCATTAGAGGTTTCTGTAACTACTGGGTTGGACTGCCAGTTCATTTTCAATGAGATTATTCGCATTCTTCATGAAGAATCAGCTGACATTGTTAATGCCAGTTATACAGTCGTTGAAGATGCTGTTTTTCACACCATACATTCTCAGGTGAGAGGTGAATTAATCTGTGAAAAGAACAAGCTTTTTTGCGTGTTGATTCTGCCTGCATCCAGAGGCCTAGTGGTTAATATACAATATAAATTTATTATTTTTGGAAATTAACTCATAAACTAAGGATGACAATAAATATTCATGATCTATAAATTTGTGCAATCCGTCCATTAGATTATTCAACTGTTAAAATATGTGGATCCAATAGATCGGATAAAATTGGATTTAATTTTCACTGGACGAATCATAGATATTTAGTAGAATTGTTCACAACTTGATTATCTTCACTATAGATCCCAGCTAAGAAAATCTTAAAAGAGCTATTGACTCTAATCACCGTTTATATAATATCCATATTAGATCTAACCAACTACTCATCCTACCTTCTCTACGTTCTTGACAAATTATCTTTGTCTCAGTATTCTTTTAATGACATGTTTTGATCCTCTTACCCATAGCTTGAAAAAGTAAGCCATTGGTTCAAGTGTAAAATACTGTCATTATTACTTACAGTCAGCATGTAATCGAAACAACCCAATTAGTGCAGCTTTGGCCCATTAAATCCCCCCTCTTTGACTCAAGTGTGTATCTATATACAAACATATTACATATACACACACATGCATTTATTCCCTTGCGCACACATATATTTATAGACACGTACATGCCCATGTATATACATACACAAATCAGCATAAATACATACATATATATATATATATATATATGAATGTTATGATGGAATTGAATTGGGCCTTTCTCTTTCTTTCAGTTGTTTTTTTTTTCAGAGCGGACAAATCTTTTTTTAGATTAAATAAAAAAGAAATTCATTTATTAATTTAGAATAGCTAGATCTAATCTAATGACTATAAATAATCATTCTAATTGGTTGTTGCATTGAAACATATAAATGTTGACTACTCTGACTAATATTGAATTTAATAAAATGAAAAGGTTCAATAACTAAAATATAAGATTATTTAAGAATATCCTTTATATATATATATATATATATATAATGTATGTGTGTGTTGATGTATTTTTATACGCATATGGGTTCATGCATGCCTTGTGTACATGTATTGTGCTTATATGAATGTCTAAATGTGTGTGTGCACCCGCATCGCAAGAGAGAGAATATATATATGGGCCATGCTCATATATGCATACATGTTCATATATAGATATATTATAGGTACATACATGCATTTGTGTGTATATATTTAGATGCATAGACATGCACGTGCATATATACACATTGCACTTTTTTAGTTTTTTTTTTAATTTGAAAAGAATATAAAAATTATTGATTTGAAATACCATAAGTGTATTTTAAAAATAAAAATATTAATAAAAAATGTGTTATATTAATTATTATTTAATTATATATTTAAATATAATATTTAAATAATGGTCAAATTAGATAAATCAGATGTTTATCTAGATACATGGGTCACCAAATGAATAGATACCCATCTCCAAAGTAGGTCATGAATAAATTTGGATTATCTAAAAAACTTCTTACCAGATTTTAAGCAGATCAATGGGATCTAGAATAAATGTGTTCACTGAGTTTAGAGACTTGGTCTGCCCAATCTTACTCAAACAAATTGAGTTGAGTTTAATTAGTACAAAAAACAAAATGATAAAGTCGAGTCAAACTACAAAATCAAGTTGGTCCTAAGGGTCATATTGGCTTGATTCAGCCTAATTTAACTCAAAAAAATTAAAAAATATTTTTAATAAGAACTTATATCAAAATTTAATTTGTTGGAGACAAAATATAATTTTATAAGGATTTATATAAAAAAAAATTTAGATTATTTTATAATTTTAATAATAAATTTTAAAAAAAAAATTGCTTGGTACTTGCCTAACTTGCCCCATGCAAAAGCAAGCCAAGCTGGGCAAGGACCAAGCAACAAGTTTTAATTTTAAAACCTGTTTAAAATCGTATTAGGCTTAACTCAATATTCAACCTAACTTAACCCCTAATTTAAAATTAAATCAATCCACCCGTTTGCCACCCTTGTCATGCATTTACTGCTTTTGAAAGATTATAATGCTAGGTAGGCCTAAGCATCTAAGAATTAAATTGTTATTTTACTTAGGAAATTTTTTCTATTGATTATGAATTAGGAATATGCAGTTACGTAACTGATCTGGTTGTAATGTTTTTCAGGTCGGCGAATCTTGTGACAGAGCTGCGAGGATATCAGAGAGATTAAAGAGGTTTTTGTATGGGTCTGGTGCATTTCGAAGCGTATGACCACAGCAGCTTCTCTGGAAATGAATGATCAGAATGTGAATAACGACTTTTGCTTAATTTGTGAGAGACAAATTCACATTTTATATCCTGTTGGATTCACTTAAACTGATCTGATTTTGCTACATGCTGGAATTTCACAGAAGTTTATATGACAGCAACTGATACGTATTTCTCATGGATAGATGTGTGTGTGTGTGTGTGTGTATATACACACACCCACACATTGGAGGTTGCTAATCTCCTCACTAATGTTTTGGAGGTCAGTAACCCTAAATTTGTGTTTTGAACTCACTGAAAGACAAAATATGTATAGAAGTATTCAAATTATATTCTTATAAAATATACTTAATTAATACAAGAGTATTTGAATTATTTCTCCATACCCACTAAATGCATGATTATGAGAAAATAACCTGAATACCTATATACTTATTGATACAGAATATAAATGTGGAGATTAGCAATATGCATATATATATATATATTTCTATAATTGTTTAAATTCTGCTAGTTGTTGCTTTCTGCTGTATATAGGATAGATAAAAATTCGGATGAGAAAGGGTCTTTAATTAATTTATTTATTATTGGTTTCAGGAATTATTACATAATTGTTCTTATCTGTTTGGGTAACAGATTAAAAAAGAAGTGAAAAAGCAGATAGGAGGATTAAAAATTGATACCGAATCTAAACATGATGCGTGCATTTGTGCATTACTATTTCTATTTTCTGATTACTTCATTTCGTTTTTTTCTTTTTATTTTTCTCAAACAAAAGAGCGTTTTGATTGAATTTTGGAGGCTGCAAATATCTGTGGACGTGGATTTTAGCTTATCATGATGCGTTGTATGCACAATGGAAAAGACAGAAACCAACACTGCCCTCTCTCTCTCTCTCTCTCAAAATATACGCGAGTTCATTCAATGAAAGAATTAGAGGTAAATATTTGTTGCTCGTTCTAGTGGTTTTGATAGGGCAAACTTTTGTAGTCAAAGAGAGCACTTGACCTGAAAAATAGGACGCATCGTGGACAGGTATTACTTCAATTCCTAACATAGTATATTCACATATTATAACTATATGTATGATTATTATTATTATTATTATTATTTAAACAACTGTAGTAAAACTTGACTTGGGTGCCTTTAAAAATAGGACCAAGAAAAAAAGGAGGAGGAGTGGAGAACTGACATCTTATACATCAAAATTCTTTGACTCTTACATTTAGAAGAAATGTCATTTGAGTTAAGATTCTTAAGTATTAAAATGTTAATTTTGTTATTGAACAAAAAATGTTAAGACCAGCTTCTAAATGATGTATTACTTTGGGAAAATTTAAACTAAAATACTTTATAGAGACGTTTAATAGTAATGTTATCATTATTATATAACTATATTTTGAGTAAAATGAACTCAGAATTTTCACTCTCAAATATCCATCCGTCCGTCTCAAACACCCATGCTTAGCCTAGATGACAATTAAAGTTTGATCTAGTTTGAGATGGATGAATCTTTATATTTACATACGCTTTAATACGTACGTTATTTATATCTTATACCTTTCTTCCCCCTTCAAATTGGCTTTTTTTTCACTTAGCTATCACGTTGTTTCAAATCCCAAATTTCGGATTTTTTTCTTTTTAAAGAGTATATAGTTATTAAGCTTTCTAAAATGAATAAGGAGACAATTGTAGTTGAAAGAGCAAGAGAACGAGAACCTTGATAAAAATAAAAGGATAAGGACTCACACACTGTGGTGGTCCCTCTCCTTTCTATTTGTAATAATATAAAGATAGAGATTAACTACAATTTAAACTCTTAATGATAAGGATAATTAAAACTCCTAGATAACAATAAATTTTAAAACTTTAAATAATGAATAACTTTAGATAAAGATAATCTTCTAATTCTTAAATCTGAATTATCTACAATATCCCCTCTTAATTAATTCAAATTTATCGCACCTATCAGATCCTACATCTTTACAAACATCCATACTTTAGTGGCTTGGTAAAAATGTCAACAACTTGATCTTCAGATTTACAATGAATAAGCTCAATCTCTTCTTTGCAGCTACATACTCCACTTCACAAGTTGAAAGTACAACAAAATGTGGTTTCTTGGATCACCAAGAAAATGTAGTGGCTCCATAATTGAAAACATACTAGAAATACTCATTCTATCATCAGAATCTCCTTCTCAATTGCTATTTGAGTAGCCATGAAGTTTAATACTTGAGTTGCCTCTGACTCTTGATGAACCACCTCCTAATGGGTAAAACAAACTAAGGTCACAAGTCCCCTTCACATAACACGATCCTTTTTGCCAAGGGTGGAGGCAAAAGAAAATTTTGAAGGGAGCGTATGTAATTTTATACGAACTTATATTATTTTAGGTTCATATATAAGTTTACAAAGATTTATATACAAACTTTATTAATTTTTAGACCATACTTAAATTTTATCAAAATTTTTGTATACATAATAATTATCTCTAGAATGGCAAGGGGCCAAGGCCCCTACGGTCTCCCTGCCTTCATTAGGGTTTTTTGCAACCATTAAATGTGATTTTCTTGGTGCCTCCATACTTGCTAACTACTTAAACAGCATAACATATATCTAGCCTTGTCCATGTCAAGTAGCCTTAAGAATGAGTGTACCTGTATCATCACATATCGTGTTTGCCTTTCAAACATCCTCATATTATACCTTTTCTCTAGAAACTATCCCACATTGAGCATGTTGCTCTTCACGTCAAGCATATAAAAGACCTCGGAGAAATATTAATGATCCTTGTTTCTTAGTTTGATGAGAAACCATGTGTTGTAATAATATGAATTTTTAGTGGTAGAGGATACCATGAAAAGTGACTACTCCTCGGTATCTACTTCTCTTTCTTGGGCAAATTGAGCCATCTCTTCTGCAACTTGAGTCGACTCCTCAAACGCACTTTTATTAAGTCTGCACTAATATGCATAATGCCTATAATTATGGCAGGTCTAACATTCAACATTTAATTTGTCACACTGCCTTGTTGAGAGCTTTCAGAATTATGCTCTGACTGGTTAGTGGTGGATTTTCCAAGACCAAAACTACCTTTGTCTCCTCTGCCTCTAGTTAAGACACCTCTTATTAACCTTGAGCTGCCTCTTCTGTCACTATCTTGATCCTTCTTGTCATGGAAGTTCCGTCTTTGAAATGCCTATTCTACAGATTTTTCTATACATTTTTTCTTTTCCACTAGACAATGCTCATATTCTTGCAAGGCACCAACAAGCTCATCAACTTTCAACTTAGATGTGTCTTTTGACATCTTATCGACAACAATTATGTGTTCATATTTCATTGTCAACGATCTGAGTACTTTTTTCTACTTGCACGATCTCCTCTACTGTCTCTCCATTCAACCGTAGTAGATTGACCAGCATAAGCATTTGGGAAGCATATTCAGAAACACTCTCGGTGTCCTCCATCTACAACAACTCAAATTACCTCTTCAAATCTTGAAGTCATACCTTTTTTGCTTTCTCTACAGCGGTAAACAACGTCTTCAATATGCCCCGCAACTGCTTGGCCGTTGTGGCTCCAGCGATCTTTTCAAAGATCACGTTGTTGACTCCTTGATGAATGGACACAAGCACCTTCTAATCCTTTTTTTATGTTCTGAGTTTGTCTTAGTGCGTCAATTGCATTACCAGAAAGATCAAAAGCTCCACTCTCCACAATCTTCAAGATTTCTTGATAAACCCTTATCCGAATACCCCATCGGGTATAGTTCTTCCTATCCAAGTTGGGAATCAAAGCTTGAAGAGATCCGTTTGTGGCTTCCCTTACAATCATCACTGCTCTAAAACCAGTTTGAAAAAGCAAGAGAAGGAGAACCTTGTTAGAACAAGAGAACAAGGACTAATACAATGTGGCAATCCCTCTCTCTTGTATTTATATTAATATGAAGATAGAGATTGATAACAATTTAAACTCCTAAAGATAGTGATAAGGATAACTAAAACTCGAAGATAATAATAAATTTTAAAACTTTAAACAATAATAAACTTAAATTCAAGATAAAAATAATCTTTTAATTATTAAATCTGAATTCTACAATAGTAGTTTCATTTAAAGGCTCTATTTCAATATACTTTTTAAAATTTTTATAAAATATTTAAAGAATATTTATTTGTAATAAATTCTAATATTATCTTTTTCTTTAGTATTATCATGGGAAGGCCAATTCTGGTTAAATCTGTGGTGAATTAACCTGGACATTAGGTTGAGTGGCATAAAATTTAAAATTATTTCATTAATTATTTTACATTCATTTGAAAAAAAAATTAAAACATTTCATTTAGAATATGAATCATTTTTGGCTATTATACATATAGTGTGAACAGTAAATATATAAACGCACGACATTTAAGACACAAATGCTAGTTGATTTAATGATTAAACTTTGTGTCTGTATTGCAAAGTGCTAGGATCGGTTCATATCATTATAGCTTTCGATTTGTGAGTAGAATATACTTTATTATCACCTGTGATAATCTCCAATATGTATGGCGCTAATATATATTGTTTTTTGCACATTTTCCTGACTCGGTATTAGTAAAATAATTTACACAAGGATACCAAACTTTTTCGAGGATTGCAAGATTGGATTTCTACACTGGTTTTGTAACTAACATGACCCCACTAATACGAGATAATTAATACTAAACGAGTACTCTAAGAGCAATTGAACTTTTAACTACAGCACAGATTTTTTTTTTAAAAAAAAGGCTTTCATAATGGTAACGGATGGAATCCTTTGTAGTGACGATCACAAGTCCTTCTGCAATATTCCTTAAAAAGGTTTTTCTTTTCTTTTTTGAAAGGCTACCCTACTCACAAAAATAACATTACACAGGGATTTGTGGAGATCCTCACCGTAGAGGATCTTTATCCTAATGACAAAACGATAATTGATTAATATAATATTTAGATCTACTATATATATGCTCAAATTCATCAACAAAAACCACAATTAAAATTTCTTTTTCCGCTGGATTTTGTTTGATTAGTTTATGATGTTATAGGCTCATGGGATACATATTTCTTTCATATTACTCAAGGCATCTGATTATGCCTTGCTAAGATGTTAAAATGAAGTGATTACTTTTTGCTTTTCATGTTGGGAGGGAGTCGAAGTAAACAAATTTTTTTTTTTTGGGCTAACAATATAGTAACTTTCATTAAAACAACAACCAAATATAAACACTAGAAACAAGTACCATGCTACACATGAAACAAATAGAAAATTATATAGAAATAAACAAATACAAGAAAATTACATAACAGCTAGACAAACTTCAACCAATTCCAACTTTTGCAACAGTAACATCAAGGTCCATAATAGAAACAAAAGGGAATGGCGAGGGATCTCCCAATCAAAAGGACGCATTCTCTTAATAACATACTTGGCAAAATCTAGTCAACTACCTTATTTGCAATCTTAGGAATCCACGCAAGAGAGAAGAATGAGAATCTCCTTCTCAATTGAACAATATCATCAACAATAATCCAATTATTCCAATCCAGGAAACTATCCTCATTGTTAACTATAGACACCAACAATTTACAATTAGTTTCTAAATAAACCATGTCTAAACAAAGGTCAACAGCCATCAACATTCTTTTCCTCACTACAAAAGCTTCACTCATAAAAGCAAAAGAGGCAATACATGGAGCTCCATACATTTCTAAAATACACCCTTTGCAATCTCTAATAATTACTCCCACCCTTGCTTTATTCCTTGCGCTATCAAACATGTTATCAACATTAATTTTCAATTGATTCACTATTGGGAAAGACCAACCAACTATATTACATTCACTTTGCCCTCCAAACTAAGATTAATTATGGACCAATCATTAATGGACCAAAACTCATTTAGCATGACTACAACCCTCTTGATAGTGAATATTAGATCAAAGGAAATTTTCTCAAATACCCATTCACATCTAGATTTTGAAATCTACCGACAAATTATAGCTACCAAAGATTTATCAAAATCATTAATTCTAGGAAGACCCAACAAAGCCATCTATCCATTCTAGTTACATTAAAAATAGTGGTCTTAAAAGCAAAGTAATTACCAAACCAAACCTTCTTTGTCCAGTTACATAACAAAAGCATGTGTTTAATCGTTTCCACTTCTTTTTTGTAGCAAGGGCAACATGGTGAAACACTACATTTTTGTTTCCATAAACTTTCCTTTGTTGGAAGAGCACCAACACAAACTCTCCAAATGAAATGGGTAATCTTAGGTGGGACCTTTAATCTCCAAATGGCATCTATAAGGCCTCAAGATTTAAGACGAAGTACCTACATGATTACAGTTAACAAACATAGCAAGTCTTCTAGCCAAATGATATCCTACTTCAACCATATAAACACCTCTCTTTTTGAACATCTATATTAGTTTATCTTTTTTATTACAATGAGGGATAGAAATATTTATAATAGCCACTAATTCTTGTTGAGACAACCTTTCCTGCACATTTGAAAGATCCCAAATTCCATTAACAACGAATTCCTTAACCACACAATTTGCAAAAACCTCTTAAAAGGCATTAGACTGAAGATGGGAATCGAGAAGAGAAGGAATCCATGGATCATTCCAAAAGTTAATAATTCTACCATTACCAATTCTTTAGCAACGTTCATTTTCAAGAAGCTTTCTTCATCCTAATAAGCATAACTAGGCCCATGACACTCTTAAACCCTTATTTGCATCTAAAAAATCTGAATTAGGGAAATAGATCCCTTTCAAAATCTTGACCCACATGTCATCTAAAGAAGTTAAGGTCCTTCAATCCTACTTTGCTAGGAAAGCTAAGTAAAAATTCATAAAATCTCTTAATCCAAGACCTTTATTTTAATTTGAATTTGAAAGGGCACTCCATGGTTTCTAATGAATTCTTCCTTCTTCATGCATTTAGCCCTACCAAAATTTAGCAATTATGCTTCCAACTCTTAATAAGATTTCTTAGGGAAGAGAAAATAAGACATCATAAAGGTAAGGATAGTTAAGGCCATAGATGTAATAAAAGCTTCTCTATTTGCTTAGGACAACATACCATGCTTCTAGCCTTGAATTTTAGAACTCACCTTATCTCAAACAAAAGTAAAAGCTTCTACTTTCAATCTTCTTCACAACACTAGTAACCCTAAGTAATTGCTCGACAAGTCCATAATAAGTATTCCCATTAAATTGCATATATCCTCCCTAAGATGCAGTTAAGAGTTTTTAGAAAAGAAAATACAAGAATTTTGAAGATTTATAAATTGAACAATATTAGTCCAAAGCATCCTTTAGGTTCAATCAATTCTTCCTGCTTACTCTTTCATGAAAAAGAAAGAATTATCAATAAAAAGACAATGTGTGAGAAGGGGACACCTTTTAACAAGTTTAATGCCACAAAGTCTTCTTTAGGAAGCAAGAGAAATAGTTATCTTTGATAACACATCACCACTATGATAAATAGGTATAGGGATAAGGGGTCTCTTTATCTAAGACCTTTTTCAGGCACCAAACTTACAATTCTTCTTCTTAAGAGTAAGACGTTTAAAGCAACTAATCCAATACATTCTATAACTCATACTACTCATTTTGGATCAAAACCTATCTTCAATAGAAGTTGTTAAAGAAAATCTCATTCCATTCTATCATAAGCCTTACTCATGCCTAGCTTTAGTACTAATTCATGATTGCCACCTCCCTTTGCTTTAAGGCAATGAAAAGCCTCATAAGCCACAAAAATATTATCCTGAATAAGTCTTCTTGGACAAAAGCCCTTTGATTGTTAAAAATAACTTGGGGCAACATATTCTTCATTCTATTCGCAACCATCTGTAAGATGATTTTGTAAGAGAAATTACATAAGTTGATGGGCCTAAAGTTACCAGTCTATTCTAGCATTTCAACTTTTAGAATCGTAACAAGATTAGTTTCATTAATATCTACCAATAACGTATCATAAGAAAAGAAATGTTTAACCAAATGGCATATCTTATCCCTCTACTATATCTCAAGTGTGTTAGTAGAATATACTCAAGAATCAGTTTAGCCTAAGAGCCTTAAAACTACCTAGATAAAAAATAACCTCTTTAACTTTAACCATAGAAATAAGGGATAATAAAGAGGCATTATCAATGTCTGTTATAAAAGGCTCCATAAAATCAAGCATAGAATAAAAATCTGTAACTTTAGCTAAGAAAAGTTTTACATAGAAACTGTCAAAAGACTTTGATATATCTTCCATATTATCTATCAAAAAGCCATCATTCAGCTTTAAATTCAAAATCTTATTTTGTTGCTTCCTTTATTTAGTAATAGAAGGAAAGAAGTTTGAATTTTTGTCTTCACATTTTAGCCACTAAACTCTAGATCTCTGTGCCTAATACTTTTCTTCCCTATCCTAAAGTTATTCAATTTATTTAGCCAAATCTATAGCTATAGTTTCCTTTTCTTCTTCCCAATTGTTGTTATAACATTTCTAAAATTAACTAAAAAGGCCACTTAATAAAACTTGATTGTTTAGGAACTCCTCTTTACTCCATTTAATTAATACATGTCTAACCCTTTTTAAGTTCTTCACAAAGCTTTTCATAATTTAAAACTCTTCCTCTGCATCAAATTTCCAATTACTCACAATAAGAGATTGAGATCTAGCATGATAAGGCTACATTAATTCAAATTTGAAAGCCTTTGACACCTTAATGTCAGTGAAGTTAGAAATACCAAAGGCAATTGATTAGATCCTAATGGTTCAAGGCTAAAATCCTAGGCATTTAGACAAAGATTTCTCCATGTTGTATCATATATAACCTTATCCAATCTCTTCATAATTCTATCATTACCATCTTGATTATTAAACTATGTAAATTTAAAGCCATTGTACCCTAGGTCCATCATACCTCCTTCCCTCATAAAGTGCATAAAGTTCATAAATACAATAACCCAATAATCTTAAGAGAGGAATTGAAAGAATTTGAGCAGAAATTAAAATATTAGGACATGTTTAAGATGAATGAAATTTTGGATGAGTTAAAAAACTTTTTGGGATTGAAAAATATTTTAAGAAGTAGAAAGATTAATTTTGGTATTTATTAAACTACATAGAGCATGGACTTAGATTTAAATTATTTAAGAAAGAATTAGACCCAAGCTTAATCTTAGTTCTTATGGTCATCTTTGAGACAAGTTTAAAAAAGCAAACCTAAGTTTAAATCTTTTTAGGACCAACTTGTATTTTATCTCTCTCTTCCAAATTTTAAACTTTAGATTTTTTTTCCTTGGACATGTCACTCACTTTCTCACCATAAATTACTTGAAACTTCTTTTTTGTCTAGAACTCACTCACTCTCTCTCTCTCTCTCTTTCTCTCACACACACACACACAAATGAAATTTCTTCATGTCCTTATTATGCCATTTTTTATTGTAGAATTTTGGTCAATTGGAGAACTTGAAGCTCATTTCTCTTAGCCCTTTTTGTTCATTTCTTTTTCATTCCATGAAGTAAGCCATTTGCTCTTTTTAGAGTGTATGCCATCCTAGCTTTAGGTTCCCATCGTATAACTGCTTCTTTGTGTTTCTATCCCTACTATTTGATTATAAAGGGAAGCAAGCATTTTAGCTTATCATTAGGCATTTAGTAGCAATTCAAGTTAGGTAACTCCTTTCCAAACATTTCCTTTGGAAATTCTCTTCTTGGCTACAATACTTTGCTTTAATGAGGTTAATAATGGTAGTGTTTTCTTCCCTAATTAAAGCTTGCAATTTCTTGGTTTCAGCTTGTTTGTTTTCTCACATGAGAATCTAACTTCTATCTTCTCTTAGTTATCTCTCGTAGCTCAAAATCCCAAGGTGTGGAAGCCCTTTCATCCTCCTTTTTCTTCTATAGTTCAACTATAGAAGTGTAGCCAAAACTTCCCTTCTTTCTACCATTTAGGGCCCTAATAGCTACCAAGGTAAGGTAGTTTGTTTTCCTTGGTTTCCTTTTTTATTTTTCATTAAGCTAATATGTTTTTACTCTAAAAGGCTGGCTACTATACTATATCTTTTTCCCAACTTAAACTTGCACATTTTTTCATATTGCACTTGCTTAATTCCTTGTTAGAGGGTTCATTGTTTGTGTAGGAAAGTATTTAAATAGTTGTTTAGAAGCTACTTATAATCTGATTTCTTTAAATTTAATTCTCTAAGGTAGTGTTTAACCAATTTGATTCCTAAGGATTAAATTGAATGAGTGAACTAAGAATAGTTTAAAGGAAAAATTAATGCTTATGTTGAATAATTTAGCATTCTTAAGGTATTAGAATTACAATGAGAATTATAAAAGTTGGAACCAGGGTGGAAACGAGAGTTAGACTCCTTTTAAGGCATTAGTAAGTCACTAAAATAGGAATGAGATTCTATTAGTAATGGTGGTTGGTGGATTACTTATCTTACTATTGTTAGCACTTGAATTTTTAATCTAAGCCAACTTAGGGATTGGGGTATTGTAATTTAAATGCTAAGTCTAACATTGGTGAAGTTAAAGATAACAATGGGGTACTTGGTATTAATTACAAGGTTTGTTATATTGAGTGAATTGGATTAATATAATTCCATTTGAGTTATTGAGATAGTTAGTACGAGTACTTTTATTTTTGGTTACTGAGGAAGATCCAAGTTAATGCCACATTCGACACTAGTTGATAAAGGTAGTAGAATGCATTTTATCAATCTCCATGTATTGCAAGTAAATAACATCCCATTGCAAATTCATATTTTTACTTTTCTTCACCTTGCATTTAAAATTCATAAAAATATCACATTTTCTAAGTTCATAAATTTCTAGTTGCATCAATGATCTACCAAAAAGTATTTAAATTAAATTGAAATCCTTGATTTTTTTTCTATGATCAATACATGTATGTAATCAATGGAAGAAGTCCCAAAAATTTTATTTACAATTTCTATGTTTATTACTTGCAAGAAATGTTTACATATAAACTGAGGGATATGATTCCATTCATGATGGTAATATTTTATAAAGGGAATAGATAGAAAATACTAGTCACTCTATTAGTCCTTAGTGTGCCATGCTTTATACCTAACTAGGAGGGGATATAAGAAGTGCTAGTCCTATGTAATAGCCATTACACATAAAATAGAGGAATGGTATTTTAAGCGAATTGAAGACTCACAACGAACTAATTATCTACCCATATGAATTGTGTGCCCGTGATGAAATGATTATTTATCCATGCAGGTTATGTACCCATGACGACTATCTCATTTTGATAAGGTGTTTCTAATAGAACTGCTTTAGAGAATAAGTTTTTGAAGGATTATTAATGTAAATTTTTAACGTTGAATGTTTATTTTATTATTAATATCATTTTTCACTAATTTATGATTGTCATAGTAGTAGATATTTATTAAAATGCTCTTGTTTTTGGATCTTTATAAATTGTTTTGCTTATTAAGAGGTATGGATTTCTGACCTTAAATAATCTAATTGTACTTGTTACAATATTTTAATCAATAAATAAAGTAATTGTTTATTCTCTTCCTTGAGTATTAATTAGTCACATTATGGAATTTTATCGAGTATTTGGTATTTGAGATAGCAAAGTTAACCTTAAGCCTTCCTCGACACCTTAGCATGGATCATCCTTCAACCTAGTAAGCCTCGCATCGACTATGTGAATGAAGTCTATTTTGATGTATTTTAATTCATTATTTTGTTATATCATAGATGTAGTTCCATATAACTTACATCTAGAATCCTCCACCTTAATAAATGTGGTTTAGCACATATAAATGAAAGTAGAAGTTTCTTATTTGTATTATTGGGATGATTGCTTGTTTATATAAATTTTTAGAAGATTCTAATTTCAAGGTAGACTTTGCTAAAATCTCCACAAATAGATGGAATCAATAATCGCTTAGATAAATTTAATATGTAGTGTGGAAATATCATGTGAATTTAGTTCCCATGTGTTTCATATACATATAACTTCATTGTAGAATTAAGAAAGATTTGAATTGAAAAATAAGGCTTAAGAAGATGGGATTTACCCATACTCTATACCAATCATAATCTAGCTTTTGGACTATGACACACTTTTATAAGGCTTGATTTTACCTCTTTTTTTTTTTAGTTGAATAAAATGTCATTAAAATCACTAATGAAGATCTAAGATTATTGTCACCCAAATTGAACCCCAGTAATTTAAGGCCCATAAACAAATGAGATGAAGTTAGTGACACAATCCCCATGCAAATGAACATGAATGATATTTTAAGAAATAGTAAAGACATCTAGTTGCACATCACTATTTCACTTGAGAGATACACTACAACAATACTAATGATTTGTTACAAAAAGATATGACAGGATTCCGATAGAATGACTTTTGAATTTTTTCCACACTTTTACATCTAAGAAACTAAGGTAGAAATGTATAAAATGATAAAAAGAAATAAGGAACTAACAATAACTATAAAAAGCCGGGCATGTAATTAATATGTTGTCAGTATCATTTATAAAATTATAATATAATATTATATATGTGTATATAAAACAAAATATAATTGAAAACATATAATGTAAATTGGAAGAAATTTAAATTTCAACTAATTAATATATAATAAGTTAGTAATACTATAATATAAATATAGATTTAATTTAAATTATAATTTTATTTTAAGTTACATTATTTATATTTATTATTAAGTAACAAATAATTTAATAAATTAATTATTATATTAATTAAAATAAATCAATACATATAAATAATGTAATAAAAAATAAAAATTTTATAAAAATTATTGACAAATTATGAATATATTATTTTTTTCTTATATTTTTATATTTTAAAAAAATTATATAATATAAAAATATATTATTATTAGTATAAATAAAATATATTATTATAGGTAAATAAAATATTATTAATATATATAATGACAGTAATATAATCGCTATATATATAAAATAATTTTTATATATAGCAATAACATAATTACTGTTGTTATATATATATATACTATAAAAAACATAAAACTTATATTTTTTTATATATTTGAATACCAACCACATTGTCATCACAAGTGGTTGATATATATATATATATTATTTGATGTATATATTATTATATATATAATAAATTTAAAATGATTTAATCTAAGTTTTTTAATTTAAATTATAACTATATTATAATTTATTAAATATATAAATAAATATAGATAATCTTAAAAAATAAAATTTTCATTAAAAATATAGGTAAGTTTAAAATAAATTTATTTTCTTCTATTATTTGTTATTAAAAAATAAAGGTATATAATATTGTTATAATGATATATTGTTTATAAATTATATAGTGCAATATAATATGATAATATATTATATATTATATAATAATAACGATGTTGTTCATGTTTATATGTATATTTTTCTTTTTATATGTATATTTTTTTCTTAAAAAAGTCATTAAAAAAATAACTTTTAAATAGCCATTAGAGAGCCATTATACATTCTTGTTATATATATATATATATATATATGATATTTTCATTTAACTTATCTTCTCCTTTTATATCTCAGCCACTTTATCTTATCCTCTCTTTTTATATCTCAATTACTCTATTTTAATCTCTTCCCAAATCTAAATTTTCTTCCATTTTACTAGATTACTTCGAATTATTTTAGTAAATTTTCTTCTATTTTATGGTGCTCTCGGCTTACATTCTCTCTCTATGTAACACGAGGCTCGCCTTTTGAAGTGGTCTCTAGCTCCCTCGAGCTTTTCTGAGGGTACGAAGGCATTAGCTGTTTGTCTCAGCTCATTTCTACGTTCAGATCAGAGCTAGGCTTTCTCTTTGTTTAGCCTCTTTAGCCTCATCCTCAAGAGCACAATATATTATTTTTAGGGTTTTGCTAACCCAATCCAGAACATGTACTCTCAATGTCCAAATTCTATCTTACTGAGAACTTATGCTCTACTGGGTGCTCTAATCACTCACGTGCCTTAACCCCATATCATTCTCATATTAGGGAGCTTGTCTGACTAACTATTGGACCCTATCTATTTACTTTACAGGGCTTAGCTTACTCATTTAATCATTATTAAAGCGAGGGTATCTTTTCTATGACTAGTTTCTCAGTTCTTCCTTGCTTCCTTTATCACTATGCTTTATGACTCGGGGGGGTCTATCTGGGGAAATTACTAACCACTACTAGGTGGTTTCCCACGACTCAAGGTGTCTCCTCTTTTCTTTCTCGATCCAGGGAGAACTTTCATTGAGCCTTTCACTTACATATCTCACCTGGAACGATGCTACTGGTCATCTCCCCTAGGCTTTACGCTCAGCCTGAACTAGCCATCTGATCGGACCTGTAGCTTACTAACTATTCTCATTCTTTTTTGAGTCTCTATTACTGGCTACTCATACTTACCTTTAGGTGTTACCTATGAGGTACACCTTTCTAGGCCACTCGCTATGTGCCTCACAGCTAGTAGCCTTATCTCATATTATTTCAAGGCTACACTAGCATTCTATCATTCAGTGTCTCACAGATTAACATCCTAGGTTGAAATCAACGCCTTAAAAGTGGGTCTCAACAACCTCATTATCCCTGTGTGTAACTTTTTCTATGTTGAACTCTTTCCTCAGTCTTATTTATTAGGCACACGAATTTCTTACTAATCTTTTGTAATCATTCATTACTCTTTTCTCTATTTATACTAGGGGTTCCCACTCTCTATGGGTTATCTGACCCCTTATCAACTCCTTTCTTAAGTTGGCCTGAATATGACCAACAAGGCATTTATGGTGCTATTCACCGCGGCTAACTTATCATTCACCGCAGCTAATCAGCCTCAGGTTCACTCTAGTTCTTTTGTTTAAGTATTGGTTGTAGCTAACTTCTTAATCGGCTGTGACGAGGAATTCTCTGGATTGCCTTGCTGTTTCTATGGAATAATTGGCCGCGGCTAATGGCCTCTGATTGGCTTATTTTTCAGGGATTGAATTTTCATCTTTAGCTACTAACTCGAGCCTCATTGCCTCTATATCTAGCGCATCATCAAGCTAGAGGGTTCTACCTCGTGCTTTATTCGTACATAGCTAGCTGTTACCTCTGGGTTGAGCTATTACCTCTAGGCTATCAGGGCTCTAGGGTGTAACTTGTAACTTAACCTCTGGCTTGAAGGAATTAGCTTTTTGGTTTTGAAATTCATCTAGACATTTAGGTATTGTGGTTAGGAGATAATTCTCTTTCGTATTCCATTCTACACTGGTCCTGTGCAGACGCAGTCTCATCTTATACCGCCCGGCATCCTACTTGTCTCTGCATTAAGCGAGATATCTTGGAATGGCTTGAGTATGACTACCAGGGAGGATTAGGCCTCACACACTCTCTCTAGCAAGCCTTTTTATATTAACGAAATCATTTCTCATCGTTTATGTTTAGAGCTTACCACTGATCCCGGCAAGCTATCATATCTCATCAAGCTCTAGCCGTTGGATCCCTTAGCTCTGCTCAAGCTACTCTAGAGGCCACCCTATCCCAGTGTCCACTAACTATTCCAAGACCATTCTACAACTTACTCATCATGAATAAAGCCACAAACTATACTTATATACCTAACAATCCTCATACAAGGCTCTACCTATCCATTCAAGCCTTTTATATAGCCCTATTACTACATCCTTAAGCCAAATCCAATCCGAAAGAACCTGAAACTTTGCTCTGATACCAATGAATGTAACACCATAACTTCTAGCTCATTTGATATCATTTATAAGTTTTGTATTATCAATCCCACAAGATCATATGAAAAGGAGATGAAAATAATAAACTTTTTTCGCGTTGCGCTATATCAAAAAAATTTAATTTAGTGTCACGTGGACTGTG
This sequence comes from Erythrophleum ivorense, assembly GCA_026724425.1. Classification (NCBI taxonomy): domain Eukaryota; kingdom Viridiplantae; phylum Streptophyta; class Magnoliopsida; order Fabales; family Fabaceae; genus Erythrophleum; species Erythrophleum ivorense. The sequence continues at coordinate 116,671 of JAIUCV010000218.1, read as the reverse complement.
TGAGCTCATACTATACTTTTTCATATTTAATTTCATTATTACAACTTATTTGTATCACAAAAACATGCCTACAACTCATGGAAACCGAAATAGAGCTCAAAATAAACAAGCACATTTTCGGCCAGATTTGCTCCATTTTCTGACCCAACTTTGGAAAATCATAACTAAATCTAGAAAAATCAAAATCATGCAATATTCATTATTATGGAAATCTTAGGATGTCTACTTCACACTATAAATATGCCCAGGTCATAAAACTCATCACACAGGACGTTTGACATCCAAAAATCTACAGCGTCGTTGGCTGCCTGGGCTGTTGTTCAGTTTACTGATACAAATTTCTAAAATTCATAACTAATTCTATAAAAATTGAAATCACATACATTTGGTCATTCTGGAAAACTACAAATGTTAACTTGATAGTAAAAATAATTCCAGAATGAAACAGATACGTTTAGTCAGCTGGACCCGATGGAACAATAATCGGACTCATGGGGCGCTATTGATACTAACAGTTAACTTCAAACATGCATAACTCACTACTTAGACCTCCAAATGAGGTGATCTCGATGGCCACAGAAAGCTTATGACCTCTAGTTTATCATATAAAATTTCATAAGCATTGTACACCATTTGGCTATCAGGTGACACAGAATTCAAAACTACCAGTATGAACAGTACCCATACAAGAATCCATGAAAAATCCCAACTTTGAAAATTTATCAAATATTCTCTAGGTCTCCGAAAATTATGATCTTTAGCTTTACAAAAATATCTTAATGAGAGCTAATTGCATGCCAAGTTTCAGATCAAGAAGAGCTCATTTGGGCAAAAAATGACATAAGGTTGCATTTGGGCCATTTTCATGCCTCTTAATGGTTCAATGATGGGCAAAATGGCTCCTATGGTTCTTGTGGCCACTTGAGCACGTGGGAATGGCCTAAAAAGACTCTCTAAACTTGTCTCAAAGGTGTGGAGACTTAAAACACAGAATTTCATTCTCCATTCCCAAGTTATGTACTAAGAGGCATACACTTGAAATGGCATCCAATACCCAAAAATTGCAATACATTCCATTTATCCACAAATTTCATACATACATAATCTATTAGGATATTTACACATGTTCCATTCATTGTGCATCAATTCTAACAAAAGATTACATCATATGCCACTCCTTTGGTTATAACATAAACAAAGTTAAAAGCTTTATAATCAAGACTTCATCTCCTCACTTGGTGGCTTCCATTTCCTTATTCATTGGCTCCACCTAACATGTTAGGACATTGGAGAGGAGGGGATGAGATTCAAAGAATCCCAATAATTCATCTCCCATTCAATCATACATAATATGTGCAAGCAAGCTTTACAAATGCATGCATGGAGAAAATAAAAGCCATAGGCATTTTAAACGCAAACTTGACATGTGAGCAACTCATACAAATCATTCAAGAGCCCACCAAATGTTTGGATTAGCCTCACACTTCTCCTCATGGGTTTTGGACTTGTCTCACCCATTTCTTGAGCACTTTGGACTCAACCATACTCTTGGGAGCCCACTTTGCTTTTAGGAGACTCTTTGCTTTGTCTCAACTAAACTTAAGGGTTCTTGGCGCATCCTCACTAAAGGGAAGAGATCTTGGCCTCTCCACACTCAAGTAAACTCATACAAATATCATGCACTCATTAGAAAACATAATATGGCATCAAGGATCATAGCATATAAAGGCATGCTAGCATACTTTTCTTAGCTTGAAAATACACATACACACATTCTAAAATAAGCTAAACACACATCCATGCATGAAAGAAGGTGGAGAGAGCTACCTTGCACAATTTCACACACTTTTTCCTTAGCTTTCAAGCCTCCTCTTTCGGCCACACACCCACAATTTAGTGGAGATAGTTTCTCTTGACCTAGATACAATTTATGGGAGCCAATTAGGTCTATGAAACATATTATAAGGCTATATCACTTGATAAAACACTATATTGCTCTATAGGCTCCATTATGGTCCATAACCACACCTAATGAAGCAACACCTATCAAATGACTTCTAGGCCTCATTCTTTCTTTTTAATTATGATTCTTGACTCCTTTTAAACCTCTTGGAGTCATCACATCATTAAAACAAAGGGCCTAGCATCATGTTACTTCTTTAGGTCCTAATATAGAACCTATGGCACTAATTCACTTTCTTTGAGTTCTAAATTTTTTCTAAGGTCTCTACTTATCTTCACTCATCACATATGACTCAAGAATAGCCTTAGAAAAATTTAAAACTCTCCCTAGCTATAGGAACTTGCCTAGGTCGAGACTATAGGGGGAAGAAAAGTTTATAGCCTTTTTGATTTTTCCTTAATGGGAGACATACTTGGGAGGCTTTTTAGAGATCTTAAGAGCTCAATCAAACACTCATATATGCTAGGAAATGCATGAATCAAATCAGTTTTTACAATCCCTTCAAATGCACTACACTTTTTTTACTTAGAGTTCATTAATTTTTCTTACAATTTCTTTACTTTCTTGGATGGGAGGTGTATGTGGGAAGCTCTCTAGGGGTCTTAGGAGTATGTTTAAAAATTCAATTAAGTCTAAGAATATTCATATAAAATCATATTTGTAAGGGAGCATTTGGATCCCTAATGGTTCTATCTTGTCTCCTAATGTTCCTTTCTTGATTCTATTGGTTCCTTCTTAATCCTTGCCATCTAAAATCTCTAATCCTTCCATAAATTAGACAGAAAACAGCCCCTAAGAATTAGGCTCATTGTGCCCAAATTCGTACAAGAGGAAGGGGGAGGAAGAAACTACCAAAAAATGAAAGTTTTACCTTGTTTTCTTGCTTTCTCTTGGTTGCTTTTCACTTGGCTAGCCTCCCCTCACCAAATCCAAAAATTCCACCTCTGTTCTGCCTTTTCTTGGCTTTTTTCTCCCTCCAAGAGTGCTCCTTCTTGTGCACCTAAGAGAACTGATTCTCCTCTCTATTTTGGGCAGAAGAAAGACGGTGAAAAATGAGGGCAAGGGAGGGCGTGAGAAAGAGAGTGTATTAAAAGCAAAAGAATTTCAAAAATTCTCATTTCATCCCTCGTTTTTGGCATTTTTGTTTCTAATATGTTTTAGCTCCTTTTTGAGAACCGTCTTTTCTATCATAAAATTTAGGTCCTCAATCTTATAAAATGCCTTTAGAATCATTCAATTTGAAGCTAAAACCTTCCCGAACGAATCGATCAAAGTTTAGGTCAATCGACGTTGAAAAAAGTACACCAAAGGGGCTTCCCATAGTTTTAGGGGCCTTTGAAAACCCTAGAGAACTCAAAACTTTCATTTAAAAAGCCTTCCTGTGAGTTTTTCAAAAAGTGCCCGTATTTATGAAAATGCCACTGGCCTTTTGGCAAATTTATCGAATCACTCTGACCTTGATTTCTGGGCAACTCAAGGCTCAAATCCTCATTTTTCATTATTTAGAATTTTATCATAATTTTATTAGGCCCCAATTCCTTCTATTTCAGGGACTTCCTTTTGTATCTGGCCCATTTCTGATGTTTATGAAGAAACCAAACATTTACGGAGAGACTAGATGTTACAATGAGCTACCTTTGCAATCAAACACAAGTTTTCCTTGGTTATTCCCTTCTTTTTTTGGCTACACACCCACAAATAGATGGAACTTGATCTCTTTGGCCTAGACATAATAAATAGGATTCAATTATACTCTTGGAGCAAGCTATAACATTAAACACACACTTAAAAAGCATACTTAGTCTATTGGTTCCATAATAACTCCATTAATGGCCTAATGAAGCAACTACCATAATTCAATCCCTTAACTTCATTTCCTTCTCATATCTAGACCTCTTGGTTTCATTTAGACTCCTTGAAGTCATCACAAACTCATTCCCAAGAGTCTAGATACAAGTTGCTTCTTAAGGTTACATTATAGAACCTATTGACCCAACTCTCAATCTGTGGCTTCTAAGCTTTTTCCAAGACTTTCTCTCATCTTCTTCCATCACATGTAGTCCCAAACCAAGCTTAGAACTAATTAAAACACTCTCTACCCCTCTCAAGTGCTCTAGGTAGAGCCATGAAGAGCATTTAGAGTCCATGGAGCTTTCAATTTTTCCTTGATGGAAGGGGCACTTAGGAAGCTTCCTAAGGGTCTTGGGAACTCGAACAACCACTCACAAAGGCTAGAGACTTCTTAGACAAAATCAGATTTTACAAGATGTTCAATAACCCTTATCTTTCCTATCTTGAAGTTCAATGGTTTTTCTTCCACTTACTTTGTAATTTATAGTTTTTCACACTCTAATTCAATAGTTTCTTACTTGTTCTAGGTCAAAATTTTCTCCCTCTCTCAAGCTCTCTCCATAGCTGAAACATCACACATGAAGAGCAAAAAAAGAAGAGCAAATGAAACTATAAATCATACTTTGTTTTTCTTGCTTCTTCAAAAGTCTTTCCCTTTCCCTTAGCTTTCTCTTGGAATTTCTCAACTTCTCCCCTCTGTACATGGCTCAAAATAGAACCAATTCAACAACCAAAACTATGAAAAGGGAGAGGATAAGGAGGAGAATGAATTTGCCAAAGGAAGGCATTTGAATTTCAAGAATTCTCTTACCTTTATCCTTATTCTTTCTTGGCTCTCCTTGAATTTTCCTTAATATCTCTCTTTCTTAGGCAGAGCTTCTTCTAGTTTTAACCAGCCTAAAGTCAGTTAGAGGAAAAGAGAGGAATCTAAACTCTTTAAGAAGCAAAATTTCACTTTTTCACATTTTTTTTGGAAACAAGTCTCGCTATAGCGGGAAGCACCTCTCGTTACGGTGAAAACTTATCAATTCCAAGTCCCACTATTCTCACCATAGTTGGTGCTATTGCGAGAAACTCCTTAAATTTTGTATGGAACACGAACTCACTGTAGTGAACTGGCACCTCATTTAAGCAAACTGGCACCTCATTTAAGCAAACTGGCACTCTCGCTATAGCTAATAGGGATCCTGTCTATAGCGGGAAGACTTAGAAAAATTTCTAAAACCTTAGATGTTACATAGATGATATAAAGAAAACTTTATTTATTTGGTAATAGTTATAAGATAAATTCCTTTAATAAGAACTGTGAGATAATATTTGAATAGTTAATTATCACAAAAAATAGAAAATCCTAATAATCAAAAGTGGATATATAATAGGTTAAATTCTGAACGTAAATGATATACTGATGAATTTTTACAAGAAGTAGAAGAGTATATTAGTTTTGCTTGTGAAAAAGGACCAAGTTCAGGAATAGGAAAAATTAGATGTCCTTATTCTAAACATAAAAATATAGCATACCTCACAATTGATTAAGTAAAAATTGATCTTTATAAAAGAAGATTTTAACTTGAATATTGGTATTGGACATGTTACGGTGGGATTGAACTATCTTTAAGTAACATTAATATTAAAATATGTAGCTCATCATGTTTAGTAAATGAAAATTGTAATAATAGTTATGAATAAATGATTTTTCATGTAGTTGGTCATGATTTTGATACTGGCAACATTAATGAAATAAATTATAATGATAATATTAATCATATTAAAGAATCTCCAAATGTAGATGCCCAAAAATTTTATGATTTATTACATACATATCAATAACCATTATGGCTAGGATGTAGTAATAATTAAGTCTAAGTTATTTGTTACTGTAGAAATGTTAGGCATTAAAACTGATAATAATATGTTATAGTATAGTTTTAATTGATTTACATGTCTTATGAAAAATAGTTGCTCATCTAATAATGTTATACTTGATAATTGGTACTAAACTAAAAAACTAGCATCAAAACTTGGTCTATCTGCACAAAAGATAAATGCTTGTATTAATAGATATATGTTATATTATAAAACTAATATAGATAAGACAATATACAAATTTTGTGAAGCATCTTAATATAAAACTAGTCGATTTGGTCAAAGAAAAGGTTCAAAAGTAATTCTAGTAAAAAGAATAAATTATTTGCTAATTACCCCCTAGATTGCAAAGACCTTATACTTCAATGAAATTTACTAAGCTTATGTGATGGTACTAGAATAATAAATAGTGTGAAAATGTACTATGCCATCCATCCGATAGAGAAGCATGGAAACATTTTGACATAATATATCCTGATTTTGCTATAGAATCATGAAATGTTTGACTAAGATTAAGTACTGATGGGTTTACTCTATATACCCAATCTACTTCTCCATATTCACGTTGGCCTGTGATAATTACTCCTTACAATCACACTCTTGAATTATGTATGACTGCTCTTTACTTATTTTTTACAGCAATTATTCTTAGACCACAAAATCCTAAGATTAAGATTGATGCATTTTTGCAACCATTAATTGATGAATTGAAATTATTATAGGAAGATAGAGTATCTACTTATGACGTCTCAAAGAAGAAAAATTTTTAGATAAAAGTAGCATTAATGTGAACAATAAATGACTTTTCAGTATATAGAATGTTGTCAAGATAGAGTACAGTTAAAAAATTAGCTTGTCCTTATTGCATGAATAACCCAAAAGCCTTAACCCTAAAGTATGGGGTAAAAAATCTTGACTTGATTACAATTGACAATTTCTACCCATGCACCATATATTTAGGAGGAATAAAAATGCTTTTAAGAAAAATATAGTTGAAAATGATCCTCTTCCCTTGAGATTGGATAGAGAAGAATTATGGCAACATGTGAAGATCCATCTTAATGTAGTAGATCAAGGAGTTTTTAGATTAGCAAGCTATGGACAATATCATAATTGGACTAAGCAAAATGTATTTTGGGAGTTTCTGTATTAGAAATATTTATTGATTCAACATAATCCAAATGCCATACACATAGGAAAAAATATATATTTGACAATATATTTAATACTATTATGGATGTCAAAGGGAAGACCAAAGACAACATAAAAGTCAAAATGGATTTAAAAGAATATTATAAGCAAAGAGATTTAAAACTACAGAATTAGCTAATGGAAAAATGGTGAAACCAAAAGCTAAGTTTACGCTCATGTTAAATCAAAGAATGGCTATTGTTCAGTGGGTAGAAGAATTGAAAATGCCCAATGTGTATTATTTGAATCTATGAAGATAGGTGGATTCAAAAGAAAGAAGGTTATTTGGACTTAAAAGTCATGATTGTCACATTTCTTTGGAATGTTTGCTACCAATTGTGTCTAGTGCACTTTCTGAGAAAATCTAGAAGCCTATAACTGGATTAAGTTAGTTCTTTAGAGAATTATGTTCAATGACATTGAAGGTTGATAATATAATACAAATGGAGCAAAACATTTCTATTATTATTTGCAAGTTAAAAAGAATATTTCCACCAGGATTATTTGATTCTAGGGAACATTTATCGATCAATTTACCATTCGAAGCTATGGTTGGTGGATCTGTTCAATATTGGTGGATATATCCTTTTAAAAAATAATTGCTACTTATGTGGTATTCTAATCAGTTTTAATTAATTTATCTTATATCAATTTATTATCTTGTTTAACTACTTATTGACTATTTTAGTTATGCATATTTTTAAATATATTAAAACGTACAATTAAAAGTAAAGTTTGTGTTAAAGGTTATATATGTGAGGCATATTTATCATAAAGAGGTATTGTACTTTTGTTCATACTACTTTGAATCATGTGTAACTTTAGTACTAACTAGAATTGGTCAAAATGATTATGTTGATGAAGAAAAGTTTAGTGAGCCAACTTTATCAATTTTTACTCAAGTTGGATATTTGCTTAGAAAATGTTCAACTCATTATCTAAGTGATAAAGAAATGGTTGTCGCTCATCTTCATGTTCAACTAAATTGTGTTGAAGTCAAACTTTATCTCGAGTAAGATTTAGACTTGCCACTATAACTTGTTTAGTTTGTGATTGGACCTAACATTTATATCGTCTTACAGGACTTTTAAGCAAGAGTTGAAAAGAGCAAATCTATACATTAGTGTCAAGGAAATTGATGCCAAGATTAAGCAACAACTTATTTTGTGATTTAAGTCTTATGTATGTGATGATATCATTATTTATGTTATATAATAAATAAGGGTATACATTTATTTATTTATTTACTTATCTCATTATATATTAATTCTATTATGTCAAATAGGTTCTTAATCAACCATTATCTAGAGATAATATGTATTTGAAAGATTTGGCTTAAGGACCTTTTAGAGAGGTGCAGACATGACTAGGATACTTTGTAAATGGATACAAGTTTCACACCGATAATTGAAGCATTAGGAAGAAGACTATAAATAATAGAGTTTGCGTGAAAGGAATAGGAAAAGATGGAGAGAATGACTATTTCGTCATTCTTAAAAAGGTGGTACAGTTACAATATTTGAAAAAACCTATAAAAAAAAATTAATACTATTTTACTGTGATTAGTTTGACCTAGTTATAAATTGAGGGATGAAAATACACAAAGATGATGGAATTATTGAAATTAAACACATAAAAAGGTATGAAAAATTTAATCCATTTGTATTTGCAGAATAAGTTATCTAAGTACATTATGTACAATATCCTGAAAAGAGTATAGATAAGCTCGATTGGTAGGTTGTCCTCAAAACTAGAGTAAAGAATGTGGTGGATAATGGTAATAACTTAAAGTTAACTTATCAAGATGACGAGATACATGTTAGTATAATATAGTAGATAATGAAATATTGTTTAGTATGTTACAAGAGTAAGAAAAAATGGAAAAGGTAGATCTGCGTATGGATTTATTAGTTAAAAATGTAAATGTTCATATTGATATGCAAGATGAAGCTGTTAAAGAAGACCAAGACAAAGACGAAGATGAAGATGAAGAAAATATTACTCAAAATGAAGATAATGATAAAAAAGATGAATAATCATTGAACGAAAGGTATTTTATTAAATATTAAATTATTTCAATATTTTTAATATTATTATGTGATAGATATAATTTTTTATTATTTTATTGTTTATTAATGAAATTTTATACAATATATTATAAATATAATTTTATATTACATAATATAATTTTTTCTTCTTTTAAATTTAGTTTAGCTCTTTTTAGTTTTATGCTATAAGATATAAAATTTTTTCACTAATATTAATATATTATGAATTTTATAATAAATGATTTTTAACTTACTTTATTAATTTTATTTTTTCTTGATTTTATTTGTAATTTATATTATTTACAAAAATTTATTAAATAAAACATAATGAAAATATATATCCATTACCTAAGGGTTAAATCTTTCATGTAAAGAACCTATTTTTAAATATATATATATATATATATATTATATTTATATATCTTATATTTTATTAGTATAAAATTAATTATTAATTATTAATTAATTTTTTTATTAATTATATATTTTATATTTATATAATTATATATAAATTATAATTTTATAAATATAATATAAATTAAAAAATTTTCATGAAGGACACCCTTCACATGAACATATGAAGGGTTGAAATGACATATGCATTTTTTTTTCATTCAAAAGATAAAGATGAAAGACATTTTCATGTCAATTTTTTTTAATTTTACATATATTTTATATCTTTATATATATATTTTTATATATTCTTTTTTTATTTTCAATCTTCATATTCAAATTTCTTTCTTACTCTCCTTTTCTTATCTTCTCCCTCAGTCTCTCTTATTTTTCAAAGGTAAGTGATACTCTTACTTGTTATTCTTATTTAATTTTATTATTATAATATGTATAAGATTAAATGCTCTATGGTTGAGTATACATCAAATCAAATGATGAAATAGCAAGTCAAGCTATATTGCTTATACAATGAAGCAACATGAAGAAAAGTTTATTTATGCCCACAAATAAAAGGAGAGAGCTTATTTATGCCAACAAATAATTTTTATATATAGATAGGTAGATATAAAGTAAGTTGCTAATATTTATATTTTTTTAAATGTCAAGAAAATATCACAAGGTGAATCTCTTTATCTTCAAATTCGATAAAAATATGAAATTGAAAAATAGTTAATTAGAATAAACAAAACAAAATAATATTTTTTTATTAATTACTTCTTTTTATAACATCTATTTATCATATATTTTAGTTATATATAAATTTAATTAATAAAAATTTAATTTATTTTTTAGTCAGATTTACACCAAATGGTTAAATTGTTGGTGAATATATTCTTGTCATTATACAGTACAATTATAATAATCTATATAATTGTCTTTTAGAAGTTCCTAAACTAGTTAAACAATTATGGTTTTATGAGTTTAGGGTATAATTTAATGTTATATTATAAATATATATATATATATATATATATGGTATAAATTGAGATATTTGTAATTAAAGATAAGTGAAAAAATTTATTCTTGCAAATATTATTGTTGGATTCCACAATGACACCATAAAGTTTATTAAATATTTTTGCATTATGTGAAGAATAAATTGAAGAACTTAATTAGGTATGCACTGTAATGTCCAATCTTCATTAAACGATGAAAACGAGAGCATTTTTAAAACAAGTTCCCCGAAATGAATTTAGTTAAGGTCCTTAAAAATTTGAGTAACATTCTAAACTCTTAAAAATGAGAATTTTAGGCTTAGATGAAAAGAAAAATAGAGCTAGAATGAAGAAACAATTTCTTACGAAAAACTTATGAAGCGTAATGACATTTGTCACACCCGAAAATGCAACCGCGTAGCGCCTTGATCAAAGAAAAATAAGAAATTCGAATAAATTGAAAACCGAATTGCAAAATTAAAATGAGATGAAATAATAGATTTAGGAGTCACCACCAAAATTTTAATTTTCAAAAGGCAAAACTTTAGAAAAGCCTTTTTATTTGAAAAATGGTCTACAAATCAGAAAATAGATTCGGGAGTCGATTGTGAGTAGGGAATGTGTTAGGCACCCCACTACACCCGTTACTAAGAATGATTACCCTAAGTTAGTTGTGCAAAAATAAAATGACCTCAATTTTATTTAAATTTTCCCTAATAAATCACATGCAAAATGAGAAATAACTAAATTAAAAAAAATAAAATTGAGAAAGAAAAGAAATTAAAGAAATAAGATTAAAAGTAAAATAAAATAAACAAAATTAAAGAAATAATAAAAAAAAATTTATTTACAAAGGCGGACTTGACCTAGAATAAAAGTCTAGAGCCTACGTACCCTTTAGGAGGGATCAAAGTCCACGTAGTTTGATTGAGGTTGAATTTGGTTGATGTTTTGTTTTGTTTTTTTTTTTTTGGTTGTTTTGTTTGATTTTTAATTTTTGATTGATTTTTTTTTGTTTTTTTCTTTTAGTTTTTTTTGTCTTTATTCTTTGTTTTTTTCTTTTTAATTTTTTTTGAAATTGATTGATGTGTTTTAATTTGTTAAAAGTAAATGTAATTTTACTTTCTTTTTTATTTTCAATCTTTTTTCTCTTTTCTTTTTATCATCCTTTGTTTTTTCTATTTTCTTTTTCTATGTCTTTTTGTTTTGTTTCATCTTTTTCTTTGTTTTCTTTTATTTTTGTTTTTGTTTTTGTTTTTTGCTTTCATTTTATTTCTTATTTTTGTTATTTTTGTTATTTTTTTTGTTTATTGTTTTTATTTTTTCTTTTTATTTCATTACTTTTTTGAAAAGAGAAAATTTATTTGATTTTCTAAAAATTATATATTTTTAATTAATATTTGAACTTTTTTTTATTTGAAAAGAAGTACACTCTCCTTTCTAAAAAGCTAAACTTTTTTCTTTGAAAATTTACTTTATATATATATATATATATTTTATGTGTTAATTATTGAATCTTAAAATTTATGCAAAAACATTTGATGACCTAACTAGGTGACTGAGGAGACTTATTGTCACACACAATCTTAGATAACCTCTATATGCCTGAGGAGATACAGGGTCCCACACGGTAACTCTAAAAAAGACAAAAATAAAATAAAACTGGAACATAAATATCTACAAGGTTGCAGCATTTTTTTATTTTGTGTTTGTGTGCATCCAAGAATCAGAATATTCCAATGACATTTTACATCTTACTCAAGGTGTCCAAATTAAAAAATGAAGTATCTTATGTTGCCATTATGTAATCCCCTTGTGTAGCTTCCCTCTCCTTGCTTCACCAATTTGAAGGCTCTTCACCAATTTGTAGGCCTCGCACATAACAGAAACAAACAAAAAAACATATTAGTTGCTGTGATGATAAATTATAAAACAAATGATTGAGCAACAGGTGCTTCCATGCTTGAACCAAATTAACAAGTTAACAAGTGAGCCTTCAAAGCCTTTAGACATAAACGAAACTCATCTAGAGGCAAGTGAGATGCAAATCAAAAGGAGTCCTATTCAATTTTAAGGTTTGTGCATTGTGTTCAAATAACACATTTATATCGTTTTGAATGACATTTACAAATAATCCACCAAGGAAATTCATAAAAACCAATTTACATTTGCTTACTTGCCTTCATGATTCCTGTACCAATCCATATTCTCCTCAAGTATGCACAGCATAGATAGATTTGTCCACATGTCACTTGAGACCAGGAACAATTCCAAAAATAAAAACCAGGAAGTACAGGGACATGTAGTAGATATCGTGTTCCATTCAAGAAGTTTCCAGAACCTAGGCAAAGTTAAGGTCTCCACTGAACCAATAAATCTCACTGAAAACACAATTTCTATTTAAACAAATATCCCAAAAATTCCAACTCAAGACAACACCTATGATGGAAGAGACTATACTACAACTATTAACAACCTTGTCAAAATTTCTCAAACAAAGGAAAGCCTCAATCTTAATGAGACTCATGCTCACTATGTCAAGCAAAACTAGCCACTGGGCAAATTCCCAAATACCTCTTGAACAGTGGCCCACATAATCTCCACTAAATCACAAACTCAAGATACCACAGTATTGACCCCAGGACACTAAATATATATAATTATCATATATCAGTCAATGACACCAATCCGACATTCAAAGGAACTAGCACAGAAGTACTCATTCGCCCGAAGCAACACAAAGCATCTATATAATTTACCATCCGAGGATTTAACAAGATTAGCAAATCTTCCTTTCATTGAATCTTCTCAACTTACCCCCCAAGATTTTTCATAAAATAGGGAACCAAAACATTTTTATCTAAGTGCAAAATGTTTTCCTAACATCCAATCAGGAGATTGAGACCATTAGTTTAATGAAGCAGCATATACAAAGAATGGGGTACCCCGAGTTTTTACCAATATGACCTCCCAAACTTCATGTCATAACTACAGAACTAGGACAAGGGATAAGAACTCCTTTTAATCTCGTTAGTTCATATCAGTAGGAAATTCCTAAGTCATCAGATAAAAATTGAAATGGATCTCCCAAGTGAATCATATATGTTACCAACGACAAAACATTGTCCAAGCAAAGAAAACAAAGAAACAAAACAACATAGGAAATATATGGGAAGCTTGGAGAGCCTCTTTTGATTACATCCATTTGGCATATTGATTCCCAATACAGATCATACAATCAGAAGTAAAACCGAAACCAGCACAAAGTAGAACTAAGACTAAAATCAAAATAAAGCATATATAGAAAGACAAAACAGAGCCATTACTTTCCAATCCATCAGAACCAACTAGACAAATGAAGCAAAGCCATAAGAACTTACGTTCCTCTCCTTTTACTGCTTCTAGCATTTCGTATTGGAGGTTCCAGGATTTCCTTCCTCATCCTTAGCTGCTCGTCATCTCTGAGCTAACTCTCCTTTGATTCTCCTTCTTTCTCTGTCGATGGCACTTTCTCCGAGCACCGCCAACCTCCCTTGCCTCTCAACTCACGCCTTTCTCTCGGTCACTGTCTCTCTTCCCCGGCCTCGAATCCTCAAAATCCCTCTCTCAGTTTCCCCTCTAAGCCTTTCTCTCTCGCTAAATCTCAGTTCTCCTCAATTTCTGTGACTCTCGATTTTTTCTCCCGCTCTAATTTTTTTTATTCTCTCGCTGAATCCCCTCTTAATTTCTTCCCTTTGCCCTCTTTCAATTCCCCCCTCTCTCACTGTTTCTCCCTCCGTCCCTCCAATTCTTTTTTTTCAGTCTCAGGATCCCCCCTTTTCTCGATTTCTCTTCAATTTTTGTAACCCCAGCTTCGAATCTCCCTCCTCCATGAGTGTGGCCCCCTTTTCCTCTCTCTCTGAGAGTGCCTCGTCCCCCCTACTCGTCTCTGCTCCATTATCTCCCCTTTTCCGTACTCGAGTGGTGCTCCTCCCTCGTCTTCTCTCTTTTTACGCATACGAGTGTCCCTTTCCATTTTCCTTGCTTCTGTGTCTGTACCCATCTGAGAGCTGTGTGTGTGTGTGAGTAAGAAAGTGGTCCCCCTCCCTTTGCCAGAATCATGTGTGAAGGAGTGGCTGAAGGAAATGGGTAGGGTTTGGGCATCCGAATTGGGCTTTTTCTTTTCGGTCCATTTTTCTTTCCAACTTATTCTGGGTAAGTTTTTTTTTTTTGGAATGGGCCTTTGTTTTTTTTTCTGATTTTAATATTGGGCCAATGGGATTTAGAGGAATTAGACTGTCTCCTATTTTTGTTTGCTTTAGTTTTTCTTCTTCTTCTTCTTTTTTTTTAGGCTTTCCTAGATTAGGTTCCTGAAGTTTAACCTTTCTTCCTTTGGACTTCCTCTTTTTTTTTTAATATATATTTTTATTTTCTCTTTTTTTTTTTAATTCTTTTCTTGTAAATTTCTGTTTTTTTTTCTCAAAATTTTTAAACATATTTAGACCTTCTCAATTTCTCTCAAACTTCTTTTGAATGATTCTTTCCTTTTTGTATTTTTTGCTAATTTGATTTTGTTATTATTTTTGAATTTGCCCGGACAAAATACAGTGTTCATAGTTGCCCCTCTTTACTTATTTCTTAAGCAAAGAAATTAAAAAATATATAATTTTTGATATTTTTTGCATAAGAAATAAGTAAAGATAAGAACACGTATTTTGTCTAAGGCGATTTGATTGTCAAGAGCGACCCAAACAAAATATGATGTTTGCAGGCTGCCCTTCTTTACTTATTCTTTAAGCAAGGAGATCAAAAATGCACTTTTTAGTATCCTTAGCTTAAGAATAAGTAAAGATGAAAACATATATTTTGTTTAGGGAGCTAATAGGTCAAGGAGAGTTAACTTACCTGGATGCGCTGGAACTTGATAAAAGTTGCTTGCAAGTACAAGATCTCTAAAGGCATGCTCAATTTTACAAGATTTTTGGATGCCTGGTGTATGTAGGGCTTTTAGGTGCCTATTCTGGTAGGACTTTGGATGCCTGTTCGAGTAGGACTTTTATTAGTGCCTGTTCTGGCAGAATTTAAAGGTGCCTATTCTGGTAGAATTTTTAGGTGCCTATTCTGGTAGGATTTAAAGGTGCCTATTCTGGTAGGACTTTGGTGCCTGTTCTGGCAGAACTTTGATGCCTATTCTGGTAGGACTTTTGGGTGCCTGTTCTGGCAGGACTTAAAGGTGCCTGTTCTGGCAGGACTTAAAGGTGCCTGTTCTGGCAGGACTTAAAGGTGACTGTTCTAGCAGGACTTAAAGGTTCCTGTTCTGGTAGAACTTTAGTGCCTGTTCTAGCAGAACTTTGATTGGTGCCTATTCTGGCAGGACTTAAAGGTACCTATTCTGGTAGGACTTTGATACCTGTTCTGGCAGGACTTTGATGCCTATTCTGGTATGACTTAAAGGTGCCTATTCTTCGCAGGACTTTGGGTGCCTATTCTTCGTAGGGCTTTGGGTGCCTATTCTTCGTAGGACTTAAGGGTGCTTATTCTTCGCAGGACTTTAAGTGCCTATTCTTCGTATGACTTGAGGGTGCCTATTCTTCGTAGGACTTAAGGGTGCATGTTCTTCGCAGGACTTAAGAGTGCATGTTCTTCGCAGGACTTTGAGGGTGCCTATTCTTTGTAGGACTTTAAAGTGTCTGTTCTTCGCAGGACTTTGGATGCCTTTTTTGGTGATTTTTTTTGTTAAAATTTGAAGACTTTTCTTAATTTATTTAAGTTTTATACAAAGTAATGCACCTATACGAAATGCGTAATACATGCAAAACGCTTAACTTTTGAGTTTAACACCTCAATGTTGCCTCAATATAAATCGAGATCATTGTATGTGTCAGAAGTACGAAGATGTGGGATGCTACAATTTACGGAATGTACATTTTTTTTATTTTTATTTTTTTGTGCCCCAATATGAACTTGAGGTCCACATAATGTATGCCAAGGTGAAATGCAAGGAGCATATAAGATGCTTTATAAAATGTCAAATATTTGTTTTCACTTGCCCCAGTATGAACTATGGTTTATGTAATGTATGCAAATGTAAAATACATGAAAGTAATGCTTTATGTTATGAAATGCAAATCTTCTTTTTGCTTTCCCCAGTGCAAACTAGAGGCGATATGATGTATGCAAGTGTGAGGATAGAGAAAACATGTGATGCTTTATTTTGTGAGATGCAAATTTTTCTTTTGTTTGCCCCAGTATAAATGAAGGGTTATGTGATGTATGCAAGTGTGAGGGTAGAGAGGACATGTGGTGCTTTATTTTATGAGACGCAAATTTTTCTTTTGTTTGCCCAGTATAAACGAAGGGTTATGTGATGTATGCAAGTGTGAGGATAGAGAGAACATGTGGTGCTTTATTTTATGAGACGCAAATTTTTCTTTTGTTTGCCCCAATGTGAGCTTAGTTTAATGTGGAATATGCATGAGCGTGATATGTAAAGCATATGAAATGTAAGTTATTCTTTCTCTCTCTTTTTTTTTTTTGAAGTGCAAAATACATTTTTTCCTTGTCTCCATGTGAACTTGGTAATAGGTGATGCATATGGGATACAGGTTTTTTTTTTTAATTTATTGCAAATGGAAAAGAGAGAGAAAAAGAGAAGGAAAAGAAAAAAAATGAGGGCATTATCTCTAAATATTCTTAAATTGATTTTGATCACCTCAAAAGAAAAAGGAGGAAAGGGAACACCACTTCTAAATGCTTTTATATTAATTCGAGACTTTGAAAATTATTTTGTAAATGAAATCGTCCTAAAGGGATGTTATTTTTTGGTGTCTTTGACTTGATTTTGAATTTTGAATTTTTAAAATTTTTTTTAATGAATTGATGAGGAAAAATGTGATTCCCTCTTTTTTTTTAGTTCTTTTTCTTTTCTTTTTTTTTTAAATCAATGTGAGTTAGGAAAAAAATGCTTGGCCTATGTATCAAAATCAACACAAGCACATGATATATGAAAGACCTCAAAATTTATAAAATGTAAGATTTTTAGCCCTTTGCCTTTGGAAAATCCCACACATTAGCTATTCACCTGTCCCAATGAGAAAAGTTAAACTTTTAAGTATTTTACCAAATTTGCCCCTTGTCATTTAGATGCAAGAATTTATTGATAGATTTTGGCTAGCTAAAAGTGCTCTTGAAGGAGTATCCTAAGTTAAGAAGACTCAAAGCTCTTGTTTTGACTTATTTCTAAATAATTTTTCTCTAGGCGATTTGTTTGTCATCAACCTTGGACTATTAACTTGGTAGGGCAATCTCCTCTTGTTAACTCTTCATCATTAATGCTTGAAAGGACAATAAGTTAAATCCACCCTTATCTTATTTTAACGATGTCAATACAGTCATGCATTAAGTGATACCAACACATGGGCTTAGGAAGGAAAAAATATCCTCAACATTAGAGGGATGTGAGGGTTGATGAAGAAAGTGATCTTGTAAAATGGTTTGGAAATGGAGAAGTGGAATAGACAATGGCTAGACATAATGTACAGAATAAGAAGATACCCCGATTCTACACTTGAAACATTTTTCTTTGAACAATAAAGAAGCAAAATGCTAAGAAAATGGATATGGTAAGTCAGAGAGAAGTTTCACTTTTAGATTTGAACTCCTTTTGAAAGAAGCAATTGATATGATTCAAAGCATTTCTCTGAATCAAGCTTTTTGCCCCAATTTCAATTATTTTGATTTTTTTCCAATCATTCCCTTCAAAAAAAACTACCCCATTATTTTTCAAACAAGCTAAACCTTAACAAAGACTTTTGATGCTTATAGTGTGGCCTCGGTAGATAAGTTTATGAAATAAAAGATATTAGGCTCAAGAATTAACATGTCCCAGTCAAGTCTTCTATTGGTTTTCTTCTCCTATAATTTAACAAAATTCTATACTTGAAATTCACTTAACAAGAGAGGATGTCTCCGGGTTGTAATTGGGTCTAGTGGGTAAATGTGCATCTTAAGAAAGAAAGGTAACAAGGCCTAAATATTTATGTAAGTTCACAATGAGAATTTTGATCTAGTAATTGTACCATCTTGGCAGGACCAATCGGCTCATGACAATTAACTCAATCTTTTTCTTTTGAAAGATCTTTTTTTTTTTTGGCTCAACTATTTTCTAGAGACTTTTCCCTTTTTTTTTTTTGTTTTGGACCTCTTGTGCCTCATAAAACTCTTCCTTGAGAATTTTGCCCCTTGATTGTATGCTAAGGTGAAGCTCCCTTTTAAAAGCTTAATCTATGGGAGCTTTCCTTTTAAGAATTTCCTTCATCCTATGACTTTTCTTTTCTTCCTCCAATTTGTTTCCTTTTTTTTAACTTAATCTTTTTTTCTTAAAAGGAATCCACTATGATGCCAAAATTTTTTTTTTATGTAGAATTCTCATTGCTTCTCGGGTTCGATTCATGTTCGGTATTTGAAGAAATTTTTTTTAGGCCCAAAGTGGTTAGCAACAATTAAGAAGTGTTTGGATAATTGAAAAAACCTGACCCTCTTTTAGTATTTGAATTACTAACATAAAAATTTGTTAAAGACTTTCCATCCCAAAAGGTTGCAATTAGAGTGAAGGAAAGGGACATCACTCCTGGCTCAATTGAGGTGACTAGAGGTTACTCCTTTGTATTTGAGGAAGACAAAAAAAAATGCCTTGTATCCTGGACATAATTTGCTTGTGGGACATGTATTCACATTTGTAATTTGGTCTTTTCTCTCCTTTTTTGTAATTGAATTAGAGGCATATAATTAGTTTTAGATTTAACCCTTCACATCGATTAACTCTTTTTATAAGGAGTTCTGGACATTATATTTTTGGATTTTTGGTTATTTAGGAGAAACATGCAAGGAAAGAAGTTGTGTCAACATGATTGATGGAATGGAAGGGTCCGTAAAGGGTGAGATGGAAGCATATGACCATCGTATTGACAAAGTTAAATCAAATAAGGTCCAATGAGTCTACTTTTGGTAGCCTTGGATTTTAGCTAGACAGAAAAATATTGAACAAACAAGCATTAATTGGATTATGATATGACAAGCAACTTCTTTAAGAGTTCAATCACCAAGAAATCTCCCTAAGACTTTATTTCTTATGTTCACTTGCACCTTGTTTATGAAGAAGTTGCAATCCTTTTTTTTTGGAATGCCCCATTGCCTTAGGATTGAGTTCACAAATTCTTTGGACAATGCCATCTTGGGTGTGAAGGCTAGAGGCTAGTGAAGGAAGTAGCTAGTCAGTTGCAAATTAGATAAAGGATAAAGGTCCCAATGGAGGCAAATGACAAGTGTCTTGATTGATATGGTCTGTGGTTCTCAAAATGGTCGAGCTCAACGAGTTTAGAGATTGATGGTTTGAGTTTTTTTTTTTTTGAATACCTCATTTCCTCACCTTAGCTATTCAGGAATGTAGCTTCCTATTTGAATTTTTAGCTTAAGCTAATCTTTCCATTGCAAAGAACCAAAAATCCTATACTTATAGATTTTAGGATTTTCAACATGGAATGCCTTATGACAATGCATGGATGCAATTTTATTTTATTGTTTGACCTAAAAACCAATGAGTGCTGTGATTTTGGCATGCAGGTCCTTCAAGACAAGGAATCCTAATTTCCTTTTGGGCATTCACTGCCCCTATAAGGTAGATTAAGACTACCAATTGATTTAAAAGGAAAACTAGACCTTCTCTGTTTATATTTATGATAACAACTTTTCTCATTGAACCTTTATTTTCTTCAGATGCTTATTACACACAGGGATAAATAAAGTTGACGAATCATCCTAAGGAAACAAGCTAAATTTCACATAGATGATGTCTATGGAAAGGTCTAGCCAATTTGAATTTCTTTTAATGATTTGCAGGGTCATTTCAAATCCTTCAACTTCCTTCGGGATTGTAGAGTTTCACGATAAGGAGTAAGATTAACAACATTAACTCTCAAAGAGTTTCAATTTTTTTATGGGCGATTCCATTTAGGCTCTTGACTGGCTTGACCTTTGCAGTCATCTCGACCCTTTTTATTTCAGCACTAAACTGGCGACATTATGTCACAACTTATTATTTTTGTGGATGTTATTTAAGATTGCCTTTTACAATTAGTTAGTAAATTATTAGTGTTAGTTGATGTTTTCCTACATTCCTCTAGAAGCTTATCGACCCATTAAGAGTTGTGGCTTATTGCTCAATTTAAGAAAGGGTAGTTCCTACATGATTGATGTTTAGAACTTTGGCTTTGATGGTATTTTAATAAAAATAAGTCAATCTTCGATTCCCTGATGTATAACAGACTTATTATTGCATACTCGCTTGTACACCATTGAGAATTATGTCTTGGTCTAGGAAAGAGAGAAAAATTTTGTACTTTTTCTCAAGAAACTTATTGTTTCATTAGAGAAAGAGTAGTTAACAATCAAACCGAGAGAAATATGCCTTTCTACATGATTGATGCCCTAAAAAAAATGATCCTAATCTCTAATTAAGACATGATACTCAATTGTTAATGCTTCTAAACTTATGGATGTTATGATTCCTTGGAATTTTAAAGATACTCCTTTTTTATGAGAAGTTGTTATTTTACAGGATGGAAATTTTAAGGAAATAATATTTTCTTTTTCATGTATGTGTATAAAGAGAATAAATGTATGCTAACAGTTTTCCTTTTTTATGGATAATGATGAATGTGGTTATGGCCGTTTAAGGGTTGGAAACCTACTAGGCAAAGGTTGGTTTAATTTACTCATGTCTGCATCACAGTTATGGTATATAAAATTGTGCAATGATATATCATTAATTATTCCAGTAGATAGCGACGATGTGTCACTTTCCATATGGGCTTTATTAAATGCTTGAATGTGATGATGAAATAGTTAAAAAACGCCCTCCCTTGTCCTATTATGGGTAAACCCTAAGGTCACAGGTTTGTAATGGTTTAACCCTAACTATTTGGGGAGGCATTTGTGGTTCAACTATCAGTGTATTTTTCAAGGTAGGTCTATGACTCCTAAGACATGGGTCCCAAAATTGCCCCCACCATGAGGTGAGGATCTCGCTATATGAACTTAACTTTGAGAGGAAAAGCATCTTACACAAATCAAACCCATATAATAAGGCACAATTTAGGTGAGGTCTTCATGATAGCCTCAGGAAGCATAAGGTCTCACAGGGAAATCAATATAAACCTCTACTAACCTAAGGTGAATTAAGACTCGGGTGTAGAGCCCATTATGTGAGTGAGATATTTGTGTCTCAGTGATGTGTGTGAGGAGAGCATTTACCTTTTCATCCTATGGACTACCCAACCCTCATCTGCTAAGCAGATTGGCAGAATAAAAGATAAAGAAATATATATACAGATAGAAATAAGAAGTAAAATATACAAATATGGTCATTTACTCTAAGATTTTATTCATGTTATCTATCCTAACACATATTATGTACAGAATCAAGAAAATAAAGCATATGAAACTAACATGTGAAAGACATGTTTTCTACCCTAATCATGTGAGGCAAACAACAAACAAAAAGGAGAACCAAAATAAACGGAAGGTCATAACAGTTTGCACAACTAACCAAAATTGGGCTTGACTCTCAAACTATCCCCAGTGGAGTCGCCAAACTATCACACCCGAAAATGCAACCGCGTGGCGCCTTGATCAAAGAAAAATAAGAAATTCGAATAAATCGAAAACCGAATTGCAAAATTAAAATGAGATGAAATAATAGGTTCAGGAGTCACCACCAAAATTTTAATTTTCAAAAGGTAAAACTTTAGAAAAGCCTTTTTATTTGAAAAATGGTCTACAAATCAGAAAATAGATTCGGGAGTCGATTATGAGTAGGGAAGGTGTTAGGCACCTCACTACACCCGTTACTAAGAACGATTACCCTAAGTCAGTTGTGCAAAAATAAAATGACCTCAATTCTATTTAAATTTTCCCTAATAAATCACATGCAAAATGAGAAATAACCAAATTAAAGAAAATAAAATTGAGAAAGAAAGGAAATTAAAGAAATAAGATTAAAAGTAAAATGAAATAAATGAAATTAAAGAAATAATAAAAAAATATTTATTTACAAAGGCAGACTTGACCTAAGATAAAAGTCTAGGGCCTACGTACCCTTTAGGAGGGATCAAAGTCCACAGAGTTTGATTGAGGTTGAATTTGGTTGATGTTTTGTTTTATTTTTTTTGTTGTTGTTTTGTTTGATTTTTAATTTTTGATTGATTTTGTTTTGTTTTTTTCTTTTAGTTTTTTTTTGTCTTATATTCTTTGTTTTTTTTTTTTTGAAAAAACAAAGAAAATAAAGTTTACTTTTTCTTTTAACAAATAAAACAATTTTAAAATTGATTGATGTATTTTAATTTGCTAAAAGTAAATGTAATTTTACTTTCTTTTTATATTTTTAATCTTTTTTCTCTTTTCTTTTTATCATCCTTTGTTTTTTTCTATTTTCTCTTTCTATGTCTTTTTGTTTTGTTTCATATTTTTCTTTGTTTTGTTTTGTTTCTTTTTTTTTTGTTTTATTTGATTTTTAATTTTTGATTGATTTTGTTTTGTTTTTCCCTTTTTAATTTTTACTTTTGGTTTTTATTCTTTGTTTTTTTTGTTGAGAAGGCAAAGAAAATAAAATTTACTTTTTCTTTTAACAAATAAAACGATTTTGAAATTGATTGATGTGTTTTAATTTGCTAAAAGTAAATGTAATTTTACTTTCTTTTTTATTTTCAATCTTTTTTCTCTTTTCTTTTTATCATCCTTTGTTTTTTCTATTTTCTTTTTCTATGTCTTTTTGTTTTGTTTCATCTTTTTCTTTGTTTTGTTTTATTTTTGTTTTTGTTTTTGTTTTTGCTTTCATTTTATTTCTTATTTTTGTTATTTTTGTTATTTTTTTTTGTTTTTATTTTTTCTTTTTATTTCATTACTTTTTTTAAAAGAGAAAATTTATTTGATTTTCTAAAAATTATATATTTTTAATTAATATTTGAACTCTTTTTTATTTGAAAAGAAGTACACTCTCCTTTCTAAAAAGCTAAACTTTTTTCTTTGAAAATTTACTTTATATATATATATATTTTTTTTTTTTTTAATGTGTTAATTATTGAATCTTAAAATTTATGCAAAAATATTTAATGACTTAACTAGGTGACTGAGAAGACTTATTGTCATACACAATCTTGGATAACCTCTATATGCCTGAGGAGATACAGGGTCCCACACGGTAACTCTAAAAAAGACAAAAATAAAATAAAATTGGAACATAAATATCTACAAGGTTGCAGCATTTTTTTATTTTGTGTTTGTGTGCATCCAAGAATCGAAATATTCCAATGACATTTTACATCTTACTCAAGGTGTCCAAATTAAAAAATGAAGTATCTTGTGTTGCCATTATGTAATCCCCTTGTGCAGCTTCCCTCTCCTTGCTTCACCAATTTGTAGGCTCTTCACCAATTTGTAGACCTCGCACATAACAGAAACAAAAAAAAAACATATTAGTTGCTGTGATGATAAATTATAAAACAAATGATTAAGCAACAAGTGCTTCCATGCTTGAACCAAATCAACAAGTAAACAAGTGAGCCTTCAAAGCCATTAGGCATAAACGAAACTCATCTAGAGGCAAGTGAGATGCAAATCAAAAGGAGTCCTATTCAATTTTGAGGTTTGTGCATTTTGTTCAAATAACACATTTATATCATTTTGAATGACATTTACAAATAATCCACTAAGGAAATTCATAAGAACCAATTTACATTTGCTTACTTGCCTTCATGATTCCTATACCAATCCATATTCTCCTCAAGTATGCGCAGCATAGATAGATTTATCCACATGTCACATAAGACCAGGAACAATTCCAAAAATAGAAACCAGGAAGTACAGGGACATGAAGCAGATATCATGTTCCATTCAAGAAGTTTCCAGAACCTAGGCAAAGTTAAGGTCTCCACTGAACCAATAAATCTCACTGAAAACACAATTTCTATTTAAACAAATATCCCAAAAATTCCAACCCAAGACAACACCTATGATGGAAGAGACTATACTACAACTATTAACAACCTTGTCAAAATTTCTCAAACAAAGGAAAGCCTCAATCTTAATGGGACTCATGCTCACTATGTCAAGCAAAACTAGCCACTGGGCAAATTCCCAAATACCTCTTGAACAGTGGCCCACATAATCTCCACTAAATCACAAACTCAAGATACCACAGTATTGACCCCAGGACACTAAATATATATAATTATCATATATCAGTCAATGACACCAATCCGACATTCAAAGGAACTAGCACAGAAGTACTCATTCGCCCGAAGCAACACAAAGCATCTATATAATTTACCATCCGAGGATTTAACAAGATTAGCAAATCTTCCTTTCATTGAATCTTCTCAACTTACCCCCCAAGATTTTTCATAAAATAGGGAACCAAAACATTTTTATCTAAGTGCAAAATGTTTTCCTAACATCCAATCAGGAGATTGAGACCATTAGTTTAATGAAGCAGCATATACAAAGAATGGGGTACCCCGAGTTTTTACCAATATGACCTCCCAAACTTCATGTCATACTACAGAACTAGGACAAGGGATAAGAACTCCTTTTAATCTCGTTAGTTCATATCAGTAGGAAATTCCTAAGTCATCAGATAAAAATTGAAATGGATCTCCCAAGTGAATCATATATGTTACCAACGACAAAACATTGTCCAAGCAAAGAAAACAAAGAAACAAAACAACATAGGAAATATATGGGAAGCTTGGAGAGCCTCTTTTGATTACATCCATTTGGCATATTGATTCCCAATACAGATCATACAATCAGAAGTAAAACCGAAACCAGCACAAAGTAGAACTAAGACTAAAATCAAAATAAAGCATATATAGAAAGACAAAACAGAGCCATTACTTTCCAATCCATCAGAACCAACTAGACAAATGAAGCAAAGCCATAAGAACTTACGTTCCTCTCCTTTTACTGCTTCTAGCATTTCGTATTGGAGGTTCCAGGATTTCCTTCCTCATCCTTAGCTGCTCGTCATCTCTGAGCTAACTCTCCTTTGATTCTCCTTCTTTCTCTGTCGATGGCACTTTCTCCGAGCACCGCCAACCTCCCTTGCCTCTCAACTCACGCCTTTCTCTCGGTCACTGTCTCTCTTCCCCGGCCTCGAATCCTCAAAATCCCTCTCTCAGTTTCCCCTCTAAGCCTTTCTCTCTCGCTAAATCTCAGTTCTCCTCAATTTCTGTGACTCTCGATTTTTTCTCCCGCTCTAATTTTTTTTATTCTCTCGCTGAATCCCCTCTTAATTTCTTCCCTTTGCCCTCTTTCAATTCCCCTTTCTCTCTCGCTTTTTGTAGCCCTAGCTTCGAATCTCCCTCCTCCGTGAGTGTGGCCCCCTTTTCCTCTCTCTCTGAGCGTGCCTCGTCCCCCCTGCCCGTCTCTGTTCCATTATCTCCCTTTTTCCATACTCGAGTGGTGCTCCTCCCTCATCTTCTCTCCTTTTGCGAGTACGATTGTCCCTTTCCATTTTCCTTGCTTCTATGTCTGTACCCGTCTGAGAGCTGTGTGTGTGTGAGTAAGAAAGTGGTCCCCCTCCCTTTGCCAGAATCGTGTGTGAAGGAGTGGCTAAAGGAGACGGTTAGGGTTTGGGCATTCGAATTGGGCTTTTTCTTTTCAGTCAGTTTTTCTTTCCAACTTGTTCTAAGCGAGTTTTTTTTTGGAATGGGCCTTTGTTTTTTTTTTCTAATTTTAATATTGGGCCAATGGGATTTAGAGGAATTAGACTGCCTCCTATTTTTGTTTGCTTTAGTTTTTCTTCTTCTTCTTTTTTTTTTTTAGGCTCTCCTAAATTAGGTTCATGAATTTTAACCTTCTTTCCTTTGGACTTCCTCCTTTTTTTTTAATATATATTTTTATTTTCTCTTTTTTTTAATTCTTTTCTTGTAAGTTTCTATTTTTTTTTCTTAAAATTTTTAAACATATTTAGACCTTCTCAATTTCTCTCAAACTTCCTTTAAATGATTCTTTCCTTTTTGTATTTTTTGTATAAGCTCTCCTAGATTAAGTTCCTAAATTTTAACCTTTTTTCCTTTGGACTTCCTCCTTTTTTTTAATATATATTTTTATTTTCTCTTTTTTTTATTCTTTTCTTGTAAGTTTCTGTTTTTTTTTCTCAAAATTTTCAAACATATTTAGACCTTTTCAATTTCTCTCAAACTTTCTTTAAATGATTCTTTCCTTTTTGTATTTTTTATATTTTTTGCTAATTTGATTTTGTTATTATTTTTGAATTTACCGGAACAAAATACGGTGTTCACAACATTTTCATAATTTTGAGCTAATTTTGAAATTCACACAGGAAGGCTTTTTAATGAAAGTTTTGACTTCTATAGGGTTCTCAGAGGCTCTGAAAATCATGGGAAGCCTCAGGATAATTAAAACCCCTCCGATAGACATTTTTCAAAGGCATTTTACTAAATTAGAAACCTAAATTTCATAATGTAAAAGACGATTCTAAAAAAAGAGCTAAAACGAATGAGAAATAAAAATGCCAAGAACAAATGGCAAAATGAGAATTTTTAAAAAGTGTTTCTTCCTCCCACTTATAAATAGGTGGCACCTCACTCTCACACTCACACTCACATAGCTTCATATTGTTCTGCCCAAATTCAAAGGAGAGAGCTAGGGTTTAGGTGCACCAAAGGGAGAGAAGAAGAAAGAGAAATCAAGACAAAAAGGTTTGAATTTTTAGTAGTTTTCTATACTTTCTTCCTTCCAAACCTCTTCTCCTCCATTCTCTTTTGTTTCCTATGGTTTTGCTGAAGTTTATAAATCTATTTTAAGAGAAAATTTCAAAATTAAGATGAAGAAGCCAAGGAAGGTGAAGAACAAGCAAGAAAAACTAAGGAAATCAAGGTATCATGCAATCTTTCCACTTGATCTTCTTCCTCCCTTCTCTTATAATCATTTCGACTTATATATGGTCAGCCTTAAGAAGTCAAGTTTTCAACTAAACCAAGGGTGAATCATAGGAATCTAAGGAAGAAGAACAAGAATATACAAAGAAAATAACAAACTAACAATTAGATTTCAAGATGCAATTACTAGAGTTTCAAGTGTAACTTGTAAAATCTGATTTTGTACAATGATTCCTAGACTTAAATAAGAGTTTAATTAAGCTCCTAAGATCTCTAAAGGTAAATTTTGAGCAAATTTTGGAATTCACATTGGAGAGCTTTTTAAAATGAAAGTTTTGAGTTTTTTGGGGTTCTCAGAGGCCCTGAAAATCATGAGAAACTCTGAGATAATTAAAACCCCTCAAGTAAACGTTTTCCAATGTCGATGTACTCGAACTTTGATGGATTTATTCGAGAAGGTTTTAGCTCCGATTTGAGTGATTTCAAAGGGATTTTACTAAATTGGAAACCTAAATTTCATAATGTAAAAGACGGTTCAAAAAAAGGAACTAAAACGAATGAGAAACAAAAATGCTAAGAACGAAGGACAAAATAAAAATTTTTAAAAAGTGTTTCTTCCTTCTACCGATAAATAGGCGGCGCCTCACTCTCACATTCACATAGCTTCATATTGTTCTGCCCAAATTCAGAGGAGAGAGCTAGGGTTTAGGTGCACCAAAGGGAGAGAAGAAGAAGGAGAAATCAAGACAAAAAGGTATGGATTCTTGATAATTTTCTATGCTTTCTTCTTTCCAAACTCCTTCTCCTCCATTTTTCTTTGTTTCCTATGATTTTGCTGAAGTTTATAAATCTGTTTTAATGGAGAAATTAAGGAAAATTTTCGAAATTAAGATGAAAAATCCAAAGAAGGTGAAGAACAAGCAAGAAAAACCAAGAAAATCAAGGTATCATGCAATCTTTCCACTTGATCTTCTTCCTCCCTTCTCTTGTAAGCATTTCGACCTACATATGGTCAACCTTAAGGAGTCGAGTTTTCAACTAAACCAAGGGTGAATCTTAGGAAATTAAGGGAGAAGAACAAGAATATGTAAAGAAAACAACAAGCTAACAATTAGATTTCAAGATACAATTGCTAGGGTTTCAAGTGTAACTTGTAAAATTTGATTTTGTACAATTATTCCTAGGCTTAAATAAGAGTTTAATTAAGCTCCTAAGATCTCTAAAGGTAAATTTTGAGCAAATTTTAGAATTCACACAGGAGGACTTTTTAAATGAAAGTTTTAAGTTCTTCGGGGTTCTCAGAGGCCCTGAAAACCATGGAAAGTCTTGGGACAGTTAAAACCCCTCCAATAGATGCTTTTCAATATCAGTGTATTCAAACTTTGATAGATTCATTCGAGAAGATTTTAACTCTGATTTGAGTGATTTTAAAAGTATTTTACTAAATTAGGAACCTAAATTTCACAATGTAAAAGACAGTTCTAAAAAAAGAATTAAAACGAATGAGAAACAAAAATGCCAAAAACGAAAGGCAAAATGAGAATTTTTAAAAAGTGTTTCTTCCTCCCACCTATAAATAGGTGGTGCCTCACTCTCACTCTCACTCTCACTCTCACATAACTTCATATTGTTCTGCCCAAATTCAGAGGAGAGAGCTAGGGTTTAGGTGCACCAAAGGGAAAGAAAAAGAAGGAGAAATCTAGACAAAAAGGTATGGATTCTTTATAGTTTTCTATACTTTCTTCCTTCCAAACCTCTTCTCCTCCATTCTCCTTTATTTCCTATGGTTTTGCTGAAGTTTATAAATCTATTTTAAGGGATAAATTAAGGAAAAATTTTGAAATTAAGGTGACGAAGCCAAGGAAGGTGAAGAACAAGCAAAAAAAAACCAAGGAAATTAAGGTATCATGCAATCTTTCCACTTGATCTTCGTCCTCCCTTCTTGTGTGAGCATTTCAACTTATATATGGTCAACCTTAGAGAGTCGAGTTGTCAACTAAACCAAGGGTGAATCTTAGAAATTTGAGGGAGAAGAAGAAGAATATGCAAAGAAAACAACAAACTAACCATTAGATTTCAAGATGCAATTGCTAGAATTTCAAGTGTACCTTGTAAAATCTAATTTTGTACAATAATTTCTATGCTTAAATAAGAGTTTAATTGAGCTTCTAAGGTCCTTAGAGGTCTCCCCACGTGCTTCTTCCCTTGAGAAAATAAAGCAAAGTCCATGGACGCCAAAACCATGCATAGGTTAAGTCAAGAGAGGTTAGGGCAGTTAAGGAGAATTTTAAATTTTTCTAAACTCATTCTTGAGTCATATGATGAATGAAGATGAGGGGAGGCCTTAGAAAAAATTTAGAAATTATAGAAAGTGAGTTGGCCTTATATGTTCCATAATGTGATCTAAAGAAGTATCATGTAGTTAGACTCTTTATTTTAATTGTATGATAACTCCAAGAGGCCTAAAAAAAGTCAAGAATCATATATGAAAGGAGAGAATAGAGCCTAAAATTTAATTAATGGGTGTTGCTTCATTAGGTGTATTTATGAAACCATAATGAGGTTTATAGATCAAGCTAGTGTCTAAGCAAGTCGTGTTGCCTTAGAATTAATTCCATGAACCTAATTGGCTTTCACAAATTATGTTTAGGCTAAGAGAAATCATCCCCACACCTTTATGTGTGTGTGGCCAAAGGAGAAAGCATTGATTCAAGAGAAAAAGTGTGTAGTTACTTCCAAGGTAGCTCACCCCTCCTTCTCTCATGCATAATTATTTGCTTTACTTGTCTTTGAATGTGTATATGTGTATTTTAAGCCATGAAAAATGTTCTAACATGAGCTCTTACTCCATGGTACCATGATGATGTATTATGTTTTGCAAATAATGTTTATGATGTTTGTTTTAGTTTGTTTGAGTGCGGTGAGGCCAAGAACCCCTAACCATAGTAAGAATAAGCCAAAAACTTTTAAGATTGGTTGAGACAAAGTGAAGAGTCTCCCAAAAATAAGGTTGAGTCCAAAAACCTCTTAAAGAATGGGTGAGGCAAATCCAAAATCCATAAGTAAATGGATGAGGCCAATGCACTTGCTTGGCTAGCCTTTGTATATTATGTATGACTTGCTCAAATGTTGGAATTGCTTCTTGAATGTTTACACATGATAATATACCCATGCATACATTTGTAAGACTTGTTTTGCATCTTTTATGTATGATTGAATGGGAGATGAGCTATTGGGATTCTTTGAATCTCATTCCCTCCTCTCTAATGTTCTAACATGCTAGGTGGATCAAGAGAGCTAAAGAATGGAAGTCAACCACATGATAGATGAAAGCATGACATTAAAGTGTTGGAATTTTGGTTCTTTAGGTCATATTGATGTCTAATGATATAATCTATTGTTGTACATAGTTTATGACCTTTGAATCACATGTAATTATATTAATGTAGAAATGAGAAGATATGTTATGTGAATAATATAATGTAATTTGGGTATGTAATAGCAAATTGTGCTTCTTAAAAGTTTGATGCAAGTATGTACAAATGCAAATGGGATGGCCAAATTGAGATGCATAAGGTTTGGGATCATTTGGGCAGTTCATACAAGTCATAATCATACTTGTAGACTTGCCCAAGAGGTGCCAAATACCAAGAAAAGTTATTTGGATATTTTGGTATCTTATATGGAGCACAAATAAATCATATTAGAACCCTATATCACTTTTTGTCCAAATTAGTTCTTCTTAATCTAAGATTTGGCACGCAATTAGAGCATATTAAGAGCTTTTTGGAAAGTTAAAGAACAGAATTTTCAGAAGTCTAGAGAATATTTGATAAATTTTTAAAGTTGGCAAAAAATTCAAGTTTTAGTCATGTTACTATTCATTCAAGTCTGAAAATGAAATCTGTCACATAGGAATGATATCCAATTGCCATAAAATTTTATATGGAGAAATTAGACATTCTCAGTGACTTGTGCCAACTAGAAGCACCTCATTTGGAGGTCTAGAGAGGGAGATATAAGTTTTTAAAGATCCTACCCAGTATCAGAAGCTCAAGCTGAACTTAGGTATTGTTTGATTAAGTTTTGAGATTTAGGCGTGCCTGAATTGATCTAGAGTTATTTTTTCCCTCTAGCTAACATCCACAGCTTTTCATATTGATATCATTTACTTAGATTGGATTTTTTTAAAATTAATTGAATATTTTTTAAATTTGCTACAGAATTCTGTGATCGCACCAATAGACAGCTAGACCTCTGGACTATTTCAAATGTCAAATGTCTTTTGTGTTATGTTTCATGATTTGGACATATTTTTAGCATAAAGTAGACATGTGTAGCTTTCAAGAATGGCTAAGAATGCATGATTTAGATTTTTTTAGAATTAGTTATGATTTTTCAAAGTTTGTAACAGAAATAACAAATTCTGGCCAAAAATATGAGTTTTATGCTTCCCTTTGATTTCCATGAGTTATAGGCCATTTTTGGTTATGCAAATGAGTTGTATTCATATAATTAAATATAAGAATGCAATGTATGAGCTCACACGGTCCACATGACACTGAATAGAATTTTTATACGCGACGCAATGCTAAAATAGTCATTATTTTAATACCTTTTCCTTTGAGAATTTATATGATTTTTGGAAATAAGTTATCTAAAGGCATAAAATGAGCTAGAAATTATGGTGTTACATGCACGAAGTCAAGGAAAAAGTCAAGCTAGATTAGAGACGATATATGGGATGAACTATGTGCTAATTGGAATAGTCTACAATTCCAATAAAAGAAGTGAAAAAAATAAGAAAAATAAAGCATGTAGTTCTAGTTCTAATTCTTCTCTTCATGTCGGAGGTATTGTTCTCCCAAGTTATTATTGGAAGGAGTTTTGAAAACAATTAGGCAAAGTATCAACTCCAATCAAGTTTCACTTTCGTATCCATTACAAAAATGGCAAATGGATTAATAAAAAAATCAGAAACTATATTTATATGAATAATTTTATATTCAATATATATTTAATTTTTATTTGTCAATAATGCATACAAATTCATGTTTCATGATTTTTTTAGAATGAATTTCAATTTTAATTTATTAATAATATATATTAATTCAGGTTTTATTTTTTACCAGAATAAATATATCAAGCTTAAAGGTACAAATCCAAATACTATAAATATTCCTTTTATGGAATCAATATCCTCGCAACAATTATATGAAGAAATAAATCTTTGGATGTAAATAGTTAGAGGAAGAAAGAGTGGAGAAATGATCTATGGTCTTGGAAATATGTCACAAGTAATAAAAAGAAATCCAATATTTGGTTTTAAACACAAAATGCTAGATTATAAAGAGATACACAAAAGATGTTATAGCTATATTTTCTCCATATGAAACACATTCAAATATTAGCCTATTACATCTCGATATTGGTAATGTCTTATGCCCACATAATTTACAATTTCAAGAAAATAAAATAGCTATTCAAACCCTACAAGAACAAATTAATACATATAAAGTTATTATCAAAATCTTTGTAATGAAAATAATAATATATAAATTTTTATATTTACATTAATTTTTTTATAACCTTATTATTAATTCTATATAGATTTTTGTGTATTGATATGATGTTTCAAGTATAGTACATTGAGTTTGATTAGATTGATATATTTATACTTTTAATATTTGATATTATATATGTGCATATCTTATACTTTATGCTTTAATAAATTTCTTTCATCTCTTTCACGTCATTCACAAATTTCTTTTATCTCTCTCACATCCTCCCTTCATCTCTCTCACACCCTCACTTTCATTATCTCTCTCCCACCCTCGCTTTGTTATTCGAGGCACAAGGTAATTAGCATCACCAACATATAAATCACAATTAGTAATAGTAGTTTTTCTTATTAAGTTATTTTGATTTCATGTTTTAAGAAAGTTATTCATATAAATTTATTGTCTTTTATAAATTAATTTATTTAGATGTATCAATGAGGATCATCTTCTAGTAGAGGTCACTCACAATCTTAACATATTATTTTAGAGTCTCAAAATTCAACCCCTTGAGTCCTAAGTTTCAACTTCTATTTAAAAATAATTTATTGAACTTGATGGTAATAAGTTATTATTTAATTTTTTAATATTATTTTAATATTAATTATTTTATAATTAACTAACAGATATTTAATTTATGTAAATTTAAACTATATAATAATGAAGTTTGAGCACGAATAATAATAATTTTTAAAATTAAATATGAAGGGTGTTGAGATAATTAAAAAGATATTTCTCCTAAATATAGAACATTACGGTTTGTTGAATTTAAGGTAAATTTTTTTATTTATATTTTTATATAATTATAATATCATGTATTTTATATTTTAATAATTATAATCTTTAATTTTTTTAGAAGTATTATAAATGGAGGTCAGATGATACTAATAAAATTTGGAAGAACTAGAAAAATTAAATAGTTGATCGGCTTAGAGATTTAATTGATAATTCCCGTAAAACAAGGAAAAAACCTAATTAAATTGGAGAATCCATTTAGAAAGAGTTGTGTGCAAAATGGAATACTTTAGAATATCAATCATTTCGAGAATAGATAAAAAAGAGTAGATCTTCTGGTTCTGAGTTTAGTTCATCATTATATATTGGTGGGTTCTATTTCAATACTTGAACATACCAAAAGATTAGTAATCAATTGTATCTCTCTAAATATTTATTAATCATTTTAAATATATTTTTATCTATTAATATTAGTTTTCATTTTGGACACTCGAGAACTAGGAAGGTTACCAACATATTCTGAGATTTTCTTAAAAACTCGTCAATATAAAGGAATTTGGGTTGATAGAAAATCTCAAATTGTCTAAGTAATTAAGATTTTATTTTTAATTTATATTTACAATTATAATTTTATTTATAAAATTTTTACTCATTTTGTTATTTATTTTTTAGGATAAATATACATGTTTTAAAAATTTATACAAAAGCATAGGAGAAAGTGTTTCAGAATTAGATTTATAGTTATAGGCTGCCAGAGGAAAAAAAAAAGATTCAGTTTGTAGTATTGAAAGTATGTCTAATAATATATTAGGAAATCCTATATTTAGATATATTAATATTCAATACCTAGCATATCTTCACTCTTCTTATATCTAAGAAATTATGAGGAATAAATTTATAACTTTGGCTTAATAAACCTATAATACCTAACTTGAAGAACAGAGATTACAAATTGAACAGTTTCGACAAAAATTAAATGAATTTAAAGTATTGTTTAACATTTTTCATAACAATGATATCAAGATGATGTTAGGTCAAGTTCTTTTTATAGACCATATATTTCTCATTTAGATAATAAGAATGCAAATAATAATTTTAATGAGAATGAAAATGATTGTTAAATTTTGTAAATTTTATGTAATATAATATATGTAATTAAATTTATATTAGATATTGTTTCCTATTTTATTTAAATTTAATATTTTCACTTCATAAATTATATAATATTATATATTATATATTTAGTCAATAAATTTCACTATTTATTAACTTATAGTGTATGAATGTATATATATATGCATATTAGTTTATTATATATAATGTGTACATACCAAAATTTAATAATATACATTAACTTAATTTAATAATATATTTATATTAAGTCATAATATATTGGATAGCAAAATTAGACGGGCCGCAAAGGTAAAAAAATTATGTTAATGTTATTAGATGCAAAAATGATAAAAAAAATTAGGCACACAATTCAAACTTGATTATTCTATCAATTTTTGTCATTCCTCCCTATAAATTTCAAGTTTGTTGCATAATGTATACTCTTTTCTTCAGCACAGTTGCATAACAATTACTTCATTACTTTTCTCTTATTTCTCTTTAGATAAATTTCAACTGCGTTCTCTAATTTCATAATTTTTTAGTTTTGCTTTCTCTTCTTTATCCCTAGATAAATTTCAAGTGTTTTCCCTAGTTTGAAGATATTTAATTCTATAGTGTTGCTATCCTCCATTTTAGCTCTCTAAGTGGTATATTTTTTCTTACAAATTTTTATCTTCTCTTTCATTTATTACATTCATTTCCATTTTGTTCTAATTTCCTTTTTCTAGTCCTTTATTTGCATATTTTATATTTTAAGTTAGTATTATTTTTGTTTTACAAGTGATTATTTTAACTTTTTTTTAGGTGAGAATTTTCATGTTAAATTTTTGTATTTGGTTTTATTTCTATTTTTGTATTTTCCTAATTTCATTTTTTCATTTGGTTTGAGTTTTGTTGGAGAATTTTGGTGCACAATACTACATTTGAAATTTTGGGAGAATTTTGGAGGAGAATAGCATAGAAAAAAGAAAGAAAATTTGCAAAAGGGAACATAATGCTCAAAACTGAAACTCAAAAAAATGAAATGCAGAAGAACTAATAAATAACTATAACCTAAAATATGATAGGAAAGAAAAATTAAAAATTTATAAAAATAATAGAAAAAAATTAGATATACCTTTACTTATTATTAATTCCGGTCAATCCTATTGTTAAAAATTTTTATATCAACTAAATTATTAATTATTATACTAAGTATATGTAAAATAATTTTTAACAAGATAAAATATAATATATAATTATTTATCAATTTATTAATAAACTCTATTTTTTTATAAATTAAAATTAAACATATTTTTAAATTTACATTTTCAAATTTATTAATTTTAAAAATTGAATTAAATTAAATTACTTTTTACCATGGTTCTGTTAAAAAAATCCGACAAAAGGTACAACAAATATAACTATAGGAAAGAATTATAATAGACTCATGGTCAAATAAATAAAAATTTTATAAATCTTATAAAATATTCTTCATGCTTCCATGATTTTGTCGAAATCATGGTAGCCACGTGCTCCACCCACCAAAAGGTGGTTATAAATATTTATCTAGTGATTTATAAATTATTTATTACTAATTCTAAATATTATAATATTATAAATATTTATTAAATTAATTCTAACATACTATTGAAAAAAAAATTATTTAAAAAAATAGGAAAGGCCTATATGTACTATAGATAAATCCAAGTGTTCTACCTATCAAAGTCACCCTTAAATCTTTGACAATTCCATTAAACTCTTGGCGCTTGGGTGGCACCATCCAGCTTGTCACTTAGCCTATCAATTTCAACGTTCCCAAGAGTAGTAAATTAAAACTTCGTATAAAGCTTTTCACCCCAACTAAGAGATTTAATTGTTCCTTCTGTGATTAGAACTTCCACAGATGACATAAAGTGGCCCGCCTTAGAGAAGCAGAGCCTTGTTGTTTCTCTCTCTTTTTACGACAACTAGTTGATTTCCCTTCAGTAAATAAATCACAATGAACCCAATTACTAGGCTCCCCCTGCTTACCATTCTCAACTTCATATTGACACCCCAGATCCACATCATTAATTTGGTTAACATTATCCAAAGCAACAAATATTGGTGGCCCACCCATTTCATTCTTCTGAAATCCCTTAACATCGTTATCCCCTTCCTTCAAACACGATGCGTCTTTGTCTGTGCAAGTTGCTAGACTATAATAATCTTAGGCTCATTGAACATGAATGGAGCTTTGAAGGGCATCTAACTTCGTCTTCTTGAAAGAAGACAATTCCCAATGAGGCATTGCAACCCTTTTCAGATTGATTTGTTGCAACTGTTGAATCAGGCCCTTTTCACAGCAATGAGCCAAATGAACAACTAGAGCTTTAGCACTAGGGAAGTCTTATTCATTAGATGGCAGCTCAACGATATAATTGGAGTCCTGTTTTACTGGTTCATGGATTGTGCCCTTTGTTTGCATTCTTGCCCGTAAATAATTTCCCGATAAGCGTAAACTCTTCTTTGTGATTTTCTTATTTATTCTCCCAATCCAATATGACCGAGTTGCTCTCTATATCAACGTCCGCGTGTTCAGCATGAACTTCCATTTTTAAACAGAAGCCCAAGATCTATGTAAATTTCCAAAACACTCAATGTTTGGTAGAAGCAAGATACTCTCATGATGGAAAGAGCACGCACTCATAGGAGACGGTTTTCCTAATTCTAATATTATTAAAATCAATACTTCACCAGTGGTGAAGTAAGCAACAATAATTCAAGAGAAGAATTGAAAATTGAAAAAATATATAATTGAAATATATATATAATCAAAATTTTTAACCAAATTAATTATGACATGTGAAAAAATTAAGTTATAATTAATGTGTTAAACAAAACATATGCATATTATGTTTCTATTAAGTTATCTTCTAACAAACATTAAATATTGCACTTAAATATTGTCTAAAAAATGATGTAATTGAAATCATATTAGAATTTTTTTTCATGTGATGATATTGCATGATATTGTCCTCTTAGTTATATCTCACATGGGTATTGATAATTTTATTTATCCTATGGCATAATATTTTTTTAATTTATAATTACAAATAAATAATGAAATAGGAGAATGCACATAAAGATGGCTCATTCTTGGATCCCTTACACTTGGAGAATAAGCAATGAAAAGTCTAGATTTAATTCTCTCTCCCTCTCTAATCACAAAGTTTGGCTCTTTAATTACTTTTTGTTAACTTTATCTTCTCTTATGACTTACTTAAGACTTATATTTAAACTGTTATCACTAGTTGAGTCTAGAGAGGTGTTTGGTATACTAGGATCTTGATTTTGTCATCTCATAAATGATAATATCTTAGATATCAAAATTAGATGACAATGTTTAGTATGTTGTTATATGATGATAGAGTAATATTGTTATTCAATAACAATCGAAATATTTTGAATCTCACAACACAAAATAGAATTAAAAATTATATATATATATATATATTACCAATTTTATCTTTACCTTTTGAAGGTAAATAACTCCAAAATAGATTTTGTTAAAAAATTATAAGAAGCATGTAAAATATAATACACAAATTTTTAAAAAGTACATTATATCTTATTTTTTTTATACAAATGAGGAAATAAATTACACACAAAATTTTTAAATTTTTATTCTTTGAGTTTTGTTTCTTTTTACAAATATTAAAAATTAACTTAAACCTTATTTTGGATCTTTATAAATAAAACATTTCTCAATTTTGCCGCTCATAAATAGATATTTATTAATTTTGCCCTCGTAATTGAAATTGTTATCAATAATATCTTTCTACCAATCTACTATTAATGTTAAGGGAAAACTAATCGTTTAGTCCTTATAATTTGTTTCAATTTTTAATTTGGTCTTTATAGTTTAATTTTTTTCAAATTAGTCCCTATACTTTATAAACTTTAAAAATACACCCTTTATAGGTGCCATGTGGCTTAACATTATTAAAATTTAACTGATGTGTTAGTTAAATTATCTACGTAGTTGCCACATATTAACACCCTCTTACATGGCAAGGGTGAGGTGGCAAATTACAAAAACTCAAAACACAAACCTTTTCACATAGCAAACACACATTAGGTAAAATACATTAACCCATAGCTGAGAGAAAGCTAAGAAAGAAGTTGAGAGTAGAGAGGTGAAAAGGCCAAGAGAGAAGGAAAGAGCACAATTAGATGAATCGAAAGCATGTTGATTTCATCATGGAGGACCAGAACGAATAATATTGAGTTAGGAGTTGACAAGTCACATATGTGTAAACAAAGGCATCTAGAGAACTTATAGAACCAACTAACTTGGTTTAAGATGGAAAAGCAAGAATTGAACAATCGGTTATAGTTCATGCTTCATCACTCTAATCATGTACGAACCGAAAATGAATGACTTCGGTCCAAGTGAACCATGCTCTGACCAAAAACTATCGACCATAACTCAATTTTTGGTTTTCCACCAATTGCAACCCGTCTCATTTGCATGGCCATGCAACACTAGTGTCACAAGTAGAATAAATTCTTTAACCATCTCTTTTGTACACCACATTTAATAAATTCTTCTTTTATACAATGCAAACCTTCATTTGTGTGATCTGAAACTCTTTTTTAAATGCTATATATATATATTAGTAGAGAGTGACATTTGGAATCTCTAGTTTTTTGTTATATTTATATGCCTTTGATATGGTTTTATTTTCTTATAATAAATTCATCAAGGTTTTCTATTGCAATTGTGAATCCCTAAGAAAAATGTAAAGTTGAATGAGTGGTAGGTTTTGGCTTAGATGGATGCCTATATTCATGTTTGTGAATCTTTTAATTGATATTTCAATTGTTTGCATGGATGGTTTGGATGTTGGTGTGCCACTGCAATGCTTTTAGCTTTTGTTTCTAAACTATGATGCCTTTCCTTCACATAGTTTGTTTAACCTCCTCCATTAGGTTGAAAGTGAAAAACATGAGTTATAATAGTTATGAGTTATGACTTTGATGTCCTGAAGGCATGTTTATTTGGTAAGCCTCCTAATAAGATTATGCATGAATTGTTTCTAATTAATTTGGTGTAATTAGTGTCCTATTCCTGAGGGAAATAGAAATATTAAAAACTCAAAGTATAAAGAGCTAGTGACTAATGAGACTGAAACATGAAGTAATCCTATCTTGTTCATTGTATGAAGACCTAGTAGCTTTAGTTTATTTGAATGCTTAAGACTAATTAAGGATTACTTCCTATGTGTGTCATAATCTTATTATAGAATTACTTTTATGTTACTCATTTTTTGGTTTTAACATATAATCTCAAGAAATTAACAGAAAATGTAATAGAGAAGACAATCATTTTATTGAAAAATGGATATATTTTACATCATAAAAAGTAACCAGATATATCATCATACTATCATAGTGATGACAAAGATGGAAAAGAATGAAAGAATATAAGTTGAAAATTTCACATCTACAAACTAGTATTGCAATGGTTATTGAAAACAATAAATTTAATGCTTGGATTGTCCTATCTTCTCCTAGGAAGTGTCACATTCTAAAGGAAGACTTTGGAGAAACCTCTTAGTGTTTGTGCAATAATTATAAATCATTTAGTTTTTCTACACCTAGCTCTTATGAAAGCTATGAAGAACTGGCTAAGGAAGAAATTAATGAAGGGGAAGTAGAAGTACAAGATGATGCTCCAGAAGACTAGATGCAAGCATTAACATTGAAGTTTATGTAAGAAGTAGTGAAGGGAGCTTGTGTCTAATCCTTCTTCACAAGTCCACCTAATTATGCTCTTTCCTCCTTCTCCTTCTCTTTATCTCTCATGGCCTATGTTCTCTTAACCTTGTTCTTGTCCTTCCTTTTTTGTGCTCTCTCATGCTTCACTTCTTTTCTCCACTACTCTTTTGTTCCCCTATTCTCACTTTGTTCGCCTTAGTTCTCGTGGTCTCTCTTGCTCATTCACCTCATGCTCTCCTTCTCCATCTCTCATGTTCTCTCTTTTGATCTCTTGCTTCCCATCTTCCTCTTTCTCCCTCCTTCTCTCTTAACTCTCTCACCTCTTTACTCTCAACTCCTTTCTCAACTTTCTCTTAGCCATAAGTTGACGTATTTTACCTGCTATGTGTTTGTTGTGTGAAAGGGTTTGTGTTTTAAGTTTTGTGATTTGCCACATCACCCTTGCCATGTAAAAAGGTGTTAAATTTGTGGCAGCCACATAAATAATTTAGCTAGACTCATGAGTTGATTTTTAACACTGTTAAGCTATGTGGCACTTATAAGGAGTATGTTTTTAATATTTGTAAAGTATAAGTACTAACCTTATAACTGTTTAAAATTATAGAGATTAATTTTAAAAAATTAAATTATAAGGACTAAATTAAAAATTATGACATACTATAAGGACTAAATAATTAATTTTCCAAAATGTTAATGAAATATGGAATGATATATAACAATTTTTTTATAAGTTATATTGCTTTAATAACCATTATATAAGATGTAAATATTAACTGTTATATAGTTTCATTAATAGTAGATTGATAGAAAAATATATTCTTAATAGCAATTTTATTTGTAAAAAAACTAAATTAAAAATTATTTATATATGATGGACCAAATTGACAAGTCAATTTTATAAATAACTAAATTAAAAAAATGTTACATCTATGAGAGATCAAATTGAAAATGTAATTTTATGAGAAGCCAAATTAAGAAATAACCTATTTATGACAGACCAAAATAAGATTTTAATCATTAAAAATTTTATAAATTTAGAAGATGAAACATATTTAAATTAAAAAAGTATATTTGAAAAATGAATAAGTAAATAACGTTGACTAATATTACAACAAAGTATAAATTATGTTATATTTCTAAAATGTAAGATACTATCTATTGTCACAAATACTATAATATCTTATGCCATAATATTTTATACGATAACATGCAAGAAATTCTAGTATATGAAATAACGATACATCAAAGGCTCTTAATTTACATATTAGAAAAGCAAGAATGTCTTTCTTTGGGTCAAAGATTTTTCCAAGGAGCTTGAATGTAATGAACTAATGAGCTTCGCCTATGTAACTCTGGGTTTATGGCTAACTGATGAAGAGCTGAGGCCCAACAAAACAAACTGAGCCCACCCACAGAACAAAAAATTTAACAGATGTGACCACCGCT
Source organism: Erythrophleum ivorense (assembly GCA_026724425.1). Lineage (NCBI taxonomy): Eukaryota > Viridiplantae > Streptophyta > Magnoliopsida > Fabales > Fabaceae > Erythrophleum > Erythrophleum ivorense. Next base: position 74,830 of record JAIUCV010000218.1, on the reverse strand, counting down.
CACCTCTTTTGAAATGCAATAATAATATTAGGGAAAATTATTCTTTTGATCCCTAGAGTTTACACCTTTTTAGAAATTGGTCCCTATAGTTTAATTTGCTTAGAAAGAGGTCCCTATAATTAAACCAGTTTAATCCGTTGATCCTCATGCTTTCTAAGTGCTTATAACTTAATCCCTAAAAATGCCATGTAGGAAAACAGAAGTTAAAATTTGTTAACATGGACAGTTAAATGCCATTTTGGCTGACATATTATAAAAATATATGCCACCTATGAATGCCACGCTGTACTTTGTTTCAAAATTAAAAAGAATGAAACACAATGGAGTTTTGAACATGCATGGATGTTCTGCAGTAAGTCAAGCTTCAGCGTCTAATGCTACAAATTGATCCAAGCTGTCCGAAAGATCGCCCCGACTAAAGCACGCCACATCTCCAACCACGTTGTGAAACACACCGTTTTGAGAGAACCACCAATCCTCTGTATCATTTTGTGGAGAAACGCAGTAGCTTATGGAGAACAATTGAAGTCACGTACTTGCATCATCTTGGGCGTCTTCTCCAAATATGGTCTTGGCAATTCCTTATGCATGCTTTATCTTATCTTGATTTCATTTCAGGTTTAGTTTTTAGGATTGGATTTGGTAATTCACTCTCTTGGTCTCAATTCGGGCTTGCTCTGTTTCTAGGATAATGGTATTTGTGTTTTAATTTACATTGAAAATGGTGGGTGACGTGTCTTCTTTGTTACTTTGGATTGGGATAGACACTAACTCATTCCATCTTCTCTTTTGCATCTGAACTGGGGACGATCAACTTAGAAGAAAGGAGACTTGTTTACTATACAGAGAGACCAAAGGAAAATATGAGGAACTGAAAATTACTTATAATGAAGCACCAGAAGAGAATTGCTGACTTAAAAATAACACAATGAAATATATCAAATCATAAATGTTAGTGCATGGAGAAGGTGAATTACCAACACAAGACAAAGTAACGTATTACTCATAAGCCCCAAATCCACAAATAAGCTTAACTCCCAAACCAGAAAACCATAAGTCGAAAAGATTTTTCCTAAACAAGTGCAGAAATTCCAGCATTCAACATTCAGTATGAGCAAAATTTCACCATGACCATTCTGCATTCAGCAAATGAGAAAAAATTAACCAAAATTCAATGCCAAACTTCAGCGTATGTGAAAATAAGTGGACCACATAAATAGTAATATGTGAAAATCATTCGTATCAAAGCAAAATAATAGGTTCTTAATGAGTGGACCACATACATACCAAAAAAAAAATTGGTCTTACACATGCATAAAGATACTTAAATGTGAGTGACCACATACATACCAAAAAGTTTTGTCACCCATGTAGACAAGGTAATGTGACCCAAAGCAAAAAAATGAAACAAAAAAAGTGGTCCCTATGTGGTGAATACAACTAAAAGACTTCATGGTGGTGTAACATTAATCAAGTTTGATGCTTGTTGGGATGCTCCTTGACCGCCACTTGATGAGGCTTCTTTGCACGTGCGTATGTTGTGACCATGATTACCACATGAACTACATTTTAAGCTTGTATTTATTCTCCTACTCTTATTTGGCTGTGATGGTTCATCTGCCCCTCGTTTTCTTAATTTTTTTAGCCTTCCAGGTCTTTTGTGAAAGGGGGGTGGGTCAACTTCTTCCATACCCGTGCGAGACCATATTTCCTCTCCATTAATTGGCTGCACAATAGGAGAGTAGCAAGCAGCATAAGCTTGTAGCTTCAAGTATTGATGAACATAATCTTCAGGCTTTTCCCTCTTCGCTTTAATACAACTCACAGCATGCCTATAATGAATAAAAAATCACAAGTTAGAAAGTAACACTGTCATTGAAATACAATGTTTATTACTTTACATACCTGCAAGGTATTCTAGTTAAGCCCCACCAATGACAAGTACAGCTACGAGCATCAAGGTCAACAATGAATTTTTTGTGGTTGTTTGAGACTTCAAAATTCATTGAACCAGCCCATCTACATTCCCATTTTCTAGACTCAATTACCTCCTTGTCCAATCTTAATCGAGGCTTTGGACAAACAATCACCTTTCCCATCAACTTCTTAGCTCTTTTCCTATTCTCTGTAAACCTTGTCATGATATAGGTTCGAATCCACTCAAACAAGCTAATTATTGGGAGTTCTCGAGCTTCAAGGAGTTACCATTGAATGACTTAGAAATATTGTTTAAAATCATATCACACCTAGGATACTCTTGAAAATGAGACTTTGTCCAACTTGACAGTGGGAAATTCATTAAGTGATCGTGAGCATCTTTTGAAACATTCTTTAATTCTGCCATCCTTTGTTCCCATGCTTGCACATATGTTGCTTTAGCCGCTTGAAGCACTAAATCTCTTACACGTGTACCACCCCCATATCTTGTTTTGATATTAGCATATAAATGCCTCACACAAAGTCTATACTCCACACCTTGAAGAAGTTCATCGAATGTTGGCATTAATCCCTGTAAAAGAAAATAAGTAAAGTACTTTTTGAAAAAAGAAAATAAGTAAAGTACTTTTTGAATAAAGAAAATATAAATGAAAAAACATTTAAGCTAGTAAGTTTACCTTTTGTTGATCAGATATAAAAACCCATCTATGCTCTAACATGCTTCCAATATCATCCAGTAACTTTTTCAAGAACCAATGCCACGAATCCCTATTTTCCCCTTCTACAACTGCTATAGCTAAAGGAAAATATTGATCATTAGGGTCACGTGCTACAGCCACTAGTAAAATACCTCCAAAAGGCCCTTTTAGAAAGCAACCATCCAAACCTATTATAGGCCTGCATGCAGCCAAAAACCCCCCGCTTAACTGTATCTAGGCATAAATAAAGTCTTTTAAATACTGGTGGGCAGTCAATAGATGGTCTTACTGTATGTAGTTGAAATGTTGTTCCAGGATTATGTATCCGAACCTCACTGCAATAGTCCCATAACTTCTTAAACTGGGCATTAAAATCACCAGCAAGAATGGCCTTGGCCCTTTTCCTCGCCCAATAAGCTTTATAAACTGAAATTTCAGCCATATAGTTCTCTCTCACAGTTGCAATGATTTCACTCAACTTCATGTTCTTGTTAATCTTCAATGTACTAGCTATCTTCTCAGCAATCCATTTGGATGTAGCCATTTTAGCAGAAAATGTCACCCCACATGTATGTTGAGGGTTGTATGTTTTTAACCTGTAAGTTAATGAATCCCCAACTTGGCTAACAAAAATCAACCATGGACATTCATCTTGGCATTTAACTCTACACCTCACTTTACCATTCTTCACAAACCTTATATCATATCCATTCAATAATGCATACTCCCTCACCGCTTCCTTGAATTGTTGAATAGATGTAAACTCCATATCAAGTTTGAATTTAAATTCCTTGCACATATCAGATGGGTTGTATTAGGGGTACCTAGTTACTATGTTCCCTTCCTCCTCATCTGATCCCCCATCAGAGTGCAATGAAACCGACTCATAATCACTTTCAATTATCCCAAAATCACTACAAATCAAGGAGGGGGGGACTATATCAGTTGGAGTGTTTTCAATTACTTTAGCAATGAAATTTACAATATTAGCTTCATCCACTTACTCTGTTATGTCAAAATCAACATTTTCATTAAAGTGATCATCATCACTTTCATCTTCAGAATCATTGAAACTAACTTCAACTATACTTCCATTGGAACTTGAGTTTGCATCCTTCTGTCTTTCATCATTATCCACTTCGGCACCATCTCTAGATATATCCATTCAATAAATACTTCCTGCAACAAAGTGGTCCCATAATAATATTTTTATTAAAATTATTTAAACTTTTAATCTCTAAATACTATTTCTTGCACCAAATGGGACCATTCTAAATATAAAATACAGAGCATTGACAAATATAATATATAGACACTATTTCATTCCATATACCCCACCACGTTATTAATATGATATACACATAACACCAAAAAAATAAAGAATAAAGAAAGGTACACTAAAAAAGCTTTTGCACAGAAGGAGACAAGTTATTTTCTTATTGGAGAAAAGTTGTTTGCTAGCCTGGGACACACATTGATATGATCGAATAAACATATATAATAGAGCTAACAAGGAGACAACATTTTGGCTCTCTATTATATTAGCTTTTTGCAACATGTATGTGTACATATAAATTGTAGAATGATTATAGAAATGCAAGCTCATACCTTTAAGGAATAGAAAAACTCTTTTGAACAGCCACTAGCAGCGTCGCTTATACTAGTGTTAGAAAACCTAGGGCGCTCTTTCATTACCGCATAACGAATTGCTAAGACCAGATCTGGAGAAGACGCCCAAGATATTGCAAGCAAGCGACTTCAACTGTTCTTTATAAGCTACTCTGTTTCTTCACAAAATGATACGGAGGATTGATGATTCTCCCAAAGCAGTGTGTTTCACAACGTGGTTGGAGATGTGGTATGCTTTAGACGAGGTGATCTTTCGGACGGCTTGGATCAATTCTGCAACACTAGACATTGAAAATTGGCTTACTGCAGAAGATTGGCGCGTCTTCAAAATTCTAATGTGTCTCATTCCTTTTAAATTCAAAACAAAATCTAGCTAGCATTCATATGTGGCATATATTTTTATAATATGTCAGCCAAAATGGCATTTAACTGTCCACGTTAACAAATTTTAACTTCTATTTTCTTACGTGTCATTTTTAGGGGTTAAGTCATAAGTACTTAGAAAGCATGAGGATCAACGGATTAAACTAGTTTAGTTATAGGGACCTCTTTTCAAGCCAATTAAACTATAGGGACCAATTTCTAAAAACGTATAAACTCTAGGGATCAAAAGAATAATTTTCCATAATATTATAATAACAATAATAAAAGTAATGCCATAAGACGATGTGTATAAATACTGCGAAAAGTAGGGTTTCTACTTTGCCACTCATACCTGAGCTAAGGAAGGGGATTTCAGAGTTCACTCTTTCGATCACAACCACAGCGCTTTCCAGATCCAGAACAATACTCCCGTTTGCCTTCTTAGGCAATGGTCGGAGTTTTTGAAGTTGGAGCTGTTCCGTTCAACCCCGATGGGTGGGGCCCACCGGACGCCACTTCAACCAACAACCTCCCTTTGAATGCCCCCTTCGCCCCTTTCTCCCGCTCCGATAGACTGGGTCGGATCGCCGATTGGACCCGTACAGTCAACAACCCGACCAGACCCAGGAACCCCGCCGACTCTGTCTTCGACTTCACCAACGACGATTCCTTCCCTGCCTCCGCCGATGACTACTCGTCCTTCCGCCTCGTCGACGGCAAGCCCCCTCCGCGACCCAAATTTGGCCCAAAATGGCGGTTCCACCAACAACGCCAGCTCCCTCAGCGCCGTGACGAAGAGGTTGAGGCTCGAAAACGAGAGGCCGAGAAGGAGAGGGCACGCCGTGACCGTCTCTACAATCTCAACAGATCCAACGCCCATAATACCCGTCGCGAAGCTGCCGTTTTCAAATCTTCTGTGGATATTCAGCCCGAGTGGAATATGCTGGAGCAGATTCCATTCTCAACCTTCTCCAAGCTCTCCTTCAACGTAGCTGAACCCGAAGATCTTCTACTCTGTGGGGGGCTCGAGTATTACGATAGGTCTTATGATCGAATTACCCCGAAGAACGAACGTCGTCTTGAAAGGTTTAAGAACAGGAACTTCTTCAAGGTCACTACCACTGATGATCCTGTAATTCGGAGGCTTGCTAACGAGGATAAAGCAACGGTTTTTGCTACTGATACAATTCTTTCAACGCTTATGTGTGCGCCTAGGTCTGTTTACTCATGGGATATTGTTGTTCAGCGAGTTGGGAACAAGTTATTCTTCGACAAGAGAGATGGGTCGCAGTTAGATTTGCTTTCGGTGCACGAGACCTCACAGGAGCCACTGCCTGAGGCAAAGGATGATATTAACTCAGCCCATTCATTGAGTGTTGAGGCAGCCTATATTAACCAGAATTTCTCGCAACAAGTTTTGGTTAGAGATGGGGCTAAGATGACGTTTGATGAGCCAAATCCTTTTGCAAATGAGGGTGAAGAGGTTGCTTCTGTGGCATATCGGTATAGGAGGTGGAAGCTTGATGATGAAATGTATCTTGTTGCAAGGTGCGAAGTTCACAGTGTCGTTGATTTGAACAACCAACGGTCCTTCCTTACTTTGAATGCATTAAATGAATTTGATCCCAAATATTCAGGCGTTGATTGGAGGCAGAAGTTGGAGACACAGAGGGGAGCGGTCTTGGCGACAGAGCTTAAGAATAATGCAAATAAGTTGGCTAAATGGACTGCCCAAGCTCTGTTGGCAAGGGCAGATATGATGAAGTTGGGATATGTATCACGGGTTCATCCCCGTGATCATTTTAATCATGTAATTTTGGCTGTGGTTGGATATAAGCCCAAGGACTTTGCGGCACAAATTAACTTAAACACAGCTAATATGTGGGGAATTGTGAAGTCCATTGTGGACTTGTGCATGAAATTGAATGAGGGGAAGTATGTTCTGGTGAAGGATCCCTCTAAACCCCAAGTTAGGATCTATGAGGTTCCAGTTGATGCATTTGAAAATGACTATGTGGAGGAGCCACTACCTGAAGAAGAACAAGTTCAACCCCCAACAGAGGGTGCTGCCGATAGTGGGGAGGCAGCTGCTACAACAAATGATTTGGAAGATAAGCAGATTGATGGTCAAGCTTGAAAAGGTAAATGAACTAACTTGGTAATTTGTTGACAGAAGCACTAAAAGTTTACAATTTAGGCCAAAATGTAAGTAACCCCTCCACCTTAGGAACCTCTACGTAACCCCTCCATCTTAGGCCAAAATGTACGTAACTCCTCCACCTTAGGAACCTGTGCAATTCACGCCCTTTGACTCTAAATCTTGTAACCCTTCCATTAGTAAATCCATCCAAAACCCTAAGGTTGTTTTTGATAGGCGGGAAAAGAGATTGAGGAAATAGGAAGAAAGGGAAAAAAAGTGGGTACGTGAGATGGAGAGTGTTCTTATTTAAAAAAGAATAATAAAAAAGTAATGACAACAATAACATAATAGATATTTCTTACTCTTTTTTCTTTTCTTTTTGGGGGGGGGGGCGCGGGGGGGAAAGCCATTGATGGGAATGTGGACTCCTTGGTACCAAACGTACCATGGAAGTGCCCTTCCACATAAACGTTATGCCTCATCATCCTTAACCAGCTTACATGGCATACAGATGGACCAAAATAGCGTTTATTTTGATAAAACCCCAAATTCCCTCAATTGTGCCCATCCGATATTGTGCCATTTTCTCCTGTGGTGCACAAAAGCTAGGGTTCAAGCAGAACTATGTGACAAACTGAGCAAAATTCAGGATGATCCATTCTTAGCTTTGGTCTATGATCCAATCCCTTGCATGACGATCTGTTACCCATAGTGGTGCACCTCTTTGAAATTGTGTACAGATTTCTTATCATAAATGTAATGCAATTGGATAAGTACCGTAAAATACATTTTTATTTTATTATTATATTGCTATTCTTGTTTAGCTTTGCTTTGTTCTGGCAACGTTTTGAGAAAACGTATGAAACTCAAATGGAAGTGAATGATTGTTGCAATAAAAACCCACAATTCACAATATTCAGAATAAAGGACTCCTTGTTCCTCCAACGACGATAAATTGTCATCATGTATTCGTACAGTGATCTGTTCTAAGCCTACACCCACCAGAATCCCTCTGACTTCGACCAATTCATGCTCTCCAGTCCTGCACTTCTCCTTTATGTTTACAGAGCCCATTTCAATAATTAAGTATCCCTGATGTTTGCAATTCACACTCTGATGAAATCTCTAAGCCAAGCTTTGGTTCACTTCTATCCCTTTGCTATTATGTGAAATCCTAGGTGGTCACTTTCAACTCCATTGCAATGCCACGGGAGGTCAGCTCTTAGAAGCCATCTGCGAAGTCAAGTTGGATGATTTAGGTGTTTCTGTGCTTACCCAAAATGTAGAAAATTTTTTACTCCTAATCGTTCATGTGGGTGTTAGACTCTTCCATTGCTTTGTTTTTATATGCAAGACTAATATTGACTGTGGACAACAATATATTTCATCCTGAATTTTGCTCAGTTTAAAAAGAGGGGGAATTTGAGGTTTTTTTTCCTTTTACATAAGGGTAGTTTGGTCTAATTTATATGTCACATAAGCTGGTCAAAGATGATGTGGCATGACTTTATCCTCTGTGGATTGGCTTCATTGAGGTTTTTGGATGGATTTACTGACAAAAGGGTTAAGTTGCACAAATTCATGAGCCTTGGGGCCTGATTGTCAAATTTTAGAATTGAGGGGGGTAAATTGCACAAGTTATAAGTTGGAGGAGCCCTTGCCTTTTGGCCAAAAAATTTATTAGTATACACGTTTATATCCCTTCACAATCGTGAATGTTGTTCCTAGTTTATGCAATTCTTAATACTTTATGGTTCTACCTATCCTTATTTAAGAGTAATTTTTTGCTTGTTATAGTGGTATTTGTATTCTGTTGATCTTTTTTTTGGGGGGGGGGTCATGTAATGGTATAAGGCCCATTTGGTGGGATGATATAAAGGGAAAGGGAATATAAAAAATGAGTAGGTAAGGTAGAAAATGACTTTTATGCCCCTACTTTAAAAAAAATATTTGATTGTTAAAATGATGATTTGGTAGATAAAATAATAAATGCGAGGTATAATAGATATTACGCAAACTATATAAATATATTACGTTCACTTTGCAATGAATCAAACGGGCCCTTAGTGTTGAACCTTAAGGATGCATTAGGCTTTGCATGTATTGATGTGACTTGCAAATTTCAGTAAAGTTTGGAATGTAGGTATCTTAGCCCTGATACCAAAAGAATTTGGATTAATTTGTTCTTTCTTTTAATTTAATCCCCATTTTCTCCTATAAATGATCACAAGTTCTTGATATTCTAATTCATCTTTTGTTGATGTACTGTTGATTTTTGGAAAATTTTGTTAGTGGACAATTCAATTGAAGGTGGGGTGGAAATGACTTGCTCAACTTGAGGAGGCAGGGATTGGTATGAAGGTTTTCTTCATGATCAGAGCTCCTAAGGGCCTATGTGTCGTAACTTTTGAGGCTTTTATCTCATTCTTGTTTGCACTATCCATAGATATTTTTGTTTGAATCTCTACAAGTTATGGATGTGGATGACAGTATTTAACATCTAGAGTACCTATTTGCGTTCTCTTTTTTTTCCCCCCCAGCCTAAATGACTATCAGGCTCAATTAACTTCACCTAGCAGATTTCTTGATTATCTTCTAGTTGTTTCTTCTCTTTATAGATTAGTGGACATGCAAAAATGTAAAATGTTTCAATAACACACATGATGCATGAGATGAAATTAAACAAATGAACAGTTGACAGACAATTAAGTTACAGCTACTTATGATATGCATGACAAAGAATTACTCAAAATATCCTGGTTTCCTACATCTCTCAGCATCCAGGTCTGAAGAGGAGATTCTCTTCATTGCTCCCTCACTCTTCTATGTAGTTGTGTTAGTGAATTAGCCAGGTATAGGGTGAAGGCCCAAGGGAACAAACTGCCACGCAAATAGGTTGGACTAGACAATTTTTAAGCTATTTAGTTTATTAGGCATGAAGAAGCATGGATACTCCATAGATGGAGCCTTACGGGTGTCGGACTTGATACTCCTTTTGTTCATTTACTTGACAGTTTAACGAAAGTGAGTGCTTCTGCAAATTATACTTACAGTTTTATTCTAGCTTTATTTTGAGTTTGTAGTGATTGGTAGAGATTTCGGCGGCGGAGAAAACTAAATGAACGAAGAGAAGTCGAAAATGGGAGTATTGGAGGAGGACCAAGGAAACTGTTTTAGGTTTATTGTTTGAGTTATTTAAATATTGGTAATTTTGTACCCTTTCATAAAGCAATATCAAATATAATTTAATTTGTAAATGACGTTTCACTTTATAATTAATTATTAGAAAGCTTGGAAATGCTTAGATAGACGTTCACACTATGTTTGTAAGTTGACACTTGACGCCGGTTGAATTAGTGACGTTGTTCTTTTCCGATCACTATTGACATTGGAAGTCCCCGCGCTTTGATATCAAAAATAAAATAAAATTGCACATTACGTTTTAGTGAAAGTTAAGTAATATTATATTGTTTTGTATTCGTATTCATTAAACTAGAGTGGCATAGCTTTCTTGCATTCCTCCATCTGTCTGTCGGAATAGTTTAATCGGTCTTGTATTGCTTTTGTTTGTGGAAATAGTTTAATCGGTCTTCTTTATGAAGCATTAGACAAAAATCGCACTGAGTTTTTATTGGTGTGAGACATTTGGCACTTTCTGGTTTCGACCTTGTTTTAGTTGCTTATTCTAGTATAAAGAAAGATTATAAATAAGTTTCTACCAGAAAGAAAAAAATGAATGTTGATTGAGTTGCATGTGTTAGTTTGCTAATAGGTAAGGTAACGTGTGATTTTATGGGTGATTGCAGGTCCAATGTATTCAAGCGTTACAGTCATTCAGTTGGAAGCAGATTTGCGTGGAATTGGTTTAACTTTTCTCCGCATTTGTTTGGTAAAAATTTTGCAGTTTAGTTTCCAGGTTTTCTCGTGGACCAATAAAATTAAAAAAGCCTAGGCTTGTGAGTCTAAGTGAGATGCTACAGCTATTTATATGATCTCAAAAACAGTATTTCATGAAATTATATGAGCCAAATTGGGTTCTGTTAATCCATCATGTTTCTAGGGTTAATTTAACACCAATATAGATGCTTTTGTGCTCAAATATGCTTTGAAGTATAACTGAAGAAGCATTTCAGCATTTTATTTCGGCCAACTAGAATAGAATGGGAGCTCAGCTCAAATTCTATTTTGGGAAATTAATTTGATTGGACCAATTCAATTCGATTAGGATGGGTTTTGGGATTGACTCAATTGGCAATCTTTGCTTGTTTTCTTAGCAAGGGAAATTTCTTTAAAGGTGTAACGGCTAGTTATTTTATGCAAACTAGTGACCACTATCCAACGGTCGAAAAACATTGTCCAAGTATAAATAAATACCCCAGTCATAGGAGGAATCAAATTAGGAATTGGGCATATAAGATTCTATGATTTTCTTAGATTTATACTTGCATATCTATAGCAACTAGTGGGATTGTTCAAAATTTTTAGTTACGTAGGTGTATTAAAATTATGTTAGTCAGTTTAATTATAAATAAATATATGAACAAATCATAGGCCAATCTGCATAGAAGTATACCCATACCTAATATGGTAACATATTTATTTATAATTAATTCAATTTAAATGTTATAAATTGAGTTTATGTTAAAATTGAGTTATCTCTTTTATATGGTGTCTTAATGGGAGAAACTAGTAAGCAGCGATGTTTCAGGATTTTCTGCTAGGTTTGACGCCAAGACGAAATTTGGTAGTTTGAGTTTGAAAATTTGTCAGTTCTAATTTAAATAGGTTAGGAAACTCTATAAAGCCTACTGAACGTTCAAAATTGTAGATTTGACAATCAACGTAGGTTTTGATTAAAACTCTTGACCCCAAAAACAAAACAAAAAAAAGGTTTGATTAGAACTACATAATTATTTTGTTATTTTCTTTAAAATTGAATGTGTCATCTCAAGTTTGCCTTTCCGACAACCACATTAGTTAACAAGACGTACATTTCATCAAGATAAAAATGTCTTTTTTTAATATTTTTTTATTAATTTTTTTAATTAAAATCTAACAAATGTATAATTTTTATAATTTAATACTACATGATTAAATTTTTAAAAAGATTTTACATATTATAATTTTATTAGAAAATTTGATAATAAATATATACATATATATATATATATATATAGTCCTTTTAACAATACTTGTGTGGGTGATCATACTTAATTTTTAAGATCAGAACACGGGTTTTTGCTTTGAAAAAAATGCTTGTTCTATACCATCTACGTGCGAGTAGGGAAGTGATGTCTCTAAATTCTGCTTGGTAAAGCCCTACATTAAAGGAGTACTTGGGATGCAGATAATTGTGGATAAGGAATTGATTTGTGGGAGGGAGGTGGGGTCAAAATCTTTTGTTTTTTACAGTTACACTTTAATGGATGCCAAAGGGCAATGACTGGGATTGTGGCCACAGTTCTGTTTTGTGAAAAAGAGAAAAGCAATTTGAAAGTTGAGAGGGTACAATGATGTAATGTAATAATTTAAAGGGAAAATTACAGTATAACGAAGGTGCTTGAATTTTAAAATTATTTTAAAAGGTTTTAAGATTAAAACTTTTAATTACATGAAAAATTATGATTTAGAATTTTAAATTAAAATTTTAATTTAAAAAATAAAATAAAATACGTTTAACATTTAAAATCTTTAATATAAATATTTTTAATTTGACATGCCGATTTAAAAGAGAGTAAAAAGCTCAAATTTCAAAAACTGGCTTGGCTGCAGGTCTCACTGAATGAAGTAAAAGATCATAACGGCTACAAGCTGAAAATAGACGAATGGGGTCCATATTCTCCTGCAACCTGAGCATTTAACAGAATCCAATGGAAATATTTTATCTCTTCATGAAGGTTAGGTAAACTCAACAAATTATTATTGACAGGTAAAAAGTCACTAACAAGTATATTTAATGTTGTAATATTCATTTTATTTATCTGTATTTTATAAATTCAATATACTTAAATATTTGTTAAATTCATTGAATCATTCCTATCTATTATGTGTTGTAATTCACCATTCACATTGAAATCTTATTTTATTTTATTTTTTTTATCATAGTAGTTCCAATATATTTGGTCCTACTCAACTAGTTTAATCACAATTTTAGTACATTAATTTTAATATATTAAAATATATTCATCGAAACTAAGGCATAATTGTTGTAATTTTAATAAATCGAGTCTACTTCAACCTAATTAATATTTAATAAGATTGGCAGTTAATATACATAAACAACTTTTTTTCAAAGAACATGTGATTAGTTTTATTACATTTTAAAGCTAATGTACTCAAGTTATAATTAAACCTTAATTTGTGAAAGTGTTTAGTTACATTTTAAAATATATTACAGTTATAATTAGGCCTAAATTCAAAAAAGTAAACTAAAATTTTTCTTTAATTTTTTTTAAACAATTAAATGTGGGTCTCATGTAATTGCGTAGAATCTATATCACTTACATGACCTCACATTTAGTTCAAATAAAAAAAAAAAGGTAATAGAAAAATTTTGAAAAAAAAAATTTTAAAAAAAAGTAAAATCCATAAACAAGTTAGTTACAATATTGTATAATAATAAACAATGACTATAGTTTCTTTCCATATATATATGATTTTAAAAGAAAATACTTTCCTATATCGACTTCGTAAATTTTCACAAAGAACTTGAATGTAAATTAACAAAGAGAAGTCTCATCCTCTCTTTTTAAGCCATCTAGCCTTTTACATAGTAAATTTTCACTTTAAAATAGAGTGTAATGAGCCCCAAAAAATTGGCAAATAACTGTTTCTAGCAATTAAACGTACGACACACTAATTTTAATTTTTTTAGCCAATACTGCTCCTAAAAATGAAATATCAAAGATATAAAAGTAAGAGTGTTGGAGAAACATATTGAGTTATCACCAACCATAAAATTTTCCATGCATTAATAGCAGACACTCTTCCCCCATTTATTGTTATTTTCTTAAAATTTTATAGAAGCAGTTTGGTGAAAACCTACCGATCAATTTCAACTCGTCATCGAGGAATAAAACTAGCTAGCTCATCATAGTTCATGTCAAAAAGGAAACAGTTCAATAAAGTTGATGTTACACTTACAGTCATCCACTAAATGAATCAAAGAAAAGAGAAAGTGGCGTAACTTCTTTTTTTTTTATTAGATAAACGATTGAAATTAGACTTTAATATTATATTAGATTTTATCATAAAATTAATTGACGTCAAGTAGAATTATTCAACCAACATGCAAACTATATTCAAGAGACAGAGATAAACAATATGCGGGGACTTTTTTGGCCAATCAAAGGGTCTTAGGACTTGACAATAGGTGTCAAGAATATAATTATCTGGATGAATTTCTTGCAGGGCTAAGAAGAAGCTTTGCACATTATTTATTTTAATTAAAATTTGAATATCATTTTTAATATACTGTTATAAGATCTTCTTAATCAAATATGTTGATTTTTCTTAAGCTTGGTACTATATAATTGATTCTTTTAAAAAAAATTCATGGTATGTTTTTATTAAAAAAACGTAATATCTATTTTTATTCACAGCACTTTTAGAGGAAGATAGCCAGTGAAATTTGGAAAAATAAATATATGCCCATCAATACTACAAATCAAACCTCATCTTAGCATTTTGCAAGCAAATCGTTGACTATATATATATATATATATATATATATATAAGAGAAAGATTGACAAACTTTTTAGAACAAAATTGCAAAGGAAGCTCTTGAAAAGAAAAAGATGAAATAAAATAACCCAATTGAAGCGAAACATCATACGTGAGTAATACATATTATATGCCCAGCTAAGTTCCATTCTTCTACTCCTATTTTAAGGAAGTCGTTACTACATAACTATTACTTTGGCATTAAAAAAAAAAGTTTGACCCAATGTTTTATTTCTTTCTCTCATAACCGAATACTTTCTCCTTTGTAAATACTCCATATTTAATTTCATCCATATATTAATATATTTTTTCCCTATAAATTCTTTTTAGTTAACGTTCATAAGAAGTATGAGTTCAGTACATATCGATTCGTTTACAAGAACATTTCCCATCGAAAGATCACTTGACCACGTGTCGGTGACCTACTTTTTCTGTTATTTAATGCAATATATGGAGGAAATAAAAGTCTTACACAAAAGTTTACTTATATATCTATTTATTATTAGTTTCAGAGATTATGATCAGGCAAGCCATATATGACTCATTGTTAGTTCATTTTTCCAAGTACACATGTGAAAGGGAAATGACAAAAATAAAATAGATATATCACTAATCAAAACTCTTTTAAGTCTCTTTATGATCAGTCAATGAGCTAAATATATATATATATATATATATGATGAGTTGAAACATGCAAATACGCAATCACAGTTGTCAACAAGTGGTAGAGCAGATGGGATGCATGGAAAAATCCATTGTCAAGTGTAGATTGGAGTGCCCAGCAAGTTTTAATTTGTAATGCATAAATTCCAATGCTCCTATTGCGTCGCATCTAATCATCAGATCCATTAAGTGCTGCCCTAGGTCAAGCCTTTTTTTTTTATTTAATACATACCAGTTCACAAATCCTTAATACATTAATACCTGCCTTTTTATAATTAGCCATAGATCTGCTTCATGTTTTAAATTAATTTGCGTTAATTTCATGGTACATAGGGATTATATTAATGTTTGATGTACAAAACTTGGCATTTGCTTACATAGAGTCTGAATTTTCAATAGTTACAAATTAATTGCAATCAGAAAGAAGTTAAAAAAAAAAAAAAGAGAAAATAAGTATAAAGATAAGAATTGGGTCTTATGTATATTTTCATTCTTTTTATGTATTAAAATTGTAATAGGGCTATAATTTGTTATCTTATATATAATTTTTCCCTAAAAAGGTTACCAAAAAAAAGAAAGAATTTATCAAAAAAATTTGTTTATACTGCAAAGAGGTTAACAACTTAACATTGTTCTATTAATTATTATATTTATAATCAATTGATATTTTTCAGTTGACTAATCACAAATCAGGCTAATTCTAAATGGGCTAGATGTAGATAAAATTCTTTAGGTATTCTTATTAAGTTTTTTTTAATAAAATTATGATATGAATTTTTTTTAAAAATCCAATAATATAACATTAAATTATGAAAAAATTTACTTACGTTATCCTTATTAAGAAAATTGTAGTAAAAACTTAAAATTATACCTCAAATTTTTCCATTTTAATTCCCTATAGAGAGAAAGAGAGAATTTTTTCTATTTTGTTTCATCTCTCTTCTGTCCCATTAATAAGTATGGTATTACTATTTTGTGTGTGTGTTTTTTCCTATCACCATAATTTTTGTGGGACCTTTTTACTTTCCCAGAGTTGGAAAATGGAATTTTTTTTTCCTTTTGGTCAGATTTCCTTTTTTTTTTTGGGGGTAAAATTGAACTTTCATTTTTGCGCTATTGCAACGGTTACTTTCCAAAAAAATTGTCACCTTTTCCACCGATAACAATAACTAGTGTTTCAACAATTAGGTCAAAGACCGTTGTGTTTGTGGCCCAATAATTTTGTCGTTATATTATCGTCCATTTCCGATCTTCGCATAAAAAAAAAAACAATCCGCTTCAATGCTTAATTGCTTATAGAGGGTAATATTACAGAGTAATTTTCTTTTAATCTTTAGACGGCTTTTAAGATTGTCATTTAATAATTGAAAAATAAATTTAAAATATTAAAGTTCATTTAATAGTTACAAAATTTAATTTCTGAATCATCTCGAAAAATAATTAAATTTCTTGAAATATTAAGCTATCTAAAGCATTACCCTAATATTTTCATTAAAAAAATAAAAGGATTACCCTAATTTCGACCTTGTGATTCATTCATCCCGTAAAAAGTAAAAAATGGCACCTTGTGAGTTGTGGCATACAAATATTCCTAATTATTTGTTGCTATTTATATTGCATTAAACAATATATTAAATTATGTATGGAATATTTTTAAAAAACAATGTACAAATATAAAAGTAAAAGTAAAAGGGTGCTATTACCGAAGACCTCGGAAACTTCTTCTCGCCTAGCAAGAAGTGCAAAATTCCAAATCTTGGGTTTTAAGCCACCTCTGCATGTGCAACTTTTTCTGCCATTCGCACTGCTTCTTTTCTTTTTTTTTTTTAACGCCAAAATATATGTTTAAAGTCCACCTTAATAAGTATTAATAAAAAATTATGTAGCTTTTTCTTTTTTGAAAATACAGAATAATTTTCAAATAAGTATCATTTTATATTTTAAAAAAATTGGAGAAAACATCAGCCCCATGTAAATGATTTGAAATTAAGACACTGAATTTCCCATCTTACTAAACACTATTCCCCCATCCAGAAATTTGTTAATTGTGTGTTTAGCATTAGGATTTAATTTTTTTTATACATATAATCACAGAAAATCAATGTTTCTTTATTTTACAAAAAATAAAAAATAAAAATCCGACGACTTTCTTCATGTGCTAGTACTAGTAGCCTGCTTGAATATAAGCACGCTTACGAATTACGCAAAAATTGTTCCCAGAGCCCACTTCTAGTCTTCACCCTCACCATGATTTACGTCTGAGATCACGTTTTCCCTAGCTACCACCTTCCTTAGCCTTTTACAAAAAGAGACACACGAAAATTTTCTTTACCAAAATTTTATTTTGATCTCACTTCCATACAGAGATTTTTAATTTAGTCTTTTATATTTTTTAATTTAATAGTTTAATTATAAAAATATTTATAGTATTACTTGTTATCCCGCCTCCATTAGTCTATTGTTGTAGACGTCAAATGCCAAACTTAACGGAGTTTAATTAATGATTAAAAATTAAATTTAATAAAATAATTTGTAGAGAATTAAAAGTAATTTTTTAATTTTTTTCTTAGTCAACAAAAGGTGCAACAAGTTTATTTTTTTTATATTTAATTAAATCATGCTTGATATTCTTCTTATTTTAAAAATTATATTCAATTTCCTTTCAATTTATGTTTGATAAATGAGGTTAAGTTTGCATTTCTTTTAACTATAAAATTACTTATGTGTTTTTATTATTATATTACAAATAAAATTATAATATTATATTAAAAAGTAATATTGAATTGATTGTTTTTATTGTTATATAAAAATAAATTAACATTTTTATATTATGTAAAAAATTAATTTTGTGGATAAAAAAATTAAAAAAAATTGATAATATATATGGAGAGATATTAAAAAAAGCTATGTAATGTTTAAATTAAAAGAAGTATCAATTATAATTTAGTGAGAGACGTAATTTACTCTTTTCGTTTTTTGGGTGGGGTGGAGGTGTTTAGTTGCTATAAATTAGCACCTAAATCCACGCTTTACCAACATCACTCCCATTCTTTCCCTTCCCTTCTCTCTCCCCCTACATCTCTGCTTTCTTCCTGTGAGAAGAGGGCACAGCAATGGCATTAACGCAGCTTCTTGTGCTTCTTCTCAGTCTCACCTCTTTCTTTACTGTGTTCAGTGAAGAGCTTGAGACTCTTCCTTCCCCTTCTCCTCACTACCCAGTCGCCTCCCCACCTCCTCACCCTCTCCCCTACCCTCACCCTCACCCTCCCACAGTCACTCCCACTCCGGCGCCGGCTCCGGCCCCCCACCACCACCACCGCCATCGCCCCCATCACCATCCAGCTACGGCTCCCACTCCTGCCCACCATTACCCTCCCACTCCTACCCCATCCCCTGTAGTTAAGCCCCCTACTCACCCCCATTACCCTCCTACTCCTACAGTTCAACCCCCTCCCTCCCACCATTACCCTCCTGCTCCTGCTCCCGCTCCAGTGAAACCTCCCACCCACCCTCATTACCCTTCTGCTCCACTGAAACCTCCCACCCACCAACTTTACCCTCCTACTCCTGCTCCAGTGAAGCCCCCCACCCACCATTACCCTCCTACTCCGGCTCCGGTGAAGCCCCCCACCCACTCTTACCCTCCTAGTCCTGCTCCGGTGAAGCCCCCCACCCATCATTATTACCCTCCTCATGTCCCTCCTGTGCATCCCTTGCCTAGAAGCTTCGTAGCTGTCCAAGGTGTCGTTTATTGCAAGTCCTGCAAGTACGCTGGTGTTGACACCCTCTTGGGAGCCACTCCTTCTCTTGGTAATTCCCTTTCTTGCTTTTTTTCTTTTTCTCTTCTTAAAAATCTTCTCCCTTGCTGCCAAAAACTCTTCTTTTTTTTTCTTTAATTTACACTATTAATTTTTGTCTCTGCAAACTCGATTTCCAGCTCTGCCACCATTTAATCCACAAGATAAGTTTTACCCAAAAAAAGCAAGCTTTATGTACGTCAACAAACCTGCATTTCTCTGTTTATTATCCTAGTTTAGTTACTCCGTCCCTACATACATAAATATCTTCAATTCATACTCAAACCTAAGGGAAAGAAAAAACGGATGACAATTATATCTGCCATCTACTGCATTATAGTTTATAGATTCATCTTTTTATTTTTTCTTTCCCCTGTAGGCAAATATTATCTGCTGGCATGTACTTAGATTTATAATTTTTATTTTCACTTTTTCAGTATCTTATGTGGGTAAAACTCAAACAGATCTACCCAGAAATTAATTAAAGCAAAACTAGCTTTGACCATTGTTAGACCGTAGCTTTTTGTATGTATCTATAAAGAAGGGCACAGTTCGACAGTAAAAGAGAGAAGTGGTGGCGAAAGACACAGTACATTGGTGCAGGCTAAGTTGCTATTTCCAGCTTACCCACAAAATAAAGTAGCTATTTCCTTTTCTTAAAGCTGCATCTTTCTTTGGCCCCAAAAAGGCAGGACACTGATTGTAGGACCTGTACTGTACTACTGTAACGTTGCGTAGCGTGCACTATTCATCTGCTAAACGACAACTCACTAACAGTGTCGTTTTGAAATTGCAGGAGCCGTTGTGAAGCTGCAATGCAACAACACCAAGTACCTTTTGGAGGAAACGGCGAAGACCGACAAGAATGGCTACTTCTACCTGGAAGCTCCGAAGACCATCACAACCTACGGAGCTCACAAGTGCAAGGTGTTTTTGGTCTCTTCACCCTCTGCCACGTGTCAGAAGCCCTCTAATCTCCACGATGGCATCGTTGGGGCTAGCCTTAGACCAGAGAAGCCATTTCTGTCCAACAAGCTTCCTTTCGTTCTCTACACTGTTGGACCTTTTGCTTTTGAGCCCAAATGTCCACCTTACTAAGAAGCAAAGATTAATTAATGTCTACTTGTGAAGATGAACTACTGTTACTGTAATGTTGCCTTTTGGCCTTGGTGTTTCCATTTTCCTAGTGCTTTGTGGGATTAGATTTTGTGTTTGATTATGCCCCGAAAGTTGTATTGGTGCAGTTCCGTATGTGCTTGAATCATACAATAAGATTGATAGAATTATAGATTGTACTCTTGTTGAATAATTTATAGTTTCTTGATTATGACTCTAATTTTATTCCTGCATTCCTCCCCCTTTATGGGGAATAGGCCTGCCTAATTTCTTGATTCTAGAATTTTAAATTGATGCAACTTAATAGTGCAATTTCCAGCTATGCTTTTTTTTGGGGGGGGGGGGGATATATTTTACTCCATGTCTTAAAGTTAACGTTTTTTTTTTCAAATTAATAATAACAGGATGTTTCATGTTTTATTTTAAAATTAATGTATATAATTAGTTATGATTAACATGTAATATGTATTTCTTTTTTCTTTTTCTAGTTGAAGGCAGAATCATTATATCTAGATTTTTTATAATCAATTTGAGTGTTTCTGGATGCATAGACATATAGCTGGAAAGTGACTCCAAAATATTCAACTTGAAAATTAAAAAAAAAAAAAAAGTACTCAGTAGGGATGAAAAGTTTTTTTATTTCTTTATAACTTTTAGATAAACTCAGTTTATATTAGTAGATGAACACGCTTATGAATGCATAAGATAGATAGACATGACAGATAATATCCACTCAGCTATCTCTAATATTTAATTTACCATGTATTAAATGCTTCTGTTGTTACCAAACTAATTAAAAGCTATTTTTTTCTCTCGCATAATTAATCAATTCTTGGGGGTGGGTTGGGCAAATATAAATTTTAGGTTAGGTTTGATGATTCACGGGAACATCAAATGAAATGATAAATAATTGAATAGCATGTAATTAAAAGTTATCTATCATTTTATTGTTTAAGAGTTTAACGAAAAAATAGAATAAGATATTAATGAAATCAAATTATTTATAAATTATTTTTAATATTATTCTTATAATTAAAATGTAATTTTAAAAAAGTTTTTAACTGAAAAGAATATAATTATAATTGTACCATTTATCTATTTTATTTCATCTTTGACCCCTAATTTAAAGGGACACTAAAAATGAGGTTTTGGATGGCAATCAATGGACTTGGAGATTATCCCTTACCAGTCTACTCTTTTCTTAAAAAAAAAAAAAACTTTTAAATAATGACCCACCTCATTTTTATTATTTCATTCGACCCCATTGTATTCCCTATAATCCGTTCAAATGTACCTATGCCCCGTTTGGTTATCAAAGGGTACCTGAAAAGGTATGTAGAACATTTAGAATAATATCCATTAGATACTTGTAACTATTACTCAACTATATTTATTTATTTGTATAATTTTCTGAAAAATAAAAGATAAAGATCATTTTGTACCTATAAATTTATTTTTTTATTTTTATTTTCATTCTTAATTTTCTATATATCAGACGGGTGCTATGCATTCTTACTATTATAATCCCTGCACTAAAATTTACACCCGAATATCAGGATCTTTTCGTCTGGCATTATCTTGTGCTATCAATGTGAATACTGACTTTTAAGAATATAATAATGGAAGATGTTGAGTAATTTGAGATTTACCTTAATTTTGAAACCCCATGGTGTATTTACTAACTTTAATCACGCTTTCAACATTAATTATGACATTTGTAACTCCTAAGATATTTTATTTATCCGAATCCCAAGTCATGATAATTTAATTGTTTACAACTATCATGGCATTCAACATTGATTAGTAAACTCAAGAAAATTAATTAGGATGTTTCTCAAAGCTTGTGGCAGCATTATTAAAATAATTGATTCTTATTAATTTTACATGGTAAAATATGTAGAAAATTAATGATTTCTGTATTCCATGATTTCATTCTAGCAATTTGTTTTCAAAATCACTATAAATCTACTTTTGCCACGGATCTGAAGTTATGATGATTTGGATTATAGTCAGGCAGAGACATGTCTTTATTGTTCCCAAAAAGAGAAAAAAAAATAAAGCGGGAATATGAATATGGTACATTGCTATAATTGGATTCCTAAAGACAAAAGGGTCATGAAATTGAAATGTGGAGTAATAATTTGATAAGTGGGCCTCAGAGGGATCATCTTGGCCTACATTGGTGATATTCTTTGGTGCTTTGGATCCCTCCCTCCTTCTCTCTAATCATATTTTGCACGCCTCACCTATAGGATTCATCAAGGACTCTGGAAATTTCTATCAAGAAGAGATATTTTTTTTAAAGTCAATTTAATCTAAAAAAATTAAATCAATTATGAATAAGAATTGATTACACTTTTCTCTTGATATGCTTAAATTATATAATTTTTCTAATTTTAAAAATATACACTAAAATTAAAATTTAACCAAAATTTCTTAGAAATAATATCGGTTTCTTTTATTGAAAATATAATTTATTAAAAAAATTTATTTTAATATTATTGGTTTTGTTAAGAAGTACACATTTAATTTATTTTAAATTTTTTAAATTGATTATTTTTATATTGATCAAATACATGTTTAATATTTGTTATATTATATGAATAACATATATAAAAATATTTTGGTGAAAACAAGTGTGATTAAGCTTATTCTTTACTCTGTGTAACATATCTTTTCATTTTAGATAAGAAGCGTATAAATTTAAAAAATGAAGAAGAAAGTCCTATAATTGAAACATCTCTTAAAAAAAGTGTATAAATGCATCAAAAATAGATTTAATGAAAAGAGTTGATGAACAGTTTTTCTAATAAAATGTTTGTCATTGGTGTCAGCGTTCAAAAAGTTGATGACTTTGAAATTGAAGAGGCTGTTTGGTTTGAGACACCCAAAAAAAAAAGAAAAAAGAATCAACTTGATTAATTTACAAATGTGTAAACCAAGAGCTATGATATTGCAGCCTCTTCCATTGATAGAAAAAGAGTTGAATTTGATTGTTTTGAAAGCAAATTATGCTTACAGAAGTTACAAAAACAAAGACAAAGTCAGTGAATGCTTAAAACTAGATGAATGGGCTTGGTTTAGAATAATGAATGGAAACCAAAGTAAGCATATTCCAAAGCCCAGATGACTCTTTTACAAAATCAGTGAGTCGGGGCCCTGTAAGAATAAATTGTGGCCCAAAGCATAAAACCATGGGCTTTACTTTAATACTGAGCCACAGCTTGCTTAATATATTACTTTAAGAGATCATGGTGGCCTCAGGCCTAAGTTGAAGATGTCAACAATTAACATTGAGAGTTGTGATTGCATGGCTCATAGGATTAAATGAAGCAATAAACTCATGGATATATGCCCCATTAGTTTCTAATATTTATAAATTATTTTCTTTCTTTCTTTCTTTCTTTCTTTCTTTTTTTTTTAATTTAAGATGATGAGAGAATGGAATTACTAATCTTTCGAAAGTTAATTAATTTTTTTTTTCGGGTACCGTGAACTTTCCAGTTAGTTTTCAGAACTGAGGCCACATTGGCCCTACCATTTCCAGTCTCCTAGTTGAAAAGTACAAATTTTGACCCGCAGAAAAAAAAAAGTTGAAAAATAAAAATCCTTGGTAATTTGATGTGTTTTTAACTTTTTACAGTAGCATGCAGGCAATTTTTTAAAAAACGGGTAACTTTCTCTCTTTTCTGTTTTTATATGACATAGGAAGATTGAATTTGAGATTTCTTATGTACAAATTACTCACGTATTTTATCATTATAGAAGAAGACCTAGTAACTTTGTATAAACTATCTGTTTTAATTGCTTTTACCTTTTGGCAAGAATACATGGTTGTTACTAATTTAGCCCATCCTTTTTTTTTTTTTGTGAAGTTAAGTGTCTATAAATAAAGCCAATTATATAAATAAGTATATAAAGATTATTTTTTAAATTAAAAAAATCCATAACAAGATTTTAAAAGCCTTACACTTGGAGTTGCAATAGTTAGTTATGAAAGGAGCTTGTGAATCAATTGAAGAATTTTGTGTCAATTCAATGGAATCAAAATTGTTGTGAAACGTGATAAGTGGCTGCATCTAGCACTGTCCAATACATAAATTTGGGTCTTTTTCTATTCCAAAATGTGCTTAGTGTCGCACTAATTACGTAGTGGTCCCTTCCTTTCTCACATATCCCTTCCCACCACCATTTTCTTCTACCTTTGTTTTTTTTTTTATAGATTTTTCTTCTACCTTTTAATTGTATAATAATATGAAGAATTGGATTCACCTCTAGCTTTTTCTTTCTTTTCTTTTTTGTTATTATTATTATTATTATTTTCTTGTTCTGCTTTCTTAGCGTAGGATTCTAGAATTGGAGTTTAAAGTATCATCCTCAATGTGAGCATCAATATGTCTGACTTTTGGAAAAGCAAGGCATTTAAAAATATTGCCCTTCAATTCTCAAAATAATTTATGATTTAATTCAACTTCACTTTCTAATATTCAATAGTTATCATATCTATCATTGTAAAAACAAATAAATAGATTCAATTTGCTGGCATCAAGTTAATAAAAAATGAACATTTAATATAAATTACATTTCTAACATATTTACATATTTATTTATTATTAGTTTACTGTGCCTAAAGTAAATTTACCTTAGAAGTTATCTTCTCTAAATAGGAATATTAATTTCAATCCCTATAGTTGCTCGATTTTACTAATAATTGTCAATTGTTGTTCCATATAAATAAAACAAGCAAGTTACATTATATGCAATGGAAGAAATTGTGAAACCTATTTAATACATCATATAAGCCCTAATAGTACAAAGTAATACAATGCATTATAAATTTATTACTTGTTTAGTGTAAGTAATATATTATATAAATTTATACATTAAACTCTTATACATCAAAACGATGTATAGCTTAATCAAGTATTATAAGGTAGGATTAGATCTTTTGATATATGATGTCTTATCAATATTTTGGATTCTAACCCTCATCTATAATAGTGTTTATTGGCCAAACTGAGTCAAGTTTTGACCTAACAAACGATGTATAACTTAATCAAGTATTAGAAGGTAGGATTAGATCTTTTGATATATGATGTCTTATCAATATTTTGGATTCTAACCCTCATCCATAATGGTGTTTATTGGCCAAACTAAATCGAGTTTTGACCTAACTCGATAGAGGTAATCATAGATAAGGTATTGACATATCTTAGTGTTTTAGCTCAATTTTGCACGAGGTTTCTTTTTCTAGGCCTAATATTTGACCATAGCCTAGTTCAATTAATATTAGTTAGGATTTGGTTAATTGGACTTTTTTTTATTTTTATTAAAAATTATAAAATTGCTTTTAAAAAATAAAATTTCTATATAATTTCTTATAAAATTACATTTTATCACTAAAAATTTTTTCATATTAGTTTTTATAAAATAATTATTTAAAAAATAATAAAATTGGAATGAGCCACGTCTAAATTGGTTTGTATTGAATTTAGACTAATTAGTTTAGTATCAGATGGAGCCAAATTGGTTTTCAAACTAACCAAGCTAATTTTTTTTCTTTAATATTTGGTAAAAATTATAAATTGATTATTACAAATAAAATTTTCATATAAGTCCTTAAAAAATTATATTTCATTTATAATAAAAATAAAATTTATATATAAATCCTTATAAAATAAATTTTTAAAAAAAATCACAAAATTGTTCAAGATTGGTCAAAATTGATTAAGAGGCTAGTCTGACTCTGTTTGCCCAAATTACTTTTTGGCTATTCGATTTAATATAACTAGCTAAGATTAAGTTGCTCAAGCTTCCATGCACTATATATGCAACGTTTTTCATCTTTACCTTCTCTCAAAAAATAAATATAATAATAAATTTAGATAAATATAATATATTTTTTAAATAAAAAATACTGTGATCAAAAGATTTAATTTTTATCTTATATAATGTTACATGATACATCAATCAGATTTTATCTTATATAATATACTAAACGGACCCTTAGTACTCTTATTGTAGCATTAGGAAAGTCAAATTGGAACTTCCTACGAAAACCCTCATAAAGAGTATGTATATCCATGTTTTGATAATTTTACAAGTCTTATGTTTTTATAAATTTAAAATGATCCAGTTCACACGATTCACATAAATAAAAAAACTTCATATAATTTTAGAGAGTCAAACAACAATTGACAAAGATATTTAATTATAAAAAATTAAACTCTAAATCACAAGAACTGGCTTGTTCATCATTCATAAAAAAATATCATATCATTATATATTGATGGTTACAAACAACTTCATTTTTTTCCCAAGTTTATAAAAAAAAAAAAAAAGCTCTTGTATTTTATTCATTCTAAACAATAAAATACATTGTATTGGGGCTAAATTTCTTTATCTCTATTTCACCTTACTCTTGGCTCTAACGCCAGCAAAATTATTCCATAAATTCATTGAAGGTTTGGAATACTGAACAGTAAGATTATTTATGAGGCATATTAAACAAATTCATACAAGAGAAGATACCATAATATTGTTTGATAGATCGACTGTTATTTTTCTCTTTCTATTTTTTTATTTAATATATTATTATTAATATATCTAAAAGCACGGGATAGTACTGTTTCAGACATAAAACTACAAGATATGATATTTGTAAATTTTCCATTTTTATAAAAATAACAGTTATATGTATATTTTTTGAATTTATTCAAAATGTCAAAAGCAAATATGGTATGTGTTGGAATATGAAAGTGGCGTTACAACAAAAAATATATTTTTCATTACTTCTCTTAGAAAAAAAGTAAAATATATAATGAAGGCAAATTTTTAATTTTTATGAAATAAATTTATCTTATTTTTGATTTTTTAAAACAAAACAAATATTAAAATAAAAATAAAAATAAAATTTAAGTTTAAATTTAAATTAAATCTAAATGAACCAGATTACTTAGAAAAAAAATCAAAAGTAGTTATATGAATTAATGTAGAGGTTTGGAGTTGGGAAATGTTTGGTAATTGGTGGTTTTGGAAAGAGTTGGTGGAAATAAATGGAAAGGGAGAGATAAAAGAGGGCGTGCCAAACAAGGCATGAGAAATATTAGCGTAGTCAGAGTCATGATGGCCTGTGCTCTGCAAGTCAATGCCAAATATTAAACTCTTTTTGACGCTTTCTTTCTCTCTCCGCCCCCACAACCCCCCCCACTCTTCTTCCCTAATATTCCAAGTGCCCCCACTCCTACTTTACCATTTGGATCCCTTCTCTTCCTCACCCATCCCCCCCCACCTTTCTTCGCGCGTCCCTTCACTTCCTTCTTTTTTTGGTTCTTTTAATTATCTTTGGGTTTAACAAATATACCAAAAGAGCAAGAAAGGATATTTTGGTTTTTGGAATAATTTATAACCATTCCTGGGCTCATATTTTAATTTATTAATCCTTTTATTTTTTTTCTTAAACTTTATCGTACTTTGATGATCCTAAATTCAGTTCTTTGAACTTTTAAAATTTTTAATCTTGTATTCTGAATTTAACAGAAAAAACTTAGAAAAATATAGGTATGCTCAATTTTTAAAATTTAATTTTCTTTCATTTAATTAGACTAATCGGTTTCAAAAAATAGTCAAAAAAAGTCATATAAAAGGCATACTTTCAATAGTGAAAATATTTATATATAAAAAAATTAAGATCCAGAATTATTATTTTAAAAATATTAGCATATTGGACAGCTTCATTTTCTTTCCCAGTAATACACAACAAATATTAGCACAGCCTATAAATCGCGTGGGGGTTGCCACAGCGAAGTAAGACTCGAAGGTCAGGTCCTTACGAAAACATTTCTCACCAAACCAGAGAAAGTCACGAAGTCTCATCTCATCCTCTTGCTCTCTCTTCACACTTGTTCTCCACCTCTGTCTCTCTCGTCTTCTTCTTCTACTTCTTCTTCATCCTGGACTCTCTTTCTCTCTCTGAACTAAACTATCAAAAACCAGTCATCCATGGATTCTGTATCTCCAAGACACCAAGAGAACAATAATCCGAACCCATCATCTCTCCATCCCTGTCCCAACACTCACGGCAGCAGCAACACCAACAATGGAGTCCAACCCCACCAGCTAACGCCTCCCAAACCCGTCACCAGATCCGAATCCGGCGGCCCGTACCCGACCACCTTCGTCCAAGCTGACACCTCCTCCTTCAAGCAAGTAGTTCAAATGCTCACCGGATCCTCCGACACCGTCAAGCAAGCCTCCTCCAAGCCGAACCCGATGGGCTCAGATTCGGGTTCGGGCTCCAGAACCCATATCCCGCCCATCAAATCCCTGCCCAAGAAGCAACAGCAGCAGCAATCTGGGTTCAAGCTCTACGAGCGAAGGAACTCCTTGAAGAACCTCAAGATCAATCCTCTCGTTCCCGCTTTCGGCCCAAATAATTCCGGGTTTTCGCCCCGGAAACCCGAGATCCTATCCCCCAGCATCCTCGACTTCCCCTCCCTCGTTCTCAGCCCCGTCACGCCGCTCATACCCGACCCATTCGACCGCTCCGCCACGACCGGATACCGATGCGGCGACGCTAAGGGAAGTCCGAGTTTGGATACGGAGGCGGAAGAGAGAGCCATCAAAGAGAAGGGGTTCTTCTTGCATCCTTCGCCGGCGACTACTCCCAGGGACGCCGAACCTCGATTGTTGTCTCTGTTTCCTACCACATCTCCCAGAGCTTCAGGTTCTTCTTCTTCTTGATTCATTTTTTTGTTCTTTGTTTTCTAGATTTGGTGTAAGATTCTTATATATATAAATCAATGGCATTGGATGATGAGGAGAGAGATAAATTTGTAATGCGATATGCTCATAATCGAGGAATCCTTGCTTCAATTGTTTGTATAATAACCTTTTTGCTGTGAATCTGAATTAACTTTAGCTACTATTCAATCTTCTCAATTATCAGCGTTCAGGGAATTGAAATCTGTGGGAATTTGATGGGTAAGAGCTGGAAGCCATAATTATCCTTCATCAAGTTTTAAATGTAGTTTCTGTGGGTCGCTATGAATTTCAGAAGGCTTACTTGGTGTCCTTAAACGTCGAATTCTTCATTCAATATTTCGAAACAGGATCTCTTGAGTAATGGACAGGACCATTGCACAATTGAATTTTGTCATCCACCTCAGTTTCATCAACCTGAGAGCATTAATCATTATAAACCTTCTTCACCAATGAAGGGTAGTTTCTAGAAGATATGCAATAAGAGATACACAGCACACCTCTATCAATTTTTATGTGTCAAACTGATATTGGTACCAATTTGTTACAATTGTAAATAGCTCATCAAACTTTTAAAATTAAAAAAATAGTTGTTCTAATTTTCATACTTTAAAAACTGTCATTTTACGTATTTTACCTTTAATGCTATTTCTTTATATGTTATTTTAGATTTTTTTTTTTAAATAATTGATGTCCTAAGAACTTATTTGTCTTTAATGTCAGCATGTCTAATTTAAGACATTACGGCGGAATTTGAATATTTAGAATGGTGAAATAAACAAAATGACCTACCTCTTTAAGTTATGAAGATTGAAGGATTTATTTTTAAAATTAAAAAATTCAAAGAACTATTGGTCAATGATCCACAATATAAGAGAGACGTCCCTGTAATCGGTGGACGGAACGAAAGTGGTAAAGGGGGAAATTGGATTGGATGAGTGGGAAGGCAAGTTTGGAGTAGGTGGGAAGGAATCTATGTAGACGCCTTTGTTGTGTTTCTGGATGAAGCAAAGAAATGGCCAAGAGTTGCAGGCAGCTGGGAAGGCATTCTATGGATTTATGTTGTTGTTGTTAACAGCCCATTTGGTTTCATTATTCTGCTTTCGGCCTCTCTTCCCAAACAACCACAAATCTATGACACCAATTGTTATTATGGTGGATCCAAGATATAAAATATTCTACTACGGTCAAAGATCAATATTTTGATCTGTACATATAGAGTTTATTGTACAAATTAGATTTTAATCTTAAGTTGTGTATAGTGTACATAAAAATTTTTCTTGTTAAGATATGAGGTTTTTGATGGAGTGCATGAGAAATTATTTTTTTTCCCTTTATGACTAGTTTTATTGTATAAATAAAAAAAAAAACTAATTACAAGCGTCTCAACGATAAAAGTTATGTTATTAATATATTTAACTAAACTCAAATTTATGCTTAGTAGTGGAGGAGAGGACACGATGTCAAGTTGCTTGTATTGTGGTACGTTCAAATTTCAACGTATTAATTGGGTAAAAATGATTTTGTCCTTTAAATTTAAGGTTAATTTTAATTTCGTACGGCAACTGTATGTCCCATCTTTCTAAAATGTTTCATCAATTGTTTTAATGGTTAACACTGTTGAAATCAACAACCCCAACGTAGCCATTTGCATTTGTCACTCCTCTGAATTTTCCGTACACCCGCCATTAAAGCTACTCCTGCTCTTCGACTGCGAGAATCAAAATACCATGTTTTTGGATTTTTTATTTGACGTAGTTATTTATTACTTGGGATTTTTTTTTTCCGTCAAATCAATATTTTATTTATTAATTTAAGCGGAATTTGCCATGGAATAATATTAAAACACTTTTAAAAAGTATAAGATAGAATTGAAATATATATATAATGTAGATTTTGAAGCTATTTTATTTGAATGGTTAAAAAAAAAGCAATTAATACACGAGTAGTTACATTAATATTTCTATAACTTTAGTGAGGGAGGAGATTGAAAACATGTGGTTACGTAAGGAGAAGGGGTCAAACAGTAGACGTTGTAGGTAAAAGCACTAAATGCAGAGATTTTTGGAGTGAAGACGCAAGTACATAACGAGGCATTGAAAGCTTTTATTATTTTTATTTCTTTGGCTTTTAGTAGGAACCCGTTTTCTTTGAACGTGAAGATTTGAAGGGCCGTAAAAAGAAAAATGATTGGAAGATAGTAGCTGTTGGTTTGAATGAGTATTTTAATTCTTCTTTTTTGACTCAATGAAAGGCCAAAACCCTAGTAGCAATGAATGGGGACGTCAGAAAGTGAAGGTGGCACCACAAGTGGGACTTGTGATGATGAAAGAAAAGAAAATATTCAAGGAAAATTTGGAAAAAGCCAGAAAACAGGGTGTTTGAGATGAACTCCTTGGTGTTTGTTCTTTTGTGACCTTGTTTGTTTGTGTGGATGTGTGTGATGATTTGAGAAATTTTTTTGGTGGAATGGATTGATGATTTTTTATTTTAATATTTCAAATGTTAAATTCATCGACGTTTAAGATGCCCGATGATATTTAAGTCTATAAGAATCATTTAAAATTTTAAAAGGTAATTATTAAAATGATAATACTTTGAGTGACATTTCTTACCAACAAAAATTAGCACAAATCTCACATCACTATTTTTTTTTTTTAAAACGCAATGGCAAAGCAAATTTTATTGAAAAGCATCCATATGTACATCTGCAGAAGCATCATTACCACCATTTTAATTTTTTGACTTAATTATCATTTAAGTCATTTAATTTGTGTAATGTTTGACTTTTTCCATCATCAAAGACAGTTTTGGAACACCAAAAAAAATTTAAGAAATTATTCTGTAATATCAAAAAAGTTAAAAGATCATTTTGAAATATTAAATGAAGTTTAAAAACAAATATAATACAAATTAAAAGTTAAGAAACTAAATTAAAATAAATTAATTAATTAAATGACTAAAATAATAATTAACCCTAATTTTTTTAATTTTTGAAAGATACTTTTCTATAATATTTTATAACAATTTTCAACATTAATAGTAAAATAGAGACAAAATTGTTAGATATAAAAATGAAAAAGGAATGAAAATGTTAAAAAAATAAAATAATTATAAAAAAGAATGAGAATGACTTTCATTTATATGTTTAATCCAATAAAAATAATACAAAAATAGACAAGATAGATAGAAAAACAATCATCATATCCCTGTTTAAAAATAGTGTTAGAATAGGAAATAATAATAATGATGATGAAGATAATAGTATAATATATCTGTAATAAATTAGACTTAAATAATTATTCTCAATTTGCATATTTATGAAATGAAAATGAATACTTTTTTTAATCTGCATCAAACATAATTATTTAACAAATTTATTTATTTTTATCTCATTTTATCAAACGCTAACATAATATAATATCTTATACATTTATATTTTATATCATAGTCTTTAAAATATTACAAATTGCAAAATAATAACAATATAAAAGATAATTTTATTAAAAAAAATTAATATAATGATCTTTTTTTAATTAAATTGATCTAATTAACATTTTTTATAAATAGAATTTATTTTAAAAGATTTGTGACGAAATTTTTGCGGACTTTGCGGCTCATGGTTGGTGATTCATTTATTGGGAATTTGAAACTTAACATGTGCACTGTTCTGAACCCTTCTGGCATTCTACGCTTGCCCACTATCAAGGTCATCTTCTGCACTCTCGCTTTCGCTTTCAATATCTGGGAAAATTACAAACAGTATTCACAAGTGGTGTGTTTTCATTTCAAGAATTATTGATAATTCCTATGAAATTCCATAGATATTATTGTATGATTGAGGGCATCAATCATGTCATATTTGACGATATCTTTGCTGCCATTGAATTCTTTAAAGCTAAGACTATTGGTTCTTAAGTTTTTTTTTTTAAATTAATTAATTATGTATGACACTATTAATTTTATTGATTTGGTTAGCCGATTCTTGTTGTGATACCGTTGGTGGGTTAGGCGTTGGACTAATTATAAGGTGGGCAATGAATCTTATTTTAAAATTAACATTTAATTTTTTTATTATAACATTTAAAATCCAATTAAAACTCAAGGGATGGGTATAATAAACTTTTTTTTATAAGAAGCGACAAGCTTTGAGTTTTGACACCGTCTATGAGCACCACTTGTTGTTTGGTATCAGTGAAGGAAATGAATTTTGTTTTTATTTTTGTGTGTAACGTTTGCTATATTAATGTGATTATTATTTAATAGAATTTATATTTTTATTATTTTTTAAAGTAAATGTTTGAAAATTATTTTTTATTTATAAAATTATCTTATTTTTATTTTTATCTTAACTATTTCATATATCACAGAAAACATTAAAAAAAAAGCAATGAAGGTTGATATATATATATATATATATATTATACGACTGAATTCAAACTGGTATTTAAAATTCATTTAGCATTGCTAATGATTGAGATAGAGTTGTAGACAAGAAAATTTTAGAATAATCACCGATACCATATAAGATGAGAAATCAATTTCTTGGAACAATTTGACAATTGCTATCATGTAGTCTTATTGACTAATACAACGAGAAGATATTATAATACTCATAATAATATTACTATTTTATAATAATTGAGAGTGACCTTATCCATCAAGTAAAAATATCTAAATTTACATGATATAATATATACTGCTTTGTTTTGTCTAGTAGGGTGGAAAAAGAAACAAAGGAAAGAAAATGGGAAAGGGGTTGAAACTTTTCTTTATCTTGTTTGTATTTTTAAGAAAGAAAAGAAATGAAATGAATGGAGCAAAAATATATTTGGGACATCTACATGTTTCCTATATTTATTTCCTCTTCATCTCAAGTCGAAAGAAGAAGAGAGAAAAATGAGAAAATAAATAAAAGTAGAAAAGAAATTAACATAAAAATAAAAAAATTAAGATAAATAAAATTATAGTCAATATATTTAACTAGATGAAAAATAAATAAATTAATATTTTATTTATATATATATTTATAAAACTAAAGAAAAAATAAACTATTTTTTATTTTATCATACATACCAAAATAAAAAATAATTTATTTATTTATTTATTTTTCACATGCAGATTCCCTGATGCTACAAAATAAGAGTAGCGTGTATTCTTATTTTACAACAATATTGGTGTAGATCTTATTATTTATTTTTTAATTTTGTAAATATTAAACATTAAAGTTACAGTTAAAATATTATTTTTATTTTATGTTCTGTTTCTCTTAAAATTAAAAAAAATAATAAAATTTAAATTATATAAATTAAATTTAAACAGTCTCAACATACAATGTTTCTTCTTTGCCAGACTATAGAATTTGTGCGCCTTTTTTTTTTACCAAATTTGTTTAATTATTCCTATCAAATAAAAAGCATAAAAATGTTGAAAAAACAGAAATAATATATAATACATAGCCGTACTTAAGTAGTGGATGATGATGAGAAGCACAATAAGTTGACAGAAGCTGCCAGGGCATGGTTTGGGAGCTTGGAAGGTACAGAGCACGTTGGCATTGGATTCAGGGTGAGGTGCGTGATCTGAACAAATTACAAACCCAGTTTGAGAATCAATACAACTCTTTCGATTATCTGTCTTTTCATTCTTTGGCGCTACGATGATATCATACGCTGAAAAAAGATAAATTCAAGAGTTTGAATTCCATCAACTGCTACTCTCTCTCTTTAGCATTCAACCATGTACTTTAAATCTATTTTTCATTGATATGGTCATATTATATTGAAAAAAAAGAGGGACCCATTCTCAATTCTTTTCACTTTTCGGATATATTTACCATCGTCTGAACACTGCATTTGTATAAAGGTCGACGAGGCTTTGTTTGGTATGCATTTCATTACATTATGAGGAGTCATCAATCCGCCTATTTTCCTTTTTCTAAATTTGATAATGTCAAATTTTAGAAGAAAATAAATATAAAATGTGCAAGATATACATTTCAACGCTGAGTTTCACTTATCTCCACCACAATTTCTTGCTGCTATTAAGTGTAATATGAATTATTTTTTATTCTTATTTTTTTCTTTGGAACTAGGTTTGTTGGTTGAATACCCTCTTTTGCCACTGGTAGGTATATATATATAAACTTTCTATTTTTGAAGAACTTTTCAAAAACATTAAATCTAAATTAATAAAGAGAGGTACTGTTTTTTTTTAATTAAACAAACTAACATTTTTATCTTATTGGCTATATTTTACGTGCACTCAACATATAACAGTATACCTTTGATGTATCACTAAATGACCCTTGGTGTGTGTGTGTGTGTGTGTGTAATCAGATGGGCTTATAAGTTGGGTTGGGAGGTTTAACTTTTGTCTATTT
Source organism: Erythrophleum ivorense (assembly GCA_026724425.1). Classification (NCBI taxonomy): domain Eukaryota; kingdom Viridiplantae; phylum Streptophyta; class Magnoliopsida; order Fabales; family Fabaceae; genus Erythrophleum; species Erythrophleum ivorense. The sequence goes on along the minus strand of JAIUCV010000218.1, from coordinate 39,622 downwards.
GTTTAAAGATTTAAACTCGAAATTTGACAAACAAGTAGATTAATTGGTGCAAATATCCTATTGGATTTCAAGAGCCTAGCTATCTTCCAGTGACAAGCACTTCCCCAGAAATTTCTCCACACCTCCCACACAGTAAAACCCTTCTATCTTTCAAACTTCCCCCTCCCTCTAATCTCTATCAATTGCATTTTAATTTATGTTAAGTATATATATTATAAGTGCCGAAAAGATGTGCTAAACACAAGAATGATATCCAAACGCAATTAAAAGCGGAAGAAATTCAACCTCTAGCCATTTCTCGTCAAGGAAGCTTTCTCTACCTATGGATGCTTTCAAGTTCTGAGTTTCATGGGATGATGACATATGTAATGCTTTTAGGCATTTTTCCAATGAGGTGAAACTGAGCTTGGAAACCATTTATTTATAATAATAAGTTTCAATTGCTTTCCATCAGAGGAATCCTAAAATTGTGAAAGTGGGTGAAATATTCCTCTCTATGAACCTGAGTCCGAAGTTCACCGACCAGTTCTCCTAGCCATTGCCAACAAGCTAGAGGAAATGTGTGTTTGTTGTTAAACGTTTCAACAGTTAACAGCTAACATATATAACTTGTCTATAGAAAAATTTTGAAGCATTATATTATGCAAATACATATAAAGATCAGGATTTAATCTATACATGTAGGACTCACACATACACACATATATCATGAAGATTGTACCCCGGCCATTACAAGTTCTACATACTAAATTTGTTTTTCCCCATCCATTTAAATTTTGTTCTTTAAAAAAAGAAATAGAAAAATCCTTGAACATTATCAAATCAAACAATAATATGACTTCATTTCATTAATACATGAGACACAATATGGTAATATGTCTGGTTTTGTGACTTTATGTGATGATGGTGATGATTGATTAGTCAGTTCGTCTGGCACAATGCGTAATAACGGAACAACCTCGGCGATAAGGGTTAGCCCTGCCCCTGTGGTTGCAGTTATAGTAGGATCGTCCCCTGTGACCACATGGGATTTGGTTAGCTTTCAATGCTTCATAGCTTATGTACCTTCGTGCCATTAGGGCCCGACGGCTTGTCTCGGACTCCATCATCATCTCTTCCTCCTCCTCCACCCTATCACCCACCCACCCATCAATGTCATGTTCTTTCCATTCCGATGATATTGCTTCACTCGCCATTGCCATAGCCAATAAGGTCACCACCACCAACGCCACAAAACGAGGCTTCAACTCCATTATTTCAGGTAGCCTCTGTCCTTGCACCTTGAGGAGGGTGAAGGGGGCTTGAGCAATGTCTCGTGAATAAGATGGGAAGGTTTTTAAACTTTTTGATTGGGTTACTTGTGATTTAACGAGAATTTAGGGACAACGTCGTTTCTTTCTCCGTTTGTTTTCCTCTTTTAAGGTTTCTAATTTGCAGTTTCCTGAAAACTGGGAGGTGGATTGGTTGTTTCTCTAACTGTCAATAACTGAATTTCTGAATGTCATCTCTATTCAGGGTAAACTGCAAGCTTTGTTGGTCAATTGGGCTTTGACTTTGTTCGAGGGGTGAGTCGAAGGCCTATTTGACATTTCCATCATGGGCCTTGTCCAAACCCATACAAGCAAATCAGCCTGTTTCCTTTAGCACATAAATTGCGACTCTAATTATAATCATGCTACTGTTTTAACGAACTTTTTGTGCTTCATGCGTATATTTTGTTAACACAAACAAAAAATCATGAACAAATTTTTGTTTTTTGTAAGGAAAAAATTATATTTTCATAAAGATTAAAGAGGACACTTAATCATCCAACAGCTGGTGTGGGATAATGGAATTCCAAGATGTCTCTTATTTGCCATTATATAGTTTTCCGCTGTCATATGTAGTGTTTTTCTCTTTTCTTTGGCCCTTTGTTTGTAGCAGATATTTATTATTTTGCTATATTGAAGGGAAGGAGGAGGGGGATTCTAGAACTAGGAAAAGGATCTAATGATTCTGAAGGAATTGAACGACGCGTCGTATGTAAAAATTTTATGTACGACTTTGTAGAGTGATAGTAAGTGAAAATTTAATATTACTTATATTTATGTTTTAATAAATAATTAATTCTTGTTTAAAATTTAAAATTTAACTCAATACTATAAGAATAAAAGAAATAAATAAAAGAGGGCATTAAACTCTTTTGCAAAAGTGGCCTCTCCCTCTTTCAATTGTCCCTCGTTGCCTCTGCTTTGCTGGTCAGCACGCAAATTCACCGCATACTATTTATTAGGCGTGTACTTGGTTCAGGGTTCATTCATCCACATTTTGTTTGTACAAAAAAACTTTGTTTATTTATAATATGTTTAGATTTTCATTTATTATATTACACTATAATTTTAAAATATTTAAAAATCACGTTGAATTAAAAGAATTTACATTTATTTCTTACAAACATAAACTTAATTATATTAAAAGTATATTAATAAAATTATTTTTTAATTAAAATTTTTAAATATAAATCACATTCAAATAACTTTATTTTTATACAAAATTAAATCTATAAAATTAAATTTATCAAAATCAATTTTATTCATCGTAAATCCAAACAAACAAACAAATAAATGCAGTTGCTATTTAGTGTGGAAATCTAACATTGGATTCCCCAATTGCGGATTGTCAAAGATGCAAGTCAAACCGTGTAAATTCCATTAAAATGCAATCATCCCCTACAGGTACCTAACCTTTCATGCCTTTAAAAAAAAAAAACATGATTTTGTGTTTTAAAGAATTAAACTTTCGTTCACAAAAATTTTAGAAATACACTCTGTCACATCAATTTATTATATTTACGACATGAGTACACATAGGAATTCAGAACGCAAAAGTTGTTGGCAACAGTCATTTGCGTCAAAAAGTCATATTTGGCGACTAGGTAAAGCATTAAAAAACAACAAGTGGGCTATCCGTGCTATGCACGGGAATGTACAAAAAAGGAATGGAAGTCCATTACCGGAATTATTTAATAATGTCTCAGTACCATTTTCCATTCGGCATCAAATGTCCATTGTGGACTCTGTCAAACCATTCAACACCCACGTCACGCAATGGGGTTGCTTTAACACGCAAAATGCAAATATATATATATTTATTTATTTATAGAAGAAATAAAAAAATAATTTCAAACATAAAAATGATTCTTATATTTTTACTTTAAATAAATAATAAAAATATAATAAATATTTTGTAGGAATTATATATATATATATTTCTGGAATCTTTTGCTATGTATAGCACGACACGGGCACTGTGCACAACACATATTTTAATTTTAATTTTAATTTATTTAAATGTAAATAGATTTTAATATTAGTAAGATCTATGATGTTTCGTTTGTGTATTATTTAGTTTAATAACGTCTGTGAAAAAAATAATTTAAAATAGAAATGTTGATCAGAATTATTATGCATTGTATATTTTCTTGTTAAATTAAATAATGGATATAAAATATTATAGATTTATTAATATTGAGATTTAATTATATTTAAAAAATTAAAAATTAAAAATATCTGCTGTCCACTGTCATGCTGTGCAGAGCCCAGAAGTTGCTTCTCCATTTTCTTGCCTTCTCGTCACATCAGTTCATGCTTCTGAAAATGGCTAACCTAATTGTTGTGCTTGTCCATCATTTTCTAAGGAATTAAAATAATATATCGGAGATGAAACTAGAAATTATTAGAAAATTATATCCAACTCCAGAAGGATTAACTTAATAAAAAAAACATGTAATATATAAGTAAATATATTATTATAAATCCAAATTCTACTACGTCAAATTTTTTTTTTAAGATTATGTCATAAATTTTTAAATAAATCTATAAATCTTGACGTAATTTTTTTGGTTTACTTGCATTGGAAGGTTGATTCAGTCATTCTAACAGAAAAGTTAGACTCATCAATCTTTGTCAGTTTAACAGTGCTAAACTTTGTATACAAAGAACAGAGACATTTAAAGTAAAACAAACTTGCATTTTCATCCAGAATGTCAAGATCTTCTGGTCACATCATGCTTGTGGAAATGGTTTACTTGGCAAAGATTATAGAACCTACGCATCATTTTCATGGAAATTTATCCTGGGAAGACTCCAAATGTATTCGATCCAGCTGGTACGCCTCCAAATTTGTAGAATCTTAAATTGAAGATATTTATATTAAAAAATTTTAAAGTTTCAAATTATTTTAAAAGACATAAGAATAAAAAATTTAAATTACACAAAAAAAAATTTTGTAGTTTAAGATTCTAAATCAGTGAATTTAACAATGCAAAACTTAATTTTCATACCCAAAACAAAACTCTAATTAAAACACAGAAATTGCATTGTTAAACCCAATCTAGTGTTTCTAGAAAATCCTTGTTCAACTTCTTGCCCTCTGGTCACATCAGGCTTGTGAAATGCGTGTTCATATTAAAGGAAAATAATTAAGGGTGACCCCAAATGATAAGCGATATGAAGCTAATACAGTTGTATCTAAACATTACTAGGAAATTATCTATCATCGATTGAGGGAAATTATAGGACATCTTTTTTATGTGCATTCAAAAAAAATTTGGGGAAAATGATGTTTGAAATGTCATATTCTTACGTGATGGATCAAAATTCAGACCAAGCTATCGAGCAACTAGCCCACAATCAGTCCACCAAGAGGTTGAATCGCCTAGCAACAACTCCAAAGCTAATTGCCCCAAGAAGTCATCCCATTTGCCTGACGACTGAGCAACATGCCGGTTTTCCCACTCTATGAATAGAGGGCTCCCTAGTTTTTGAGATTCTTCTCTTCTCTTGGCCTCTTATACTGACATAGATTGTCATAGGCGAGGCTGGAGCATATCTACTCGTCGCATCATTTGTAGGTGTCTTTGCCATACACCACTGTTAAGACCATGGAATCTCATAGAGGAACACATCATTGGTGTCATCCATGGGAACTCATTCTTTATTAGTTTCAGTTTTTCGTTCACTGCTTGATATTGCAAATCAGAAAGAATACCCTATCAACTCTCGCCGTTGCCAATCACGGTGGTGAGAGTCTAAGAAGACCAAAGGAGAAAAAAACAAAAAAAGATGATTGGAGAAGTTGCAGCAGAGTGAATATGCCAGAGACCTCTCACTTAAGAGCATCCTAATCATGCCAAAGATTATTAGGAAGATATCGTTTGAATAATCTACCAAACACTAATGATGAAACTCTACCCATAGATAAGAAAGCTTCGTCATGAAGTGGAGGAGATTAGGAATAAAAATCATTGAGAGCATTCGAGAAACGTATCAAAGCGGTGGGCCTGATCAATTGAAGTCGAAAGCTCTTAGGAAAGTAATGAAGATAGAATCAGTCAAAAAATAGAACAAAAATAGGATAAGGAAACTAGGTTTTGAAATGTGTGTTTTTTAAAGTAATATTTACCACAATTACTATTGCAGAGTTAAAGTAAATTTACTTTTAATAATTATGCAAAATACTGTAAAAATTTTACTTAATACTAATGAAAATTTCTTTTTCAAGAATGCTTATAAAGAATTTCAGAGAATAAGAATAAGGGATTAGAGATTTTGAGAGATATATTCATCATCGACTTCTATATTCAAAACCAATTATCTATATCGAGACTTATGAATAATCAAGCTTGTTTCTCAAAAACTTAGTTTCGAAATTCAAATTTGAATTTTTCTCATATTCTTTGGCATGTTCAAAGTATTTATAAATAAGTTTAATGGTCGCTTATTAATGAAATAACATGATTTACAATTTTTTAATGTTTTTTTAACTCACTAGTCGATTGATTACTCTTTTGTTCCTTTTAAGTTATTATAAGTTGATTAAATATTGAATTCATTAATTAATTGATGAAAGTTACAAGTCGACTTATGGAAATTATCAATAGCATTCCCTTATTTCCAATGTTTCGCTAGTTTATTGGTAGCGTAAAAACTTATGTTTTTCAAACTATTTCCAGCAAAAACAATAGAAAAAGAGTGAATCCTTGAGATGATGACATTCCACCATTGGAAGGAGTGACAATGGGAGGAACCATTCGACTAGAAAGAACAACCCTAGACAAAACTCCCCACCCTTGAAACGAGAACTCCTCAACTGTGACATTTGGCCCAACCCTAGATCTCCAAAGTCAATATTTTAACCATTCCCATACAACCTTCATTTGTTGACTTCAGATCATCACCTCAATTGAGGTGTTAGACTTTTTTAGATTGATCTAAATGGTTCATACTTTATATTTATATATTGTTAAATAATATAAAATAAAAATGATATTTTAATTATGAACCTAAAAAATAATGATTAGAATAAAAAATAAATTTAAAATCTAAATTGTTCAAATTTGAACCATCCATCTTAAAAATCTTTTCAATTGAGGAACAATTGAGGGGATGCAGACAGAACAAAATTTGTCACCCTCACCTCCATTTATATCATCACAACTCTACATACCTCAAACGCCCAAGAATAAAAAATCTACCCCCACCAAATGCTCCCTTATGGTGCGTTTGAATGGAGAGAAAAGTGGAGAGAAAAAAAAGGAGAGGGGAGAAAACGAAATTTTCTCCCATTTGATAGAAGAAGAAAACTGAAAAAAGAGAAAATATAAAGGGAAAAGTATGGTAGCTCTACGCAAAATTATCTTCATATTTGGAGAGGTTACGAGAAAAAATAGAAAAAACAAATCAACAAAACATATATATATATAATATTTATAAAATTTTAAAATAAATAATTATATTTATTTTATTAAAAAATAATTTATAAATAATATTTAATATTATATTTTTTGATATTAAAATTAGAACTCTTGCATATTTAAAAAAAAAAGAGTTATCCGACTACAAAGTAATCAGACAATCTTACAACCAAAGGGCAGTAGAACCTTTTACTCGAATATATATTGCCAGCAATGTTAGCACTGCATATATATATATATATATATATATTATTTTTAAATATATAATTTTTATATATTAATATATATAATAATATAATATAATATTATATATAATTAAAAAGTATTTATTATATATATATTATATTTAAATTAATTAATATATATTAAAATAATTTTTTTATTATTTGAATATTTTTAAATTAATTTTTATTTTTTTTAAATTTTTAAAAATATATATAAAAATTTAAAATAATAACAACATTATTGTCATATTTAAAATAATACATGTTCTCCTCCTCCATTTTCTTTTCTTTCATCCAAACACACAAAGAGATATTATTATTATTTTTACTTTTCTCTTCTCTCCCTTTTCTTCCTAATTTTCTCTCCCTCCCATTTTCTCCTCCTCCATCCAAATACAACGTTAATGTAAATTAGACTCCGTGAGCAGAAATTACCATGAACGTGACTTGGACTTCTTAGGTAGACTCATCAAAATTCAATCGTCTGGGACTTCAATATCTACAATTATCACTAACTGCTATTATTCACCAGGTGATTTTATTAGGGTTTAAGATTTAAGATGATTTTACCTTACCCATTGTAACTATTATATTATTGAACGAGTCTTTTTTTTTTAATACAGTAAATATTGTCTCCATAGGTGGTTTCAAAATTAAATTTTACTCGCCAGTAATTTTAAGAATATAGTGTCTTATATCATCTTTGATACGTCTAAAATATATATTATATCATCTTCTCTTATAATTGAATTAATTTCTTTTAAATCTCTTAAATTAGTCTGAAAAACCCCTTTCAGCTATTAGTATTAGCCCAATCTCCATACACATCACCTCATCTGTTATAAGCAATAACTTGAGTACTGGATGATGAAGATACGGGATTATGAGATAAGAGAAGTGGGACCTTGTGATAGGTAATATGAATAATGAGCTTTGAATTTTTGGCGTTAAAGGAGACAAGAAATCTCTAACCTAATAGCAACTACTACGTAGACCCTCGTCCCCTCCCTTCTCGTCTTTGACCCACATTAATAATTAATATTATTACTTAATCTCCCATGATTTAGAAGATTGGATATTTTCTAACGCCAACTTGCTCACATTATAGTACTCATCCCCGGGAACTCATGAACGTAGGCGTAAGTAAAAGTGAAAAATGGTCTTCCCGTGGGACCGCCTAACAAGTATCTCTCAATATGATTTTTATTTTTTTAATATGATTGACGTGGGAAATACAACTGGAAATAACCAAAATCTTCCGCCCATCAGTGTGATTTACGATTTAGACGTGCTATTTTGATACCATTAGATTTACAGAAATTCTGTATTATGAAAGTGACTTCTATTATTTGTTATTTAAAAATATTAATGTAAAGATACTATTTTTCTTTGTCATTTACTTTTATTTCATGTATCTATGTAAAAGGTTCTTGTAGCTGAGTTAGTTGGTTGCCTTTTATTTGGACTCCTTTATATGCTCTTAAAAGATTAATCTTATTCTTTGGAGTTTCAACCCAATAAAATCGAAAAATATATGAGAAAATTTTGCTGCTTTGTCATTTTCTGTCATCATGGTTGGTCCATAATTACAGAGTCTGGCATGCTGATTCAGTGTTTAAAAGTATAGCGTGAAATATGATTTTGTGTTTGAATATTATATATATGAATTAATGATATTGTAGATTTTTAGCCACATATTCCTTTTGAACGATCTGTGCTACTTGATATTACTTAACTGATAGTACAAACTCCGTTATCTGGGGATTCAAATATATGACTGTTCTTATGAGACTCAGCTCCTGAGAAAAAGACATAAAAATTTGAAGTTTTATCATGCACTGAAAATTTGATACGATACACGACCTCCTAACAACCCACCACCAGCCACAGGACTACAGACACATGTACGGTCAGCCCTTTGTCACTTTTTTTTTTAATGAAAGTGCCTAATTCTATACATCCCCCAATTTTAAAGTTCTTCTAAGTACCACAAAAAATATTAATTTTTTAAGGGTTAAAAGATGTCTAAAGAATATAATTCTAACATCCATGAATTATTTTTATAAATTTTATACCCTTTATAACTTGTAGTATAATGGTATTAATTAAGTTACTATATTTAATTTTTTAATAAAAATTTAAAATTAAAAAAATTGTTGAGTGACACAGTTATTTTCTGTTTGAGGTTTGATTTTGGAAGAGGTTTGATTTTGGAAGAAAATACTTAGATGGTGATGCCCCGTGATGTAGAATTGATTCCAGTGTCCCTTCATCATGCACTAGATAAGCCCCTATGAAAAAGATAGTCTATGCCTTCGTTAACAAGTGATCCTTTATTCAAAACTCTCCCAAAAAAAAAAAAAAAGAGAGAACCAAAATTAATTAAAAAAGAAAAAAAGGGTTGAAGACTGAAAATAGTTGTATTGAATTCAGCAGCCCCATCATCAGCTCACCTTTTGCTTTGTCCATTTCACAACTGAAACAGTACATGTGGCCTTATCCTTCTTTCGCCTTTCCATCCCCGCGTTTCTATCCTCTCTCTCTCTCTCTCTCTCTCTGGGTGTCTCTACTTCGGTGTATGCTTTTAATTGAATAATCTGGGCTCAGTTTCTGGCTCAAACATGGGTGCTTGGGCGTTAGTTAATTCAAGTTTGTTATCCTGTTGATTAGGTAATCTTTTTTCTTACACTCCTTTGTCTTTCACTTTCTAGGTGCGATTCTTTTTCTTTTTGACCTTTGAGCATAGCAAAATCTCTGCTTGATGCCCTGACCTTACTTCTTCCTTCCTTCCTTCATGTGGGTTCCCTTCAGCTTTGGTATCGTTGGGCTGGCTGTCTAATTTTAACAACTTTGGCTCTGATTTGTGAGTCTCACGCATATCTCAATTCTCAGAAACCTCCTATCCAGGTAATTACTCTTCTCTATCTGTCTTTGCTTCTCTCAAACTTAATTCTGTACCGTCCTAAATTGTTCTATCTATATCCTTTCTTGGAGATGACGATGATGGTCACCTAGGTTCTCAAATATGGTCATTTCTTTTCTTATTGTACTGATTGTAAGTAGGGATGCATGTTTCCCTGAATGTATTTTGCACTCGTGTTTTTGGTTCATTTGCTTAATTGCCTTTTATTCTACCCCTTCAAATTTTTGTTAATTTGTCACTTTCCTGCGATTAAAAATTTTGAGATTCCCGTTCTCACTTAAATTGTGCTTCATCCATACTCGAAATGAGAGCGGGAAATATTTGAGAAAAATCGTGCATTTTCAATTCATTCTTCTGTTAGCAAGTATAGTGTTAGTATCTTGCAAGGGCAGTCAGATAAGATAGAGGAAAGACATATACACAGTTTACAGAACTTACATACCCTGCACTTATATGGAATTTCAAGGCATATAATTGAGCACTTGTACGTCTTTAAGTTATATTGGACTTGGATATGGTTGCAAAACTAGTAATAATCACTTAAATTGCTGCATTGACATTGTTTTTGATCTTCCACGAATGTTCATTTCTTCCAAATTGAGAGTTCTATGGTAGTTGCAGAGTCTTGTACAATTAGATTCCGTGGATAGATTAAATATTTTTTTGACATGCCGTCATGTAAGTCATTTTTTTTTTTAAAATGCCGCTACCGTTTTATATTCATACTTCGTGGTTTTCTTGTTGTCAATTTTCTATAGCTGCAGCCATTGTATTAAGAATAGAACCGACATACAAATAGGTCAGTTACCGCATTGTGTGCCAATCATATGCAACACTTGTGAAGGACTATGACTACTAATCCATCTATTCCTCCTGGAATTTATAAAGAAAAGCAGATTCTCTTGGAGGTAATTTTTTGAAACTTTCATTCCTTGTTCTGATTTAGCTCTATAAAATATTCTCCCTTTAATACCCTGAACTTTAAAATTGTGGCATGTTCAGATTGGGAATTCTGAAAAGCAGTTGTGGGCATTGATCCATTCTGAAGGCCTATTGCACATTGATACCCAAGATTTGTACCAGAAAGTCCGCTCCAGTTATGAGAGAACAATCTTGAATAATCACACGCTTTCAGAACTCCAAGATGTTGAATATTCTTTGTGGAAGCTTCACTACAAGCATATTGATGAATTTCGCAAGAGGATAAAGAGAGGATCTGGTAATGCAGAGAACACAAAATCAGGAACACTGCAAAATGATTTAGTGCTGAGAAACAATGACATTCATCTAAAGGCGTTTAAGTCATTCCTGTCAGAAGCTATTGAGTTTTACCAAAATCTGATTGTAAAACTTAGAAAACACTATGGAGTCCCAGAAGAGGCCTTGTTCTATAGAAGGGGTTGCATCTCTACTTCGGTTGAACCAGATGCCATGCTGAAATGCCAATATTTATGTCATCGCTGCTTAGTTTGTATGGGGGATCTTGCTAGGTATGAACAACAATATGAAAATCCTGATATTCATAATCATAATTGGTCGCTTGCTGCCACCCACTACTTAGAAGCAACAAGGATTTGGCCAGATAGTGGAAATCCTCAAAATCAGGTACTATTATCTCTTAATCCATTACATATTACCTTTGTATCTGTTACCCCCCCTCCAAAAATTTTTTTTTTTTTGTCATCTACTTTGTTCCTACACCAGTAACTGTGTTCATTTGCAGTTGGCTGTATTGGCAACATATATTGGTGATGAATTTCTTGCTCTTTACCATTGCATAAGGAGTTTAGCTATTAAGGAACCTTTTCCTGATGCCTGGAACAATCTTAGTTTACTGTTTGAAAAGGTAAGATGATCTTGAGGCTCTTATGAACTATGTTTTATCTATCCATATGATTTAGATTTCTGTGCCATCTCCTCAAGTGTCTCTTACAATTTTGCAGAACAGGTCATTTCATCTGCCTTATGTTTCCAGCAAAGCCTGCGTTGATTTCTCCAAACCTTCTGGAAGCAGTGAGCAGACTAAAGCACAGCCGAAAGGTGATAGCTCAAACAATACGTTTAAAGACCAAAGTAATCACTTTGCAGACACTAAGTTGTGGTCTCTTATGGTCAGAACAATAGGTTTCTTCTTCATAAAATCAAGGTACATCTCAGATTCAATTTATTTTGTCTGGCTTTCCTTGGTATTATACCCTGCATTTTAACTTAAATTTTACCACTTTGTTGTCAACTTAAGTCACGCATATTCATTGGCCCCCCCCAAAAAAAAAGAGTTATGCATATTCACGGTATCCTTAGATACTATTTGTAGTTTAGAAAATATTTTGTGATTAAAATTAATTGAAAATTTTGTTGTGTAAGGTTTCTAGTTGCCTTAATGTATGTATTCTTATTTACCTTTTATATTGGAGCAGTTTGGAGGAATTCCCAATTGTGGTGGCTTCTACTATTAGAGAGTTGGATAAAATGGTAGAGCTAGAAGATATAGAACTAAAGACCATGTTAGAGTCCTATGAGCAAGTAAATTTAGCCAGAAGGGGTCCTTTCCGAGCCATACAAGTGGTTACAGTACTCATCTTTGTCCTAAAGCATCTAGTTGAAACCCTAGTAAAAAATGAACCAAAAGACAAAGATGAAAGACAGCAACCTGTGCTGATACAATTGGCATTATATACTACGTTCAGTTTCATGGGACGTTTTGTTGAAAGATGTCTAAAGGCTGGTCCGTTGCATTCTTGTCCCTTACTGCCATCTGTACTTGTTTTTGTGGAATGGACTGCAAACATGCTTGATGCAATAGAAGCACATGCAACTGATCAAAAGAGTAGAGGCGCAATGTCTTACTTTTTTGGTGTGTTTATTGATCTTGTTAACCAACTAAGTACCTATGGAAGGGAAACCAAGATACTTCTATGTAGTACCCCTCTATGGGAAGATTACGAGTTGAGAGGCTTTGCACCTGTAGCGTGTGTGCATGTCTCATTAGATTTCTCTGGTAATTGGGAGCACATAGACAATTTTGAAAGTGGCATTGAACTACGTACTCTGCGGATCAGAAAAGCAGCAATGAAAATTGCAGGCAGCTCAAGTGACTTGCAAATGAGGATCATATGTGATGAATTAGGAACAAAGTTTTTTGTGGATAGATTAGATGACAGTGATGACAAGAAAGATACAGGGAATGTGGAGTCTGATTGCACTAGTAAAAAAGCGGTGGGGTCTAATCAGCAAAATCAAAAAGATGAGGAGGTACATTACAAACCAATGACAGGGAATGATCCAAGTAATTGCAGTACCAATGGGAAGTTTGCTGCAGCGGAAGAAGAAGAAGTAATACTCTTCAGGCCCCTCACAAGGTATAATTCAGCACCCTCGTACCCTTCTGTCACTACAAATGAGCAGATATCACCAAAAGACAAGGATGATCAAAGCTTACCTTCTGATGATTGTTTGCGCCGTGCTACATCACTACTTATGGCACAAAATCAAAATCAGAGCGATCCAATGGGATTCCATGCTGACATTGCAAAGTTTAGGAGCAACAAATCATTCAAACAGGCAGAACCTTCAATGAAGGAATCAAATCCTCATACTTTTTCTCGAGGCTCAATCTCCGCTGGTCCTCCCTCACTCAATGCTTGGGTCCTTGATAGAGGAAGCTTGAGCAACGATAGAGACAAAGGGACAGATGGTATTAGTGAGCACAGGTTGGAGCCTATTGAGGAAATAACTTCTCCATCCCTGGCTGGTCTTTCCATTAATAAATCCAAGGATTCCTCCATCCTTACCTCATCGAATCAATCTCCAAACTTCCATCCCTCTTCTGCTACATATTCTATTCCAGTGCCTTCTGCTCCGTTATTGCCAGACAATGCTGCTTGGTTTACTGATGTACAATCTAGTTTGTCTACTCCCTTGATGCCAAATAACCCATCACCACCTGTAAGTGGCTATGCAGATTGGAGTTCTTCTTATGGACCACTTGGGTATGGTCCTACCTTTCCAGCTTTCACAAATGGATACGCATTGCCTCGCAGAATGACTTCTTCAGAATGGTTGCGTTGGTATAGAGAGAATTATAACCCTGAGAGGGCCAACAATCACATGCAGCCTACCCAGTATAATGTCCCTGGAAATCCTGAAAACTTCCTCTATCATGATCCTTGCAGGTTTGTTCAATTTGATAGATGGGGATATCCTTTGTCATCTAAACAGTACACATATATGGAGCCCCCAGCGCCCCCATCACCATTGCAGCCAGGTTTTGCTTCTGCCATGGGTGAAGAAGGTGAACAGATAAGCAATCTCTTCAACAATTTTCAAAGAGGAAGTCCTTATGGGTGTGGTGCCGTGAGAAATGAGCCACAGCCTCTGATAGAGTACCTTAAGGAGAAGGAATGGCGACTGCAGCGAGATCCTACCGTCAGAGAGCCTACGTTCATGGGAAATTAAAAGCTCTTCATGAGAGTTTTTCCTGTTGATTTGATCATTTCAAGATTGTAAACCTTACTTTGCTTTTACTTTAACGTACAAAGCATATCAAACAGCTCATAAGTACGAACAATATATGTACATAAAATGCATGTAGATGTTTCAGTCATTCCCTGGAAGAGGAATTTTGGAGACTGCGCGGAAGAGTCTCCATTCAGCTTTCGTACGTTACACTGACTAGTAATCGTATACTCTTGGTGCACGTTATTTCGACAAGCACTCTCAAGGCATAGTTAGGGGTTTTTTGCTCGTTCGTTTGTTTATTTGTTTGTCTTAGAGGGGATACGTTCTGTAGAATTTGGGATATGCAGAACCTCCCATTTCTTGCCAATAATTGTTTTCAGTTCAAGAAAAAATTTGTTAAAGGGAGCAAAAAATTTATAGAGGTGAGACTTACACAGTGAGACCTAATGACTCTCATGGGATTTTCTTGTGTAAGGAGGGTCCTAATTCCCATTTCTCATAATAGTTACACGATGTTTTTTGGCCAAGGAGTGGTTACATGATTAAGCATAAAAAAATTTGTTCTTTCTAGTAAAACTTGTTTTTGGTTTTTTACTTTTGCTTGAAAAAACTTTTTAAGAAGCACTTAAACGAGAATAAGTGTTTTTTTTAAAAATGTATGTAAACTTGGCTTATCACGTCATTCATCAATTTTACTTGCAAATAAATGGAAGTTACCTAAAAAAATTGAAATATTAAATATGGTGAGATCCTTTAAATCATGTGATAACAAATATTAATTAATAAGTCTACATAAAAATTCTTGACCTGAGTTAACTTCAAAGAATAGTACAATAGATTAAGGTAACAGTATTATTGATGAAAAATAAAATAAAGCTAGATTTTTTATTTCTTAATCGATAATCAACAAATACATGAAAAATTCTGTGGCAACAAACTTCTATATTATTCGATTTCATGGACCGTAGCCATAGCTCATAGGGCACATACTACATTGTGACCTCTTGCTCGTCAACCAGAATCTCTTGAGCCTGGTCCAATAATACAATTTTGGTAAATGTTTGGTTACAAAAATGAGAAATTTTTTTTAAAAATATTTATTCTTTGTATAATTATTATTTAATAATATTTATTTTTTATATTTTAAAATAAAAATAAAAAGGTTATTTTTTATTCACAATTTTTTTTTAATTTTCACTTTTTGTTTTTGTTTTTAAAAACAAAAATAATTTAAAAAAAAAAGCCAAAAATGACTCCAAAAAAGGATTAACATTTAAAAAAAGAAAAGAAATGGAAAGGTAGGGGAAAAAAATCTCAAAATTCTCAGTCTCCACGGTCTTTGTTTGTGCAGTAATCGCAATTCCCGATCTATATTTTGCAAGATGGACGATACAGAATCAGATGCTGGAGATGTATCGTCAGCAAAAGCAGTTCTCCTTGGAGCTTTAGCTCCTGGTGTAAACGTCCGTACTTTCATCTAACCTCTTTATGAATTTTTAACTGTTTTGCATGTTTGTAACATTTGTATGCTAATTATGTTTGTTCTCTTGAATTTGTGAGGGGTTTTTGATGTTTTCGCTTTTCATATTTCAGGGTCCTACATGGATTACGTTGAAATCGACTTTTTTAATGCTGGGTCTGTGTCTCGCTGTTATGCTGGGCTTAGCATTCTCTTCCAGTGATTCGTCATTGATGTTTCATGTTGCGTTCCTTGTTCTAATCTGCGTTGCCCTCTTTTTACTCCTTAGCTGGTATGATTCTCTAATGCTTAGCTGGAAACCAATAAAGCTATCTATATATGATTGTCCTTGTTCTGTTAGATACCTATTGAACCTGGGATTGTAGCTCTCAATTAATCCATCCTCTTGGATTCCATTTTCTTTTACATATCTGTTTGTTTTCTGTTATTACCAGAGAACTATGACATTACTGAATACTGGTTGGAGCTTTTAGGATTGCCTGAAATTAGGGCAATTACAAACAGATGGAACTGGCAGCTTCTGCTGTGCTGGTTCAAATATTTGAGATACATAATTCATTCTTATAAAAGCTAGATTGAATATGTACAAATTAGCCAATTAGATATTTGCAATTGCTGTTATATTCTTTGGCTTTGTGTATGCTGTTGATAATTGAGTAACCTACTTTACATGGGATGGAAAGGTTTTCCATGTTTGATAAAAAACTTGGAAAAATTGAAGCTGGAGGATGTTGAAACTTGAAATAGAGTTGTATGTGTTGGATTGAGTGCTTACCACTAGGTCAAAAGTTATTAGTCTTGGCCACACTAGTAATTTCACCCCGACCTCCAACACATGCCTTCTGCAATGTGTCTTTCCGGGAGATCAAACCCATGACCATAGCTCTGATACTAATTGTTGGATTGAGTGCTTACCACTAGGGTGAAAGTTATAGTTGTTAGGGTGCAACTCTTTGTACTTAACCGAACCAACCCAAACACCATATTTCGATCAGACTCCAACCTCTTATCAAGCAGGTGTAATGTTAAAAACTAGTGAAATAATTCATACTGAGTCAATTTGACTTGATGTCTAAATGATACATTGTATTTATTGGTGATCACTGTTCTGGTTAAACTTTTTGCATTTATGGTTTGTGTCACACCTACACTTTGCATACGCTATAACTTACCATATGGAAGGATCTTGTACTACTAACAGAAGATCCTGTTGACAAAGTCTTAAGTTTTACAAGGCAAAATCCAAGATCCTGTCGACAAGGCCTTTAATTCAAGAGTGTAGAGTCCAAAATCCTGTCAATAAGATCTTAGACCTAGGAGAATAATTGTCATACCTAGACAACCTTTATCAATTTCACAAGAAAACCATAAGTTGATAATGTTAATATGCTAGAACTACTTCCATGGTTATGATAATCAATTTCATGCAAATGTAAATATAAGAGTTTACTTGTACCCGGTAGCCCTAATAAACATCACAGTTAACTTACGGTAAATTTCTCATGTGTAATATTTATACATAACTAACAAGGAGGTAGTAAACAACGTTAAGTATTCACTACAGTCAAGCTTTCAGCATTTAACATTATTCATGGAAGTTACAACAACTATAGCTACTACAGTCTTCAGATTGGTTCAAGTATCCTTTGTAGAGTGGGCTCCGTCTGGAGTATAGGTATTGCTTGAAAAATAGTTAGCTTTATAATGGGATAAAATCCCAATAGATAACAATGGGTTCATAGTTTACACATACAGAGAACACTGAATAAAAATACTTCCGTGCACCATTCGGTACATGAGCATGCAAATCCCAAGATAGTAGTATACATTCGTTCGTTAGGCTATTATACTTCGGTCATTGGCCAATAACAGTGATCTAAGACTCAAGAGAGTCACATTAGTGGGTATATATGCAGCCATGCACAACATACAAAATTTAGAAAATCATTCAGTGCAATTATGTATGTAAACAGACAACGCCATGTTATCTACCTGTTTCGTCACTGTCATTTTGTCGCGTTATTCCTCAGTTCTTGTTATCCCAATTGCCTTCCTAAATTCAATCATGCATTGCCTTAATTAAGGATGAGTCATGGTTAATATTTACATTGCAATTAAAGTACTAATTCCCTCGTATGAAATTCCTAAGCCCCTTTCGTTAGTTGACGATTGGAATTCGTAATTATAAACAATTATGTCTTCGTTTTCTTCTCCTTCTCATTAATTAGTTACTATCTAAGTTATTCGTGTGTGGTCCAGTGCTTCGAAGTTAAGTACTTAGCCCTTATTTTCACGCTAGATTCTCTAATTTTCCATACAAATTCACAATACAACAGCGAAAAACGAAAACTACCATAGTCTCAATTTAACTACATTTTCGGACTTGTTTTTGTGAAATTTCTTTCCTCCACTAAATAACCTCCAAAAATCATAAAAATTGGCAGAGTGACTCCTTATTATGTTAATTATAAGCCACAGAAACAGTTTTCAAGAATTCCCAAGGATGACCCTTGAACTCCTACTGTTTTGCTCACTACCTCAGTTGAGCTCGCTGTGCACTGCCCTTGCTGTTTCTGGCTTTGTTATCCTATCAAATACAACAACAACAACAACAACAAAGCCTTTTCCCACTAAGTGGGGTCGGCTACATGGATCAATCGACGCCATAAACATCTATCATAAATCATATTTTTAGATAGCTTTGTTATCCTATCAAATGAGCCCAGAAAATTCTAAGACTTTGCAAACCCAAAGTTATACATCTTAGCTACCTCCCCACCAAATTTCATGCACTAATTCCTTCATTTACGTATTTAACAAAATTCTTTATGAAATCAGCCCCAGGCTGTCCCATCCAGAAGCTAAATTGAATTAGTGGGTTGTTTCTTTGATCTACCTTGTTCCAAAAATTCTGTAATTTTCCAGATTTCAAGTATAAGGGAGGGACAACCTGTTATAAAAATTTTGGCTTCAAAATTCTTTTCTAGCTAATTCTACAAAGGCGAAATATTTCAGTCCAGAACAAGGAAGCAATTTAGAACTTACTTTTTATGGAGTCCTTGTACTTTGGTTTATCTTCTCCTCCCTCCTCTTCTATGGCTGTTCGAGTTTTCTCCCTTCTTACCACTACTTCCCTCAGCCTAAAATGAATTAAGGTGAATAAGGTGAATGGTAACTAATGCAACGGACAACTCTTGCTTTTTCACCGCTATTAGGTGGCATGAAGGCAAATCAAAATTCCTTGACTCGGTGCAATTGCTAGGTGGCAGCAGATATGTGTCTTATTCTCATTTAAACTATCTATTAAAGGCAATATTTAACTCCTGCTATCAAACCAAATACGGGCATTAGCAAATTACAATTGAATATGTATATATGAAGGTGGGTGGTGCAAGCACGAGGTATCCTCATTCTAACTTACTTAAGTTATTCATTTACATGGTGGTGCAAGCATGAGGTGTCTTCATTCTAAATTACCTAAGCTATTCATTTACATGCAACCTTCATTCCTAGCTCCTCCACGGCTAAATGCACTACCTAATGTAATCAAATGTCATCTACCACATATACTCACACACCTTACACATGGAAGCACAAGGTGGCATTGGTATTAAATTCCCATATCCAAGAGAGAAGCAGCCATGGTCAATTACCATATATATATATCACTTCCATCTAATATACAAATTGTGTATGGTACCTAATCCCCATGGCAATGCAGGTTGTGAGCAAGATTGGAGTATAATTTATGGACACACATATATATAGTGTAAGATTGAGGTGTAGGGGTTTTTATTCTTAATTATTCTCCTCCACTTACTTCTCCACTGAGTAGGATAGGTGTCTCCATTTTAGATCATATAAGCTATTCCTTTAAATGCAATTTCCATACTAATTCCCACGGCCAAAGATAACACCAAATGCCACACACACACACACACACACACACACACACATATATATGCTACAGTGTAAACATAATGGTTAGGTGCATGGGGTTTATTTATTTAGGAATTTCATGGGTTCTCCCTGGTTGCTTGCTAGGTGTCTCTACTTTAGGTTATATAACCAAGAAGTCCATGCAATCTATGCCAATTCCCACAACTAAACATAATTCCAAGTAACCAAGTGAATGCTTATACTCTTCTGTGGTGATGGTGTCAAATGGGTGTAATTAAAGTAATTAAAATCCCTTCCTTCCATGCTATTTGACTGAGTTAACTCTTTAATTAATGTGGGTTACGTTAACAGTTATGGAAAGTTCGGAATGTGATAGTTTGTTCTTTCATTTTGGATATTGGAAGCAAGTTCCACACTGTGTGGATTATAACATTTTTTTTATTCGGAGGTGGATGTCATGGAGATGATATGTCAGTGATAAATTGGTAATGACGTAATGGTAATTGGTGTTGCCATGGCAATGCTGGTGGTGGTGATTTGCTTATGCACTAATGTCAGTGGAGTCGGGGAATGTTAATGGCATGAAGGACAAGATATCCAATGGGCTAATAATTTAACAGCACCAACCATTGTGGTGCTTTGCTGCTGGTGAATGTAGCTGATTCTTGGAACTGTAGCCATGGTTGCGATGCATTTATAAGAGATGGTAAAATCATGGTAGTAATCTTTGTTTCAGGTTTCTTACTCTATTAGGAAAACTTTATAATGAGTAAGGACCTTGATATTAGGGAGCATGATGGTCTCATTTGTTGTTGTACCCATCATGTTTGAAATTTGACTTCACCAAATTCGTTTACCTCAATTTTCATTCCCATTGTTTCTCCCTGTGGGTGTTTCTTAGTCATCTAGTAAAAATTGTTGTCATATTGTACAGATGTAGAAGGCACTTATCCATCTGAACCTGGGATTAGTATAATGGCTGTTGATGGTGATTTTGTTGATCTTTCTTTATGTTAACAATAGCATAAATATTTTTGGGAAACCTTTTTTGGGAGCTAACTTACCATGAGCTATAGTTCTGTTTCATGGAATTGATATTTGATTATTGGTATTTATATTTTTTTTAATAATAAAGATATTTATTGATCTTCAATTGCATCCCCGATGTGTTTGAAATTTTATTGTAGTCATAATATGTACTCATGTTTATGCATCCCAAGTTCCCGACCTGCACTAACATATTGTAATTGGGATAGAGACACGCATGCTTTGTGATGAACTTCTGTTTTTTTGGATAAAATGTTTTGTGATGGAATGTCATTTGACAATGGCATATGCCATCGAGTTGCAATGATATACAATTTTTCTAGCGTGCCATTTTTGTAGTTGTAGTTTCATGTTTGTAAACCTTGGATTCACTAGTTATGTTTCTGGTGTGCCAGTTTGAGTGCATTGGCAGAGAAAATAGAAGGGCAATATTTACTGGCAAAATTGCAAGTCCATTGGCCTTTTGTGTTTGCAAGTCCATAGGCCTTTTCTGTTTCCTCTTGACATGAGAAAATGGCAAAGTGAAGTAAAAAGTGAAATTCACTTTTTATCATTATGGCCTTTAATCAAGTTAATTAATACATTTTCCTGCAGGTTTCTTGCAGAAACTGGTTTAGTTTCTGTTGAACATCAAATGCGTGAGATGGGCTTGGCGCAAAATGATCATCAAGAGACAAGCAGAAAGAACAAATAAGTATTTTCTTATAATATTACAATAGATGACGTCTGGAAGACTTCTATGAATTGAGGACATTTCATGGATATGTTTCTGGGAGGAGGTCTCTGATGAATTGCTTCATTGTGAACCGAACAGCGATCAAGATCTTGCAGCATTGCATGAGAAAGTCATATTGGCTGAAGCAATATCCCTCTCAGTCACTTGTGGCTTTCTTCTCATGTTTTCCATGGGATTTCTTTTTGGTTATTACATTCATTATATCCTCAAACTTTATCTAGGCTGTTTTCTTCTCAGGTAACCTTAATGGGACACTCTTTTACCTTAGCTTGGTGCATCTACGATTTTAATTCAAAATGCTCTCCAAAGGAATCAAACACATGTTTTTAAGAGAGATACCATCAATTTTTTTTTTTAATCAATTGAGCTAACCCTGGATTTGACAAGACAGAAATATGAGCAGCAGGGGAACTGCAATGACAAATCCATTTCTTTCCTGATCTGCTGTTTTGAATTAATTGGAGGACATCATGTACATATATAGCTTTAGCCTATTTGTATTCTAATTTTTTGTTTTTGTTTTTTTCAATTCCCATATCTTTGATGCTAATATCTTATCTTACAGATAAGAAGATTGCTACCTTTTCCATTTTTGTTTTTTGTTAGATTTTTTTTTTTTCCTTTTAGAGTTTAATAAGTTGTTTCAACTCCGAAACAAGGCACATGACAAGCAGTTGAAGCCAATAAAAGATTATCAGCAAGAATTGAATGGAAGAACCTTTGGCCATTGGATTCCTTGCGCATCTGCAAGTGGTTTTATCTATAGCACATCTGATTTCATTTTAACTTAGTAGTATATAAGCCTAAATAACCATTTATATAATTTTTGAATTAAAATAGTCATATCATTCTTGCCGATGTTTTAAATTACTACGATTTGTAGGGATCCTACAACTTTAAAATTTTAGTTCTATTAAATTTTATAAAATACACCATAATTTTCAATTAACCCCTTCGAAAGACAAGATCAAGTCTCAACTGTAACCGACGAAGCCTTGAAATTGCAATTCAGTTTCAAACGTTGCTCTATTTGGCCGCCTAAAAGTAATATGTAAGTTGATTATAACTTTTTTTCTCAATTAAAATTAGTATTGATTAAAGGTATTTATCTAAGCCAGAATTAAGAGAGAATGATGTTATTTGTTCCTCAAGATAATAAGAACTGGCTATAGATTTCCGTTATCTGCTTAAGTTGTCTTAAAATTTTAGAATCATTTTACCTATAGATTGAACATTAAATGCATACCTATATAGAATACTGTAGTTCAATGACAAGACTTAATAAAGGAATGTGATTAATTAAGATATTAGAGCAGCCTAGTAAATGGTAGTAAGACTAGGAATATGAAGGATACAGACTTTTCTTATATTTAGAAACCTGTATCGTATCCAGAATTATTTAGTTTCCATGTCTGTGTACATTATTCATGGAATAACAAGGTCTATTTGGTTCATGCTTATAATGTAATTTTTATTTTATAATATTTATAATATTTTTATAGTCATTATTTAATAATATTTTATATTTTATATTATTTTTTCAAAAATAAAAATACCAATATCGTTTGTTATTCTATCTATTTACCTTTTATATTTTTTTCTTTTATATATATCTAACATTTATATAACCGAACTAACCCTAAATACTATTTACGCCAAAAAAAAAAATGATAGGATTGATTTCAAAAAGAAAGAAATATAAATTTAAAAATCTGTTTTAGAAAACTGTGAACTTCATTGATTATGTGTTGGTTCAGATCCGCGCATTCTGTTTTCATACTGTGCGTCTTCCTTATGAAATCAATCCCTAAGGTATGTCATTAGTGTAAGGGATTAATTAAATTTAATATTAACTCTGCAATGAATGCGCTTAAAAAGTTTATTATTTTTTGTGTTTTTACTTTTTAGAGATATTTCATTTTAACATCGTGCTTCATGAGATTTTACTTTCACCTTTACTACTATTTTGAGATATTATTCTAAATTATTTAAACTACTAAGTAAACCCCATAAAACTATTATTTATATATACAATGTATTTGAAATCAATTAAACACAATTAATTCTTTATTAAATTTTCTTATTCCTCTTTTATTACTTAAAAAAATAATAGCCAATAGAAAAGTTTTTTTTAAACGTTTACTTTTTTTTTCTTAAATGATCTGTTTTTATTAAATTGAAAAATTAATTAAATAAAATAATATAAATTAATTTGAATATTACTCAACGAGAATTTTTTAAAAAATAACTCAACTCTGAGTTTTTAATTCATTATATATGGAGTCAAGTGATACAAATTGGGGTAAAAAAATAATTTACCTTATTGATTAGAAATTTAATGAGAAAATAATAGTAACCCTAAGATGTTATTATGATGTCATTAATGAGATGAAGTGAGTTTGACAGTTAACGATTTCTGAAAAAAAAAATTATGTGAGTGAAAAAGGTTAAAAGAGAACATAAAAATTATAAAAAAAGTTTTCAATTTATTTCACACCCTCTAATTTAGAAGGACTTGAATATTAGGGTGTGAAATGACTTAAGGTGAATTTTAACCTATCTTAACTCCTTCTACTTTATTAACTTTTAAATATCTAATAAATAGTCAGAATGCTCAACTTATCCCATCAGTCACTTAATCCCTAATGAATTTAAAAATTATAAAAATTTTGAAAAGAGAGAGAAGGTTGGGAGAAAAAAAGAAAAAAAAAGAAAAAAAAATAACTTCGTGAGA
This sequence comes from Erythrophleum ivorense, assembly GCA_026724425.1. Classification (NCBI taxonomy): domain Eukaryota; kingdom Viridiplantae; phylum Streptophyta; class Magnoliopsida; order Fabales; family Fabaceae; genus Erythrophleum; species Erythrophleum ivorense. The sequence goes on along the minus strand of JAIUCV010000218.1, from coordinate 15,387 downwards.
TAAGCATCCATTTGCTTTGGATTTCAGTTAAGGTGATATTTATCAATTACTTGGTTTTGTATGATTTTACATAACCTTATAAGAGAGACTAATTCATTTTAATTAGCATGTCATATATGATATACATTCCATCAACTTGGATTTCTTAATTAACATCCTACCATTTTTCATATTAAGATATTTGAGGATTTTCTATGTCATCACAAAAATAGTAATAGAAAACAAATGCTTTAAATGATGTGATTGAAAGCCAGTGTCAATCTTTTAAATGATTATATCTTTGGAAATGTAAAACTGGATTCTTTTTTTTTTTTTTCCCTTGTATAAGATGCTACTTTATTGGAAAAAAAAGGTATAGGATGTAAGATCCCATATTTAAAAAGTGATATTATATAAAAGCCACATTTATCAATTTATCTTTTTTAATAAAATAACGTCATATTCATATATTTAAAAAAATCTGAATTGTTGGAAAAGTTTGCAAGAGTAAATATGCTGTGTCTGCATTATATGATTTAATTAAAATATCTATATTTTATATTAATAAATAAATAAATATAAAATATTTATGTTATCTTTTCATTTTTTCACATCATAATAAATATACAAGGTTATGAAAAAGTACTTAAATATATTTGTATTTATCTTGCTTTTCAATAAACCATTGAAATATATAAATCAAATCATTCCCATAGTATGAATTTATATATTGTTTGTTGGGTTGAATAATATAAAAGAAAAAATATAAAAAGTATATAAGTGGGATAAAAATTAATTTTTATATTTTTTAAAAAAACTAATTTAATAATTAAATTAATAAATAAAATAATTAGTATAAAGATATAACAGATATTATATACATTATAAAAAATATATTTGTATTACAATTAATCAAATAAAGTATAATTGGTAACCCGGTGAAAAATGAAAAAAAGAGAAAAAATTTGTTAAAATATAAGTTTTATTCCTATAATTATTATTTAATATTATATATTAATTATTGTTTAATTATTAAAAATAAATATATTATAGATATTTTTTATCTATAAAGTTATTTTTATTTATATATATAATTTTTTACATACTAAACGATTTATGAAAATTTTAATTTAAATAATATCTTTTTAAAATATAAGTATTAATAAATTTTTTGATGCAAAATGAGTCGAATCCATAACTTGCTAAAGCTAATTGGCGGTAGAATAATAGAGTGCTCTTCGAAATTTGAAGCCTTTTCTGTCTTCGATTTATAGTGGCAGTGGTACTATTGCATTTTTTTTTTCAATAAAGTAAAAAAGAAAGTTATGAACCTTTTTCTGAACTAAAAATTAAGAAATTCACGTTATCTGACATGGCGTTCCAACAGTAGTCAAATGAGGAGCAAAACGACAAAACACATGGCAGTCATGCCGTACACATTTCCCCGTACGGATCCGCGTTCACATGAAGATGCATCAAAAGCCAATTCAATAACCGCAATCCGACCCTCACAATCCAGCGCCTTCCACAATTATTCAATTGAATAATTTAGGTCGATTAAATTTAATTGAGATGATTTAGATTTTAAAATTAGCTTTTGAAAAATTTATAATTAAAAAATTATTTTTATTTTATATTTAACTTATTTTAAAACAAAAAAAATTTAAAATAATAAAAAAAATGAATTTAAACTATCCTCAATTGAACAATTGAGGATATTAGTCAGTTGAAAGAATTCATTTTCTAATAATCTCCTACATATATTTTCATTTATTTATTTTTATTAAAAATATTTATGCATACCTTTTTAAATTTTTATTTTTACTTTTTTTAAATTAAAATATAATAAATATATAATTTTTTGATAATAATATAACAAATATATAATGTCTAAAATGAATATATAAATATTTAATTAAATTATATACTTACTAATTATTATTAAAAAATTATATACTTATTATATTTTAATTTAAAGATATAAAAATTATATTTAAGTCTAACTTTTTAAAATATTTGACTTAAATACATATAGGTGCGAATATTTATTATCAAATTTTCTCATTAAATTATAACATATGTAGAAAATCTTTTTTAAAGAATGTAATCATGTGATATTACATTATAAAAACTTATATACTTATTTTTTAAAATTATATATTTATTATATCATTATTAAAAAATTATATACCTTGCACATTTTAATTAAAAATTTAATAATAAAAATATAAGTAATTGAATTAAGTTTTTTCCTTTTTTTTAAATTCCTCCCCCTCTCTCTGAGGCCCGCCCTTTGTTTTTCACGAAGTAATTGTATTGTTACTGTTGTATATAAACGCCTCACGCCCGAATTCATTGCTTTGCATTCTCTCTCTCATCAAGCCATTTTGTTTGCTTGCTCCCTTTCTTTCGGCATTCTTTTGCATGGCACTGTCACCAGCTTAGCTCACTCTCCCTCCTTCTCTTTCTTGATCTTCTTACGTTTCAAGAAGAACCCGATTCGGTTTTCGTCTCTGACTCCCCTGATTCGATTCATTTTTCTTCAAGCGCCAACTGCTTTTTCCTTCCTTTGACTGCTCTGGGTTTCTAGCTTTGGTTGCTGATCATGGCCTCAACGACCGACTGGGACCCTGATAAAATGTGGGTATATTTTCTTCAATGCTGTTTCGTTGAATTGCTTTTATGGGTTATCGTTCTCTGACTCTGCCCTCTCTGTTTCTTTATTTAAATTGCTTAATTTTGTGTTGCGTCTGATTTAATTTTATAGGCTTCGACTATACATGCTTGATTATATGAAGAAAAGGGGAATGGATAAGACTGCTGCAATTTTCCAAACGGAAGCGGATGTTAGTAACGGTCCCGTTGGTATGTGTGTTTTCTCTCCTCTACTTGAACATTGTATCCACACTCACATACAGGAGTTTTTCTTGTTGATTTTGTTCTGCGTTAAAGAATCTATAAAGTTGATATCTCCGGGATGAAGATATTACTCACCTTACTTTTTCTTTCAAATCTTTTTCTTGGCATATTTCACCGATTCAAGGGCTTGCCCTGATAATGATAAATTGCATCCCGGTGAACTTAGTACTTAAGGTTTTCAGCTCAGTTGTTTTGTAATTGTTGCCGTAAATTGATTATTTGGGTACAAACATGAAATTGTGTGTTCAGCGATTCAGTCTGCAGAGGGATTCTTGCATGAATGGTGGTCTATTTTCTATGAGACATATACCTCAATGCATCTGAAGCATCAGGAGACTGGACCAGAAGCCTCTAGTGAGGTGGTAACTGTATGCTCGTTATCAGATGTTCATAACTTGAGTTGTAAGATGGCGCATCCTAATCATATATTGTCAAATTTCAGGCACTACAAAAGGCCAATAATGAAACAAAAAATCTCCCTCCTAGAATCCCTCAGCTACGCTGGCAGATATCTCAGCAACTTCAAATCGACCCCAACATTAACAACATGATGGAGCAACCGACTGCTTCTAGATTACCATCGTAAGTGTATGAGAGAGAGTATCTTAGATATCTGGCCAAAGATGCTAATCCAAGCTTACAACTAATCAATGCAAAGAGACTGAAGTTCTTAGAAGAAACTAGTTCAAAGTAAAGAATAGTGACGTTTCTTTTTTATCTTTAAACTTATATCCTTTTGGGTTTCTTGTTACCCCATTCATGCTGTTACTCCATGCCTCTCAACCCCATTAGTTAATTTAGAGTATAACCTTTCACAGTGACAAGAAATAACCTTCATAAGGTTCTTTTTATCTACAGTGACACTAACACGAGAGCTGTTCTACCTCATCCTATATTATTGCTTTTACAAATAAAAATTTTCAAATATTTGCCCTGGAATTTATTTTGTTTCATAGATTTGTGGGAGCACATATTTGATTGTTGTTAGGGTTATATTGAATTTACCGAATGATGAAGGAAGACACTTCACTTTTTTTCCTTAAGATTTAATATTCTGTTTACTGTGTTAGCCACCTGCAAGAAGATATTGGAAAGCAGGCCCAGAATCCTTTCTTTAGGGTATGATCCGATTGACCAACATGGTATAATAAAAATCACAACCTTAGTGCTTAACATAATGAATCTAATTTATTGATCCTTGCAGGAGAGTGGAACTGGCATTCAGTTAGGAAGCAATGTACCCATGGACCCCCTGGATATTGTACAAAGAACTATTTGGCCTTCCAATGGACCTCACGAAACAAGTTTGTCTTGAACCTAGATTCCTATTTCTTGCATTTTCCCCTTTTACTCTGGAGATTGGAAATACTTGCTGGTTGGCATAACCTAGTTTCTTCATTGTCTAATTTTTCAGATGTGCACAGGTTTGCACTGTGAAAATATGTACTCCCCCCCCCCCCCCCCCCAAATACTTTGCTTTTTATGTTTAGGAAGATAGAAATATTGATATCCCACTTTGTGGCTCATTCATAGTTTGCTGCTCCTTTGAAAGAGACAATCCTGTATTTACACAGAAGTCATTACCTCCACTTTGCTTCTTTTTCCCCTTAAACTGATTAGTGTATATTACCATAGGCATAATGGTTAACTATCTTTGCAGGAGCCAGCAAAGGTCTCAATCTGGTACCACTGAATGAAAGTCCTTTAAATGTAGGTGATGGAGTATATATTGTGGAACCTTTTGAAGAACAATTCCATTATGTATTAAGTTTTTTAAGAAGTTTCTGGAAATGTATAAATTCATAGTTAGTATTGTCTCATTTAATGACCAAGTTCTTGCGGTCTGCTGGAGCAGGTACTAACTTCACTTTTGCAGGCACCCAACTATCAGAAACAACTTCAGGGGCTAGAAACACAAAATCAGAAAGCACTATTGGCTCAAGTACTTGCACGTACACCTAAGAGTCAGACATCCATAAGTCCTGGAGACTCTCCCATATATAACAGTCAAGATCTGAGGATTCCCCTGATTGAATCTGAATTATGTAAGAAGGATAGGCAGGTTAGTGGAAACATTGACTTTTAATGTCCATTGGTCAGTATTTCTTAAGACATCTTCCTCTTTTATTGGCTTCCAAAAATGCTTTGACATTGCAATGTAAGTGGGGATAAAATCTTGTAACTACATGAGATAGCATGAACTCCAGGGTAGTTCATAGTATTTCCTCCTTGAGAACAAAGTTGGATGCTAGTTTTGAACTCATAAATTCAATGCCTTTGATACAAGGGGAAGTTAACGCGATGAATTAAGCTTCTTTGACACATGTTTTAAGGAATAATAATCCTGTGAACCAACTAGCTTCTATTTTATACGTTTGTTTTCATACAACCACAAATGGTAAACCTAATTTTGGCACTTGATCAAATGGTAATCCAAATTTTGCTACCATGTAAGTAAAAAGACCATTTGCTCTTCAAGATCAAGCTTAAGGGCTAATAGAAGATATAATAACTTTAACAAATTGAATTTAGAAGTTCCTCGTATAAAGACATTTGAGCACAAGAATATTGAATTTAGGAGTTACTCCTTCCAGTTCTACACATAATGAATTTATTTAAAGGCATTGCCATTATTGTTGAAATTCTGATTTTTTAATTATGCACTCTAATTGGTTCCTATCTTCTCATAATTGTTCTTTCCATGTAATACAAATGATAGGACGATATAATTGCAGCAGATGAAAGACCTGTGGATGACGACGTTGTGTCTTTCCCGCCTAATGAGAATGAATGTGCTGATCAAGGAACTGGATCTTCCAGGAATCTGAAACGTATTTTTGCTACATGTGATATAAGTGAAGGTAATATATCTATGGACCTATGATATACCCGTTGATCTAATTATTGGAATTTGGTGCCGAGATATTTAGCCACACCAAGGGTAATGTGAGGCCACAGAATCTGTTATTTTATTAAATAGTAATATTATTTTATTTATTTATTAGGTGAAGAAACTTGTGGCATGGTTCCAGATATTATATCTAGTTAGGGTGCCAAAACTGCTACCCAGGGTTGAGATCAACTATCAGAAGTTATTAATTTGATTTGATATGTACTTTCTTTTTCTACCCCAAAGTTCGCAGACTCATGCAAATGCTCTGTTCAACCCCTTCTCCTGTAATCATCTCGAGATTCTTCACACATATATTCACCATTTTGATTTCTAATTCTTTTGAGCTTTCAGGGTATGAATATAACACCATAATCACATATTTAAATTATTAAAGTTAATGCAAGATTATTCTGTTGCTCTATCTTTGCTTTTTTTCCTGTTTTTTTGGGGCCGGGGGGGGGGGGGGGAGAGGGGAGAATCTAAAATGTTCAAGTGGTGAAACAGGAATCCTGGAATGTTAGAAATTACAATGATTTTGCATAAATGTTTATCCTAACACACTTTTTCCATCTGGTAGGTTTTTCATTTGAAGAGGTAGGTTGTCTTCACTCAAGCAAAAGCAAAGTTTTGTCCTGCCATTTTTCATCTGATGGGAAGGTTTTAGCAAGTGCTGGACATGAGAAGAAGGTGGTTTGATGCGATCAATTTAGCTAGTAAATTCTGAACCGTTGTCTAGGTCTTGGTTGTGTGTTCAGAACTAATTGTAATTATGATGACAGGTTTTCGTTTGGAATATGGAAACTTTTGATTGTGTTACTACTTCAGACGCACATTCACTTCTCATTACCGATGTTAGGTTCAGACCAGGCTCAACCATATTTGCAACATCTTCCTTTGATAAAACTGTAAAAATATGGGATGCAGCCAAAGTAAGCTGTTACTTATCACTTTGTTATCTTCTTAGTTGCCTTTCCTACACACACACACACACATGTATATCTATAATATTCCATATTGTTTAAAATATAGATATTTTTTCACCTCACCTTCCCTCCCCTCTTGTTCTCTTTTAACTTATCTTTCTCTGCCTTTTTTTTTTTTCACGTTCTCTTTCCTCTGCATTTGGATTTATGAACACTTGTTTACCGAAAACTGTATGTTTTCATTATAAATCTGGCAGTTATTATGTTTTTCTTTAATGTTGGCATATTTTTCTTGCTTCAGTTCTGAAAGACCAGCTTATGTTGCTCTTCTTTAATTGTACATTTAATGTTTTGCTCTGCTTAAGCATTTTGTTCTATAACTTCAGATATTAATTTCCCAATGGAAGTTACTGATATAAACAAATATGACATAGTTGAGTTCATGTAAATTTTGAGATGGATTTAGAATTGGACAATATAATTAATGTTCTTGTTTTATAACATAGCCAAACAAATCATTGTTTGAGCTTGCTGGGCATGCTGAACAAGTAATGTCATTGGACTTCCACCCAAGAAAGGTGGACCTTCTTTGCTCATGTGATAGCAATGACGTAATTCGACTGTGGAATGTCAACCAAGGTGTTTGCATGCGTATAACTAAGGTTAGTTTTATACACGTTTTGCTTCTGTAAATATTATATTTATCAGTCTCTTCAAATGCCTTGATCAGTGCTGGACCATGATTGATTTTATCCAAGAAGCCAAACCTCTAAATGAAAATTTTCATTTTCACTTATTATACACAGATGTTAGTGAAGAAGTATAGCTATTCACCCCTCAAATTCTATTAATAATTTAATGAATTATCAGGACATTAACATACTAACTTCAAGTGTCCAAGATATCCATAAAGTATGGACCTGAACTATAAAACAGTATCTGAACATTGGGAAATTCTTTTCGGAGAATTTCAGGTTTCATTCATCTGTTCAGACAACCTTATTGCGTACCATAACAACAGGAAGTCACTCGTCAATTAATTGTAATAATAAATTGCAGGGAGGTAGTAAGCAAGTCAGGTTTCAGCCTCGATTTGCTAAGTTTTTGGCTACTGCTACAGGAAGCAATATCAATGTAATTGATATAGAGAGTGACAGAGTTATGTACAAGCTCAAGGTAAGCTCACCTTTTATATTTTATAACAGCTCCTCTAACATAATTTACATACGTTTTGTAACTTTTATCATCTGACTAACTTTTTTTCCTTCTAGGGACATGTTGAAGATGTTCTTTCCATTTGTTGGGACGTAAGAGGAAACTATATTGCCTCTGTAAGTGAAGATAGTGCACGTGTGTGGTCCGTTATGTCTGATGGAGAATGCATACAAATATTGCATTCAAATGGGAACAAGTTTCGATCGTGCATATTTCACCCTGTATATTTTAACCTCTTAATCATTGGTTGCTATCAGGTAAACACTTCAATACTTCATCATTATGTGATTGATGTTAGGTGTTGCCCCTATATTTGCTAATAAGGTTACACTGATTGCATCTTTTTCTTTTGTTTGCCCAAGAATTTTTGCTCCTTGTCTAAAGCATAAACTACCTGAATGCTTACATCTGTTACAACAACAACAACAACAACAACAAAGCCTTTTCTCACTAAGTGGGGTCGGCTACATGGATCAATCGACGCCATAAACATCAATCGTAAATCATATTTTTAGACAAACCATTTAAATTTAAATCTCTCTTAATAATTTCTCCTATAATTTTTCTTGGTCTTCATCTACCTCTAATTATTGGATTATTCTCCATCACATTTACTCTCCTAACTAGGGCTTCTATAGGTCTCCTCCCAACATGACCAAACCATCTAAGTCTTGATTCTACAATTTTTTTCACAATAAGTGTGACTTCCACCTTCTCTTTAATGCATTCATTTATAATCCGATCTCGTCTAGTATGTCCACTCATCCAACGCAACATTTTTATTTCTGCAACATTGAACTTATTCTCTTGTTGACTTTTTATTACCCAACACTCAGTTCCATACAACATTGCAGGTCTTATAACTGTGCGGTAGAATTTACCCTTAAGTTTGAATGGTACTCTTCTATCACAAATAACACTTGAAGTACTCTTCCACTTCATCCACCCCGCTTGAATCCTATGTTTTACGTTTTCTTCTATTTCACAAATAACATTGCAGGTCTTATTTATTTCTGCAACCGTTATGTTGTTTGACGGATCCAAGATATTTAAATCGTGTGACTTGTGCTATAATATGTTCTCCAATTTTCACTTCTACGCTAGAAGTGGTGTGTCTCTTATTAAACTTACACTCTATATACTCTGTTTTACTTCTATTTAAACGAAATCCATGAGTTTCCAAAGCTAATCTCCACCTCTCCAACTTCTCATTCATTTTCGCTCTCGATTCTCCAACTAAGACAATATCGTCTGCAAAAAACATACACCGTGGCACTGGCTCTTGGATATGTTCATTAAGCACATCCAATACTAAAATAAAAAAATAAAGGCTCAGAATTGACTCTTGATGCAAACCAATAGTTATCGAAAAATCTTCCGTAGGTCCACCTTTTGTTACTACACTAGTTGTAGCCTTATCATACATATCTTGTATTACTCGAATATAAGTTATACAAACTCTTTTTTTCTCCAAAGCCATCCATAGAACCTCTCTTGGTACTCTATCATATATTTTTTCCAAATCGATAAACACCATGTGTAAATCTTTTTAATTCTCTTGATATTGCTCCATTAATCTTCACAACAAATATATTGCTTTCATAGTTGACCTTCTTGGCATAAAACCAAATTGATTCTTCATAACTTGGGTCTCTTTCCTTAATCTTCGCTCAATTACTCTTTCCCATAAGTTTATAGTGTGGCTCATGAGTTTAATTCCTCTATAATTTGCACAATTTTGAATGTCCCCCTTACTCTTATAAATAAGAATTAAAGAACTTCTCCTCCACTCCTCCACTTGTTTGTCATTCTCTTAGATCTCATAATTTTATTAAATAACTTTGTGAGTCAACTTATGTCTTTCATTCCTAAACCCTTTCATATTTCAATAGGTATATTATTCGGTCCAACTGCTCTACCATTCTCCATTTGCTTTAATGCTTCTTTTACCTTTGTCTCACAAATTCTACGATAAAAAGTATAATTTTGATCTTCTTCTCTAGTGTCTAACCTATCCAATTGCAATGAACTCTTGTGGCCTTCATTAAAAAATTTATAAAAATAATTCTTCCACCATTCTCTGATATCTTGTTCCGTGACCAAGACTTTCTCTTCTTCATCCTTAATGTATTTTATTTGGTCCACGTCTCTTGTCTTTCTTTCCCTATTTTTAGCTAACTTGTAAATATTTCTTTCTCTAATTTTAATACCTAAAGATTGGTATAACCCATCGAATGCCCTCGTTCTCGCTTCGCTCATTGTCTTCTTAGTGTCTTTCTTAGCTACTTTATATTTTTTCCAATTTTCATTATTCTTCCATAACGACCACACTTTATAACACTTCCTCTTAACTTTAACCTTATCTTGTACACTTGCATTCTACCACTAAGATTCTTTATCTCTAGGTTCAAAACCTTTTGATTTACCTAATATTTCCTTTGCCACTTTCCTAATCTCTTTAGCCATTCTATTCCACATATCGTTAGCACTTCTTTGTATTTCTTAAGATCCTTCCTCCACAATCCGTCTCTGCAAATTCTTTTCTTTATCTTCCTTTAGTTGCCACCACTTAGTCCTTAACACCCTATTTTCGCCTTTGCTTTTTACTCTCCTCCTAATTCATACATCCATAACCAAAATTCTATGTTGAGTAGTTAAACTCTCTCCGAGTATAACTTTGCAATCCATGCAAAGTTTTTTATCCGATTTTCTTATAAAAAAAAAATCAATTTGAGAACAAATTCTTCCACTTTTGTACGTGATAAGATGTTCCTCACGCTTTCTAAAACAAGTGTTAGCTAATATAAGATCGAACGTCAATGAAAAGTCAAGAATAGTTTTACCCTCTGCATTTGCTTCCTTTATGCCATGTCCTCTATAAACACCCTCGTAACCTGAAGATACACTTCCTACATGACCATTTAGATCTCCTCCTAGAAGAATCTTTTCTCCTAATGATATTTCCTGAACTAAACATTCTAAATCTTCTCAGAATTTTATTTTGTGATATTCTTCTAATCTTACTTATGGTGCATAAGCGCTAATAACATTAAAAATTTTCTTTTCCACTACTAACTTTAATGCAATGATTCTATCTTCTAACCTTTTTACATCCACTATAATATTTTTTTTAAACTTATTTACAATTATACTTACCCCATTTCTAGATTTAACTTTCTCAGTATACCAAAGTTTAAAGCTTGAAGTGTTTAATTCTTTGGTTTTTTTCTTACCCATTTAGTTTCTTGTAAACACATAAAATTAATTTTCTTCCTAATCATAGTATCTATTATTTCCATTGATTTACCCGTAAGTGTATCTATATTCTAAGTCCCAAAACGAATCATACTCTCGTAAACTAATTTCTTTACCCACATTCGTTTATGAAAATGTGGAAACCTTTGTTTATTTTTCACTACACTCAGGTGATGATGTAGCGGCTCTTGCTTATTTGTCACTGTACTCGAATTATACAGCGCGTTACTTCTAGACAACGATCTGACATTACATTTAATATATCGATTGTCCATGTCATAAAGATTCGACAAAGTTTTACGTTGACTATCGATTGCTTAACACAACCCTCTTCTTTTTTCCGAGCTTGGGACCGGCTATGAAAAATAATTTGCATCAAGGCTCATCATAGGCAGAGTTAATAGTTACATCTATTACGCAATAAAAATATGGTGGCAATACTTCCGCAGACACTAAGCGTACATTGTTTTCCTCTATCTAAATAATGATTCTTTATTTGTCATTAGAAAAATTCTCGGCCACTTTATGCTATCATGCTTACATTATTTTTTTTCCCCAAATAATATACCTTTTAAAATAAATGAAATCTATAAACCAAACCTTGTTTTCTGGATGAGCAAAATCTGAGTTTTAAACCTGTTATTTTGATAACAAAATTTGAAGTTCTAAAATGTATGTTGAAACATTGCATGTTTTGTTATTTATTGTATGGCTTCTGCGGTATACTGTAGAGGATCATGATGGCATAGAAATCTAGCTTTGCTTTTTATATTAGAAAGAGCAGGAAATGTAATCTTTGAAAGATATATGCTTCACTTATTTGGTCTCTGATTCTTATCCATAAATAATTCAGTTTTTGAAAATTTTTTACTTGTTATTTCTTAGTTTCTGGAGAATGTACATTTGTTTTGTTCAGTTTTTGACTGATGGGGATTAATGAGTAGTGAGTCAAAAACTTATAGAACTTAAATTGTTTAGACGTAATATGGACAAAATAACTAGGACATATATCTTTTAAAAAAAAAAAAAAAAAGGAATACATTTCCTCCTAAAAAATTCTTTCTGCAGAAATCGAATACCTTCTGACGGGACAATATTATTGGCGTATTAATGTAGTCCCTGGAGTTTTGGATTCCAACTGAGAGCTGTAAAACATGGACTCGGCCTGCCCACAAGGCATTAATCGCTGGACTAGGAGCATCACCAGAAAATCAAATGGTTGCCTCAGCTAGCCATGATCATTGCGTGAAGCTATGGAAATGAGGACTCTAGTGCATGTCTCTGCTCCATGTATAAATTTGTGTAGCTTTTTGCAAAATAGGAATTACTTTCCTGCGGCATATCTTGGGATTCGTTGAAGATTCTAGGGTAAAACTTACTGTCCCATTTGGGGACCCCCGATAAAATTAGAAAAAGGGACAAAATTACTTGCAATTTAATAGAGAAAAAGTACAGCATCAATTTATTTTGTACTGAGGCCAACCTTCTTCAAATGACATGTACATACATTATAAACTTCTTTGACCTTGTTTCTCAAGGAAATTTTCTGGAATTGTACTCGAGTGATTTCCTAAGCCCCCCCCCCCCCCCTCCCTCCCAAAAAAAAAAACACTTAAATTTCAAGAAACTTGGCTCTATTTAAAGGGGAAAAAAAACAACTTAGATGCAATTCTTTTTAGTGGTTGCCATAGAGGAGCTAGAAAGAATTAATATCAGTAATATTTTAAGTGAGAAAAGATGTCCACATTCTTAGGTTTCGGACAACAAACTACTCAGAGACTGCGTGCTTGAACACCCCCCCCCCCTGCCCCAAAAAAAAAGGTTAGTGTGCAGGTCTTGCTCCTATTTAAATCATTATTCCGTTGGATCATGTTTTTAGTAAGCAGTAGATTTAAAGCGACTAGAATGGAGGATGCATACAATCTTTCCTTGTTCTGGATGCTGCTTCAAATATTTCTAGTAGGAGTTTCATGTGTCTGAGAGTTGAGTCAGAGTGGCGTGCATTCCCTATGTGTAGTTTTTAAAATTCAAACTAGTGTAGGATGTTGAGGACGATTCAAATTTGTGATCTCCGGAATTAGGCGAACAAATTCAAGTGCTGCAGAGTTGAGTTCTTAAATATGCCACAGGGCAACCATAAATTGAACCGGCAGGAGACAAATATCTCAAATTTTCATACAACTTGAACAAGTAGCTTTTCTTTTTTCTTTTTTTCTTTTTCTGTCATAAGATAATTACTTCTAGAAAACTTAATAACAAAAAATGGTTCAATTTTCCACTTTCTATATCACAGACGGATGTAAGAAAAATCACATACGATAGCAACTTCATGAATTCCATTACTTCCATAGTTCTTCCATAGGGATACCTCGCTCCTGTGCAACTTCGCGGAATTGCCTCATTTTCTGCACAGCAACAACTGTTGCTCTGGCATTGTTGAGGGCATTATTACTCCCTAGTTGCTTTCCCAAAGCATTCTCAACGCCTGCCATTTCTAGAACAATTCTCACAGACCCACCTGCAATAACTCCAGTACCAGGAGAAGCAGGTCTAAGCATCACCTTTGCTGCTCCATAATCTCCCTCAGATCTGGAAAAAGCATTTTACTTGTTTAAATTAGAAGAGGCCATACTGAAAGAGAACAAGGCATAGTTTGTAACACAACTCCTACGTGAAGCCAAGCAATCTGATTGCTGAATGTCATAGTCATTGATAGGCTTCCATATTCTGAAATGACGCATCATTCCAACGTACATGATTATACTGAGCCACTATTCACAACTTTTCATTATTTCCTTAGATTGCAAAATGGTTGCTAAGGTTGACTAAGGAACCCAATAACTTCTATGTGCATAGATTTAAGCAGAAGTTCAGACGTGAGGATGTGTTATGAATATAATCTCAGCTTTATGCAGAACAACAAGGGAGAATGAAGTATGCGACTCTCATAAGACCGCCATCTTCCAATTTTTGCCCAATTATAGTTAGGCATATAGAACTTCGGCGGCTTCTGGTATGTCTTTGCTTCATCAGCCTAAATTGGGGCAATTTAAATATTGGCACACGCTATGCAAATGAATGCAACTAATCTCCTTCAGGACATTATTTTTTAGTATCAAATGCAAATAAGTTAGAACACTGTCTTTCTGATAAAATATAAAACAGATTTTCTTAAAATGCTAAAGTATGAGATATATGTCCATCAATTATGAACTTCTGCCACAACATGTGGAAACTATATTGTGGTCACTGGTCAATTATTCAGCTTGTATTACAACAACTGTGAAATCCTAACAAATTTGGTAGCCCATATTTTTGTCTGACTAGCTGAGATAGCATCTGAAACAGCTTATGAACAAAGAGTTGAAGAATTTTTTCAAAGATCCACTTCACATCAGAATTACTCACATTTACTGTATAAAATTCATCACATTGTCCAAATAGAAAATGTAGCATATGGACATGGTCAGAACAAATTTTCTCAAAGTTCAATCCACTTATTTTAAATTCCAACATCCATTCATGCCAAAACAGAGCACTCTGCCATAGTCTTTCAAGTACACTTTCATGATATTCAATTTTACATTCATATATACTTTCATCACTCAGTGATTGAACAAAATCAATCTTCATTATCCAAAGATAACCATTGTAAACCACTACAACCATACAAATCAACATATGAAAGAACGACAAGAATGGGAAAAAATTTAATCAACCGTACCTATGTGGGAAAGTCAGGTACTTAGTCATAGGCACTGTGATGATATTCCGCCTTGCATTTACAGCTGATTTCTGGACGGCTCCTATAACCTCCTTTGCTTTCCCAACTCCTACACCCACTTGGCCTTTCTTGTCACCCACTACCACAACTGCCCTGAAGTGCAACTGCTTCCCTCCTTTTACAACCTTGGTCACCCTTCTCACCTGTACTACCCTTTCTTCAAACCCATCCTTAACCTTCTCTTTCTTCGCCTTGGAACCAAATCCAGTATCTTTCTTCACCTTAGAGTCCATTACATAGACATCATTGCCCAGAAAACTGACACCACTGTATGCAGGTCCATAGAGCTCCTCATATGCGGCGGCTATTGCATCTTCGGTCTCCACCGGCCCCTCATCGATGGACGGAGGGGGAACGAAGCCTTCGGGAACTTCCGGGGGGTTGAAAGCAACGTCTTCTTCTGGACTTACATTGTCGAA